>CM053578.1:56117772-56155809 GCA_028646485.1 Cryptoprocta ferox
GTGTTTTGTCTCCCTCCCTCTCCCTAACTCTTTTTCCTCCTTCCCCTCCCCATGGTCCTCTGTTGGGTTTCTCCTGTTAGACCTATGAGTGCAAACATATGGTATCTCAACTCCTATCTTATTAGATCGTTTCTTTTATTACGTTGAGTTTGACTTACTCTAATTTTTTCAGCATCTTAAGTTGGAAACATAGGTCATTTCGTCTGCATCTTTCTAATATATTGAAGATTATAAAAGTAAACACAAAAATATAGATAACAAATAGATAATATAAGCTCATACTATAACCTTCAACTATAATGAGTATATATATTCTAATATAAGCATTTATGTTTGAAATATAAACCTACCTCTAAGCACAGCTTTTAGCTGCATGCCACAAATTTTGAAATGCTGTTTTTCAATTGTTATTCCATCCTAAATATTTTTAATTTCTCTTGTGATTTCTTCTTTGGTCCATGAGTTATTTAGAAATATGTGTTTAGGGGCACCTGGGTGACTCAGTCAATTAAGCACTCAACTTCTGCTCAGGTCATGATCTCACGGCTTGTGGGTTCAAGCCCTGTGTTGGGCTCTGTGCTGACAGCTCAGGGCCAGGAGCCTGCTTCGAATTCTGTCTCCTCTCTCTGCCCCTCCCCCTCTCATGCTCTGTCTCACTCTCAAAAGTAAACACTGAAAAATAAAAAGAAATATGTTGTCTATTTTCCAAATATATGAAGATTTTTAAAGACATCTTCATGTTATTAATATCTAATTTAGTACTGTTGTGATCAGAAAACATATTCCAAAGATTCCAATCTTTGGAATTTATTGAGACTTGTTTTATGGCCCAATATATGATCTCTCTTGCTAAATTTTCTATGTGCAATTGAGAACTTGTATGCTCTTATTTTGGCCTATAGAGTTCTACAAATGACAGATCAAGTTAATTGATAGAATTTCTCCAGTCTTCTATATCTTTCCTAGTTTTTTTTGTCTGCTCACTCTATCACTTACTGAGGTGCTAAAATCTCCCACTAGATTTGTCTATTTTATACTAATTACTTCAAGCATTTAGGAGCTTTGTTATTAGGTGTATACATATTGTCTTCTGTTTTATTATTATGAGATGTCTCTCTCTTACCTAGGAATACTCTTGGAAGAGTCTATCTGTGTTTAATTGTTATCATGTTTGTGGATTTTTTTTTCTTCTATTTGTCCCATTTGTTCTTTATATCTGTTCCTCCCTTCTTATCACCTCTTGGGTGAATCAAATATTTCTTTCTTAATATTATATTTTAGCTTCTCTATTGACTTTTTAGCTGAGTCTTTGTGGTTTCTTAGTGGTTGCTCTGGAGATTTCAATATGCGCCATTAAGTTTCATAGTATGTCTACCCCAAATATCTATTATTTCATCAGTAGTGTAAGCACTTTACAACATTGGGACTTCCCTCTCTTCCTTCCCTTTGTGCTATTCTTATTTGCCTAACTTTACATATACTATAAATCACACAATATATTGTTTTTTTTTTTTAATTTAAGGAATCGGTAGTTTCTAAAATAAAATTTGAATATATATATATATATACACACGTATAATTTTATATCTGGTAACTTTTCTATCTGGCATATTTTTCCTTCAGTCTTAAGAAATTAACTTAGCATGCCTTTTATTGCAGATATGATGAAGATGAATATTTTCCTCACTTTTCTCCAAGTACAATGTCTTTACTATACCTTCATTTTTGAAGACAGTTTTTGCTAGATATATAATATTAAATGACAGTTTTTTCTTTCAGCCCCTGAAATTGTTCTATACTCTCCCAGCCTCCATTTTTCTCTAATGAGGAGTTAGTCGATATTCTTATTGCTGCTCACCCGTATGCCATGTTTTTCATTCTCTGGATGCTATCAAGACTTTACCTTTGAGTCTTCTAGCAATTTGCTTATGATGTGCCTTCTTGTAGTTTACTTTCTATTTATCCTCCTCAGGGCTTGCTGAATTTCTCAGATATGTAGATTAATGATTATTATCAGTTTAGGATTTTTTGGCCCCATTGCTCTCTGCCCTTTTTCTACAACTCCAATTACATATACTCTTGACCATTTTATACTGTCCCACTTATCTCAGATATGGGCGCCACTTTTTTTCTTTCTCAGTTTTTGTCTTTGTGTTTCAGTTTAGTTAATTTCTATTGACTTACCCTTAAGTTCATTAATTCATTCCTATGGTACATCCTTTTAATAGGCTTGTAAGCCCATTAATGAACTTTTCATCTTGGTCATCATAATTCTCATTTCTAGGACTTCCATGTGGCTCTTATTTATAGTTTTCATATAATGTATGCCCCATTTTTTCTGATATTCCCCATTTTTTCACATACATTGTTCACCTTTTCCACGAGTTCTTTTAACACTTCCTATTGTTGGCCACATAGTTGTGTTAACCATTCACCAGAGTCTCCCTCATCCTGCATCTCTGACTGGCAATACATACCAGAGGGCAGGGGTCAAGAGAGAGGGTTATGGCCTATAATGGTACAGCCAACAGAATTAATTGATTACATAACATTCCCCTAAAACTCAAATTATTCTCTTAACTCAAAACCACAAGTCTCTTAGAGGTAAGAACATTGTAAAAATTACTGGCAGCCCTACTACATTGCAAAGATGCACGCCAATGTCAATTTATGTTGCATTTGAGGCAGAAGCTGAAATCATTGGATTGGTAGGGATCAAAATATTACCTTTAGATATGTCCAAAGAGGAGAGAAATCTTTCTTCCAAAGGCTTAAAGGAAAGTAGTTTCCATAACCCTCCACAGTAAATTTGTTCAGTATTCCTCTGACAGGAATATATTTCTTTAAAAAAAATTGTGACGTGCTGAAGAACAGTTTTGACTCTTGTTTTCTAAACAGATAACTAATCAGCATGGTTTGTGGGAGTAAAACTGCAACTAACATATCTGAAGGTTATTCTTAAAGATTTCAAAGAGGGTGGTTTAGTAAGACAAAACTCAATGGCAATAAAAATAATGTAACAGATTTAAAATAATTAAGTTTATGTTGTGAAACTATTTAGGAGAAAAGGAAGAACAAGAAGAAATTTCCATCTTTATTAAGAATATCTGTTAAGTGTGTATTAGTTTTATGTGGTAGGTATTATATTAACTGCTGTGCAAAAAGTTCAGGGGTCATTACTGTGTATATCAGTTAGCTTTTGTTGTGTAGCAAACTACTCTAAAATCAATGACTTAAAAGAAGAAACATTTATTAATTCTTAAAGCTCTGAAGGTTGCCTCCTGGTCTGTGCCAGCCAGGTCAGGGCCCATCCCTATTTGGTGCTTGGCAGCCTGTTTGGTCTGGAGGGGAATGGGTGCTTACTTTTATATGTGGCAATTGGCTCAATGTCAGTTAATGGCATGGCCACAGCCAGTCATGATCAAGCAAGCTTAGCCTGGGCTCTTGTACTTGGTAGAGGAAAGATTTCTAGCATCAGGAGAGGACAAGCCCCAATGCCTAAGACTATTCAAGCTTCCCTGTGCATCATGTCTGCTAATGATCTGTTGACCATATAGCCACGTGCAAACCTTTCAGAGAGGTGTAAAAATAGATTCCTAATGCAGCCTAAAATTGGAACTGGGATTCATATTAAAAACTCAGATTCAGTGTTGGGTACCTCATTTAGTTTCAATGGTGCCGTAATAGAGCATACCTCTTAATGATAAGTGGCACCAAGAAAGGGATTAGAGAAATGGCCATGATGCAACCTTCCACACCACACACTTTTGTTTATAGTTTACATGAGGCAATAATTCCAACTTCATTTGAATTGGAAAAAAGGTCAAGAGCACAGTTTCCTATAGGAGATTTTACATACCTATATCTTTTTTCTTTTAACTTACTTTTGCTACTGAAAAGAGAGTATACAAATCCTAAGCATTTGTAAGTCAATGAACTGGCACAAAATAAAGACAATGTGTAACTAACACCTATGTTTGGAATTAGAACAATACCAGCATCTCCACAGTCCCATTTATCCTTTCTCTCAACATATTCCACTCTCCTCCCCCAAAGAAACCACTATTCTCACTACATTGTTTTGCCTGTTTTCTTACTTCATACTGTCCAGAACATACAACATGTGGTCCTTTGAGTTTGACTTATTTCGTTCAATACATGTGCTTTTTACTTACCTCTTACACTGTTGATGGGAATGAAAACTGGTGCAGCCACTCTGGAAAACAGTGTGGAGGGTCCTTAAAAAATTAACAATAGAACTACCCTGTGACCCAGAAATAGCACTGCTAGGAATTTACCCAAGGGATACAGGAGTGCTGATACATGATACATGATGCATAGGGCCGCATGTACCCCAATGTTCATAGCAGCACTTTCAACAATACCCAAATTATGCAAAGAGCCTAAATGTCCATCAACTGACGAATGGATCAAGAAGATGTGGTTTATATATACAATGGAATACTACATGGCAATGAGAAAGAATGAAATCTGGCCATTTGTAGCATCATGAATGGAATTCAAGGGTATTATGCTAAGTGAGAGAAGTCAGGCAGAGAAAGACAGAAACCATATATATTCACTCATATGTGGATCCGGAGAAACTTAACAGAAGACTATGGGGGAGGGGAAGGGGAAAAATTGTTATGGAGAGGGAGGGAGGGAAATCATAAGAGACTCTTAAATATTGAGAACAAACTGAGGGTTGATGGGGGTGGGGGAGAGGGGAAAAGCGGTGATGGGCATGGAGGAGGGCACTGGTTGGGATGAGCACTGGGTGTTATATGGAAACCAACTTGACAATAAACTATATTAAAAACAAAAAAACATATGTGCCTTTTTTTTTTAAAGTAGGCTCTATGCCCAGCGCAGAGCTTGACCCTGAGATCAAGGCCTGAGCTGAGATCAAGAGTTGGTGCTTAACCAACTGAGCCATCCAGGCTCCCCAACATATATGCTCTTTTGCTTTATCTATGTTGCTGGACATACCTATGGTTTTATTTTAATTCCTGTACACTATTCCATTGCATGAATAAACTACTACTTTATTATCCATTCTACTGTTGTTGGACATTTTAGTTGTTTCCAATTTTTTGCATTAAGAATAATGCTATTCTGAACATTATTTTACACATCTTTTGGTCCACATATATACATATTCCTGTTGGGAAGAAAAAAGATTTAAAAAATTCAATGTTCTTACAGTTTGTTTAACTAGGTACCCAAAATGCAGTGTTATTTTTTGACAAATAAAATTGTAAGATATTTAAAGTACACAAAATGATGATTTGATGTATAGATACATTGTGAGTTTTCTCCCATTGAGTTAATTAACACATCTATCACCTCACTTCTTACTTTGTGTGTGAAAACATTTAAGTTCTACTTTTTACAAATTTCAATTATACAATATAGTGTTATCAACTATAGTCACCATGTTATATGTTAGACCTTCACCTTATTCATCTTATAACGGAAAGGTTGTACCCTTTTACCTACCTCCCCTCATTTAACAGGTAGTGTTCTACTATACACTATTGAACAACTAGGAGTGGAATTGCTGGCTAATAGGGAGCAGGTATGTTCAAGTTTAGCTGATGCTGTCAAACAATTTTCTAAAGTGATTTTTACTGATTTATACTTCCTCCATTTCTATGCATTTTTCCTTTAATTTACTGTTATGCATAAATTTTATCTTCATTTTGGTGTCTTGGGTTTTAAGCTAATATGTTCTTGTCTCCTGCTTTCTCTTGCTCTACTCTAAAATAGTTATGTTTGGACTCCAATTGAGCTAATAGTAGTTGATCCTTCATTTAAAACCTCACAAAATCCCGAGAATCTCAAAATTTATCAAATTATTCTGCCTAGCAATAAATCAAAATATTCAGTTTCCCCATTTGTTAATCAAATGCTCATTAAGCACCTACAAGAGATTTTTTAGGTTTGAACCTGCGACTACAAAGGAATGTATAACTGAACTTCTGACCTCTGAGAAGTATGTACAGTAGATGACTCTTTTTTATCAGCAACTCTTGGCTCCTCCCCAGTGCCTCTCACGTCTCTTACCACTTCTCCAATACTTACCTCTAGAGTAGGTGAGCAATGTGGGATCTTTCATGAGACACAAATACAATTTATCCTCCTCTCTTTTCCCTCTTTGGAAACCTACCCATAAGAGTTTCATTTTCTCCCTTTTTAGAAAAAAATACTGTTAAGGACACAAACAAAATTATTCTCAAAACGTGAGGAATGGTGGCAATATTTACTTTTCACATTTTATATTTCAAGGAAGAGTCTGCAGGTATTTGTATATAATGGGATTTTCAGACTGCTTTTATATTGTGTAGAAGATTTCAAGCGTTTCTAGTGTTCTTCTTACTGTTCAGTATTTCATATTGTAAAATGATCAGGAGAATACATTAGTTGTTAAGGTAAAGTATCTTTGTGGCTTAAAGGAGGTATTATAGCTCTCAAAATAGCTGCAGTTAGTCCTTTTCATCGGTAATATGAAACAAATTTTTGTTTGTGAATTGAATTGTTACATCTGTACAATACATTTCAAAGCCCACAAAGAGTGCTATGGGGAAAGTGAGGTTCTGTTATCTACGAAAATAGATCATCAGTAATAAAATTAACCTCATTTAAAATCACTACTAATAAAATGAACCTAATTTAGATCACTCATTTAGATGTTTCTATAAAGTACTAAGAGCCACCCAAAGGCACTTTGTTGTATTTTTTTCACAGGGCATCTATCTTTATCGGGTATATATTTATTTGCTTCTATTCTTCTTCAGGTAAAGTAGGTAAGCAAAAATACGGTGAGGTGGGAATAGCTGTCTTTACTCTCCAAATGATTCCATTCTGTCCATCAACAGGAATCACCCTGAAATAATGTGGATGTTTTTAGTGCAAGTGGTATAAATCCAGATCAAAGTAGCTTAAATAGAAAGAGGATTCCTTGGCTCATATAACTGAGAGTTTAGCTCCAGCCACAGTTCAATTAATTAGGGACTCAAACAGAATTGTCTCCTCTTCCATCTGGGGGCTGCTTGCTTTTGAGCTGCACTGATCCTTTCTACTGCAGACTGGCCTTTTCCACAGGACCATGAATGCTCCAGCTTCAATAAATACCCTTCTTGCTCTGTTAGCCTTTAGACATGGCCCTGTGTTTCATGCCCCAAACTGCAGAACTATTGGACAAGGATTCTGGGTGGATCACCTTAGGTCACATGCTCATGCCTGAAACTATTACATTGCTTAGGGGATCAGGTCCTCTGTATGGCCAGGCAAGGGAGTGCTTTTGTTGGCAGGTTCCCAGAATTGTCTGATCAGAGAGAAGGAATAATCCTCAGACAAAAGTTGCAAATGTACAGCCTTCAAAGGGACTTCACATGTATTCGTCATAAAAACAGTGTTGGGGAAGGGAAGATCTCTGGTTAAATAAAACAAGGTGTTATGTAAAGTATGGGACTCATAAGGACTCTTAATTCATACCAGATACTTGTTACAGGATCTTTTCCCGGAGGGAATCTAACTCGTAGGAGATTAAATCCCATTTGCCCAATCTTTTAGGTCTTATGATGCATGAAATTGCTGATTAAATGACTAGTTAATTCACTTTAGCAACCATTTGATGGTCACTGAAGCGTTTGATCAAAAATTGAGGTGTTTGGTTATTGGATAATCTAATTCTCTATTATAGGATTAAAAATAATACAATGGTCACAGCTGGTTATTTTCCATTCCTAAAATGTATTGGTTATAATAAACAGCTACAATGAGAAACCAGAACCTATATGAGAAATCATATTAACAGGCTAAAAATCATGCATCCTCCACTTGCAAAAAAACCTCCCTCTTAAAATGTCGACAAGAATATCTTCCCTAATATGATTTGAGAATATTTTGCTAAACAAAAACAATTGGAATATTGCTGTCCACTACTCTGTTAAATGAGTATTACTCATTTAAAACAAATCTTACCCTTACAAAAAGTAGAGGGCAGAATAATAGACACAGTTTTACATGACTAGGCACAGTGATATTCCCAGAACAAGCACTATTACTGTGATCCACTAAAGAGTATTTCCTAAGTGCTAGGTCTATGGCTGTGGTAGTCAGCTAGGGACAATTTTGCCATGGAGGGCATTTTGGCAGTGTCTGGAAACATTTTTGATTGTTAGGACTGGGAGATTGGTACTACTGGCATGTAGCAGCTAAGGCCAGAGATGCTGCTAAACATTGTACAATGTGCAGGACAGCCCCCACAATAATTAACTGACCCCAAATGCCAATACTACTGAGGTTAAGAAGCTCTGGTCTATACAAGGTGCAGACAGAAAGGCAATATTTAACACAAAACTCCTGGCTGATTGATGTATTATCCACCTACGGGGGTAAGATAAAAAATAAAAGTGATCTCACAGTAGAATATGTAAGTGCTAATCATAAGGCCTTTATTGCATGTGTCTTGAATTGCATCAAATGATATAGAAGGAAAAGTCATTGTTGGATTCTATATCAGAGCAACTTTCACATCAATGGCAAGGTGGATGTGTGTTGAATCTTGGTTAGGCAAATAGAAAAAGGTTAAATTTCAGGTTGAGGGTAGGAGGAAGGCAAAAATTCATAAATGAGAAACAGCAGGTTCTTTTCAGGACAGTAAATAAACAGTCCAGCTATTTGTGTGGTAGAGCAGCCTTAAGAAAACATTCTTTCACCTGTCATGTGAGATAAGTGGTGGGTGGAGTCCTGACTTTGCCACACCTTAGCTAAGTAGACACCAGAGTGCAAGCTGTAAAACTGGGATATCTCTTACCTCACAGTTGTTGATATAAAACTTAGGGACTCTAAAATGCCTGCCCCAAAGTAGTGCTCAAAGAATGGCAGCTTCTAGAACAAACATTAAGACAGATTGAACTTGAACTTTAAGGAAACCAGATAGAGTAACAGGCTGGGAATTTACATTTATCCTATAGGCTAGAGCAGTCATTGAACTTCAAAGTACAAAGAGGTGACAGGATGGAAATAACGTTTTAGATTATTGAACTCAGAATCGAGGTAGATAGGTGGTCACTGCGCTATTCTTTTGGCTTTTCTGAATAGTTAACATTTTTCAAAGTGTAAATTTTTACTTTTTAAACTTTATTTTGTTTTCCCCTTTGAGGACTTAGGCTCAATTGAAAACAGGTCCTGTTTGCTCTTTACTGTCTCCTCGGAACAGTACTTGGCACACAGTAGGATGATGAATAAACTACGTCTGGCCACAACATACAAAGGGCCAGAACTATGGTGGTGGTGACATTTTGGGTGGGAAGACAGAGACATATGCCAAAAATTTCCAAAAGCAATACTGATAGAATTTGGTGATCTGGGGAGAGGGGACCAGGTTTGAAAATTCAAAAACGATGGGAGATCTGTGGAATTGATTGCAGTTAAATGAGAAAAGATGCAGCTCTGAGGAAAAATGAATTGTATTTTGGATACATGAAATTATGAGTAGACCAATGAAGCGCAGAACTAAAACTTGGCTAAAGTTTTAGAGCAAGAGGGGACTGCTGAGGTTAGCAAAGTAAATGAGTTTTCTCAAGAAAGATGACAGAGGACTTCTTCTCCCACTATTACGAGCAGAAAGTAACAGCGATGAGGTTGGTGTAGCAAATAGTGTCATTTCAAGATTAAAAATAGCTTTTGAGGGTCTAGAGTTATAAACTACCTACTCAAAAGCTAATTCACCAAAAGGGATCATTATGTTTGGACTTTTAATAAAATAACTTTGGGCTGTTTTAAACTTAAAAATAAATCATTGTCAACATTTAAAAATCAGAAGCTATATAAAAATCCTAATTCTTTCTCTTGAGAATCAGGCAGATTTGTCAATCTTTGGACTTCTTTATAAAATTTTTTCTTAATGTTTATTTCTGAGAGAGAGAGAGAGAGAGAGAGAGAATAAGAGAGAGGGACAGAGGAGGAGGGGCAGAGAGAGAGAGAGAGAGAGAGAGAGAGAGAGGAAGATACAGAATCCAAAGCAGGCTCCAGGCTTTGAGCCTGTGTGTCAGCACAGAGCTTGACATGGGGCTTGAACTCACAAACTGTGAGATCAGGACCTGAGTTAAGTCCAATGTTTAACTGACTGAGCCACCCAGGAGTCCCTGGACTTCTTTTTTAAAAGCACAACTGGATGGAAGAGAGTAACCACTGCTGCCTTTCAGGGGCTCCACTCCCCGGTCTGACTGGCCTTATTGGCGCTGAGTTGGCAATTCCTGGTCTAGTGATGCTATGTCGTTGTCAGTGCCAAAATAACAATAAAGACATGACCCTGAGCACTTAGGTCTAGGCCCTGTTCATGCCACAGAGATCATTCACTACTTAAGGGAGGCACTATTATACCGTTGTACAAATGAGAAAATGGAGACACAAATGTCAAAGGACCTGCCCAAAAGTCAACAGCCAGCAGGTTGCATAGGTCAGATAAAAGCCTAGTGAGACTGAAATGTGCAGCTGGTCAGTTTTCAAGTGAAATAGTAATAAGTTACTCAATATGAACCTGAGAAAAAATCAATACATCTGAAGTTTTGATGAAATGAAAAGATTCCCAGAATAACACTAGTAAAACAGGTGAGTGGGATGGACAGTGGTAAAGCGTGGTACTTGAAGAAGAGATTTGAGAGATGGTATGGATTCTCAAGTAACATGAAGGGGATGACCATGGGCGCAGGTGGTTGGGGACATACTAGCAACAGAGAAATCTTGGATGCAAGAAGTTGAGAAACTGAAAAACAGTAATGCCTGCAAAACATATAGGACACAGCTGATCTTAAAAATGCTAATCCTAAGAAGTCAGAAACAGCAAACCTAGTCAATATGTTTCTTGCCTACATATTAAAAGGATGAAAGGGAAGAACCTGTCTGAATGGGAGTGGTTGCATGTGAACATATTTGATGCTGTGGAAATGCACCGCAAAGACAACAGTCCAGTTCTGCCCTCAGGCTCCCATTCACTGTGCCCTGATGGGACTCAGTTACACTCAAATACTTCTGCTTGAAGGTAGTTAGGTGTTCTGTTAACTGCTTTTTTTAAAAGTAAATAAAATAGTGGTGCCTGGGTGGCTCAGTCGGTTAAGCGACCGACTTTGGCTCAGGTCATGATCTTGTGGTTCAGGTCATGATCTGCATTGGGCTTTGTGCTGAGATACTGTCTCTCTCTCTCTCTCTGCCCCTCCCTTGCTCGTGCTCTCTCTCTCAAAAATAAATATATAAAAAAAAGTAAGTAAAATAGTGAGGAGAAAAAAAAATCCAACTAGTTGAATAGGAAATGTTAACATGAATTTCCAGGCAATATTTGTTATAAAGAAACATCTATACCCCAGCAGTTTTTTTTGCTTAGGTTCCCCCCACAGCAATCCACACATACCTTCTTCCTTTAAGAATCTGGGCAAACATCACCTTACCAGAGATATGACCTTCCTGACCTTCCTATGGAAAATTACCAACCACCCACCAGTTATCATGAGCTCCTCTCCCTACCAACTATAATCCCAGCCCTGTGACACCTGAGACTGAGACTTTGTTTTCTTCATGGCTTTATTTCTAGTTTCTAGAACAGGTCTGGGCACATAATAGGAGACCGATATATATTCATTACATTTAAAACATTATCTACTTTAATAACTCCTTAAGGTCCTAACTGCTCAATAAAAAGAATGGCTTCCCATTTTTACATTTAGAAATTATAAACTGAAAGTGAAGAAAATAAAGCTAAAATTTCTCGTCCATTTTTTTTTTCCTTTTTAACACCCCCAAAGATCAGGGTTCAGTTACAAAAATAAACCCTCATTTATTTCCTTTAGGGCTTACAGCCTATGTTTTCCTTAAATCCAATTTGCTGAGCTTCATAGTTCTGTGAAATGCACGATGTCCATGACAGTACCTTCTAATGACAACTCAGCACCTTCTAACCACCACAGGAGGAGAAAGTGCTAAAAAGAATTTTTCCAGGCTGCCATAGTCAATTAATACCTTTTTTTTTTTTTTTTTTTTTGCAGGTGCAGGAGGATAGGAGGAGGAGAGGATAATATTTATTTATTTACATGGACTATTTTGTTACTTATACTCCAGGGTTTGAACAAAAATAGAAAACATTTTGAATCTGAGAATGCCTGAAAGTCAAACATTAAAGATGGTGGACCCATTATTCCTGAAACCAGACATCAGCTAAAATGGATTTTATGTACTAAGTAAAAAGTGAATAAGCACAAGTTGTCTATTCGGTCAGAAGGGATAAATGCCAGTAAATCTAAAATTTCAGAGGCAGTATTTTATTCCAAAAGTAGTAAATAATATGGCCGCATATTAATTGGTGAGAGTTACAATGATGGAAACCTTTAAAATTCTTATTAAAAAGTGCAATTATTTCACAGGCTGTTCACATTTCTCATAACTATATGTTTTCCAACGTCTTATTAATCTAAATTAAAAATTAAATACACGCTAACTCACCAACAACAATATAACTTCAAGGCTCAGAAAATGCACTAATCACAAAGAATTTCAATTAAGTGTTAATATAGCAGTCCAGAGAGAAGGAATGTTATTAATGAGAGAAGTCCTAATTATAAAGAATATAACTGTGTATCTGTTTAAAAGACTAACATACCCCTAGCTTCATGAAAACACTTGTTAAAAAAAATTACACATACCTATCTTGTTTAAGATATAATATGAAACTTGAAATAATTCCTGTTTTTAAAAAAGGGTGACTCCTAAAAGAGGTTCATGGCATCTCATAACAAAGCAAAAATGTTACACTGAAATGGCTCACCTATTTTGGTCTCTGGTTTTATATATATATATATATATATATATATATATAAATGTATATGCATATATATGCCATTAACAATTAATTATAATAGTTATGTAAACAATTGGAAACACCAGGAAAAAAACTTTTTTCAATGAAAAAAATCACTGATTCAATGAGCATTTGATCATTTTATTAACAAAATATAAGCAAGAATTACATCCCTCTCTGGTGAAGGTTTTCAAATAATTTTATGTGGAGGGCCTTGAGATGTATCAATTATAAAACATGTTTAAAAAGAAAAAATTTTAAAGGTACAAATACAAACCAGTACTTTATACAAGAATTCTCTATAAAGTTCGTTAATGTAAAAAATAATTTGTTTCAACTGAATATAAGGTAGGTTCAGTTTCTGTAATTTTGTAGCACTACTTTTTTTGCTTTGTTGGAGACTTTTCTCTTCGCCGGTCCGGATGTTTCCTGGATTCTCTGGAGGGTTCAGAGCGTCTGCTTGATTTTTCCCAGCGCTTCTCAGCACCATTCTGACACCTATCCTCATCACTTCTAGAACCCGAATGTTTTCTGTTCTTTTCTCTTGACTTTGACCTATCTTTTCTTATAAAATGTTCACTGTCCTTATTTCGGTGCCGGTGCTCATTTTCGGAAAAAGAATTTCTTCTCTCTCCTCTCTTCTTTTTGGGATCACCATGCTTATTTTCCAAATCCATGTGCATTTCTTGGTCTCTGTCATTCACAATTCTACTGTAACTATTTCGTTCAGAAGGGATACCTCTGTCTGCACTGTATTTTGTTATGGGATTTTTCCAATTTGGATCTCTTGAATTTTTATCTTTATGTTTTTCTGACCTCCTTTCCCTTTCAGTCCTTATTTCCTGATGCCTTTGCTCTGGTCTTCTTTCTTCTTGTTTCCTATCATGTGCGTGTTGTTTCCTGATCAATTTATGTACTTCTTTACTTCTGGTGTTCCCTTGTCCCTTCTTTCTTTTATCTTTAGCTGCACATATAAAATGAAACAGTTAGCTTTTATTTTAATCTTTAATTTCATAATTTAACAATGACATTTACTGATCTATTGCAGGTTTATTAATTCAGATAAACTGGATGCAAAACGAAATTGGTTGAATGGAAAGTCTAATGACAGTACTTCACGAGATGTGAGTAATTTTAAGAATATACAAGGGGAAGGGGGAAAGGTAAAGGGGGGTGATGGTCATGGTGGAGGTCACTTGTGGGGAAGAGCACTGGGTGTTATATGGAAAACAACCTGACAATAAACTATAAAGTTAAAAAAAAAAAAAAAAAGAATATACAACATATCACCATTAGTTACCAAAGTACTGTTTTGATCCTTAGACTCAAAGCAGTAAATGGAAACTTTAAAAAAAAGTATAGCAAATGTAAAATATTTTATAAAGTGAGTAGCATGGAATATTTCCACTTACAAATTTTATTCAAAAACAGAAATTCTAGCCCATGTGCATTATGTCATATAAAGTATTATGTCATATCTGGTACATTAATAATCAAAATACAGTGATCACACATGCCAGCAACATCTCTCCCTAAAGGTAGGGGAGTGGAATGACTGGTTTGCTGAACAGCATGAATATATATTTTTCAAATAAAAATCTCTTCCTACAAAAAACAATAGTTCTGCTATCAGAGAAGCATTAACTGCACCATAAAGAGAAGCGATGTTATGACATAATCACAGACTATCTGAAAGCTATGAAGGCTTGATTTCTGAGAAAACTCTTTGGAAAAGGCCTAGAACAATCTAATCTGATAGAATCACAAATATAAATGTTAAATAATTACAGTGAAATTTTAAGCTATAAAACAAATTTAATCACTTTATCTGTGTGATTTCTTTTGTGTACATAAATCAAAGGTGCTGAGATGACCAAAATTTCTGTCAAATTCATATGCATACTGAAAGAAGAAATATGGAAGAAAAGTGCCTACCTTCGTCCTGTCTCCACCCAAATCTCACTGTCCCAACCTGTATTTCTTCTGCCAAATGCCTGCCCTTGGCACAGTCCATTGGTTTGCCACTAAGGATTTATTTCTCTGGTTCCTATCAAGCAGTTCAGCTGAGCAGCAGCTAGCCAAGGAGAAACCATCTGGCAGTGTGCTAAATCAACGTCTCTCTGACCCTACTCCATGCCACTCTCAGACACGAGAACCCGAGCCCCACCGTAATGTGCAATCTCCCCTGTCTTTGGTGTTTGCTTTACAATTTTCTAATTTGGGGGTAGTTCATACTGCTTTTAATGCTGTTTAACATTTTACTAATAAAACTGAAAGCTCTCTACTGAAATTGTATGATGAGGCAAATTAATTTTGAATCAGCAAGATCCCTTATTGCAGCAATTCATGCTGTGTTCTCATCTGTTCTCAAAACAGATACCATGAAATAACAAATTCTTTAGAATTAAAAGAGGTGAATATTAAATGAACAATGTTAATAATGTATTTTAATTCAAGACTAAGACTTCCTGTGGGCAAATGGAATCTTGCTCTGATAATTTAAAACACTGAGAGTCCCACAATTCTGTCTGCCACATGGTATGTAATACACTTTCAAGTGCAACAAGCCAGAGAACCAGAGTGTAAAGATCAACCTTTCAACCTACTAAGTCAGACTAACGGGAAAAGTGATGCTTTTCTGAAATATGCATTAACAAGTAAGAAGAAATGAGATGCATTTTGGACAATTAGACTATGTCTTACTCAGACTAAGATACTATGATGGAAGAAAGCAGAGTTAACCCTGGGGAAAACAACAGAGATGTTCTCAGAAAATGGCACATTTGAAAATCCTTCACTACAGCATTTCCACTTCCAGGGAGAATGGAGAAAGCTGTGGAAGACCAGGGACCCTGCTGAAAACAACTAGAAGTGCCAGATAAAAACTTAAAATCTTCTGTTTAAAGGCACTAAAGATCTTGAACAACTTGGAATGTTATAAAGAAAGGTGGTGCTCAAAAAAAGGATAGGGGTATGTTGAAAGAACACACAGATTAACTTGAAGGAGCTCCTAACTGCTAAAACTGAAATGATATGAACAACAAAATAAATGATAGTACTGGATTTGAGTAAGATAAATATCCATGAGCCCACACTGATAAAATATACAATTAATAAATAAATGGGGACTGAGGGACAACTCTTTCTTACAGAAGAAATTCAGTTACTAAATGTAGAAGAAAAGAGACAAATGTAAAAATCACATTCAGCAAACACCACAGCACTAAGTATTGCAGACAAGATCCAAAGACGGATGCTAAAATTGAAGAAATTATCTCTCTGCAAGACATTAACTTACAGAGAAAAGGAGTTTCCAGAAAGAAATCCAGCAGATATCACCTTAACCAAGTGATCAAAGTTAATGTCATACCAGTATTACGAACTCCTAGATAACATGCACTAAGAACACATCATTTCTATGATATTCCGTCCAAAAATGCATTACCTCATTCTACTCATGTAAAAACATCAGACAGATCTCAATATTGAGGGGCATTCTAAAAAATAAGTCACCAGAGGACTTCAAAAGTATCAAAGCTTTTTAAAAACAAGGAAAGCCTGAGAAGAACTATTACAGGCTATAGAGGACTATGGAGAAATACAGTTAAATGCACGTAGGATCCTGGAACCAGAAAAAGGACATTAATGGAAAAACTGGTGAAATTCAAATAAGATCTGTTGTTTGTTTAATGTGTTGTTTCAATGTTAATTACCTGGCTTTGATCACTGAAATATGATTATGTAAAATGCTAACACTAGGCAAAGTTGGGTGAAGGCTATATGGGAATTTTCTGTACTATTTTTTCAACCTTCTTGTAAGTTGAATAAGGGCCAAGAATCAAGAGAAGGCAGAACCATAGAGAGGTAAGCTGACATTCTACAGCCACTTGCTCCCTGCAGGTATTTGCTGATTCAGGGCTGCTGCTGAGGGACAGAGAGACCAGCAGAGCTTTGGCAGCTGCACAGGGCGGGACATACAGGAATGGAATGGGACTATCTGCAATATATATATGCAACAAAAGATACATGTCCAGAAAAACCTAAAGAGCTCCTACAAATCTATAGAAAAGACAACTTAATAAAACAAACACACATAAAGAGGGGGTAGCAAAAGACTTGAATAGCCATTTAACAAAGGGAAAATACCCAAATGGCCAATAATAATATAAAATAGTGCTCAATTTCATTAGCGATCAAGAAAACGCAAATTAAAACCACAATGCAATACCATGACTTATCTACAAGAATGGTTAAAATGAAAAAGATAGCCAAGTGAAATGTTGCAAGGTTGGGAGCAACTGGAGCTCTCAAACATGGCTGATGGGGGCGTAAACTGAAATAACCACTTGCAAAACTGGCCATATCTACTGAAGCTAAATGTACACACAACCTACAACCCAGGGATTCGCAGTGAATCTCTTAAGTACACACCCAACTGAAATGCATGTGTGTGTGTGTGTGTGTACACACACACACACACACACACCAAATATGAATGAGTATTCATGGGAATATTTATAAATCTAAATTGCTACTGAGTAAAAGGGATGTTAAACTGACTGTAGAATATTCATATAGTAGAAAATTAAACAGCAAAAAGAATGAATGAACTATAACTAAATGCAGTATTACAGATGAATCTCACAAAAGTGATTGTGAAAGATAAGCCAGACATAAAGGAGTTCACAAAACATAGTGATAAAGTTAAAAGCAGGCACGACTAATTTATGGACTCACAAATGAGAGTAGTGACTGCCATGAGGCAGTGGACAAAAGTGGGAGTAGCTGGTACCTTGTTACGGGGAGCTAGCACATGGATGTGTTCTCCTTGTGAAAATTTCTGAAGCTGTACACCTACTAAGTATGCACTCAGTGCATGACACGTGTCAGTAACTAACATAAACCCTCAGTAATTAAAGTAAAAAACTAAAATTTCTTTAAAATATAAAGAGCAGGATTGATATAAGCTGGATTGCAGGCATTATGGATGTGTGGTATTTCAGTCATCCCTCAAATAAATATTTACCAGTGAAATATCTTCATTTCTATGAAGAAGATCCCAATAGCCAATCTTAGCATTATAAATGATGTAATTCACTACAGACTCCAGCAGTGACAGATGATCATTTATATTATTAATTGTGGCTTTTGAACAACTGAACTCTAAAATAATTAAGCAATCAACTTATTTTCTTCCCTCACTGTAAACATCACCAGCAATACACTTGTAAGAAAAGAGCCCAATCAATTATAAATGAGTTTCAGTACCTGAGGCAGAGCTCTGACTACTGCTGGATGAAGAATCACTCTCCTCACTGGAAGACTCCGAACTGCTGTCACTACTGTCCGAATCAGAGGCAGAAGAGTCAGACTCTGAAGAAGAGGATGCGGAAGAGGAAGAGGAGGGGGAAGACTTATTTGGCTCAACATCTGGTTTCTGTGCCACAATGACCTTTGGTGTATTTTTGAGATGCTCGCGCAACTCATCCCTAATTAAAGATACAATCTCTGTTAGTTTCTGCTTCAAAGGCAACTGTGAGATAATTTTATAAGATGAAAATAAAATTCCGAAAATTATCCTTACGTTAAACCTCCAAGTCCTATAGATGTGAAGAAGTTGATGGCAAACCGAGTGTTTCTTGGATTATCTCGGGGTAATAACCCTTCAAAAAATGGCTGTAGGGTTCTAAAAGAAGAAAAAAATGAACAAAAGAGAACACATGGCTTAAAGATTAAAAGGCAAAGTTCATATACAGTCATTTTTCAGATTTTCTATGTATTACTAAGTTAATAAATGAAATACAATCAAGTAGGGGATTTATATCATTTATTAGGTTAGACTATATGTTATCTAAATGAAATGACTAGGGTCAAGTCATAATTTACTATACTTAATTTCTATAATTATACAGCAGAGGATTTAAAAACACCACACACATATTGTACAACATATACAAACACATGTGCACATACACACAGTATGTGAATGTATATAATGAAAAGTAAAGACAAATCTCCTCTGTTGTGTATATGTATCCACAAGCATGCACACAGCACTATGCATGGCACTGGGGCTTGGGGAAAAATAGTGAACAAAAGGGAGAAGTGATGAAGACTGCATATAATTACTATTTCTGTGGAGGGGAATAAATAGAAAACATTAACAATACAAGGGGTTTGGACATGTCCTTTTGAGTGCCACATTGAATGACTAACCAGCAGATTCAGGACAAACTGTTTCATAGAAAGAGGTGACACATATAAACGATGAAGAGTTTTGCTGGATAGACCAAGGGAGGGGATTTCTAGCTCTGGAAACAGAGGTAGGGAAGCAAAATGAGCTAAGCAATATTGGTGTGTGGAGAAACAGAGGTAGGGAAGCAAAATGAGCTAAGCAGGGTGTGGAGAGGGGGAGATAAACCTGGTGAAGTAGATGGAGACCAATAAATAAGTCTCTGAAGCCCTGGGGAGCAGACAGAATAGCACAGAGAGAGCATGTTGAACCCAGAATAGAAACTGTGGCAAAGCGGAGAAAGAGGCTGAGGAGCAGAGACGATGAAGACTAGAAAGTGAGAAGGCAGAGTGAGGAAGTGGTCAACTGTCTAAGTGAGGCTGAGAAGTCCAGGGTCACAAGGACTGAGAAAAAGTACTTGATTTGGCAGAGGTCACTAAGAAATCTAAAAGGATGATTTGAGTAGTGTGAATGCAGTAGAAGCCAGAGTGAGTGGCAGTAGGCAATGTGAATAAACAGGAAATAAGAAAGCTGGGATAGGGATTACATGATAATTCTGGAATAAGACCCTAATTCACTGTAATAACTTTAACAATTACATGACTGAATCATCTAAATATATATTCACAATTATCCACTGATAAGAAAAAAATTAATATTCTAAGGTTCAAAATTAGGGTTAAAAATGAAAATAAAACTGTAAGTACTCACTACTGGAAAATTCCAGTGGGCATGCAAAATGATTCTGTGTGTTCTAACTAAATTCAAAGAGGCATTAATTCTGTGCTGTCTCTACTGGGACTAAAATCCATCACTAAAAATTATAGGTTGTCCTGTATCACAGAACATGAGATTCAGAATAGTAACTAATGGATGAAGAAAGTCCTAGGGGCTTACCTCTTGTTTTTATGACTAAGGGTGGACTTATGTCCCTAAAATGGAGGAAAATTCCTGAGTACAGTAAGAAAAAAAGTGCATAACAATAAACTTACTCATCCTTCAATCTTGCATTAAGTTTAGGAAGACCCATATATTCACACAATTCTTGGAAAAATATTTTAACAAAAATTCTACTGGATGATGTAGTGGTTTCTTCACTCAGCTTTATACATTCAAGAACCTGAAAATTAAAATTAAAAAAGACAAGTTTATTTTTTTCAAAAGATAAAACAAAATGACCAACATTGATAACTCTAGGTGTCTCTAAAGAATTATCTGTGACTATCTTCTTTGTCCTAATAAGTATTACTTAGCAAAGTTTAAGATTACCTCTCTATGCTAATTTTCATAATGCTAAGATGCTACAGAAATAGAATTCTTTCTTTCTTGAGTAATGTGCTTTTTATAGCAGAGATATATTCTGCCATGAGTATATAATGCTGAAGCAAAGATTACTAGCTCCTAAAACTCACTCATCAAAATATACATGTATAAGGGTTTGGGGCAAAATGCCACTTAGAGCATTAGGCTATAGTTTTGTATAGTACATATATGACAAGGGTAAAGACAGAAACAGTGATGCCTTGTTCTGAATATTAAGATCGAGGCTTAAAAACTAAAGCTCATGGAGAGATGTTTTAGGACAAATAAAAATAAAAGTAACCTCCAGTTTTTATGAATTCTGTGTTCCAGAAACCCATTTGCTTCGATTGTTTAAAAATGTGATTTCATTTTCATTCCCAGACGGAAAAGAAGTAAAAAAAAAAAAAAAAATTATGATTAGGCTCCTAGGTCAGCTGACGAAATGCTTATTAATGCAGCTAGACAATATTTAGTACTTACAGTATTACAACAATCTATCCAATGTTTATGAGCTCACTTTGTTACTTCATTCTATCACAGAATCAGGTTGTGGTATTCTACAGTGTAATCCTTTTCTTTCTTTCCTCTTGGATATAATGTCTTTCTTTCAACTTCACTTTTCTCATAACCTATCACTTTTTATTTTATATTAGCACTATGGGCACATCTTACCTTATATATTTCTTATGAAAGCAGACACCATACATAATTCACTTTGTATGCCCACTATCTCTCTCAAGTGACTGGGCACAAAGCTAGTAACTAAATGAATGGTTGTTGGATGAATAGCAGTTGTACAATAAATGCCAGCTTCACGAACACATTTCAAATTCCAATCCAGTGTACATTTCTGTATCAAGAATATCTTATCTTGTTCTAAATAACTATGACTACGTGATACATGACCACCAAAGTACTGATGTATGTGGGTATCAGTGTGCATGCATGTGTGCACACATAGAGAAGATAAAAGTCTATCATTTTCCCTGAAAACATCACCAGCTACCATTTTTAAAAATCACTGTGATGTTTGGACTCTTAATATCACCCAGGGTGGTATTTCTTACACTTAACTTAGCTTCTCGATCCCATGTTATATGAATATTACTGAAAAGATTGCCATTACAGTCAAAGTTTGTTATACATTTCATTTTAAAGTACATTTCCTACATAGGAAAAGTACGGCTATATACTTAATACCTATTTGAGAATAACAGGATTAGAAAGGAAGTATAAATATCGACCCGTCTACTTACACTCCATGGAAGTGAATCAGTGTATAAAAGGTGAGCAAACATCTTAGCAACATTTCTCAATTTGTTTGTTTCCAAGCGATGGATGGTATCATATTGTTCTTTGAATATACTTTCAAAGGATTCCATGTATTCCTTTTTTAGCATGCAAAATCGCTAATAGATAAAAAAAAATTGAATGTTAGTACCACTAAAAATTGACTGTTAATACCATTATGAGTGTATCAAGATGCTCCTAAATTTACTGAATCAAAAATTTTGTGACATAATATTTTATATATCACATCAATCTTTTTGTGCTGTATGACAGAATGCTCAAAAAAGGTAATATACATCATCCCTATTTACTTGGGATTTATATGCTAAAACAAAATTATACAAGTAGCTTATCATAGACACATACATTTGCATAGTATACAAATATATTTCTCTGTGGGTAGAGTTTAGACTTAAAAACTTATTTTAGCTTATGCTCTATTTGTGCTGCCTGAACATGCACTTGACTTAAAAACTGCTTTGAGATTTTGAAAAGGCAACATTTAATTGTCCTCTTTGGGAAATTGTTACAAAGCATATAGAATTTCAAAAAGTTCTGGAAGAGTCCTATGCAATGTTAAGGCACCACAAAATGAAGTAGGAAAGGAGGAAACTACAGAGGATGGGAAACCTCAGGAAGGAAGAGCCATGAGCTTTTAATAAAGATATGCTATTGTATTAGACCAGACCACAAAGCAGACACAGTAATTCACAATATTCATGTTAAGGATTCCCTTAGTGATTCTATTAAATTCCAACAAGAAAAATGAGGCTGGAACTCACCCCAGCTAATAAGCCAAAAAATTTCTCATATGTCCTTTGTTGGGCACAACAATCAAGTATCATGTTGCAGAGTTCTTTCTATTTGGAAAAAATTACATTAATGATTCAAAACACAATGAATCCAGACTGTATGATATTTTATCAATATGATAGAGACAACCTGAATTTTTAAACAAGGTTTTAAACACACAAAACATCCTAAGCTTTGTGAGCTTAAGTTTTTAAGACAAAATAAAAAATTCAATCTATGTCAAGCCTATAGTTTTTCAAAGCCTTCAGCCTGGCTGACAGTTTCCAAGGTCACCTATGCTAATTAGACTGATTATAAAATTCTCAATTCAAATTAAGTATGAACCATTTCAAGAAAATCTACTATATGAAACAGATATACCGAGAAAAGATTGAATAGACTGTATTCTAAAAAGATTCTACATAAAATTTTTTAAAATATAGGTCATCAGTATACCACCTAATGGTTTAGTTATATACCTTTAAACTCAATTCTTAAAGTATATATTTAGTTAGTATAAAAAAGGTAGAACATGAGTCTTTACATAGGCATAAATAAGCACAGCTACAACGTTAACTTAAATGACATTCTGGTTAAGAAAGAAAAATGTATTTATAAGAATAAAGAAAAAAGCACCTCTGTGGTTGGATTTTCTAGCCTCAAAATAAATGTTATGCATATAAATCTATTGATAAATCTATACAAATAGGTCAAATCATTCTATAATTGCTGGAATAATATATTGTCTAATCAGCTATTTATGTGCCTTGAAAATTCCTGTATAAAAATTCTGTTGAACTAGGGGAGCCTGGGTGGCTCAGTTTAAGCGTCCAACTTCGACTCAGGTCATGATCTAGTGGTTTGTGGGTTTGGGCCTCGCGTTGGGCTCTATACTGACAGCTTAGGGCCTGGAGCCTGCTTCAGATTCTGTGTCTCCCTCGCTCTCTGCCCCTCCCCCACTATTTCTCTCTCTCTCTCTCTCTCTCTAAAAGAATGAATAAACATTAAAAATTTTTTTCGAAAAAAAATTCTCTTGAACTAATAAATGCAAAAGTAAATCCATAAATCCAGGACCAGGAAATACCATCATCACAAGTTATTCATAATTTTAAAATATCCAAATGAAATATAATTATATCAATTTCACTGATGAAGAAACTCAAGACAACATGGACACATCAATGGGGACAAAATGAAAATAGGCATATATTCATTCTCTGATGACTGCTGTAACAGTGACTATCTTTTTCTACAAAACACTTGTCAAAAAGTTAAAAATTATTTTTTTCCAAATATAGTAACTGTAACTTTCTATAAATGGAAAGCCAGCCTATAAAATATAATATATACCCCTTCAGTTCACTTTTACTTCTATTTAATTTTACCTTTTTACTTTCAATTAGCAATTATGACATTTTGTCATATTTACAACATAAGATGCAACCTAAGTAAATATTGTTAATGTTTTAAAAACTTAGGTCTATATATATTTGCTGCATATTTCTATGTGCAAGAGGGAGGAAAAGGGTCCTAAAGCAGCATTGAACAGATACTCTAGAACTGTGCTGTCTACAATGGTAGCCCCTAGCTATATATAGTTAATTAGTTAAATTACTTAACATTACATAAAATTAAAATTTTCATTCTTTGGTCACATTAGCCACATTTTCAGTAGTCAAAATCCATATGTGACTAGTGGCTACTGTACTAGACCGTGCAGAAGTGGCTACTGTACTAGACCGTGCAGAATATAAATATTTCATCACTACAGAAAGTTCTATTGGATCACGCTGCCCCAGAAGTTGATGATCTACTTATAAAACAATCTACTCAAAGGCCTTAAATCACAATATGACGATATTTTTAGGTGTCATTACACTGCTAACTTCTATTTTTTATGATTACTCACAAGTTACCTTAATTAAATAAAATGCTTATCAATGTGTAAGTTCTGAAAAGATGCACTTTATCAAAATTTTAATATAGTAGTCAAAAAAGTTAAAATGAGGCTTTTCTGAGTTCTGCCATATTATGTTAAGTTGATATTAAAATGCATTTTCAACTCTTTCTACCAACATTATATTTTACAATAACATAAACAGTTAACCAGGTTTTAAACAATATAACATAGTAATATACTGATAGCATTGCTAATAAAGCCAGTGCTACTTGCAAAACAAATTACTTTCTTCCCCAGACTAAATGCAATTATAAGAGTTATTCCCTGTGGCTTAGAATAATTAAATATTTTAACATTTTAATTAAATATTATAGCAATTTTAGGAGAGTCTTTTGAGTGCATGAAAACAGATACACTGAGACACTTCCAAATCCTATCAAAATATGTTGAGATTAGTTCTATTAACAACTATCCTCTGAATTAATATTAATAAAAAGTATAAAGACTTAATTATACTCCTCAAATAATGTGACAAGATCATATAGTAATTTCAGTTTCAATTATAATTTTAAAGGTTAATTCCCTAATTTATTTCCTTTCAATGGTGACACATCAGGTACACTCAGGGTACAAACAGGTACACGGTTATTAATATACCAATAAATAAACTTAAAGAGGGGAAAAAACTTTTTAAATTTGAATAATTTTGTCTCAAAATCACATACCATGGCATTTCAGAAGAAATCTATAATGTAGAACAAAGGTTGGTAAACTTTTTCTATCATAGGCCAGATAGTAAATATTTTAGGCTGTAGAGGCCATATGGTCTCTGTTAAAACTAGTGAATTCTGCTGCTATAGGGTGAAAACAACTATACACAATCCACCAACCAATGGGCATGGTTGTATTCCACTAAAATTTTATTTACAAAAATGGGCAGTGGGCCTGGGCCACAGTCTGCCAATCCCTGTAACAAAAGGCCTTAACACAACGCACTCACACTTAACGGTAACAGCTCAGTCAAGATCTTTTAGAACTAGAAACCAAACAGCCTAGAGTTGATATATTCGCTCTGGCATCTCTACTGGGTCTATCACAAGCAAAGAAAGGTGTGAAAAACAAAACCCCCAAAGCCTTGGCTCAGGTTCCAAGGACTTAAAATGTAGATGGGCAGGGAGCAACACACACAAGAATGCAACTAGAAAAAACACCCAAGATAATCTACTCAATCCAGTCTTTACTATCTTTGGCATTAGGGTTCCATGATACTTTGAACAGTGAAGTATATTGAGTTATAAGACTATGAGTCCCATGGACTAATAGGGGGCTAATATGTACTTTATGGATCACTGAATCCCTGACACCTTGAAGAGTGTCTGACATGTAGTATATGGCAAACATAGTTTGTCGAACTAATGAATGAAAAAAAATGACACAGATTCTTCTATATGCAATTAACGTAATGTAACAACATGTATGGTGACATTTATAATTTCTGTCACGGAAGAATGCTTGAGCACATTAAGTAGATGGGCTAGGCAATTCATTAAGGAACAAACTTCTTATTGTATTCAGGCCGCCTATTTGATTTACAGGCAGCCACTCAGAAACTCATGTAAAATGTAGTGGTTCAGAGAAACTTCTTCCTTTTTCCCACACCCCATTTAAGCAGCCCATTTAATTCATTGTAATGAGTAGCACTCATGAAGCATACTAGGACTCAGTTTTAAGTTACTTTAAAATTTTAGAATATCTACATTAAAAAAAAAGAATATCCAATCTGAGTTATTGTTTCAATTCATAAAATCTATGAACTGTCTTAAACATTTTTATAAACTACATTATTTCTATATTCTACTTCTATTACTAATAGAAGAAAAAAAGCATTAAGTTACCGTTTGGCTTTCAGGAAACTCCATTTTCAGCAATTTGTGAGCACATTCTTCAAAATCTAAGCTGTAGAGATAAAATGGTCACAATAATTAGGTTAAAAACTTGCAGCATAGTTAAACTATAGCACTCTTTTATAAACAAGGATCTTACTTTAAAAATTGTTTTAAATAACTTTTTTGCAATAATTTCACAGTACTCTAAGGTGTATAAACAAAAGACATAGCTCTTAATTCTACAAAGAATTAAGTACTGAGACACACTACAACATGGGTGAACTCTGAATTATGCTAACTGGAAAAGTCAGATATAAAAGACCACAGACAGCATGATCCATTTATATAAAATGTTCAGAAGAGGCAAATATATAGATAGAAAGTGGACAAATTTTATCTCACCGCTAAGTATTTTCACTTATCTCTGACCCATGTCAGGAAGAGAGAAAAATGCTGCAGAGCCCATCATGACATCTAGTGCTTAATCCCCACAGTTACAAAGTATCTTGATTCATACTCAAATACAGTGTTTCTACATTTTCAAAAACTATAAAAATAGTAAATAACGAAAATCACTTACAAGGAAAAAAAACTGTTTCTATGCCATATAGGTTGGATTAAAAATAATTCTAATATGCTTAAGAGAATTATCAAATTCAATGTGAATTCAATTCAGGAATAATGCTAATAATATATTTGTACTTTTTGTAGAATGTTCATCCTTTATTATTTTTTTATTTTTAATTTTTTAAAAATGTTTATTCATTTTTGAGAGAGACAGAGCATGAACGGGGGAGGGGCATAGAGAGAGGGAGATACAGAATCTGAAGCAGGCTCCAGGCTCTGAGCTGTCAGCACAGAGCCCGATGTGGGGTTTGAACTCCTGAGCCGTGAGATCATGACCTGAGCTGAAGTCAGACACTTAACTGACTGAGCCACTCAGGTGCCCCATCAACCTTTATTCTTTTGATAACATCAGTATAAAATAATCAGCTGCTGAAATAGAATGATTATAAATTTAGTTTTATAGTTCCTTTGTATTCCTCAGCTTCTGATACTTATTGAGTTTCATAAGCACAACAGAGTAATAACTCAGGATGGTACAATGTAATGGAGTTAAGAAAAAAAACTACAGTGAAAAAAGAAATATATCAAAAAGAGATTTTGCAATGGGTAATATTAAAATACCTAGCACTAAGATTAAGCTATTAAACTATAGTTGATAAACTTTAAGAATATAGCAATATTACCAAAAAGTATTTTGAAAAACACAGCATTTTCTTTTCTAATTTTTTTTAAAAAATAGAATCAGTATGCAGGAATAAACCTCTGCAATTTCTGAAAAATGAGTCAAGTAGTTAAGGAAAATACTTTACAACTTTCCTTTTATCTAGTAAGTACCAGGGAGAAAGCTAACTGTATGACAGTCTATTTTCCGTCTTTTTTCATTTTAAAAGTATTTGGTAACTCCCTATACTAAGATTGTTTTGCAGTTGCACTAAATGTAGATATTTAAATGAACTAAATTTGATGTTTCAGTTATCTTAGGTTGCTAACTCAAATGAATTTCAGGTTTAACACAAATAAATACTGAGGGAAGGGTAAAGAAAAAAGATTTTACATGATGCTAGTTTCCAAGCTGTGTTTACAAATGGTTGGTTTTGTTGATGTTTCCAATCTAAGAAACTTTGATGGGAAAATGATAGTCCCACCTCCTGATGCTATAGCTTCAAAAATGTAAAATCAGAGTGGAACATCATTTGAAAGCAAGAATAAACAGGAACATCTACTTTTCAATAACAAAACTAACTGTGTTGTTTTATATTTTATGTAAATGAGAGAGGGACATTTAGGAGCCAGGATAGTAAGAAGATAAGGGTACTGGTGAGATCAGTCACCCAGTCTAAAAAGAAAGGAATAAAAAAATAAAATAAAATCACCACACAATTCAGTTGTCAGATCTTAGTTTTGTTTACAAGATTTCCAAAAGCAAACTGTATGATGCCCTCAATGCCATCTGATTTGCTGAGTTACATTCCATTCTTGATTTATATTATATTTCGTAGAGATTGGTTTACTATAAATGTTAAGACTACAAAAAACTGGAAAAAGTAGACACAGAAAGTCTATAATCGAATTTCCTCTCAAGACAACCACTGTTGATATGTTATATATTTCTTCTAGAATCTGCCTACCTATTGAAATAGCTAAGAAAATACTACTGGTACGGTACTATAGTCTATACAGTTTTTTTCCCCACTGAACATTAAGTCGGGCCACTTGACCAAATCAGTAACAATTGCCCACTAGCCTGATTTTCAATGGTGGCATAAACTGGACTTTTTGTTATTTGTACTGGACAAGATGGTCTATTTTTTCCCCATACTGAACTGTTCTCTCTGTAATTCTCTTTCAATAGATATTTCTTCAAGAAATATAATGAAAAAGAATGGTCAAATGACATGGACACTAAGCCCTTGATTCCTGTTATCAAAAGGCTTTCCACAGAGAGTGTATCAATTTAAATTCCCACCAATGTTTACATGTATTTTATTAAAATCATTAGTACTGAGTACTGTTGCTTTAGGGAAAAAAAATAAAGTAAATCACTTCAGCTGTTTTAATAACCAATAACAGCATTTACTGTTCTAGAGTGTTATTTATTTGATATCTTTATATTTCAGGATCCCATTACACGAATCCCCCAACCATGTCCTTTAAACACCTTTGTACTGAAGTCTTTGCGGTTCTTTCCTAAAATTTGTATGAGCCTTTAATTAAGTACAACAAACTTTGTTGTAAATAAATTATTTTTACTAGGCATTTGGGGGCTCAGAACTCTTAACTAAAATATCAACATGTAAAACAGAATTGCTGTTACTAGAGTTCTTACCACTCTGCAATCGTGACTGTGACCTGTCTAATGCTTTCTTGTTCAAATCTTTCATGTGATTAAAGGATTATCAAGGTTTGGTAAGCTAATAAAAACAGTTTCCTTTAAATAATTATTCAAAGAGCTCTACTGTAACTCTTCAAAATTAATGTTAACAGCAATATTAAAGCAGTGAATCTACTGTTTACAACTGATTACTGTTGAATTTCTAGAAAAGGATAAATGAAAGGTCAAACTAAGAATTTTTATCTATAACAAAAATTTCTCATTTTCCATTTTCAGTTTGTATGAAAAAATATTTAATAGTTTTTTCTTTCGTGGGAGAAGCAAAGAAATAGGTAAGGATAAACCAAAAATATTTCTAGCCAATGTTTTGCTTTTTAACATTTCTCTTTCTGAAGCTGAATCTAAGCCAGAAAGTTTTCAGACAGAATAAAAACAGGATGACTCCTACGTATGAATCATTTTTGCTATTACATCATATGAAATGGAAATATACAAAACCTAGTAAGAAAACAAAATTGAGAAAACATTCATCCTCCAGTGTAAAATGTAAACACTGTGCCCATTAAATCAATAGGTTGATTCGCATAAAAAACAACAGATGTACTAAGCATTTCATATTTCATTTATTTCTCTTCAAAACCAAACTCAAAGTCTTCAAAGGGAATAGGATATTCGCATGACATCACAGTAGTTCTAACTTAACATTACTTCAAAGGGTCCTCAAAGCCTCCTAATTCCTATTTCCATTTATATTCATTTCCATCTGCACGGCAAATCAGTATCCAAAAGTTATCATACCAGTGCTTCTCGCTTAGAATCAAAATTAGAAACCAAATTAAAAAAAATTCTAAATTTCTACTACGCAATTTTATACTGTGCCAGCTCTATAATATAGAGTTGTTTTCAGGTTATTAGTGATATTTAACTATAAGGAATGACAGTGAAAAGAGTTAATTATGTAACACTAATAGACCTTCCAAACACATAGAGATAATTTTCTCTTTGAAGAAAAAAACCAATAGTAGGGATCTATGAAGTTGGGCAGGTAGTTTGAGAATCCCTGAACTGGTATCTAGTTTTCTGTTATTAGATTCTAAAAATTCCATCTTCTTTTCCATCTCCTATCAAAAGCAAGGATCAACAGAGCTATAGTATCTTACCTTGACTGAATAGCAAGATAAATTGTACGACGAAATGAGACTAGATTAATTTCTGTTTTGTCATGAATAGTCACTTTTTGTCCTGAAAGAAATTAAACATAACTAAATTACAAAACTACAAAAATAAACAGGGAGGAAATGTACATGTATCTCTATAATAATTTTTCATAAACACTTAGAATCTAGGAGTTTAATAATAATACTCTTTTCTGCAGAGTTCAAAATAACCATTTCTAATCTCTTGCCATATCTTACAGTATTTTAATTACTTGTGTCAGTTCAAAGAAGTCCAGAATCAAGCCAGAAATATTTGTTTCTGTGTCGCTTGCTCATTTAGACACTATAAAAGGCAGCATTCATGCTGCTGTTTGCTAAAATATTATTTCTAGAGTTATAAACATGGGAATTTGGAAGAACCGTAACTTACAGGTAGAAATTCAGTTTCAGAGAACACTGGATTATCACGACAGACTGGATGGGTCCAATAAAAATATGTGTATTTATCAAAATTTTCTCTTATCTATTTCATGAAAACTTCTTAGAAATATTTACTAGTTTTTACTTGAACAGTACTTCCACATAAAATAAAGAAATTCTGAAGTAAATGTAGTACATAGGTAGTTAGGAAATGTTTTAAATAATAAAGACACTGAAAAAATTGAATTTATTTTTATAAAATATGTTGAAGACTAATTACACTTCAAGACAGAACTAAAATCCATTGTGTCTTAGAAGGGAAAGATATACTTTTAATATTTTCAAGTACGTAATATAAGTAAATAATGACCAGTGTATGGATGTTCTGATGTTTTAACTGAGACTTAACCAAAGTAAAGTTCTGAGCTTACTTTTCTGTGAAATAAAGCAATCAAAGCTGAAGAAGAAGATCATGCCTGCTCTGTGCAAACACAGCTTTTGGCCTTCCCACTCTATTTTGCCAAAATGAATAGAAAATACCTCATCTCTTTCATCTGTCACATTCATGCCAGGGTTGCAGAAAACACATGCACTCAACATGAATGCATCTTTTTCACATGCACAAAATATCAACTTAAAATTATGCTGATATTAAAAAATAATTTCCTTGTTTAATAATTTTAGAGCAGGGTTTTTCAACCTTAGCAATACTGACATTACTGGCTAGATGGTAATCTGTCCTGGGGGGCAGTCTTGTGACTTGTGGTATGTTTAACAGCATCCCTAGCCTTCAGCCACTCGATGCCAGTTGCAGCCCCGAGCCCTCCACAGATTGGAAACCACTATTTTAGAGGATTAAATTAGAATTAATTTAACTTCAGAGTATTTTACAGTATTACTTGAATGAGCTACACTTTTACCTTCTTCATCTTCTTCTCCCTCTTCCTCCTCGTCTTCCTCTTCCTCTTCACTACTTCCAGCATCTTGGTCTGTGTTTGAGTCACTATCTCCTTCATCAAGAATTTCTACCAGAACAAAGTATAGGAGAATATCAGTGAGCGAGTGATACACATGAATCTCATTCTGAGAAGAGAATTCTCACTTAGCCAAAACCCGTAGTGGTGTTACACTCAACAAAGATGATCACACAGGCCTCACATTATTGCCTAGGTGGTCATAGAACCATATGTACCATTCTTCTGCCAGATAGAAAATGCTTATAAAATAAGGAAGGGATGAGAAGAACAAAGAAGAAGTAGATGAAGGTTTTCCAAAAGAGCAAGACCACTGGAAAAATAAAGTATGAATGGAAACTAGTTATACTGGCGTCAAAATACTATTAGTTTCAGCATCAGAAAGGAGACCGTCTATTATAAAAAGCTAAGGCTAGATCTAGAAAACAAGAGTTTAGGCTAAGAATGTTTTGTGAAAGATAAAGAATAAAGAAAAAATAATTGCATAATATAGTGTTTACTTTAAATAAATAGTGATGAGATTTTTATTCTTATGTATACTTAAATAGAACATTACAATTAATCTAAAGACATTCCATATGTAAACAGAAATAAAAGTTTAAAAGCCTTTAAAAAATATTGGTAAGATGAGGACTTCACTGGAAAATGCTTCTTAAAATACAACTCACCTTCGGAAGTGGATGAAAATAGTGATGTACATCAGAGACTATGTAAGTCCAGTCACCTTATTAATAGTTAACAAATGACAAGAACTAAAATTTTATTTTGTCCAATGGTGTGCTCTATTTATCAGATAAAAGATTTTACAAATCTGGCTAATACTTCACTTTTGTACTTCTATTACAATCAGAGTTTTTAATATAAAGTTTTGGGGTGAACTTATTTTTAGAAAAATTCTAACTTCTTACATTTGAGCACTATAAATCAGGAGCTGCATATAATACTTAATGTTAGCAGAAAACTGCATATCATAAAAAACAAATCATTTTATTAAAATGCAGAGTTGTCATTCAATCCTTAGCTGACACACAAATCTCAAGAATACTTCTAACAAATGTGACTTCAAGAAATAATCTCAAGTGTCTAGTTTCCTATTACATAATGTGGCTTAGAGAGACTTTTAACAGAGGAAACTATTTAGTATTCAATAGTAGGAAGAGAGGCACTCCTGCTGTTTTCCCAAATGCTGTAAGACCTAAAACACAAGTGCACCTGGGTCACTCTAAGGTGCTAATTACTAAAGCTGTGCCTACTTCCTGCTGTGGCCATTTTTTTATGCCAGTTCTAGGAGAACATTTTATGAAAGAATGAAGGTCAAATGAATTGTCTAGTCGTTTACATCATCCTCTCCTCATCTCTCCACTTTAGAATCTACTTACAGAAATCACTTAGGCAATGACAATTGGATTTCATTAACTGAATGAAGCAGTGGTTTCAAAGTATGCTCTTTGAGACCCTGGGGGGTCAGTGAAACCTGTCAGGTGGTCTGCGAGGTCAAAACTATTTTCCTAACAATACAAAGACATTATCTGCCTTTTCGCTGTGCTGACATCTACAGAGGTCCAAAAGCAATGGGGGTTGAAACCACTGCAACCTGAGCACAAATCAAAGCACCAAACTGCACCAGTCACTGTGCTCTTTACTGCCATGCTCTTGTAGGAGGTTTGAATAAGCCAGTTTGACTTAAGAATGCCCTTGAAGAGGAAGGGCATTTAATTTCATTATATCTCAGCCCTTATGGGTAGGCATATATAGGCATGAACAACATAACATGAAGTTCATATACAGCCCTTCTGTTAAAGACAGATGCACAATGGTGATGGTTATCTTAAAGAAAAGCACCCATGTGACTGTTTGACCTACCAGGTGAATTAGCTATATTTTTCATTTTTACTTGAAAGAATGGCTAACAAACTTTAGTTGTTAGGCATTTTGGCAGACATTTTCTCAAATATAAACAAAGTGACACTGTCACTTCAAGGAAAATAATTAAAAATATTTACCCCCATGATAAAATCAGAATTCTCAAGAGAAAATTAGAGTTTTAGAAAATTTGTATCCATTCCTGTGAGCCTGACAGCTTCGCAATACTTACTTCCTATATTGCCATATAGGTGGCAATGTTAATAAATGTGGTTTCTTAATATTGTATTAATGTGTTCATCTAATTTTGATAATGTTAACATGTTAACACTTGGAAGGTATGCATAACTGAGTGAATTGCTATTTCCCAAATGATCAGTGGAGCATGTTACAAAATCATGCATGGGTAAAAGATCCATTCAAAGTGATATGCCAGGGGATTTTAATGTAACAGTGTATGAAAATTCATGAATACTGTTTCAGGTTCCATACAATTAATCTTTAAGAAACCATTAGCAGCTTTTTGGGGCACCTGGGTTACTCAGTCAATTAAGTGTCCGATTCTTGATTTGGGCTCAGGGTTTGGGGTCATGATCTCAGGGTTCATGAGACCGAGCCCCACGTTGGGTTCTGTGCCCACAGCAGGAAGCCTGCTTGGAATTCTCTCTCTCCTTCTATTTCTCCCTCTCTCTCTCTGTTCCTCCCCATCTTACACACACACTCTCTCTTTCTGAAAATAAACATAAAAAAGACCTATTAGCTTTTAAACACGGGCATACTATTAAAGAAGAATATACACATTATCTGAAAAGGCTATTAAAATACTTCTCTCTTTTCCAAGTACATATTATCTGTGAGGCTAAATTTTCTTCACATACATCAATCAAAACAACCTATTGCAATAGACTGAATATCAACAATATGAAAATCCATTTCCTATTAAGTCAGATATTAAATTGTACAAAATATATGAAACATGCCATTTTCCTTAAATTTCTTTGTCTCATAGTCATCAAGAGTAGAAATGGATCTTGAGTTCAAAGAATTTAAGAAGTGCTACAGTTATAAAAAGTACCACTTTCCTGGCACTGCCCAACTGCCGATATCCTAAAGAAATGGATGGAGAGCTCCCAAGTTAAAAAAAAACAAAAACAAACAGGTATGATAAAAATTCCATAAAACCATTTAGCATCTTTGAGGGATACTGAACAAAAAGGAGTTCATAAGGAAAGAAGGCAAAATGGGTGGAAGGACTCCTCCATGTTTAGAAACTAAATTATAACAGCAAAAGGAATCTGGCCATTGCAGTGAAATGCCCCTAGGAAACTGGTACCTAAGAAGAGAAATCTATTGAACCAGATTTTTAGAATAACATGTAGAAATGTGAACCTGCTTACACTTTACTTGCGATTTCATCCTACTCCAAGACTGACAAAAATACGAAATGCAGGCTGCTGACAGAGCTCTAGACCTCCTGCTTTCTTCCCGAGAGCTTTCGGAACAGTAAGTACTTCTCACGTAAAATCACAGCGCAAGGGAAATGGAACTCATAAAATTGTAATTATAATTATATATGTAGCCCTGAATATTAGCTTTAGAAGAAAAATGATACAAATGTGAAAAAAAAGTCATTGCCTAAATACTGGTCCTATATTTAACCTTAAACAAGTAACATTTACATCAAACAAGTTTTCTAACTTGTTCTAGGTCACTTAGCTTGTCAAGGCACAGACAAAATACAAACCAAAGTCCGTCCAAAGTTAGTGAGTGTATACAATATATCGACAATGTACAAATGATAATCATAATCAATTTATCAATTTATTGAGCACTGATACCCTACCTGGAATTGATTGATGTTATCAGGATATCAATCTGCTCTTAAGAAATAATAAAGTACAGCACTTTATAATAAAAGAATAGCATTCAGTTGAATATTAAATTGGGGGTGAGTTTAAGTACTAATTCTTTTTTTTTCTTTCTTTCTTTTTTTTTTTTATTCATTTTTGAGAGACAGAGAGAGAGAGCGCGAGCAGGGGAGGGTCAGAGAGAGAGGGAGACACAGAATCTGAAGCAGGCTCCAGGCTCTGAGCTAGCTGTCAGCACAGAGCCCGATGCGGGGCTCGAACCCACAAACCGTGAGATCATGACCTGAGCCGAAGCTGGATGCTTAACCAACTGAGCCACCCAGGCGCCCCTAAGTACTAATTCTTAAGTGGCAGTGAAGTTAAAATAAAAGCCATTAGTAATATATGGATATTTCTTAAGAGTAATAAGACTTAAGGGCTGTATAATTTAAACACAAGGAAAGAGGAGAGGGACAATGAGGTAAATAATTTAGAATGAAGTAACACCACCAACAAGCACTAGACAAAAAAAATAAGGTATGGGAAAAAAGTGAAGAGAATGGCTTCATAAGAGCAGAGATTTCATTAGGTCAGTGATCTAAAACTTTCTATTAGTATTCTAGAACTACATGAATTGCTTCTACTTATCCAAAATAGATTATAAAATTCTACTTACCTTTCTTAATAGCTTTGTACTTCTCTTCATTCTCCATGAAATTAGGATCCATCTTGAAAACATCTTAAAAAAAGAAATGAAAAAATAGTGTTTATTTTTTGTACTTACATTTGTTGGTGTCTCACCTAGCAACTCTCCCCCGACCCGACTCACTAAGAACATCTTCTGGATTGTAGTCATCCTCCAGAGGAAGCATATGAGTGAACTGATCATCTTCTTCTACTAAGTCAAGTCCTTCTAGGATAACAGGGTGGTCCTTAAATCCATCCTTCCGTACAGCAAACATCACTTCAATCATATACTGAACTCTTTTGTCAATTTCAGACTCATGGAGAATATTTCGGAGGCGCTCAAATATAGCTAAAGTTAAAATGAAAGAAAAAAACAAGAAAATAAGCAAAAAATATAATACTCAAGCAAAAGCTCAATATCAAACTGAGGGCATAGACTTACCATTGATTCCTCTTGGTGACACTTGTGTTAATTTGAGGCCACATTCCTTGAGAAAACCAATAGCTACTTCAACACTATCATCGGTTGGTCTTTCCAGGAGCAAAGTGAGCATCTCTAGGCACAAAACTTCATGTGCCTTAAATAGAATGAAGACATACGGAATAGAGAAAATACTTTTACATATATTAACCTACTATTGATAGTAATTCAAAAAAATTAGCAAATCTGGTTTTTGCAGTAATAATATTGTACATTTGATGAGCAAAGTTTTATAATATATACAGTAATACTCCAAATATGGGATACAATTTTTTTTTCTTTCATTAGGCATCTGTTAAAAATTTCCAGATGATTGTTCCAAAAATCCGAATTTATTATACTGAATACAACTATTTGATTTATCTCCAGAAGAAATAATTCTTCTTACACATTACATATATTGAACAATATAATGTCTATAGGAAATGCTGTAATTAACTTCCACATAAGTTAAAAATTATGTACTAATTTTTGATAATCACTATGTAAAGAATAGTAATACTATACTTTCTCTAATACCCTTCTTCACAACCACAACTCTTTACATCCACTTCCCAGGTCATTCTATCAGCCACTCTGTTATAAAGCAAACAGTTCTTAAATTACATGAATCATTTTATTGGAAAATATCTTGACTGTTTCTACTCAAGGACAGTTTTGAAATACTTTCCTCTACTTTTTTTTTTAACTAAATCAAGTTATTTACACTGGTCACGTCTGAAAATTAGTACTTCTAAACAATGCCAGGAAGGGTAGGAATAAAATTCTACTGAGAAGCTTTGCTATGAAAAGAAAATGTACTGGGAGGCATTTTCAAGACACCATCTATATCCTTTCTAAGGTCAGATAGTTCTTTGAGATGGGGAGGGAAACAGTCTAAGTCTTAACTTCGGAAAATATTCTTTCCATTGAGCACAACATCAAAAACACATACTGCTCTTTCTGCCTGTGGACGCCGCTGAGTAAGCATCGTTAAAGTCTCCCCTCCCACCGCCATCATGTCTAAGTCAGAGTCTCCCAAAGAGCCTGAGCAGCTGCGGAAGCTTTTCATCGGAGGTTTGAGCTTTGAAACAACCGATGAGAGTCTGAGGAGCCATTTTGAGCAATGGGGAACGCTTACGGACTGTGTGGTAATGAGAGATCCAAACATCAAGCGCTCCAGAGGCTTTGGGTTTGTCACCTATGCCACTGTGGAGGAGGTGGATGCAGCCATGAATGCAAGGCCACACAAGGTGGATGGAAGAGTTGTAGAACCAAAGAGGGCTGTCTCGAGAGAAGATTCTCAAAGACCTGGTGCCCACTTAACTGTGAAAAAGATTTTTGTCGGTGGCATTAAAGACTGAAGAACATCATCTAAGAGATTATTTTGAACAGTATGGGAAAATTGAAGTGATTGAAATCATGACTGACCAAGGCAGTGGCAAAAAGAGAGGCTTTGCTTTTGTAACATT
>CM053578.1:56156309-56231999 GCA_028646485.1 Cryptoprocta ferox
GGCCACAACTGTGAAGTAAGGAAGGCTCTATCTAAACAAGAGATGGCTAGTGCTTCTTCTACCCAGAGAGGTCGAAGTGGTTCTGGAAACTTCGGTGGTAGTTGTGGAGGTAGTTTTGGTGGGAATGACAACTTTGGTCGTGGAGGAAACTTCAGTGGGCGTGGTGGCTTTGGTGGCAGTCGAGGTAGTGGTGGATATGGTGGCAGTGGGGATGGCTATAACAGATTTGGTAACGATGGAAGCAACTTTGGAGGTGGTGGAAGCTATAATGATTTTGGCAATTACAACAATCAATCTTCAAATTTTGGACCCATGAAAGGAGGAAATTTTGGAGGCAGAAGCTCTGGCCCCTATGGTGGTGGAGGCCAATACTTTGCGAAACCACGAAACCAAGGTGGCTATGGCGGTTCCAGCAGCAGCAGCAGTAGCTATGGCAGTGGCAGAAGGTTTTAATTACTACCAGGAAACAAAGCTTAGCAGGAGAGGAGAGCCAGAGAAGTGACAGGGAAGCTACAGGTTACAATAGATTTGTGAACTCAGCCAAGCACAGTGGTGGCAGGGTCTAGCTGCTACAAAGAAGACATGTTTTAGACAATACTCATGTGTATGGGCAAAAAACTCGAAGACTGTATTTGTGACTAATTGTATAACAGGTTATTTTAGTTTCTGTTCTGTGGAAAAGTGTAAAGCATTCCAACAAAGGGTTTTAATGTAGATTTTTTTTTTGCATCCATGCTGTTGATTGCTAAATGTAATAGTCTGATCATGACGCTGAATAAATGTGTCTTTAAAAAAAAAAACAACCAAAAAAACATATACTGCTTTTATTTTGGGGGGTGGTGGGGAGGTCTAATAGTCTTACATCAGTGATTAGAAAATATTGCCCTGTACCATAATTGAGAGGATCTAAAATATTTAACATTTTAACTGTTTTGTAGCAATGCCAAAAATATCTTCAATATGAGTGTAATATATATTCAAAAACTAAAACTTACTATCTGTACTGTTACAGACATGTGAAATTAAGTCTCCGTGGTCTTAAGAAGCAAGTTATCATCATAGTAATTTAACTCATTAGGTTAAAATCTAATAGGTTTCTAAAAGTGAACACTGGAAAGAATTTCGTGTAGGAAAGAATGAGAATATTAACGGTAGTTAAATAAGATTAAGTGTGACTTCAAAATTCTTCATCTTATATATAATTAAACATGATGATGTATATCTGAAAGAAACCTTTGAGTGTGAATAACAGCAATTTTAAGTTTAAATAGAAACTAAATTAAAAAAACCCTCTCAAATAGATCAAATAATCATAAAACCTGATTAAAAAAGATAAAAGTATTTACATTTAAAACCGATTAAAATTACTTTATATTTTATAAACTGATTCTAAAAATATATGACTTTATATACTAATATACTATGTAGTTGCAGGGAAAAGAATTTCTTACAGAATATCAGTTCTAGGTTCTCATGAACAACAGGTACAGGAGAAAAAAGTGGAAGAAATATCAAGTTTATTGTCTTATAAATATGATTAAACTCTATCCCTCAAAGGAATAATTTATCGCTGAATAACCATGTATAGTATTATCAGTGTGATAAAATACTTGTTCTGTGTTCCTCTTTATATTTCAGAATATTAGACACATTAATTATAGTTTTAAAACTAAAATATCAAGCAACATACTTTTCTGAAAGACTACAACACAAAACAAAAATAGAGATGTGTCAATGAAGTGGCGTCAAGCATGTGGTCTAATGTCACTGAATGGCACCAAGTTTTAAAAATTACTTACCACGTTTTGGTTAATAAGATGTGCCACAAATTTTGAAGCAGTCAGACAAAGTTGCTGAAAAGTGAACATAGAGACAAAGTTAATCTATAAACTAAAACCAATTTTCAGTTAACTACTGAATCTCCAGCTCACTTATACTCTCTACTTAAAATATGTAACAGACAAGGATAATTTTTACAGTATAGAAAGTTACATAAATAACTATTACATATGAAATAGTGCCACTTCTGGCTAAATAATTATAATTCTACAGTTAGAGCCATCATGTCTGTGGCTCATCATTAGTAGTAGCCAGGGATATTTAATAGAACAAAAAAATGTTTTCTTGAAAGGAATACAAGGAATTCCTATGTAGCAATCAACATTGCCAACCACTGTTGATTCTAGATTATTAGTCTGTCCCTATGTGGCGCTCAATTTACAAGTGCATCATATATATATATATACCTTATCATTTCTTCGATAGCCTTTTCGAAAATTAAGAATTAACCTCTTGAGAATTAATTCTCCAATTTGTGGAAATTTTGAGTTGATAATCGCCACTAATGCTGCATAAACATGAGTGAAGATTGGAGAAGCACTCTGTGCTTGCAAAACAGATCTGGACAGCAGGCCTCTTTTGAAAAAGAAAAAAAAAGAGTCAATAATCACCAAATTAATTAGAAGAAAAAACAAAACATTTAAAATCCAGCAATATGACTCATCTGTAAATAAACACAAAAGCTAAATCAGGACTCAATCTTCCCCACTATCTAGTCTTACTGATAAATAAAAACTTTTGAAACAAAAAACTTCAAATCTGTGCTTTTGTAAAACAGCTTTTTCTACAGTTTTTTTCTTCAAAATTTTTTTTCTCTAAATATAATTCCTCTTTTCCTTGCTTCTGTTTCTTAGATCTAATCATGAATTTGAGTTTTTAAAGCATTTTATACTAATGTGTTTCACATTTTCAAAAAAGTTAAGGAAAAAAAGACCTGCATCAAAAACTAAATGCTACTGCGAGCCCATCATTTATATAAAATTAATTCTGTGATTAAAGACAAACTTGGATGCTTTCCATCTTTAAGCCTATGTTAGTAAAATGAAGACTTAGAACACTCCTATGAGAGAGACACAGTTAAGACATTGCAAGAATAATGCTAAAACAGTAACAGGAAAATATAAAGTTCTACTTCTAATTCATTTTGAAGTGAGCACAGTTGTATAATGCATTTCATAAGGGGAGAGATGCAAAGTGAGCTAACTGAAGAGTTATTTTTAGCAATGTAATAACAAACAATTATTGGATTGCCAAAAGGCAGGAAAACAATATCTTAATAGTTATCAGGTTTAATTTTGACAACTGAATCACCAGAGCTGAAAATGAGAAAAGAACACCCAGCTTAAAAACTGAGATCTTAAGCAACCCATAAAGCTTCCGCTGCTTTCTGACTAAAATGGGAGAGCTCTACCTCTCCCACTGAGGACAGCGGCTACCTCTTGGTCAACATTTTATATCCCCACAACATGCTACATCTTACTTTATATGACCCCTCCCCAATGTTTTTGAGATGATAAATCAAGGTCATATGAAATGACACAGGAAAACATCCCTCAGACTTTAAAATAAAAAATAGCATATGAAATATTTCTATTTCCTGACCCTTTTAATGATTATTTAAAACCACAAAGAAAATGACTGTCATTCCCTTCTGCTTTTCAAAAATTTATCACTGATCTCTCTCATTTCTTTCCCATTCTCACTTTGCTTTCATTAGAAATGAACACTATATGCAAATAAATAAAATATTCATCATTCCTCATGAGTTTAAACTATTAGAAGTGTTCAGTAAACAAATATCTGCCCCCAAATCAGTCTGTGATATCAAACCTTCTCAAAATGCAGAAATACCACACAATTTCTAACAGTGAAATACAAGTTATTTGTTAGTAGCTTTCATTTCTATAAGAAATGCATTTTAAATATTCTCAACTACTATTAAAGCAGCACAGTGAATCAATGATTAGTGCCCATGTAGATATGTTTCTTTGAAAAATTGCTATGAAATACTATAAATAAAATAGCTGATGCTTACCTTCCTCTAACTATATTTTCTTGAAGAAGTTCTTGAATAATAATACCTATATTAGAAATGTTGACTTTGTTGATAAGACCATTGATTGACTTCTTTAGAGCCTCCCAGCTCATCCTCTGGTATGCTAAACTAAAAAGACATGATTTTAATAAAGATGAAAACTTAGGACAATGATTACAATAACAAGAGGTTATAACAAGTAACTTAAAAAATAGTTATTGTTCCTTTGTTTTATATTCACAAAATGACTTCAAAGTGTAGTAAATGTATGACTATATGAATACAAATATTCTAAACCATATTTGATGTTCTGTACATATGATGCTTATCTATAGATCACTTCTCTTTAATAATGTAATAAAATTATGTAAGGATAATGTTTTATTCTTATATCCATGCATATTACAAATCATAACATTCATTTATTAGATTCAATGAATATTTATTTTATATTATATCACTTACTTAAAATTATCTTTAAAAATATTTTAAAATGGTAGCAGTTTTTTAAAAATTTAAATTATAGCATGAAATACCCAAATATAAGCCATAACAAGATTTTTATTATGACCTTTCTTATAAAAGCATGAAAAAGAAAACAAAATTAAGTATTTTCAACTATAAAGAAATGGTAAAATTTATAGGAAAAGGGAAGATCACATGAAATCATAGGGCTGAAAGACTGTTGTATTTTAAAGAACAACTCTACATTTAGGCAGTAATCCCATAGCTATATTGGCTGTTTTTAAACTTAGATCTCAGGCAAATAATTTAGCATAACTGGGTTTATTTAGGTTGTCTTTTAAAGCTCTAAAATCTATGGTTTTTGCATTTATTTCTGTGTGGAATATGATTTCACCTACAGAAAGTCTTATCTTTTTTTTCCCTTTATATTTCTCTGGCAGTCTTGTGAAGATGATGGACTTCTGGTAATAATACATATAAATATATAGGACTACAAAGGATAGCAAACATAATTTAAATAGTTTTCAAAGCATGAAAAGAGAAAAAGTTTGATGTAGTATTCTGTGTGTTTTTTGTTTTTGTTTTTGTCTATTTTTGGGAGAGAGAGAGAGACAGAGTGTGAGTAGGGGAGGGGCGGAGAGAGAGGGAGACAGAATCCAAAGCAGGCTTCAGCCTCTGAGCTGTCATTACAGGGCTCCAATACGGGGATCAAACTCACGAACCCCAAGACCATGAACTGAGCTGAAGTCGGAAGCTTAACTACTGAGCCACTCAGGATTCACTCTATGTGCTTCTTAACACATTAAATAATACGAAGTGGTGGTGGGCCCAATCACTTAATTTCCAAGTAGCATGGCCATAAACAATATTTTGAGATATTTGCAACAAATAGTCTATTAATAGTATAGTCTGTTACCTACATTCTTAATAGAAAGAAATGCCAAATTTTAGTAAGAGATTAGTAAAACTAAAGATGGAATTTTTCTATTTCCATTTCCATCCACAAAATGTCTGAATTCTACCCACGGACTTGGGTAGAATTGAAGGTCTGTAGGTTATGAGTCCCTATTCTGGAGTTGTTTACCAAGGCAGAGTTGGTGAGAGCAGTCTGCCCCGGAGAAGAGTATTTCATCACTGACATTGTCCTCAGAAGATACTGAGGACAAAAAGCAGACAAACTTGCAGTTAATTATATTGTTTTTAAATTCCCTATAGCTCATGTATCCCCTAAATGCCTGCATCTGAGGTGAGTGGAACACTCCCAGTGGCCCCCAACGCCTACGCTTTAGTATGCTACTATTTGAGAAAGATCAATGGCTTAAAAACTAGCCTAATTAATAAGATTGCTGATACACAATCACAACCTCTCTATTAAAGTTTGGAAAAAAACTAATCAAGTACAATTGTACTTCCTAATTAAGAACCCTACAATTCACCTGACTTAGTATCTATTAAAAGCAAAGTCTGTAAGCTTCTCTTACAGACTTCTACTTCTCCTTGTCCCCTTTACAGCCTATGAACAGACTTAGCTATACATAAAATTATATTCCAGGAATCTGTGTAAAATTACATACACTGTGGACTCTACTCACTTTATTTATAAGGAAGTAAGACTTGGCTTAATATAAATGTTTCTGGTCTTTTACAATTAGGATTGCTTTGGATTGAATTGGAGACCATGACTCTTTCTCACTTAATACTGCCACTATTGCCTCCGAGAGCAGACAGCAGAATGCTTACATGCTCATGAAGCTCCTACTACCACAGAAGCCATCCCCAAATCCCTTCTCAACATAACACTGCAGGCATCACCACCAAGTACTGGAATATGACACATACAGAGAAACTTACTAATTAGTTTTAAATTTAATGTCATCTAATGTCCCTTTTTAGCTCATAAATTTTAAAAATTTTATTTCAAATATTTATACTTGATATAAATGGCATTTCTACTTCAAGCCAACTTATGAAGTAAATTTAGATTTCATTTATATAAGGTTCTCAAGTACTTTCAAGTTGCCATTAAAATGCCTATGAAAGATATGGGAACACTACTGGCTCACCTGGAAATCTGTTTTTCTTAAAGCGTACCTTCTATTCCAATCTTTTTATTACCTAATTGGCAATTGAGTGACCATTTCAATCTTGGATCGTATTATCTCATTCTGTTAAAGAATAACGTCTTAAAAACTTAGTTGTACTTTCATACCTAGTTCTTCCTGTCCCAATTATTTTGAAAAGGGAAGTGAAGATACGTATTTTGAGGGTGTATGTTCATATATGAATTTCAATTGTTTGCCTTAGCAAATAATTATACTCTAAGATGGTATGATCTAAGAAAAGTAAACTGCCAACTTCATTTTATAGATAGGTATGGGAGTTGGCAAATTACATCCATGATCCAAATGCATCCTATAGTCCATTTTTATAAATAAAGCTTAAGTAGAACAAAGCCAGACTCATTTGTTTACATATTATCTATGGCTGTATTTACTGCAGAGTTGAGCAGCTGCAATAGACAGAACAATGCAAAAAACCTAAAATATTTACTGTCTGGTCTTTTACAGAAAAAGTTTGCCACCCTTGGTTTGATATAACTGGAAAGATTCATTTTAGCTCTAAAATATCAACAATGCTCTTGATTATCTATGAATAATGGACACTACTAACAGGCATGCATACAACTATAAATGGAATAGTTTGAAAATAGTAAAAATAAAGTATCTTTCCTTAAACTCTTTGATTTATTCATGCAAAAAAATAAAATGTTGAGCTAATGTTAAATAGTAAGCAGGGCTCCAAGGGAGCTTACAGAATAAAGAGAAGTCTAATTTGAGATCTCTACCACTGTGGACCAGTAATGTAAACTCTCAATAGCCAGGTTAATTAGACCATAGTTAATTTTTTTTTCAGCAAGGGTATCATTGCTTTGTATACTTATTGATATTAACATGCCTGTTTTTATCTGTAATCTGCTCTTGCATCATCCTGAGCTTCGCAGGAGGAATATATGCTCCACCAGTACGAGTAAGAAGAGGATCCAGTTCATCTTTCTTCTTCTTTGCGGTAGGTTCATCCTGAGCAGAGGAACTCTGGGTTACTGATGGTTCTGGGCTTCTACTCCCAGGAGTTGGGGATTTCCGAGACCTTTTACGATCTGCATCCCTTTCTCTTTCTCTGCGTTTTTCTCGGTCTCTACTTCTGTAATATTAAAAAAAATTTTTTTAATGGAGAAAATATAAATTACATTCTTAAATGACCTACATATCAAATGAGCAACACCATTTTCAGGTCACAAATTCAGACAAGGAAAAGTGGTTTGGAATGGTGAGGAAGTTATTTCACAGAGAAAATATAACTTAAATGAGGTTTTCAAAGCTTGACAAAATTTACACTGGGGCAAGTGGAGGAAAGTGGAGCAGGAAAGAGGGCTTTGTGCAACTAGTGGAAGACAGAGTAAGTACTGAAAAAGTGAGCAGGGATGTTCAAGCTAATGAGTAGAATAGTGAGGAAACAATAAGGAATCACGTGTAATGGCAGTTGGGAAGATGAATTTGAGTCAGACTACGAATCTTTAAAGACAAGGAATAGACTTCAAGTTTTTTATACTGGAGTTGATGGGGAATCATTAATAGCTTTTGAGTGTGATAATGATGTGAAAATAGGGTTTTAAGAAGACAATTTAGTCTGCAATGTACATGATAAACTGTATAAAGAAGACACCAGAATTCATCTCCAATAATGGCAATTTAGAAGTAAATATGCCCTGAAAAACTAACATTCGAAATTATTCCTTGATAGAAGTGGCATTTAAAACCTCAGAATATCAGAAACATCTGGTTATTTGAGACAGTGTAAAAAAATCAACTATTTTCTACCTATAATAAATATCCATTCTTAAGCTAACATTTTTACAGGTGAGAATCCATTCTTAACCTAACATTTTTAAAATAATCAAGGTATTATTCTCTGAAACTTATCAAGAACTAATGGGAAACAGTAAATACCTGCTTTTTGCTATTTTTCCTGAGAGAAGAATTTGTCCACTTAGCAATTTTTTTTTACCTATACTACCTTGGAAACTCAGATCATTCCGCTCATGCTTTGGGCACCATGAGTTAAATGAATACAGTAAGTAACAAGTTTCATTTATTACTAATACCAGGAAACCGCTGGATAGGTTTTAGCTAGATCTAGGGAGGGTGTATTTGAGATGGTCTGTCTTAATAAATAGTAATACAACTTATACACAGAGAGAAAACCAGTCACCTAGCCAGGCAGATGCAGAGAAGCTGTTTTGAAACTTGAGTATACCACTACACACGAGACAGAGTGAACAGCAGGGGAAAAGAGTGGTTCCAAATGGACACCCCAATTAGTCACAAAGGCAGGTACACTGAAATCTAGGCAGTGATTTGCAATTGAGTTGTTTCTTATTGTGAGTATAATATGTTCCAAGAGAGCAGCTACAGCAGGAATTTACTGCCATTGGTTATGATTCTTTTGAGAAATACTAGCTAAGACTGCTAGCTGGCTGATAAAATTGCATCTTTACAATTTTAATGTTTGGTCCTTCAGAGTACAGAGGTAATAGAGTCAGTCTTCTTTGAGATTAAATTGAAATATTTCTCTTCCAGTGCTTTCATAATACACAGCTTTTATTTCTACATAATACACAGCCTGCTTACTTCACAGTATTGCTGTATGGATCAAATGAGACTTATGTACATACACTGGACCACAAACAGTTACAATGAAGTAGTACAGTCAGAGATTATTGAAAAAAAAAACATGGGCTTTGGAGTCAAAATTGAATTCAAATCCCAGTTTCATTGTCAACCAGACAGGCAACTGCAACCTCAAGTAAGTTACTTGATCCCTTCAAACCCACTTTTTAAATTTATAAATTGTGAAAAACAGTATCTAGTTTTTAAGAGTTTTACCAGTATTTGACAAAGTATGCAGAATGCCTGGCTCACTAATTATGATGGCAGTAGCCGTTCTCAGTGGGTGTCATTAAGGTGACAGGAGATGAGCCTGGCTTTTGGAGGTTAATTTAATCTGAGATTTTGGTTTTAGATATAGTACATTAGAAAGTAAGTAGTAAGAAGGAAATTTTGGCTGCAGGTAACACATAATGTGATTAGCTCCAAACTGCAGAGGAATTTAATCAAAATTTTATCAAAATTTTAGTGGGGTATAGTCTTGGTAGTCATGGAGTGGGTAATATGACAGAGATATCAAAAGGATACAGACCTCAGTGATCAATAAAATATGGTAGACAAGTTTTTGAAAATGGATGACCAATAATAAGGTAGGGAGTCAAATTCTCCAAAGGCTTAGGAAAGAATAATTTATATTTAGATAAAAACTAGACAGGCAGCTTCACTCTCACTCTCCTAGTGCCATCATGCAGCAAAGTAAACAGAGATCACTCTATCCATATGGTAGCAGTGACTTTCATTCAGTAAGGGACCTCAAAAACTCATCCTCATGCAGTACAGTATCATATCATGAATAAGAGCTTAGGCTCAGGGCCAGACAAACCTGGACTTGCCACTGGATGTGCTTCTAAAACACAAACAAATGACTTAAATTCTCTATGTCTCAGTTTCTTTATCTATAAGACACACAATAGTATCCACTTCACATATTTACCGCAATAAGGAGTTAATTCACATGAAGTCCTTATTAGAAAGCCTGGAACCTAAGAACATCCGTTTAATACTAGCTGGTATTATTATTGTTTTCATTAAGAAGCATAAAAAGAATTTAAACAAGTATGATTTTTCTATAAAAATTTCCAATACTAACCGCGACTCCATGCTACCATCATGAGAACGTCCTCTTCTTGAACGCTCGTAGTCTGCCCTGCTGTAATCTACGTAATCTCTATCCCGAGGGGATCTGTCTTGTTCTGCATATCTAACACATAAAACAAGAAAACCAAAGTTATAAGATGAAAACAACCATGTTCTGAATACTTAGGAAATTCATATACTGGTAATGCTAACACAACTCTATGACTAAACAATGTCTTATGAAACTATTTTTAACAAACAGCTTATTTAGTTGACAGCCATTCGTTTAGTCTTGACTATAAAAGTTTTCAGCTTGTGTACAAAACAACTAATAGAGTTCACATAACCAAACCTGTCATCTTGATTCACATTGTCTCAAGGATTATATACCTGGATATGATATATTATTAGCATGAAAAAGGTCACCCTGCAAATGACTTGTTTGCCTAGTCGGCTCATTTTATCAAAGCAATAAACAAATGAAACCAATGTCATCGGTTGGCCCCCATAATGAGCAGTTTAATTCACTTCAGAAAACATCCAAAAAACATCAGCTGTTATTCTTTTTTATTTAATGTTTTTTATTTATTTTTGAGAGATAGAGAGAGAGACCGTGCGAGCAGGGGAGTGTCAGAGAGAGAGGGAGACACAGAATCTGAAGCAGGCTCCAGGCTCTGAGCTAGCTGTCAGCACAGAGTCCGACGCGGGGCTCGAACCCACGAACTGTGAGATCATGACCTGAGCTGAAGCCAAACGCTTAAGTGACTGAGCCACCCAGGCACCCTTCAGCTGTTATTCTTGAACCTGCTTTACTGAACTGCGGTGAGAATCGATTGAAATTATTAGCAAACAAGGATGACAGTATAAGATCTGCCTTAAACCTTAACCCTTAATAAAATCAGAGAATCTTAAGAGAAGTTAAACACATATATACATAATATACATAGTAACATACACAGTAATTATAATTCATATTTTATGTATAGTTGTGCATGTATAACATACACAGTAATTATAATAATTCATATTTTATGTATAGTTAACCCTTGAACAACAGCCGGTTTGAACTGTGTGGGTTCACCTATACATGAATTTTTCCAATAAATACAGCACGGTACTATAAATGTATTTTTCTCTTCCTTATGATTTTATTAAAAACATTTTCTTTTCTCCAGCTTACTTCATTGTAAAAATACAGTATGTAATACAGATAACATATACAAAATATTAGTTGACTGTTAATGTTGCTGGTAAGGCTTCTGGTCAAGCAAGGTATTAGTAGCTATGTTTTTGAGGAGTTGAAAAAGTTAGTAAGCAGATTTCTGACTAGAGAGGGCACCAGTGCCCCTAACCTCCAGGCTGTTCAAGGGTCAAATGTATACATCTACAACTAATTTATATACATACAGATATATGTGTGTGTCCATGCATGTAGAGAGGTGTTTTGTTTTGTTTTTTTAGACAAAGAGTAGATGATTGATGTAAAGTACTAAGTAGTTGCAAACCATCACAATTAACTTGATGTCCATGAAACAAAAGGTTTTAGAGACAGCAGAATGGAGTAAGAAGAAGGTACATACAGGGTAAGGCAGAGATCAGACAACTGAATGAATGTTTAAAAGATGCTTCTCCCTTTGTAAATTTTTCTAATGGTCAAAGTTCACTAATTGAAATAACTGAAGTACTACTATGAATGCCTGATGAACATTAATATTTCTTGGGGTGCCTAGGTGGCTCAGTTAAGCATCTGACTCCCGATTTTGGTTCATGGGTTCGAGCCCTGCATGGGGCTCTATGCTGACAGCGTAGAACCTGCTTGGGATTCTCTCTCTCTTCCTCCCTCTGTCCCTCTCCCACTTGTGTGCTCTCTCTCAAAATAAATAATTAACTTAAAAAATTGTAATATTTCTGGATCTTTGATCTTAACACAATTATAAGATATGATATATACAAAAGTATTCTGAAATCTATTAAGAACTATATAGAGGATAGTAGAAACATATAAGTGACACTTCAAAATAATGTAATTTCAACTGTTTCCCATTTTATAAACTTTCATTTTGTGTTTCATTTAGTATTAATTTCACTTTATAAAACTTTTATTTAGTATTTGATATGCTGAAATTAATCCTTCTCACCATCACAATTAGATAAAATCCAGAATTATTTACTAGAAACTACCAGAACAGTCATTCAAAAATGATGTCTTCAAGCTTATTCAAATTATATTGTAAAACCATCAAAAATAAATTGTTCACCCTAAAATTAGGAACCTAACAGCTAAATAATCTTAAACTTATTACAAAAAATATAAATTGCAGGAGCAAATAAAATTATTTACCTGTCATCTGGAGAGGAGGTCCTCTGATATGAGTTATGGTTTTCCCTTCTGTCATGACCAGAAGAATGCTTTCAAAGGGGATAAAAAGAAGGGGGAGGGGGCATTTAAAAATTATGATAAAAACAGAAAATGAAATATGTATTTTGGAAAATCAGAAGTGCCTTACAAATTATTTTAAAACATTTTTAAATCATAAGAATAACTCATGCTATCTAAATAATACATAAAAGAAAATTTTCAGGCCCTCCAAGGTAAATATCTGTGGCAGATATCTGGTTTCACTATGGACTAAGCACTTTTTTGAACCAAAAAAAATTGAAAGTAGAAGAAAATCTCAAAATTTTGATGCCACTTAGTTGATTATTTTATTCCTATGTAATAAATTATAAATATATAGAATAACATTTCTATAAAGACCTTCTCTTGGTGAAAAAGAAGACCAAAATTTTCTCTTGGTGAAAAACATGACTAAGGGCCAGAAGTCTTCTAGCACAAAGAGCTCACTTCTGTGGTTATATCGAAGTCATTTATAACACTACACTTAACTTCCTTGGATCTACTTTGGCTCATAAAAACCACTTTAATCCAGGTTAGTAAATGTGAATAGAATAAACAGCTAGAAGAAACCAACTCTAGTATATTTATGAAAATTCATTTTTATTTTTAGAAAAAATTATTTGAGAGTCTGATATGTATAGCACTATTATGTTAGACTCTAAAGATTTGAAAAAGATGATTCGTGAGAAATAGCTCCTATGTCGAGTCCTTTGAAAAATAACAGACATACAAATAAGTAAATGCACTGTATCCTGACTGAAGAGACATGTCACAGGAGACAGAGATATGTACCATCCAGTGAGAACACATACTAATTTAAAAATCCAAATACAGTTAAAAAGTCAAAATATTTATCTCTGTAAATAGGAGATTTTTTTATATCACTGTTGAAAATTCATGTTGATCAGTGATTTTTTTTTAGGATTAAAATAATTTTAACTATGTAACTGTAAGAAAAGAAAAATTGTATATTTTTTTAAAGTACCTTCACCTAGAAATCTAAGAAAATGTAAATCAAATAATGAGCAACCTGTTCTGAATATTTATATGCTTACCTCCTTAAAGGGAAAAAGAAACAGTTAAAAATAGAAAGTTATAATGCATGGAAATATCAACAAACTCCAACTTCTCATTTTACGATTATCTAACATCAGTTTGAATCTAACAGTCTCATAAATATATTGCCAAATAATCTCATTAACTATTGAATTTTTCTCCCTCCACAACCATTGAATTTTTCTAATAACTATTATATATAACAGGTGAATTAGCATGTGATCAAAATTTATAATTTACAGTAGCCATAGTTTGGCTATTTTATACTGAATGCAACTATCTTAAAATCCTGTTTCTATATTTCTAATGTATATAAGAAAGTTTTAAAAATTATTTCCCTTAGCAACACAATGGAATTGAATTGTTCAGTATGTAGGACATAGATTTCTGTAAAACCTGACACCAAGATCCTAAACCTAATATGGAACACAAGATTCATTCAATTCATGGCAACATCAAACATAGTATTTACTGATCATTTATTATAGGACACAGCTCTTTTTGTGTAGACACTCTGGAGGATGCAAAAGACAGGAAAAACCCTCAGTGAACTTAGGATCTTATGGGGAGAGAGATGATTGTAAAGATTTCCACAATTAAACATATCAGATTATATGTTTCTGAGAGAGCAACAGAGATAAAAAGAAGAAAAAGAGAAGGAAGAAGAGGAGGAGGAAGAGAGAGACAGAGAACACAACAAAACTGCATGGTCTACTTTTTCTTTTACAAGGCACAGCAATTATTTTGATTACATTAGGGAGAAGGCCTCAGTTCTGTGCTAATGATTTTTAACACATCTCCGCAACATCTGTTGTAGGCATGGGGGGAAACCAAAAATATTGAAGTCGTGAATCAGGATTTTGTAAATATGATCAAGTTACCGTGAGTGGCACACATAGAAGTGCTAACAGGACATCTTGAGTAGGGAACAGTACTGAATACTGAGGGATGACAGTGGGTAGAGGAGGATTTGAACTGGGATTTGGTAGATGAATAGGATTTCACTAAGTGAAAAATCATTTTGACATGTGATCCAAATAATAACCTGAATTTTTCTATTTCCTTTATCATAAAGTTCAGATTATAAGTCAGAGTAGCAGTTGAAAATAATATACTGTCAAAATTACCTTTATGAATTCTCTAAATTGTTCGTTAGGCAAAACAAATGTTTATATCATGCGGTTACCTATCGTCTCTAACAATATACCCAGTGCAGTTTGTGAAGGTGAGTGGAGCAGGGACTCTGAATCCAGACCTGTGAGCATCCATTAGGCTCAGGGAACAAGTCTTTAAGAGCAAGGAGAGGAAGGACTGGAACAGGTGGGGAACTTGCTTCTAGATAGCTAAGGAGGCTGCAGCAAGGCTCAGTGGAAAAACAAGGGATCCTCAGCTGAAGCCTCCTGAACTTGGCAGACAAGTCCTCAGAACATCAAGGGAAAATGTGAGCTTCGATTCGGGTAAAATTGGGCCCTACCCAGCTTGTGGATGGATCTGCCTGTGGATAACAGGATGGAGAAAGGGAGGCAGACTAGATTGAGTCCTGGCAGAGAGAGCTGAGCCATCAAGCCTGAAGGGCATGTGACTGAAGATAGCCACTCCCAGGCTGGGAGGATGCCACAGAGGACCCAGCAGGACCACAGGAGGCAAAGGTGGGGAAGCACAGTATAAGAGGAGCAAGAAGAGGATCCTGAGAAAGACTAAACACATCTCCCTCTGTGTAAAAAGTATCTGACAAAATCTGAGTGCTCTTGTCAGCCAAGAGCCAGTTCCACACTAGCTCTCCTTTTCTTTATGTCCCCAGTTCTTAATACAGTCTGCAACCTCCTAGGCCTACAATTAATTAACTGCTTAAGAGCCACAGGACCAACGAGTCCAAGTTCCAAAGAGGCAGATTCCAGAACAATAAATGAAGGTATCTACTGACAGGTGGGTCTGCTTGAGACAGTGAGTTTCCAACAAAATGTAAGCATGGGCTGGGTGTCTACCTAGCCTTCCACTTGACAGGATTTAGAAAAGATTGCAGCAGAGCCTGCCTCAGTTTACCAGTTCCGTTTATTAAATACTTACCGCACACCAGGCTTTGTACCTGGTGTCTACTGTTAAGCTCAGTCTACTGGCTCTCTTTAAAGAAGGAAGTGTAGGGGTGCAGAGCTGGTGGAGGAGAGGAAGGGAGCAGAGCCTAGGTCTAGAATTAAATAAAAATATACCCTCCCCTCTACTAACTCCCAAGTCCCAAGAAGTGAGGTGCCTGCTTGTAGATCAGTGCAACTGAAAAAAAGTGGAATGGTTTGTTCTCCTCTAAGTCCACTAAGAGGCAGAGGCGCAGTTCTGAAAGTAGACGGAGTTACTGGTTCTGTTGCTACTCTGACTGTACCCACCGCTCTACCTTTCTTACAGCCTGCTTCAGCCACACTAGACTCTGTCCTCATACTTGCTGTTCCCTCTGCCTGGCACACTCTTCTCACAGTCATCTGCATGGCTGACTTCCTCATATCTTTCAAGTTTCTGCTCAGATAGCGAACTTTTCAGTGGGTCCCTATTAAAAATTACAATCTCCAATGCTACTGATCAAGCTTATCCTATTTCTTTTGTCTATAGCCCAAATCTAGCACTTAATATTGTACCATACCATAGAATTGACTTATGTATTAGGTTTATAATTTATTTTCTGTTGTCCCCCACTAGAATGCAAACTCCATGACATCAAGGATTTCTGTTTTGTTCAGCATTTTACCTAAAGTACTTAGAACAGTCACTGGGACATAATAAGAATTTAGTCACTATCTGTTGAATAAGTGAATTCATAATGTCTAAGTAAAGGATGACACAGAATAAAGAACTTGTGTATGCCTATGAATTATGCAATAAAAGGCTCACTTGTAGAAAGACATGCAGGAACTATGATCAACTGACGAAGCGGAATACCTGTCCTGCATTTCATGCTTATTCAGGAAAGTATGCTCTAAGAATGGTGGATTTTCGGGGCACCTGGGTGGCTCAGTCGGTTGAGCATCCCACTTCAGCCCAGATCATGATCTTGTGGTTTATGAGTTTGAGACCCGTGTCAGGCTCTGTGCTGACAGCTCAGAGCCTGGAGCCTGCTTCAGATTCTGTCTCTGTCTCTCTCTGCCCCTCCCCAGTTCATGCTGTTTCTCTTTCTCTCTCTCAAATAAACATTAAAAAATAACACACACACAAAAGAAGAATGGTGGATTTTCCCTCCCTTTTATTTATTTTTCTTCTGCATGTGCTCACTCACACGCACTTTCTTGCTTTGTGCAGGCATTGATACACATACACGGACACACACATACAGGCACAGTCCTGCATGTTCTCCTCTCATCCTCTTGCACGCTATTGCTTCTATCTGATCAAGGATCTACATTTGAAATTATCTAAGTTAGACATGCGTATATAATGCCACTCTACTGTCTGTTTCAAATGTCCTATTATATAAATGCATTTTTTATTAAAGGACAGATAATTGACTACAAGTTTATGTTCTTCATTATAAACTTCAAACACTTACTTTTATCTGTGCCACACTACTTTTCATTTTTGTTGCCAGTTGGTCTGATAAATCAAAGACTCCTTAAGTTGGTCCAAATAACAGGTACCAAACAGTATGAATTCCTCGACAGTTTACTTTTTCTGTTTGCAAATGTTACCTATGAGATATACCAAAGAAAAGCTTTGTTAACATCGATAAAATGTATGTGAAATAACAACATATTATTTCCCCACAATGAACATTTGACCATCTTATTGTTCTTAACCAGTAGGCACGGACATATAATCAATAATTATATAAAAATTCAAAAAATCCTTAAATGCTTCCACATAACAATGTATAAAGAACATATCTGTAGAACAGACTCTGAATAAGAGAGTAAATAATAAGGGATTATTAAACACCATAAGGTATTTTAGTCTAATGATGGAAAGGAACAAAAAATAATTTAATAACAGATGTCAGATAACTTGATTCAAATTATTTTCAGTGAGGGAAACCTATACCTACATACCTACATCATAAAACAGTACTGTGGTATTATAGTAAACAAGTGAACAAAAGGAAATAATGATATAAGATAAAGTCTATATAACCAGTACAAAATATCCCATGTTTCTATATAAACTAAGAATATGCAAAGTTCTTGTAATAATGATCACTCAGAAATAAATATGCTCTGCATAAAACATAAGTGTTAAATTAAAATAATTAAGTTTTAATGTAATCTATCAAAGGTACATGACCTCAGATATATTCAGGCATGAGAACTAAGCATTTGGCTCAGAATAAACCTAGTCACCAATGTTAAATGCTAAAGTAAAATTTTTTCAATATCCATCTGTTAATTACATTTTAGGAATTTTTGAAAAATGCTGAATTGCTAGTTATGTTAACACAGAACTGTCAGTTAAGTATTTTAATGATGTATCTAAATGTTTTATGGTTTGGTGTAAGGCAATGAAATCAACAAAAATCAAATGAAACAGCAGAAAATAAGAGATTTAAAAGAGGTAGAAAACATAGAGAAAGAACTATGCTATACCAAAATAATTGAATACAACTAGGAAAATTTTTAAGCTTGAATGCCAGAAAGGATTATAGATTATCTAGTCCAATGCCTTCTGTTTATAGATAAAAATAATGAAGGTCAGATAAGTTATTTCAATGCCCTAAGCAATATTACCAGTTAATGGTGGACCTATATAACTATAGAGACAGCTTAAGGACATGCAATTAAATTTTCATTCCACTAGACCACATACACAAATAATCCTAACACTATAAAGTGACATAGAGCTGCTATCATTTAATGCAGATGGGGGATATACATAGATCACTAAATCGAGAAAAGTTTTTATTACAGTGGTTAGCATGGTATCATATATATGAGATTCTTTACAAGCTTAATCAATAAAATATAATTGCAATCTAAAAGCACAGCACCAATTATCTATTTGTTGCTGCAGTTAGACTAACATGCTTCTAGGGACTCTCAGAAGGGACAGAGGTGGAGAAGACGAGCCCCATTTACCCAATCTCTGACCACCTCTGAACCAACACATGAACAAAACAGTACTTCTCAGGATCAAAGAACTGAACTGTGATATAAATAGCTGACTAAGAGAGAGAATTTGCAATTTAAATCTTCTCAAGTTAATTGTCTAAAAAGTCACCACTCCTCAGAGGAATGTAACAGAATGTACAGTCTTAATATACCAGTTCTAATGTCCAGGGTACAATTAAAAATAACTTATCAGAAAACTGTGGTCCGATCTTAAAAAAAAAAGACAACTGAAGATCAACATTGAGATGGTCCAGATGTTGGAACTGACATACAGGTTTCTAAAGCATATTCAAAAGTGCAAAGGAAAACACACTTGCTTGCAAGGAATAAAGACAGGAAATTTCAGCAAAAATGAAACAAACAAAAAGCAAACAAAAACAATAAAAAGAAAAAAATAGAACCAAATTCTAGAACTGAAAAATGTATGAAGTGAAAAACTCACTGGTTAGACTTAAAGCAAAATGGAAATAATAGAAAGTCAATGAGATTATCTAACCTAAAAGGTAGAAATTATCTAATCTAAAAACAAGGAGACAAGAAAATTAATGAACAGGGACATGTAGGACAATATCAAAAGGCCTAATCTACGTGTAATCAAAGTTCAAGAAGGAAAAAAAATAGAATAGGAAAAATATGTTTCAAGAAATAGCCAAATTTCCCCCTAAACTTGGTGACAGGCAGAGAATCCTAGATGGGATAAATATAAAGAAAACCATGCCTATGCACATAGTCATACATAATAGTCAATAGGAAGCTGTTGAAAATCAAAGATAAAGGGAAAATCCTGAGAGCAGAAGAGGAAGAAACACATTACATACAGGGAAATAAGTACTCAAATTATTGTTGACTTCTCATCAGAAACTAAGGAGACTAGAAGACAATCTTTAAAGTGCTAAGGATTACCCTAAGATTCCAGCAAAAATAATATTAAGAATGAAGATAAAGACATTTACTAGTTAAAACAAACAAAAGAAAACTAAGAGAAAGAGAATGTATCACCAGCAGATCCATTCTCTAAGAAATGCTGCAGTTCTCAGGCTGTAGGAAAATGATACCAATGGAGACTTCAGAAAGGAATGAAGAACACTGAAAACGGTAACTTTCTCAGGAAGAATAAAAAGACTACTTTTTCCTTCACTTAAAATACATAGGTCTGTTTAAAGTAAATATAACAGCTTGAGGGTCACCTGGGTGGCTCAGTCAGTTAAGCATCTGACCCTTGGTTTGGGCTCAGGTCGTGATCCCACTGTTCGTGAGTTTGAGCCCCACGACAGGCTCTGCACTGCCGGTGCAGAGCCTGCTTGGGATTCTCTCCCTCTCTCTCTGACTCTCCCTCTCTCAAAATAAATAAATACACTTAAAAAAAATCTTGAGGGGTTATAGTGTATGTAGATGAAGTATACATGTTAGGTAGCACATACAGGAGGAGCTAAGATAGACCTACATGAGCCAAGATTTCTAAACTTTTTTGTGAAGTGGCAGTAATATCAAATCTAAGAAACTTATGGAAAGTTAAGGATACATACTAGGTTCCCTAGAGCAATGACTATAAAAGTAATGTAAAAAAATACAGCAAAAAAGACTGTAGATAAATTAAAATAGAATTTAAAAAATATTTAAATAATTTAAAAGGGCAAGATAGAAGGAGCAAAGGAACAAAAAACAGAAGAGAAAAAAAAAAAAACAAGATGGCAGACCAAAATCTAACTTTGTTAATTATATCAAATATTAATGAACAAACATCTCAAACAGAAGCTACTTCTCCCTCACCCTGGGTGGATCCGAACCTGAAGGCACAGTTGTGTCTCCACTGGGTTTTAGGTCCCACGTGCCTTCTCAACAAGATGACTTTGTGCCATATTATACAAATTTTATGACTCTTTTTACATGACTCTTTTCAAAGGTCCTGTGTTTATGGCTATAAATGTATAGACCCATAAAACTCAAAATTTTACTCAATTAACTTTTGTTTAAAGGTAATGGTTTTTACCCCCACTAGTCCAATCTTCATATCATTGCTAACAAATACTTATCACTATTATAATTTATATATACACTCATTCAACAACAAATAATATTTACTACTCCTGTTACTTTGCCAGGCACCTTTCTCGGCACTGGTTACACAGCAATGAATCAAAATCCCCTGCCCACACTGGGCTTATATTCTAGTTGTAAAAAGTAAATCTATAATGATAAGCAAAGCACTAAGCTGCTCAAGCAAAGTGGCTTGTTAAGTTTTTTTTTTTTGCAAATGCCAGTTTTGGATCATTACTTAATGTAAAACTGGTTCCCTAAGTCACTATGTTAAAAGTAATTAAATTATGAACACCTGTGTATAGAATTACTAGTATATATATTGTGGCCCACCTGACTTATGACACCAGTTGTACGGGTGGGGGAAAAGGGATGCCTAGGTATGCTGGTATGCTTGGTATCCCCAAGGTATTTCCAATACCCAACTCATCCCCAGGTTGCCTCAGTTTTCCAATTTTGGATGAGAAATCTTGGTTCTCAATTGGCCATAAATTGAGAGTAGAACTGTATTTTACTTTAGGTAAAATACAGAGACTTCATAGCCTACCTCCTTTATAGAGTTTAGTCATAAATCATTTGGAAAGGGACACATACATTCCAAATGTATTAATCCTTACTAACTCACTGGTAAGAAGCATGTATATATGCATGCAGAAGAGTATCAATATCAGTGATTTTTAAATCTGAGAAATTCTGGGCACAACTTGCAGGAAGAAAATTCCCAGGGGTAATGCACTGACTGCCGCAGCACAGCTTCTGTGGGGGTTTAAGATATATATATATCCCATGGTAATTAAAGTAACGTTACCTACTGCAACATGTGCACAAATACAAATTGAGGCACTAAAATGGAATCATCCAGATGACAAAATATGTTTATAAAATGCTTTTATTATTCTTAAACTGAATATAAACCATGAAAAATTGAGATAGGAAGAGAAAAAAACCTATATCAACACAGAAGTTCAGCCTTCCTAGGTAAACTAGATACAAATTTCATATACATTCATATATAGACTAAAATAACTTCTGTAAAAATGTTTGCAAGTTTAAATAAGTTTATTAATTAGTGAGATCTGGAATATACTTTATGGAAAAATTAAAAGCCTACAGAACTGTCAATGTCCTTAATCTGTTCTTCTAGAATAATCAGTGACTAAGTCCCTATAAAATTGAGACTATATTATACTTCAATGGAGGATTCCACTCTCTTCTGTCCTATTATTATATAAATTAATCAGAGTTACTTATTGTACACAGTGTTTGCTTCCCTACACTCATCTAAACACTCCTTCTATAAACTAACATTAGGAACTGAATTGTCCAGAAGGAACATCAAAAGAATCTGTGTGAAAAACTAGTACTGTTTACTATTTACAGGAAATAACCTGATGGATGCTGCTGCCATCATCACCACCACACATCACCTGTGCCTGATTTCAAGGACTTTTTCCATCCAGAAGCAGAAAGCACTGAAAATTACTTCTGTCCAAGGCTACAGAACAAGGCCCTCCTTCCCTTGGTGATAGAAACCACTGATTATCATGTACTTCTTTGCTATTTTTGTTTTTTATCCTCTTGGTTATTTATTTTTCCCTCTTGCTGGTTGATGCTTCTAAATCTGTACAATGGAAATTTCTACATGAATGGAAAGGTTCATATTCTGCACTGTCAGCAACCACTTCATTAACACAATGGCCACTGGCCACATGTGGCTACTGAGCACTTCAAATGTGCCTAATGGATTTGAGAAAATTAAAATTATAATTTTATAAATTAATTTTATTAATTTTATAATTAAGTTTACATTTAAATATGAATAGCCATTATGTGGCTGGCTAGCGGTTACCATAGTAGGCAACATAATTCTAAATGATTAGGAGACACTTGGGCCTTTTAATCATGGTACTTTCAAGATCCTTGTCCTTGACAATCTCCAGATAGTGTATTAATTAATTCTTCAGATACTGACAAAGTAAAATAACTCATACCCACCTTATGAGAAAAGTCACTTGGTTATTTTCTAAGAAAGGTTCAGATTATGGGAAATAAAGGATAGTATAATAAGCCTGGTCCTAGAGTCTATGTTGAAGTCACTAAGGTGTGCGCTCCTGAGTCTCAAATGCAGTGCGTCCACTATAATGCCAAATGATCATTTAACATAAACGGCAAGAAAACCTGGCACTAGACATACCATGACAATCACAAACTTGATACATAATCATGACCCACTGAACAACAGTGTAGCTATTGATTCATCACATCTCCAGAAGATAAGGGTCTATTCTGCAGCTGAGGCTGAGTAAGCAGGGGTACTAATAAAGTTAAAAAATAACCCTGATGGCAGCTATGAAGGGAGAATTGACAACTGAAACAGAAACTACTACCTGTAAAATGGATTCCCCTAACTTGAAAAACATAAATATCATGCCAGTTTAAGTCACAGTATACTTAACATGGATTAGCTAAGGTCATATTCTTATTTCTAGTTACTTTAGACCTATCTCTTCCAAAGTAAGACCACAAAATGATGTCTGCAAGGACCCATACATTTTAAAGATATGACCATTTACTGTCCCAGCAACTCACTAGTTTACAAATTCAAATTCTGCCCAATCCCTGCCAAGATGATCTGATAACTACCTCTAATCTCACAAAGATAGTCTATAAGTACCCTTTCTTAAACCACCTTTTTGACACACTTCATGGTCCTCCACAGTATACTGTCTCCTTCGCTGCAAATTAATACTTAACTTTGACAGCTAATTAGGTATGTCATTGGTGATTACTCACTGGTGAGCCTTAACATACAAGCCTAATGATCCGGTTTCTCAAATAATTCAATGCCATGGGGGACAAAAAAAAAAAAAAAAAAAAAAAAAAGAAAGAAAAAGAAAAAGAAGAAAAAGCAGCATAGCTATTATAGAACAAAAAAGACAACGGGTTTAATGTGTGGCCTTTGTTTAGATCCTGAGTTGAACAAGTTCCCTTCTCTAAAATGGGATTTATTTATATAGCAGAATCCATTTTACCAACTTGAATTCAGTACTAACTCAACTGAGTAATAAACTCTACCCAACTTTCCTTGTAAAATGGAGGTGCGCCGAAGTTCTTATTTCTGAATAAGGATGATAATGGAAGAGAACATTTTCTAATCCAGTTTGATTGTCAACTTGCTAAAATTATTAGCATGTTCACATCATGGTTTTTGGACAGCCAGGAGAAGAATGAAAATAGCGTGGGATATAGACTCTAAGAATTACTTAAATCCATATTACATATGTTCTATCCAAGAGAACTTATCTTACTCTGTATCTGAAATAAGACTCATTTCAAAATCACTTGTTACCTAATACTGTGCCCAAGTTGATAATGGAGATACTTTAAGCTCTAATGTTAACAATATACAGATTTTAATAAAGTATTTTCCTCAACTCTATAAACATGTATTCCAGTGATACAAAAGTCATTTTAAAATAATATAATGATGAGTGTCCTGAAGTTGATGTGCAGTGGTGAATGTAGGCTAACCATCACTGTTCAAAACCAGCCAGTGGGGGAACTGTCAACGGACACAGCAGCTCTTCAACAAACTACTTTACCCTTGACACTAATGGAGTCTATGTAGCACATTACAGTGATGTTCCGGAGATATCCCAGAGATGAACCAATTAACTACATATACTTTAGAAGTCTGAAATGTGTAACTTTAAGATAATAACAGCATAAATAACGATAAATACTGCAGGTGCAAAGATACAACACCAGGCATTTCATTTATATCTTCTTATTCAATCCTCATAATTACTTTGCCTTGTTAATTTTTTAGCCTTATTTTTCAGTGGGAGAACTGAGGTCCAAAGCGTTGAAACAAGTGTCCAAGTAAATTATAGCCAGTAAATGGCAGAGCTAAAATCCAGATGGTTTATCTGATGCCAAAACCATCTGATATTGCATCCCAATGAAAATGACAACATTAATATATGGACACAAAATTGGTAAACTATAAAATGTAGACAGATATAGTCTCTACTGTCCAGAAAATCTTCCTATCCTAAACTGATCCATTTTTCTGAAGTTTCAGATAGCAAACGTTTTGATATTAATATAAAGCCCTACCCACTTCTTTTTAAAGATGCAAAATAGTATTTTAAAGGTTCCCTTTACTTAATTAGCATAGCTAGAATTCACTCTGACCAGGTACAATATAAGCAAATAAGTCACTGTGTAAGATTCACCATTTTCCCTGGATCCTTGGTTCTGAAACCTGGTTTCTTTTCTCAACTTACCTATTCACACATACACACAGCAATATTCTGTGAATTTTATTTCAAATTACCTTACTTACCTAAACTTAATGAGTTTTCTTTCTCATCAGTGTGTGTCATCTTTTCCTTTCTACCTTCAACCATCAACACCAAATAATTTTCTCCCAATCAAGCACACTCTGTTAGATTTTCATGTCCCAAAATATAACTGTTAAATTGACAACATTACAAAGTAGACTGCTACTACAGTTCTAACAAAAAATGCATAAAGTCCTACCATCGTCCAGCTTTATACAGAATATGCCCATAGGGAAATTCTGGGAGTTCAACATGTGCATGCTTGATACTTAAACTAATTGGAAATTCCTGCAATGAGAGCAATTTATCTAGAGTTTATAGCTCTCGCTGCTCTTCTTAGTATCACTATGTGGATTTTATGATGAATTATTAAATTTCTCTCTCCTTGTCACAAGTAAGCAACTCAGCAAAACCACACCTGCTCCCCTGAACAAGGAGGACATTTTATAATAAGAAGATGGTAGTTTAAAAATGATTTTTCCAGCAGTGTCAGCAAGCATCAGAAAACAAAATATTTAATAATGTTTGTAGGATGTACTTTAGATTGTTAACTGGAAACCATGAAATTGCAAATTCTGTAATTATCTTAAAAGTTCAGAAAATGAAAACATCAACTAATGGCTATAATTCACTGCTTTCTCAACGACTTCTGTTGAGCACTCCTACTTTTGTCCCTGAGGCATCCTCAACCAATGTGACTGCTGTAACTATCATAAATTAAAAGCAAGTCAACAAAGTACATTCCCTTTCCTTTAGGTTGCTCTTCTGCATTCTACATAGTAACAGCACACTTGACAAACTGCAAACATTGTATAGAGTTAAAAAAAAAAATCTCAGTTGCTCAACAGGGAAAATGGTAATATTACACAGTATTCAAAAGAAAAACTAGTTTAAATATGTTCTAAATGCAAAACTGAAATGGGAAGGGGGTAGTAGTAGGATCCTCAATAAAATCGCCAAATAGGACTAAAGCCCCTGGCCCTTCCACAACGCAATTTTCAATTCCCAGAGAACAGATATGAAAAACAGATTTGCTACATTTCTTAATATATGACAAGACTGCTATGGCCTTAACACATCCGTATTAAAGAAAAAATCCTTCTAAGAAAATTGCTTTCCTACTATTTTTTCTTGTGATTTTAAAAAATGCATACATATTGGTGAAAAATATCCCCACACAAGGACAAATGATGCCATAATTTGATTTCAGCATTAGGTTCACAATCTCAAGAAAATAAAAACACCCAAACACTACTATCATTATGAGGAAAAGTCACCAGGTACAGGTGACGATCCCTTATCTGCAATTATGAAATCTGAAAAGCTCTGAAAATAGGATTTTTCTTTTCTTTCTTTTTTTAGTAGAATAGTTGACACACAATGTTATATTATTTTCAGGTATATAATGTAGGAATTTGACAACTCTATACATTATGCTATGCTCAGCATGACTTATAAAGATTTTTTTAAAGTTTATTTATTTAGAGAGCGAGCGAGCACAAGCAGGGGAGGGGCAGAAAGAGAGGGAGAGAGAATCCCAAGCAGGCTCCACACTGTCAGTGCAGGGCTTGACACAGGGCTCGAACTTATGAACTGTGAGATCATGACTAGAGATGAAATCAAGTCAGATGCTCAACCAACGAGCCACCCAGTTGCCCACAAAGATTTTTCTTAAGCTTGTGGTAAATTCATTTGGCAGCAAAACTTGACCTGCACCAACCTGAGACTTAATGTGACTCTTGATTTGATGAACTGCAGAAATATTAATGTGTTTGATTAGATATTGCCTGGGATACTGCCTGGGATCCCACAAGAGCGATTACTTCATAAATATACATATACACTGCACTTCTTTAAAATCTTAAAAATTCTGAATGTCAAAACAGTTCTGACTCCAAGATTACAAATAAAGAATTACAGACCTTTACTCCCTTCTTGTTTGTTTCCTAGTCAATGCATATACCAGGTGTGCTCTTTGACTTCTAATCATTTGAATGACTGCAGACCTCATGTTCAAGTATAGGGCTGGAAGCCCTGCAGATAGTACCTGGATACTATTTGACTTTTTATGAGGAATAAATGAAATATAAAGGCCTTTAATTAGTCACTGACTCTGTGCAGGGGAGACAGGCCCAATCTGGGGACATCTTAAGACAGTGGGACTTAGATTAGTTAGGAAAAAAAAAAAAGACAAAATCTAAAAGTTCTTAACATTTTATTGAACTCAGTGATTTAAAAAAAATTTTTTTTAACATTTATTTATTTTTGAGAGACAGAGAGGCAGAGCATGAGCAGGGGAGGGCAGAGAGAGAGAGGGAGACACAGAATCCAAAGCAGGCTCCAGGCTCTGAGCTCTCAGCACAGAGCCTGACACGGGGCTCGAACTCACGAACCGCGAGATCAAGACCTGAGCCGAAGTCGGCTGCTTAACTGACTGAGTCATCCAGGCGCTCTGATTATTCCTATTTCTTCCCAGAGAAAACTCCCTATAAAGATACTTTGACAACTCTTACCAAGGAAAACCACAGCAGACTTGTCTCACCTATCAACCATGATTTCTAAGAACCCCCGAGCTATTTGTCATCAACTGCATCAAGATAGCACTATCAGGTGTCATCCCTTGTCTTCACCCCATATTAACCTGGAGGGTTGCCTGAATAAACTCCCAATTTATGGAAGATGAAAAAAATACCAGTTCCTTTAAAGGCACTGCAAGAGGAAACCTGACCCTGAAGGTGCAGTTACTTCAACTTACAAAACCATGTCTAATCACTGAGTATATTTCATGTCTTTGAACACTCATACCACTTTATTCCCCCTCCCCCAAAATGTGTTCCTCAGCTTGCCTAAATAAGTACATGGGCTGAATACATTCTCTCAACACTCACAGCACAGCTTTGAAAGAGGCCTTTCTGATTATTAATTGAAGAGCTATTTAGTAAACCATGTTCTAAGTTTTTTTTTTTAAAGTTTATTTAGAGAAAGAAAGAGCACATGCACACAGGAGGGGCAGAGAGACAGAGGGAGAGAAAGAATTCTAAGCAGGCTCCGCAGAGCTTGACATGGGGCTCCAACTGACAAACCATATCATGACCTGAGCAGAGATGAAGAGTGGAACGCTTAACCGACTAAGCCACCTAGGCACCCCAACCATGTTCTAAGTTTTAGTGGTGGCCTCCACAGAGAAATTTATGAAGTAATCCCTAGACACAAAGCACTTTATTTCATTACAGAAGCACCTGTCACCAAGTCTAGAATTAAACTGTCTTAATAAAATAATTGAGGGAAGGACTCAGAGGGTTACCTTTCAGGTCGAAGGGCTGAAATCTGTCTATCCTGATCCATTTGAATTAGGCCCAAAGTCAAGCAGAACATGAATCTCCAGAGTCTCTTGCTCCCATTAGCTTCTATAATCACGAGTCTTAATGTCCCCAGGCAAATGCAGCTTATACCATTTTTTTGGTTATCTGTTTTCTGGGAAAAGACTTATTAGCTTGACTACAAATAGAAAGACTTGCTTTACTCCACTGCTTCTTCTCCTGATGTATTTTTGAAGAAAATACTTTGAAAGTTTGCACTTTGTTGTAAGCACTGAAATGAAACGTATACATGAGATAAAATACTTAGATTACAGGATTAGTATGTCCAGAATTTTGTTGAAACTAATGTGCCAGAGGCCTCTTTGTTTCGTCACCTTCCCATGCTAAAATTTTCAAACTTAAACAGTAGAGAAATGCAACAAGGAAGCCCAAAGACTCATCAGTATGGCCAGCTATATTACCAATAATCACCTCTTTCTAAGCCCAGCCATAACTTGTTAGGGATATACCAGGTAATACAAAGTTCAGTCTAGATACAAGTGGGTAGTAAACAGAAAATAATATTTAAGTTCATGTTTAAGTTAAGGCACCAGCACTACAAATGTGTGCTCTCTTAGATGGTCTCAGGTACAAGCGACTGTCGATCACCTGGCAATGTACAATCATCAGGGAGGACAGCAAACCAGAACCCCAGTCAAATGGGGTGGGAAATGCTCCATGAAAGTGGAATGGGCACGGAAACAGGAAAGAGCAACATTCAAAACCAAAGAACGAGAACTAAGGCACAGAGAATTCATCAACTGTATTACAATAACAATAATAGCTATATGCCAGGCACTGTACACAGGCCTTATATATAAGCATTATTGTTTTTTTATCCTCAAAACAATCCACTAAGTTAGACATCATTATCACCCACATTTTTGAGGAAGCTGAGACTAGAGATGTTAGGTAACCTGCCTAAGTGACAGAGTCTGTTAAGTGCTGAATCAAGACTGGAATCTTTGGCTTACTAGTCCATCACCCAGCACCCACACTTAGTAGGTCTCCCCCTCCATCCTCCTACAGATGCTGCTTGTCACAATGCTTTTACGAACAAAGTCACACTTTTAATGCCAATTCTAAATCCGCGTTTCTATAGAAGGATATTGAGGCTAACTCCCAAGTTCACAGGCAATCCTAAAACCACTTTAAATATAAGGAGGAGGCAGGTTAACTAGTTTTCCGAAACCCAAGTTTGCTTGTTTTTCCATATGCTATTGCTAGTCTGTGGACACCTAAAAATAATGGGAACTCTTAGTACGCTTTCAATCACCTACATCTTACATCTAGAATATCCTTTCTTCAATTTTTTTACTTATTTATCTCAAAGAGGTGTTGTGAGAATTAAGTGAAAATAGGTAAAGCGGTTACTGCAGTAAAACTCAGTAAAGTTAACTATGACGGTGGCGATATGTACAAGTGTATTGTAGAATCCGTCGCTCGACAGAGAGGTTGACATACTGGAGATCTAAGTTGGAGAGTTAGCGCGTTATTGGAGGTAGATCAACTTATGGAAGAAGGATAAAGGATGACAGATAAGAGCCCCCAGGACTAAACACTAGAAAGCATCTAGAATTTACAGGGCAAATGAATGAAAAAGAAACGATTAATGAAAATGTAAACAAGCCGTCACAGGTATATACGCTGGAAGGAGGCAGAGCAGTGGACCTCCCACTATTTTCTAATTAACTACAGTTCATTAATCCCACTCCCACAGCCTGGGGACCGGGCAATAAGAAAGAGGCCTTGGGCACCCTAAAGGACTTGAGAAGCTCTAAGTGATCCGCGCCTATAGGGAGAGGCCCCCGCGCTGGTGCTAGATCTCAACAACAAAGACACCGCGGAGAGACAGCTCCAGGAACCTCACCAGGAAGCTAGGTCCGTCCGCGCAGGCGGGAACGGAGTTCACGGCCCCTTCCCCACCCGCTCAGACTCTTCCGCACCACCGGCACTCACACCTCAGTCTCGGGGGCGGCGCACACACCTCCGCGATGCCCACGGCGGTGCTGGCAAACCCTCACCCACTCTTAATCCCCTTTCAATTCCCACCGGGTCCAGCAAACCGCCACCCCGACTCTGGTTCGCTGCCTGAGGCGAGTCTACGGAGTTCGGTAATTACCTGGAGCTCCACCGCGCCGCCATTACACCGGATGCACGTCACTTCCCCTTCCCCGGCTCCGGCAGTGCGAGGAAGGCGGAACGTGAAATACTGAAAAACCTGACGCTAAGTTGACTTTAAAACGTTATCCTATTAATTTACTTTAAATACCATAACTTAATGGCAAGTTGAGAGCAGTTGGTCTGGCCACAGTTTCCTCCTTCCAAGACGGCGACAAAAGAGAAGTTAATTCGAACTACAAAGACCAGCATCCACCGCCTGTAAGGGCGGAAATGACGCTACAATTGTGATTTTTTTTTTTTTTTTTTTTTTAGAATTACAACGTACAACGGGAATTGTAGTTCCTCTGGGTAGGCGCCCGAGCGCACGTCCAGACGGCTCATCTGAAACCAGATAGTGATGAGTATTTGTCAAAATTTACTTTAAAGCTCTTTATCTGCAGTTGGCAAGAAGTAGACCTCAGTAGTCATTTTTCTGTGGAAATCTTTAAGAGGAGCAGACAGAGTTTTGGCAGTAGTTAGATAAAGAGCCTATATAAGGAAAAGTGTTTTGAAGTGTTAAGTGCCTACTAAGTACCAAGATTTCAAGTCTGAGACAACGGAAGGATTTTGGACCACAAACAAAGTGAAGTAGTGAGGAAATGCTAATTTTGTAGAGAAGATGATGCTTCTATTGAGTTTTTAAGGTACCAGCTGGCAAGACATCGTGAGGATAAGGAGATTGGCTGGCCAACTTGGAAATAGCGAACTGTGCAGAGATCAGAGGTAATTTGTGAAATTGTTTTCTTATGCTTTACTTTTTAAGAGTAACAAAACCTAAAATAGTTCAACTACTTGTTGCCGTTTTGGAAACTATCTTTCCCTAAAGCAACTATATCTTTATATTCTCACCCTTGTATACACCAGGCCTGGTTTATCCAAGCATTTCTCTATTAGGATTTTAGAGTACTCATGCTAATAACTCTTTCTTTGAGGCAGAAAAGTACAGTGATTTCAGGTAAAGACGTTGGAGAAGGCCTATTTATGTTTAACTCTTGAATCTATTGATGTACTCATGGGTGATTATTCTAGGGCAGGTTACTTAACACTGTGTGCCCATTTTCTTATCTGTTAGGGGGGAAAAGTGCCTATCCCATAGGATACTTTTAAAAATTGAATTAGTTGATACACTTGATGTATGTGAGATAATTCTTACTACATAACATTATTATCTATCTTTTTTTCCTATCTAACATATTTGACTATAGTTAAAGGCACGTAATGGTGTCTTTAAATATTTAAGTGAATAGATTTCAGTTTTACCAATACAGGGCATAGGAGATGAATCTGGTAAACATTTGTATACATATTGAAAAAAAGCACAATACCACCTCTACAATTATCAATAGCAATAGGAAAGTTAGAGTTGAAGCTAGGGTAGTTAGATGGAGCTGGAAAAGACTAAGTTTGTCATTTTGGAATCCAGGAAACAAACTGTGACACAGGGTTAAGAATGTAAAATAGGCGCCTGGGTGGCTCAGTCAGTTAAGCCTCTGACTCCTAATTTCCGCTCAGGTCATGGTCTCATGGTTTGTAGGTTCACAGTATGGAGTTTGCTTGGAATTCTCTCCCTCTCTTTCTGTCCTTCCCCCATGTATGCATTTCTCTCTCTCTCTCTCTCTGTCTCTCTTTCAAAAATTAAATAAATAAATAAACAAACAAACCTTTAAAAAAAAGATTGTAAAACAGTAAAAGGAAAAGGGAAGAAACTGGATTGGGCATGGTAACTCCAGAGCAAAGATGAAGAGTCCCATGCTGGGATGAAGAGTCCCACACTGGGATAAAATGGCTAGGCTCTTATAACACAGTTCTGCTCAGTCATTGGCTGGAACTACCTCAAGAAGAATGTGGCCACCATTCAAAACCTGAGATACAGTTGGAAGTATTAACATTTGAAGGATGTCACCTAAGTACTCCTAGCAGCTAGGCAAAGAGCCTTTTCTTGAGAGGGTATCTGAACAGAATTTCTGTGTCACAGTCCACCCCTTGCACCATTTAGATCCACTCTGTATACACATTAAGAGAACAATTCCTCTAGGGTTCTGGTGGCTTCTCTTCCTGGAAAGAAACTTAGTAGAGAGAAGTTAGTGGAACAAAGTACAGACCCCATCTTTGCAGTTGGTCTTGAACCGGCACTGAACCATTGCCTTTCTCCTCCATTGTTCATTCTAAATTTCCCCTCACTCTCAGCTACCAATTCTGCTGGTCTTGGTAGTTACACTGGTGGTGAGAAAACCCTAGTTCCTGAGAAATTTGAACCCTTAGTATTAATCACCTTCTCATGCAGATGTTACTACACCTGTCTTTTAACGGTCACTATTGGGAAAGGTAGCACTAAGAGATGCCCAAGTGGATCACCTGAGTGTCACATACTATCCTACTTGTTCCTGTTATATAACATCAAGCCCACATTCTCTTGCTGATAAGAGATAGCTTTTCCTACCAATGTGTTAACTCTTCTTTTTGCCTACTTGTCCCTGAACTCAAGAAGTCCAAAGTGCCTATGCAGCAGATGAAGCTTAGTTCAGTGGGACTCTTGCTGTGTCCTCTGTCAAGAATATAACACCTTTGGGGACTAGGACCTCTAATTCCAAAAAGGTCAGAGTTGCAGGTATGGGAACCACTATGTCTCCCTGTGGGTCAGTGGGGATGATTGTAAATGGGGCTAATCCTGTTTTAATCCCTTGTTTTGTGGACCCATATATTGTTCCTACTGGAGATTCTAAGCCATATCAAAGTCTACTGTACCCTGGGGAACAGCACCTCTTCCTTCCTATTGTCTCTTAGCAGGTACTCGAACTTAACCCTCCACAGACCATTCCAGTGCTCTTTTAGGCCACCAGCTTCTGGGAAATGCAACATGTGATACAAACAGTGGAACCCATGGTCACAGGCACCTTCCTACACTACCTTTACAGTGAAATGATTTCCCTTGTTGGATGCTGTGTATTGTATACCATGTCTGTGAATTAGGCATTGTATAAGTTTCTATATAGTGGTGCTGCATAAAAATTTGTGGGTATGAAGTGCAAATATGTACCTAGTATATATGTATAATCTATTCCAATGGGATAGACCTATTGCCCCTTTCAGGATGAAAGGTCCCAATATAGTCAACTTGCCATGGAATGGCTACTTGATCTTGTAAAGGAGTGATGATGTATTAGAAGCTCAACTTTGCTCTCTTTTGCTGGCAGGTTGAACTTGTAAATGAGCAGTAGGTAGGTCAACTATGATAAATTGGCCTCAGGCCGATGGACCCCATGCAAAGACTCCATTTTTGCCACCATAGCCATTTCACTCAAGTGTCCCTTGTGCCAGCACTGGAGTGACTGCTAACAAAGACAGGCTAACATCAAATAGCTGACTAATTTTGTTTATTTGATTGTTTAATACTTTTTCTGTAATGTATGCTTTCTTGTAGACACTGATGTATGATAAAAAGGGCTTCACACTTTTTATCCACAACACTATGCATATCCACATACCTCTAACTCTTTAAATCCTCCTTGTCTGCAGTTCTTAAAATCTTTTTATTTTCAGATGTCTGACCAGTCAGCCAGGCTATTTGGCATTTCCTATTAGGCTATTTATGCCCTGACATCAGGCCACTTCTCCTTATCATATAAAGTGGATGACCAGGTGCACCACCTGAAGCTCTGCCCATTAGGAAGCTCTTCTGTTTTCAAGGCTATTCGAGAGTGAGGCTGTACTGCTGTCCAATTTCAGGTTTCATCCACATACTTAGCCAATTCGTCTGTAAACTAAACTCAGCCATTTTTTTCTTTCTTTGGCTGGTGATCAAGACACCACCCCACCCCCATATGGCCATCAGTATGAGCTAAGAGAGGGGTGTTGATGCAATTGAAGGGTGACATCAAGGTCTAGACTTATCTGTTTATGTGGATTTTTGTGCCCCTGCTATTCTTTGTGCTTCATCCCAAGTATAATACTTTCATCTTAAGATTAATTATGACTGGGCCCTCCAGAATTTATAACATGATGGGTTCAACAAGACACATTTCATTTTGTGTCACTTAGCGTCCCATGATCAAGCATTCCCTCTTTTATTTCCGGTAGCATGCCAAGACTTAACTTTAAAAAAATGTGCAACCTTGCTTCAGAACCCCGAGGCCTTGAACTGTGTAAGATTTCTATAAACTCCATATGCTTCTTTTTCCAAAACTGACAACAATTAACACCATAGAAAGTGCCAGATCCTATGGCACAAGTACCAAGGCTCCTTGCATCACTACTCAGACCTGCTGCAGAGCTCTTTTGCCAGGTTGTAAAGCTGGCAGCTTTTGATGTCACCTGGCATGTGGGCCAGAAAAATATTCCTAGATGTGAAGTATGTTGCTTACAGAACCCAGAGCAGCCTCCTAGGCACCGTGCTTTCTCTTTTCTTGTAGAAGCAGCAAGAGGGAGCAGTTTGTCTTTTATTTTGAAGAAAATGTTCTAGCACTCCCCAGAACACAGGGCATTTAAACCCTTTAATGAAGGCACAGATCTCTATTTATTCATAGGGTTGATTCCCTTCTTTCTGGAACACTAGCATGCTAGCCATCTCTTGCTCAACATGTTTAATCAGCATGATATCATTGATATAATGGATTAGTATGGTACTCCACAGGATTTCCAGATGATCTGCATCTCTTTGGACTGTATTATGAGAAAGAGTTAACGTAGCTCTGGGGGTAGAGTGTCAATGCATATCATTGCATGTTTATTTCATTTCGATATTAATATTTCTAATTGTGTTTATTGATGGGGATCAAAAAGAATCCATTCTCCAAATCAGTGGCCGTGTCCTTGAGACCATATTCTCCTGCTTTAACAATGAGACTTTGCTTGGCATGGCAGATTGCAGTAGTCTGCAATCATTCTGCTAATTTATCTGGTTTCTATATCGGCCAAACTGTCAAATTAAATGGAGGTGTTATGGGAACTACTATTCCTGCATCTTTTATATCCTTAAGGGTATTGTTAATCACCACCCTCTGGCACTGTGATATTGTTTTAGATTTACTTTCTTGGCCAGGAGAGGCAGTTTCAAAGATGTTTACTTGGCCTTCCCCACTGTGATAGCTCTTACTCCACAGGCCAAGCACAATATATGGAAATGACTCCCAACTGTGAAGTACATAAATTCCAGTTATACACTTGGGATTAGGTAAATGACCACCATGTTGATCTGTGAACCCAATGGACCCACTGTGAGCCAGACTTTGGCTGTAACTCCATTTATTACCTGGTTTGCATGAGATTCCATTTCAATAGTATAGCCATGATGTTGCTTCAGTTCTTCAGGTTTTAATGTTGACTGTAATCAGGTATCTAATAGTCCTCAAAATGTGTGGGTACTCCCCTTGCCCCAGGACATAGTAATTCAGATAAGTGCGAATGGGTCCCTTTGGGGAAGGCCCAGGGGAATCACCATGATATATATACCTGACATGGTGTTAAGGGTGCTTCCTCCTGAGACCCAGAAAAATCAATGGTTTGAAAACTAATACAGAACCAGGAACTGGGCAAGAGATTGTGACTTTTTATTGGGTTGACCAGCCTCGTGCTTATTTATTCTTCCTATTAATTATGTATATGAAGCACTACTCTGATTGGCAACCCATATATTTTGCCCGTAGTGTCACCATATTCTATTAGCCATTTGTACAATTCTCTCTTGGCTGATACTCCAGCAACTGGTACTATGATAACTTGTGCCTCTCTAGCTTCTGAGGGTTAAGTATTGCCTTAGCCTCTATTGCTTCAGGGACCCATCATCCTCACTGCTACAAATGAACCAAGTTCCATGGCAGTCTCGTCTTTTTTTTTTAATTTTTAAATTTTAATTCCAGTATAGTTAATATACAATATTACAGTAGTTTCAAATGTACAATATAGTGATTCGGCAATTCTATACATTACTCAGTGCTCATCATGTTAAGTGTACTCTTAATTCCCTTCCCTTGTTTCACCAATATCCCCATCCAATTCCCCTCTGGCAACCATCAGTTTATTCTCCACAGTTAAGAGTCTGTTATTTAGTTTGTCTCTTTTTTTTGTTTATTTGTTTTTGTTTCTTAAATTACACATATGAGTGAAATCAAATGGTATTTGTCTTTCTCTGACTGACTTAATTTCACATAGCATTATACTCTCTGGTTCCATCCATATTGTTGCAAGTGGCAAGATTTCATTCTTTTTTATGGCTGATATATGATATGATATATATATATGATATATAATGGCTGAATAATATTCCATTATATATAACATATATATGTATACATATTTTTGTCCATTCATCTATTGATTAACACTGGGGCTGCTTCCATAATTTGGCTATTGTAAATAATGCTACAGTAAACATAGGGATGCATATATTTTTTTGAATTAGTGTTTTTGTATTGTTTGGGTAAATACCCAGTAGTAGAATTACTGGAGCATATGGTAATTTTTAATTTTTTCAGGAACCTCCATGCTGTTTCCACAATTTTCATTCCCATCAACAGTTTAAGAGGGTTCCTTTTTCTCTACATCCTCATCAACACTTGTGGTTTCTTTTGTTTCTTATTTTAGCCATTCTGACGGGTGCACAGTGATATCTCATGTGGTTTTGATTTGCATTTCTCTGATAAAGAATGATGTTGGGTATCTTTCCATGTATCCAGTGGTCATCTGTATGCCTTTGTTGAAGAAATGTCTGTTCATGTCTTCTGTCCATTTTTTAATTGGATTATTTATTTTTGGTGTTGAGTTGTATAAAATTTTTTAAAAAAGTAATCTTTATTGAGTTTTTTAAAGTTTACTTATTTATTTTGAGAGAGACAGAGAGAGGGGCAGAGAGAGAGGCAGGGAGAGAGAATCCCAAGCAGGCTCCACACTGTCAGCACAGAGCCTGAGGTGGGGCTTGAAGTCAGGAGGTATATCATGACCTGTGCTAAAACCAAGAGTTAAATGCTTAACCGTCTGAGCCACCTGGGAGCCCCTATAAATTCTTAACACGTTTTTGATACTAATCTCTTATTGGATAGGTCATTTGCAAATATCTTCTCCCATTCAGTAAGTTTTCTTTTTGGATTTGTTGATTGTTTTCTTTATTGTGCAGAAGCTTTGTATTTTGATGTAATCCTAGTAGTCTATTTTTGCTTTTGTTTCTGTTGCCTCAGGAGGCATATCTAGAAAAATGTTGCTGTGGCTAATGTCAGAGACATTACTGCCTGTGCTCTCTTTTAGGGTTTTTATGGTTTCAGGTTTTATATTTAGATCCTTAATTCATTTTGAGTTAATTTTTGTGTATGATGTAAGAATGGTGAAGTTTCATTCTTTTGCATGTAGCTGTCCTGTTTTCCCAACACCATTTGTTGAAGAGACTGTCTTTTTCCCCATTGCATGTCCTTGCCTCCTTTGTCAAAGATTAATTGACTGTAATATTGTGGGTTTATTTATTGGATCTTTATTCTGTTCTTTTGCTCTGTGTGTCTCTTTTTGTGACAGTACCATACTTTTTTGATTACTACAGCTTTGTAGAATATCTTGAAATTTAGGATTGTCATACCTTTGGTTTTGTTCTGCTTTTTCAAGATTGCTTTGGCTATTCAGGGTCTTTTGTGATTCCAAACAAATTTTAAGATTATTTATTCTAGTTCTATAAAAATGTTGTTGGTATTTTGACAGGGATTGCATTGAATCTGTAGATGTCTTTGGGTAGTAGGAAAATTTTAACAGTATTTGTTCTTCTAGTCCAAGAGAATATACTACCTTTCCATTTGTGTTTTTTTTTTTCAGTTTCTTTCATCAGTGCCTTATAGTTTTCAGAGTATAGGTCCTTCACCTCCTTCATTTAGTTTATTATTTATTTATTTATTTATTTCAAGAAATCAAGTTTCTGTTCTTGGCATTTATTGACAGGGCTGTTGATCCTTTTTCTGGGCCACTTTTTTTTTTTTTAATTTTGGTTGTTGTTTGTTGTTTTTAAATTTACATCCAAGTTAGTTAGCATTTAGTACAATAATGACTTCAGGAGTAGAATCCAGTGGCTCATCCCCTACGTATAACAGCCAAGGCTCATCCCAACAATTGTCCTCTTTAATGCCCATTGCCACTTTAGCCTATCTCCAACCCAAAACCTCTCTAGTAACCCTCTGTTTGTTTTCCATATTTAAGAGTCTCTTATGTTTTGTCTCCCTCCCTGTTATTATATTATTTTTCCTTCCCTTCCCTTATGTTCGTCTGTTTTGTATCTTCAATTCCACATATGAGTAAAGTCATATGATATTTGTCTTTCTCTGACTGACTAATTTTGCTTAGCATAATATCCCCTAGTTCCATTCACATAGTTGCAAATGGTAAGATTTCATTCTTTTTGATTGCCGACTAATACTCCATTGTATATATACACCACATCTTCTTTATCCATTCATCCATCGATGGACATTTGGGCTCTTTCCATACTTTGGCAATTGTCGATAGCCCTGCTATTAACATTGGGGTGCATGTGCTCCTTAGAAACAGCACACCTGTATCCCTTGGATAAATATTTAGTAGTGCAGTTGCTAAGTCATAGGGTAGTTCTATTTTTAATTTTTTGAGGAACCTCCATACTGTTTTCCAGAGTGGCTGCACCAGTTTGCATTCCCATCAACAGTGCAAAAGGTCCTCTTGAGTTGTTAATTTTAGCCAATCTGAAAGGTGTAAGGTAGTATCTCCTGTGGTTTGATTTGTATTTCCCTGATGATGAGTGATGTTTAGCATTTTTTCATGTGTCTGTTAGCCATCTGGATGGCTTCTTGGAAAAGTGTCCGTGCATGTCTTTTGCCCATTTCTGCACTGGATTATTTATTTTTTCGGTGTTGAGTTTGATAAGTTCTTTATAGATTTTAGATACTAATCCTTTATCTGATATGTCATTTGCAAATAAATTCTTCCATTTTGTTGGTTGCCTTTTAGTTTTGTTGATTGTTTCCTTCACTGTGCAGAAGGTTTTTATTTGATAAGGTCCCAATATTTCATTTTGCTTTTGTTTTCCTTGCCTCTGGAGACAAGTTGAGTAAGAAGTTGCTGGGGCTGAGGTCATAGAGGTTTTTGTCTGCTTTCTCCTCTAGGATCTTGATGACTTCCTGTCTTACATTTAGATCTTTCATCCAGTTTGAGTTTATTTTTGTGTATGGTGTAAGAAAGTGGTCCAGGTTCATTTTTTCACATATCACTGTCCAGTTTTCCCTACCCCATTGGCTGAAGAGATTGTCTTTATTCCAGTGGATATTTTTTTCTGCTTTGTCAAACTGGCCATATGTTTCTAGGTCCATTTCTGAGTTCCCTTTTCTGTTTCGTTGATCTAAGTGTTTTTGTGTCAGCACCATATTGTCTTGAGCATTACAGCTTTGTAATACAGCTTAAAGTCTGGAATTGTGATGCCTCCAGCCTTGGTTTTCTTTTTCAGGATTGCTTTGGCTATTGGGGGACTTTTCTGGTTACAGACAAATTTTAGGATTGTTGATTCTAGCTCTGTAGAGAATGCTGATGTGATTTTGATATGGATTGTGCTGAATATGTATACTGCTTTGGGTAGTATCAACATTTTAACAATATTTGTTCTTCAAATCCAAGAGCATGGAATGTTTTTCCATTTTTCTGTGTCTTCTTCAATTTCTTTCATAAGCTTTCTGTAGTTTTCAGCTCTTTGGTTAGGTTTATTTCTAGGTATTGTATGGGTTTTGGTGCAATTGAAAATGGTTTTCTCTTTCTGATGCTTCATTATTGGTTTATAGAGAGCCACCAGCACAGAGCACCATATGGGGCTTGAACTCACGAAACCATGAGATCATGACCTGAGCTGAAACCAAGAGTTGGACGCTTAACTGACTGAGCCACCAGGTGCTCCTTATTCTTTATTTTATTAATGTGATGTATCACATTGATTAATTTGTGGATATTGAATCAGCCCTGCATCTCAGGTATAAATCCCACTTGACCGTGGTGAATACTTTTTTTAATGTATTGTTGGATCCAGTTGGCTAGTATCTTGTTGAGAATTTTTGCATCCATGTTCATCAGGGAAATTGGCCTGTAGTTCTCCTTTTTAGAATCAAGGTAATGCTGGCCTCATAGAATGAGTTTGGAAATTTTCCTTCCATTGCTATTTTTTGGAACACCTTCAATAGAATAGGTGTTAACTTTTCCTTAAATGTTTAGTAGAATTCCCCTGGAAAGCCATCTGGCCCCAGACTCTTGTTTTTTGGGAGATTTTTGATTACTAATGCAATTTCTTTACTGGTTATGGGTCTGTTCAAATTTTTTATTTCTCCCTGTTTCAGTTTTGGTGGTTTATATGTTTCTAGGAATTTGTCCATTTTTCCAGATTGCCCAATTTATTGCCATATAATTGCTCATAATATTCCTTATTATTGTTTGTATTTCTAAGTGTTGGTTGTGATCTATACTCTTTCATTCATGATTTTATTTGTTTGAGTCCTTTCTTTTTGATCAATCTGGCTATGAGTTTATCAATTTTGTTAATGCTTTCAATGAACTGGCTCCTGGTTTCATTGATCTGTTCTGTTTTTTTGATTTTGATATCATTGATTTCTGCTCTAATCTTTATGATTTCCCATCTTCTGCTGGTTTTGGGCTTCCTTTGCTGTTCTTTTTCCAGCTCTTTAAGGTGGAAGGTTAGGTTGTGTATCTGAGAACTTTCTTTCTTCTTTAGGAAGGCCTGAATTGCTGTATACTTCCCGCTTCTGACTGCCTTTGCTACATGAGATTTTGGGCTGCTGTGTTATCATTTTCTTTGGCTTCCATGTCCTTTTTTATTTCCTCTTTAATTTCTTGATTAACCCATTCATTCCTTAGTAGGACGTTCTTAATCTCCAAGTATTCATGCTCTTTCCAAATTTTTTTCTTGTGGTTGATTTTGAGCTTCATAGCATTGTCTGAAAATATGCATGGTATGATCTTGATCTTTTTGTACTTGTTGAGGACTGGTTTATGTCCCAGTATGTGATTTATTCTGGAGAATGTTCCATGTGCACTCAAGAAGAATGTGTATTCCTCAGCTTTAGGATGAAATGTTATAAATATATCTGTGAAGTCCATCTGGTCCAGTGTGTCATTCAAAGCCATTGTTTCCTTGTTGACTTTCTGCTTAAATGATCTATCCATTGCTGTAAGTGGGGGTGTTGAAGTCCCCTACTATTATGGTATTATTATCAATGAGTTTCTTTATGTTTGTGATTAATTGATTTGTATATTTGGGTGTTACACATTGAGGCATAAATATTTATAATTGTTAGCCCTTCTTGGGGTCTTGACCGCTTAATTAAGATATAATGTCCTTCATCTCTTGTTACAGTCTTTATTTTATTTTATTTTTTATTTATTTTTTTAATGTTTTATTTATTTTTGAGAGAGAGAGAGAGAGAGAGACAGTGTGAGCAGGAGAGGGTCAGAAAGAGAGGGAGAAACAGAATCTGAAGACAGGCTTCAGGCTCTGAGCTAGCAGTCAGCACAGAGCCTGACGCGGGGCTTGAACCCATGGACTGTGAGATCATGACCTGAGCCGAAGTTGGACGCTTAAACAACTGAGCCACCCAGGCACCCCATACAGTCTTTATTTTAAAATCTTGTTTGTCTGATATAAGTATGGCTACTCCAGTTTTCTTTTGGCTATCATTAACATAGTAGATGGTCCTCCATCCCCCTACTTTCAATCTGAAAGTGTCTTTAGATCTAAAATGGGTGTCTTGTAAACTGCATATAGATGGATCTTATTTTCTTATCCATTTTGATACCTAGTGCCTTTTGATTGGATCTTTTAGTCCATTGACATTTAGAGTGAGTTCTGAAAGATGTGAATTTATTTCCATGGTGTTGCCTGTAGAGTTGGAGTCTGATGGTGTTCTCTGGTCCTTTCCAGTCTTTGTTGCCTTTGGTCTTTTTCAGTTTGTTTGTTTTATTTTGTCTGTTCTCCCCTCCAAGAGTCCCCTTTATAATTTCTTGCAGGGCTGGTTTAGTGGTCACAAACTTCTTTAGAGTTTGTTTGTCTGTGAAACTCTTTATCTCGCCTTCTATTTTGAATGACAGCCTTGCTGGATAAAGAATTCTTAGCTTGCATATTTTTCTGATTCAGCACTTTGAATATATTCTGCCACTCCTTTCTGGCCTGCCAAGTTTCTGTGGATAGGTCTGCTATGAACCTGATCTATCTTCCCTTATAAGTTAAGGACTTTATTTCCCTTGCTGCTTTCATAATTCTTTCCTTGTCTGTGTATTTTGTGAAGTTGACTAGGATATGCTTTGTTGATGGTCGATTTCTGTTGAGTATCATGGGAGTTCTCTGTGCTTCTTGGATTTTGATGTCTGTGGCTTTCCTAAGATTAGGAGAGTTTTCCCTGATTATTTGCTCACCTACACCTTCTATCCCCTTTTCTCTCTCTTCATCTTCTGTCACTCCTATGATTCAGATGTTATTCCTTTTTAAAGAGCCACTGTGTTCTCTAATTCTGTATCATGCTCTTGTGCTTTAGTTTCCCTCTTTTCTTTCTGCATCATTATTCTTAATAATTTTATCTTTCAAATCACTGAGTTGCTGCTCTGCTTTGTACTTTTTTGCCATTGTAGCATCCATTCGAGATTGTATCTCAGTTATAGCATTTTTAATTTCGTCCTGAGAAGATTTTACTTCTTTTATTTCTGCAGAAAAGGATTCTATGCTTTTTTCAACCCCTGCTAGTATTCTCATCAACATGATTCTAAGTGCTAGTTTGGACATCTTGCTTATGTCTTTTATGATTAAGCCCCTGGCTATCATTTCTTCCTGTTCTTTCTTTTGGGATAAATTCCTTCATTTTGTCATTTTGGAGGAAGAAAAAGAATTAATAAAAGAAAATTTAAAAACAAAATAAAAAAATTAAATACAGCACAAAAAATCAAATAAAGGAAGCTAGATTCTAGGTGAGTTGTGGTATGGTTGTTGAAAGAAGCTTTATAGAATAGAGAAAAAAGGGAAAGAAAAGAAAAAAGGAAAAAAATAAAATGTTTAAAAATTAAAAACATATACAATAAAATTGAAGTGAAATGAAAAAGTGAAATAGAATTTAAAAATCACAAAAAACTAAAAACATACTAAAAAGAATTTAAAAATTATATTAATTTTTTTAAAAAAGGAAAATAAAACTAAATTTTTCTCTCTGTATCCAAGAAAAAGCGAAGAAAGGAGAAAAAGAACAAAAATAATTTAAGCCAAAGCAAAACAAACCAACAAATAAAAAGAAATGAATAGAGGAACCAGCAAACAGAATAAAACCCAAATGGAGTTGCATCCAGTTTCCCCTAGAACTCAACCTATGAACCACTTTATAGTTCATAAACTTAGCCAGTTGAGAGACTTGTGATGGTCCCCTAGGGCATGTGTTTGGAGGGCACAGTTGGGTGGGGCTTGGGGTAAAGACTCCGTTCTCCACTAGGTGGTGCTGCTTAGTTTGCTGGGGTGGATTGGTATGGCTTGAGTGTGAACGTATGTGCATGCGCAGGGTAGGTGAAAATGGCGTCACCCACCTTCTCAGTCTCCGGCACAGGAGCTCTGTGCTCTCATCTATGGCATTTAAGCACCCCTCCTTTGTCTCTGACTTCCATCCACTCCTTGCTTCTACACTGTGTCCAAGCCATCAGCCTGCCAGGCAGCACCTCTCTCCCGAGTTTTATCTCAGATGGTGCTGTGTTTCCAAACCTCTCAGCCCTGTGGCTTCCACCTGCTCCAACCCTCTGGGAGGGTCTCGCTGAGCAATGACCAGTTGCCAGCTTGTCCCAGAGAAGTTCTGTGCGATTGCGCTGTGGAGGTTCAAAGGTTGTGGCCATGTGCGGGCTTGCCCGAGAAAAAGTTTGTGCTGTTGTGCAGTGGCAAATGTTCAGAAATTATGGCAAATCACAACATACAGCCGGCCCCAGGTTTCACCTCACTCTGGTGTCTTTGTTCTGATACCAGCAAACATGGCTGCTCTCTGGGGTCCTTTAGGACCTTTGCCTGTGGGGAGGCTGCACCACCTCTACCAAATGCCATCCAAGCATGGGAACACCCTCTCCGTTTGTGGCCCACGGACCCCTCAGACCTTGCTGGCTGCTCCTGGGGATTTGCCCTTCCTCCCCGTCAGAGCACCGCCAGGTATTGAGCTCTGGAATTTCTGACTCTGTGCTCCCCTGTTTATAGAGTCCTAATGGTATTGAAGGCTGCTCTTTTCTCCCCATCAGTGGTTCTGGGAAACAGATTTCTTGTTCGGTCCCTTGTGAGGTTTCCATTCTTTCTCTTTCTTTCCAGCTACTTTTGTGGGGGATGCTTTTCCCATATTCTCCTGGTGTGCCACGCTCTTTCTCCTTTTCCCTGTCTCCTCTCAGCAAAAACAACTCTCTATCCTCGCAGCTTCTCTCCCTACCCAGTTCACCTCTCTTGCACCACATACCTGCCAGGTTCTGTGGCTCAAGTTATACATACCGTTGTGTTAATCCTCAGATCAATTTCCTAGGTGTGCAAAATGGTTTGGTGCTGGTCTACCTGCATTTCAGGGATGAGAAAAGCCAAGAACTTCCATGCTGCTTCACCATCTTGACCCCACCCTGTTCAGTTTATTTTTTTAGGGATGTTATTACTTTTGGTGCAATTGTGAATGGGAAGGTTTTTCTTAATTTCTGTTTTTGCTATGTCACTATTAGTATATAGAAATGCAATAGATTTCTGGATATTGATTTTGTATCCTATGACCTTATTGGACCTATTTATCAGTTTTAGTAGTTTTTTGGTAGAGTCTTTAGGGCTTTCTGTATATAGTATCATGTCATCTGCAAACAGCGAAATTCTTACTTATTTCTTACCAATTTGGAAAACTGTTATTTCTTTTGTTGTGTGATTGCTGTGGCTAGGACTTCCAGTATTATATTGAGTAAAAGTGATGAGCGTGGACATCCTTGTCTTGTTCCTGATCTTAGGGAAAAGCTCTCAGTTTTTCACCATTGAGGATAATGTTAGGTGTGGGTTTTTCATATATGGCATGACACTGAGTCAGCTCTTACTTGTAAAGAGGACCAGCACTGGACATCTTCATGATGCTAGTGCCTCTGCACATTCCTATTAACCTTGTGGAATATGGTCTCTAAGCCATCATGGAAAATCCTTTTCTCGTAGGTTTTCTGGCCTCATGTATTCACTCTAGCATACCTACTTTCCTCAGCTTTTTGTTTCCTTTCTCCAGGGTTAGCTATGGCAGTTCAGGTATTTCATTTTACTCAGCGTGAGTCACTGCTTTCTCCAGGTGTCTAGGAGTCACCCTATCTGTGAATTTGCTGTAACCCTTTGATCCTTTCCAGAGTGTTCAATCCTATATTCCAAGAGAGTACCCCCAAATCAATAAACTCTTCATATCTAGTATTGTTGAGCAATTATATTACCATATTGTGTCAAAGACTAATTACACCCCATATAGCACCTGGGATGGGCTCTTCTTTGTCTGTCAGGCAGTTAGGGATACAGTTTAAAAATCCCAAGTTACCACTTGTTTTTTTTTGGGTCATTCCTGGTACCACTGTGTCAGTTGGGTCTTCTGAGAAGTGGACACTGAGGTGGAAACAGGCATATAAAAGGTTTATGTGGGTGTAACACCTGAGAAAGAAAAAAAAACCCCAAGAAATAGGATTGAATAGGAAGAGTCAACAGACCACGATGCAGATCTGATAAAGTCTCTGAAAACTCTACAGAGAGGTCTAGAGTGAAGATTAAATATTAGAAGGGTCTTGCATTGGTTGAAAGTCTAGGCCCTTGTGACACATCTTGCTTGGTCATTAGCTGGGACCACTCCAGAAGGACCATGACCTGAGCTCCAAAGCAGAGGCCAACCTGAAGGAGTTAATAGCTAAAGGCCATAAGTCCTTTCATGAAGAGGGATGTGAACATCTGAATGCTGCATTTCTATATGTTGCCCAAATATCACCGGAGAGATCCTATAAATTACTAGGTTTGTTTGGTATGTTCTGTATTACTATTGGCCCTGTGGAAAAGTCTGCACTAGATACTCTGAACTGTGGATATTTCAAAGAAAAGAGTACAATTTTCCAAGGTAACATTGCTTGAGAAACTTTCAGTCTGTACCAGTAGACCAAGTCAGAAATTTGCAAGACTCTTTTCTGTTCAAAAGCAGACACACATTATCAAAGCTAATTGTTTGATTCAAAGCACGGTGAAATAAGTATTCATTACAATGGCCTTAATAAACTAATGAGGGAAATTTTAATGTAATTTATTCAGAATATTTTTGGTGTTATTTTAATTTTGTAGTTCTCACAGACACAGGAGAAAATCCCTTCTTCATCATCTTCTTTTTTAAGCTATTTCAAATCTTTAATTCAATTGACTCTGTGTTTGGGATCTGATTCTCACTGACTTCTAAGAACTGAGAAACAAATATTTTTACCGAGTCTCCTTACTTTCACAGAAATGTAATTTTTTACATAGGATCGATAACAATATTTCCTTAATATAATTGCACAAATCAGTTGTGCACAAGGTCATACTTGAAGTGTCACATTTGAGAATAATTCTCCTTTAATCATGTATCAGCAGGGGTTGACTATATACGGAGACCAGCTCATGAATGACATTAGCTGTTGACTTTAGCTGTGGAGGCCAGCCAGCTGAGTAATAACCATTGCCTTGGAGACCACAGGACCTGGGGATACTGTACTTATTTAAGAATCCTGGCTAATTCCTTTTTGTATAAAGCCCAGGGGAATCTTGGAGAGGAGGTGGGGGAGAGATGGATCTCAAGCACTAAAAGTTTAACCTAAATAACTAAGCATTGCTTAGATTCCTTTTCGTTCTTTCTTTCTTTTTTTTTTTAAGAGGGAGGGCAGTAGTGACCCACAAGGGGGTGGTTTGGAAATGTGTAAGGATGGTTAAGGTTGTCAGCATGCCAGGAAAGACTGCTACTGGCATTTGTAGAAGGAGGTGATGAGAGGGAGGGAGTGCTAAATGTCTGCCAAACTCTAAGAAGAACTGTCCCACCCAGTATGCCACTTGAGTTATCATGAGAAAAAAGGAAGGGGTTATTTAAATCCTACAGTTCATTTGAGTTTAGAAGAGTAGCTTAACAGTTTGGGTGTTTTTTTTGGTTTTTTCTTTTTTTCTTTCTGTCCACAGAAACTAGTGGGTAGGGCTCTTGAGAAATATAAAATTAGTTTAAATCAAATAAAGAATTACCTTTGCTTCCCATATCCAATTTGTAATGTGACTGGTCCTGTTACAGCTATGCTTAAAAGCATAGTTAATCCAAATACAAAGTAATTATAGCCATACTTTTAAAGTTAGGAATATAGATTTCTGGAAGGAACCAAATATATTCTTTAATTGATTTTCTTTAAGATATGTTTTTGTTGAGGGTGCCTAAATCACAGATGATCGAATTAGTCACACTGAAAAGCTAAAACTTTGACCCACTGTTGTGTGACTTAATTCATATCATATTTTGAATGTTTTAACAAGCCTCCAGTGCTTATGTAAACCCACATGTAATAAGTTAAAAGTGCTCTTGGAACTATTTCTGACAGTTTCTTTGAAAACACTTTAATTGGGGTGGCCAGCAGCTTTTAACTGCCATAGGGGATGTTTTGATATGGGAGGCGGGTGGCAGCAAAAACAAAAACCCACTAAAGAGGGTTCTCTTGCACCACCCTCCAAGCCCACCATCCACCTGTGTTTTTCTTTCTGTTGATGTTTCCAGAAAGCTGTTCTTTTCAGACAAGGATTAAAGTTTCCAGGAGGAAAATAGTGCCTTTTTCTGTAAGTAAAAATAGCAGCAGGAGAAAACAGTTTACAGGAGCAAGTGGAGATGAAGAGGAAAATAGGGTCTAGGAGTAAAGAAGAGCAGAAAAAGGAGCAGAAACAGTGAAAAAAAAGAAAGTAGGGAATTGGAAAGAAATAAATGAAATGGTAACAAGAATAGACATTTCTGAGTCATAATCCAACAGGTATTACCAGTGACTTTCTAGTGCAAACAAGAGGCCAGGAATCCTTTCTTCAGTACAAAAGAAGGAATTGATTATGGTATGTGCGATGTGCTGGAATCTCAGCATGACTCGGGCCTTTGGGAAACAGGAGGGAGCATGCTGGGCCTGGCTGCAAATGGTGGCCTGTGTGAGAGAAGCTGACAGAACCAGGTCCCAGGGAGCATAAGAGCGTGCTGGCTCAACTATGAGATCCAGAGCTAGAGCACCGGAGTTGAAATTTACCATTTCAATTAGTTACTTACTGTCACAGAATAAATTAACTCTAAGGCTTAGTGCATAAAACAGCATTTACTATATCACATTTTTGCAAGACAAGATTCAGGTGCTGCTTAGCCAGGTCCTCTCACAAGACTGCAGTCAAGGTATTGGCCAGGGCATCAGTCTTCTCAAGGCCCTACTGGAGAGGATCCCTTCCAGGCTCACCCATGTGGTTGTTGGCAGGCCTCAGCTTCCCATTGGCTTTTGGCTGGAGTCATCAGTCCCTTGCCACTGATGTGAATTTCTCCCTAGGGCAGCTCACAATAGGGTGGCTGGCTTCCATCAGATCAAACAAGTGAGAAAGGGTGAGAGAGGGCACAGTGTAATCTCAAAAGTGACATCTCCTTGTTTGGACCATCTTCCTTTTATGAGAATCAAGTCATTAGGACCATCCCATGGTCAGGGGAAGGGGATGACCCAAGGGGTCGTCTCAGAGGCTGCTTTATCATACTAGATAGGTAGCCCAAATTGCCAAGTCTCAGTTTCCTTTGCTCTAAAATGAGGATAAATAATAGCATTAGTAACATTAGACGACAAAATAAACAGCATCAGAGTTATTTAAGGATGAACTAAGATGATGTATGTAAAATGCTGGGCATGATGCTTTATGCAGAATAATAATTTTGAAATATTAACTGTTTTTCCACGTAGGGATTTCCTTTTCCTTCCTCCCATGCAAGCAGTTGGTTTTCCTGACTCATTCCTGAGGAATAAGATATGGCAAAATGGGACCAGGCTTGCTGGTCTTCCTGGTTTGATTTCCAAAAGCCCAGATCCTTATAGAAACAGAAAGTTTGTGATGGAGAACAAATATATAGGAAAAATTGTAGGGAGAGAGCACATCTTAGGAAAGAAGAGTGGAGTGAAGGCTGAGCTTCTCTTGCGTAAATCACATATAGCATATTTAAAAGGTCTTTTCCCCCCTAATTATTTTCAGTAAGTTTGGTAAAAGTTATGGACATTTAAATAAGCAATTCAGTGAAGGAAAATGGCTAGACTATAATTATGAAGAGGGAAGGTCTCTACAGTCTCATTCAATCATGCAGCATGTGTTTGATAATCCTTGGATTAAGTAGAATGAAAGTACCCTGAAAAAGCAATAATGGGGATTTCACCGCCTGCAGTTGAGGTTTATATTGAATTAAAATTTAATATCACTTGGTAGTATTTTTAAAATCCTATATCTGTAGTTAGCAATTTAGTTAACACTATATTAGAATACTTCAGATATCCTATCATATATCTATCAAGCTGTGCTAGGAAAAATGCTAACTATTTGGGCAGCTTAAAAGTCAGTGTTTAATATATTGGACATTTAGGTAAAGAAGGATAAAAGGCTATTTCTCACATTTGTGTGTTTGATCAGTAGCTAGGAATTATTGTTAAGCACGGATCACAGGGAGAGGAATAATGAAGAATGTAATGTTTAGGAAATTGTTCTCTACTTTCAAATTTTCTGTCTCATTGAGAATTTTTTTTTGGCATGAAAAATGATTTTTTCCATCTAGTTGAGAGCTTCTTTGAAAGGCCTGATTTGCCATACAGCTCTCTTATCAGGTGTCCTTCCTGATTTCTCAAAATCCATAGGGAGTAGGATTGTTTTGCAAGTCTGTCTCAAGAGTGTGTTACTATTAGTTGGAAAAGTGATGCTCACTTTTCTTTATGAAATCACTGCATTGGGCTTTTGTGCTCATGACCATTTAAAAAATTTTTTAAAAAATTTAAAATATTTTTAAATATAATTTATTGTTAGATTGGCTTACATACAACACCCAGTGCTCATCCCAACAAGTGCCCTTCTCCATGCCCATCACGCATTCCCCCCCCAACTCCTCCATTAGCCCTCAGTTTGTTCTCTGTATTTAAGAGTCTCTTATGGTTTGCCTCTCTCCCTCTCTGTAACTATTTTTTCTCCTTCTCTTCCCCCATGGTCTTCTGTTAGGTTCCTCAAGATCCACATATGAGTGAAAACAATATGATATCCGTATTTCTCTGATTGACTTATTTCACTTAGCATAATACCCTCCAGTTCCATCCACGTTGCTACAAATGGCATGATTTCATTCTTTCTCATTGCCAGGTAGTATTCCATTGTATAGATAAGCCACACATCAGTTTTATCCATCATCAGTTGTTAGACATTTAGGCTCTTTCCATAATTTGGCTATTGTTGAAAGTGCTGCTATAAACATTGAGGTACATGTGCCCCTATGCATCAGCATTCCTGTATCCCTTGGGTAAATTCCTGATAGTGCTATTGCTGGGTCACAGGGTAGTTCTATTTTTCACTTTTTGAGGAACCTCCACACTGTTTTCCAGAGTGGCTGCACCAGTTTGCATTCCCACCAGCAGTGCAGGAGAGTTCCCATTTCTCCATATCCTCTCCAGAATCTATAGTTTCTTGATTTGTTCATTTTAGCCACCCTGACTGGTGTAAGGTGGTATCTCAGTGTGACTTTGATTTGTATTTCCCTGATGATGAGTGACATTGAGCATCGTTTCATGTGTCTTGGCCATCTGGATGTCTTCTTTGGAAAATTGTCTATTCATGTCTTCTTCCCATTTCTTCACTGGATTATTTGTTTTTCAGGTTCGTCACCATCTTTTAAATACTTTATCTAATTTTCTTCCCATACTAGTTATGCCCCAAAGACAAACAGAGTTCCTAACTCTTAATTGCTTTACTGAAGCATTCAAGAGATGATAATATATTTCAGGAAAAGAAACCTAAGAGGAAGATGGGTGCCATTTCTCTCAGAGTTCATTATTCATGGCTTACAAAGAGCCTCCTAGACAGGCCACCTCCTTCCTCTTTCCTGCTTTGCCACCATCATCCAGGGCTTAACGCATTCTCCCCAGATGGATGTCCCTTCACTCCTGCTTTCCCTTTCAGGGCCCAGGTCCCCCACTTGCTCTGTCTCCAGCTTTCTCATGGAAAAGTGAGAACCAGGTGACATCATCATAATCACCACAGAGATAACACATGGCCTCAAGGAAAATAGAGTGGATTCCCTTCTCATTGTCTCATGTATTCCATTCCCACTTTCTCCTTTGCTTTTCTTAATCTAAAGGCCCATAAAAATGTAATATATTTTTACCAAGGAGCTGTCTTTCCCCAAATGCAAATTTTCTGCTAAGCCTACAACAACAGGCACAGATTTCAGTCTGATTTTCAGACTCCAACCAAACAACAACAACAACAAAAACCTCCCAAAGACAAAATAAAACAAAAACCCACAAAAACCACATCTTTTTAATCTGTCACAATTCCTAAATTAATGTTTTCAGTACAGATGAAAGTGGGGAAGATATAAAACCAAAATGCTTAGGCTCTTAGTGTGGGCAATTGTAGTACATTTCTGTGAAAGATCCCATAATAAACTGTATATGGTGTTGTCCAACAGAAATGTACTGTAGTCCACAAACATAATTTAAAACTTTTTAGTAGGTAATGTGGGAAAAAAGTACAATTAATTTTTATGTTGTATTTTATTTGTAAAATATGTCCAAAATATTATAATTTTAGCCTGTAACCAATAAAAATATTATGTTGTTTACCTTTTTTTCATACTACATCTTGGAAATGCAGTGTATATTTTACACTTAAAGTGACTATTTGGACTAGCTACATTTTGAGGGCTTAATAGGTACATTTGTTAGTAGCTACCATATTAGATATCATAGAGAACTTACTTCATAATTGCCCCTAATGGGACAGCATGATCCTTCATTGACTAAGAGCTGCTCCTGAGGGAGTTAATTTCTTCTGGCAGGCTGGCATTCCAGCTAAGCTTGCTTCTGTAGCCAGAAAGACCTCAGGCAGAGAGATGCCAGTGCTATGCTAAGAGGCCATTAGAAGAACAGTCCGCCATGGTGTAGGTGACCTCTGTAGAGGCCAAGGGAAATGGTCACAGTATCAACAGTGTTTGCTCTAACCATTTGAAGCAGAAGCAGTAGCTGGCACTGTTCTATTCCAGAGCTAGTTAAAAAGGGCTAAACTCCATATCAGGAAAATTACTGAACAAATGTTCTTTCTTCTCGTCATCAAAAAAGCGTCTTTGTTCATGGATATGAAATGATAATGTACTGAGTTTGTTTTCCCTTTACTCTCTACTTCCCCAATTTCAAGCCTGCAGGTACAGAGACCACCTTCCTCAGGGAAGGTTAGTAAATAGGTCTGGCAATAGAAACCACTTGCCCTAAGATTTTGCTGGCTTTTGTTTTCTGAAGGCAGGCACATCTGGAGGGGAGATGCTATTGTGGTGGGGAAGAGAGGCTCAGATAGTGAGAGAGGGAGAAGGCTGGAGGAACAGACATGGGTAAGTCTGCAAGTATGAGGAAATTAGGCCCCATTCAATGGTAGTGCCTTGTTTTGGGAGGATGGCAGGATTGCAAGAAGGACCAGATGGAGCACCAAAGGTGACAAGACCTCAGGTTTGCCAAGATTTCATTGCCTTTAAGTCTGGCACAGAAGTCAAGTATCTGTGGGCATCTCTGCAGTGCTGGGTCAAAGATTGGATGGGCTTTTCTGGAGATTGCTCTGGGTGAGATTTCTGGACATTCGCAGGGCCCTGGACCCTAGTAAATTTGCATTCATTTTTTTTCTTCTGGATTTGATATTTAAAGTTGTTAACATTAGCTCTAAAAAGGTTTCAGGAGGTTTACTGGAAGTACAGGCAAGATTTTTTTAAATCCCAGATTTCATGAAACCAGTACAAACTTTTCATTTTTCACACTCTAAGACTGCCCCTATATATTTGTTTTTCTGGCTTCCTGTAAAAAGAAGAGCATTTTTATTTCAAATAGTTGATATTCTTCACACATGCACACATGTATATTGAATTATACACTCCAAAAATAAAAATAAGACCTTGAGGCAGTAGCTAAAAAATTACATATGCATTTTAAGCAAGTTGAGTGAATATCTAAATAGAAGCATCCTTATTATTGCTGCTGTTTATGAATTCTAAAATTTTATTTTCCTTTAATTTTAAATAAACATACTTTCAGGCTTACAGAATATTTATAAGAATAGTGCAACAAATTTGATTATACCTTTAAGCAAGATTTCTCATATTTAACATTTTGCTACATCTGCTTGATCATTGTCTTTCTTTTTCTCCACATACACGAACACATGTACACACACCTCTTTTTTCTCTCTCTTTCCATATCCCGTTTGTGTGTGTGTGTGTGTGTGTGTGTGTGTGTGTGTGTGAGAGAGAGAGAGAGAGAGAGAGAGAGAGAGAGAGAATCATTTGAGAGGAAGCTATAAAAATGATGTCTTTGCCCTTAAATACTTTGGCTTTTATTTTCTAAAAACAAAGACATTCTCTTATGTAACCATAACATGGTTAGAATCTTGAAATTAACATTCACAAAGTACTACCATCTAATCTATAGATCTTAGACAAATTTTGATAATTTACCAGTCCTTCATGGCAAAAGGAAGTTCTAGATCATATGTTGCTTTCAGTTGTCTTGTCTCTTTTGTCTCTTTGGATTTGGAACAGTTTTTTTTTTTTTTTTTTTTTTTTTTTTTTTGCATTTTACAACATTGACATTTTTGAAGCGCATGGGCCAGTTATTTTGAAGAACACCCTTCAATTTGGATTTGTCTGATGTTTTCTCATGATTAGATTTAGTTTTCTGTTCATTTTGATAGGAAAGCCCCAAAAGCAATGATGTACTTTTTTCTCAGTGCATTATGTCAGGAGGCATATCATGACAATTTCACTGAGAAAGTCTCATTATGAAATAAGTATCAGCTAAACTATGTTTTTCCAGTGACATAGTGATACATGAAGGGACATTTGTTGCATTGTCCTTAATTGGTAACAATTCATACACTGATATTTTGAGTAGTACTCTTAAAGTGTTTGTTTGTTGATTATAGCCCCAGTGTCCATTTCTCAACTTGTCCTTTTCACAGAAGACTTTAATTTTCTCTTTGGGGTTGCTTCTCAATGTGGGAAAACCAACTCTATCCCTTCACTCAACCAGAGGACATGTGATCAAGGTCAATGAAAGCATTGCATTGCCCTGAAGTCAGTATTGTTTCAAGGATGGGATTTTATCAAGCCAGTCTAATTACAGTGAATCTTGAGATTTTTGATAGGAATGCTAGAGTAAAGATGCTATTTCCTTCTGGACAATGTGATAAGAATGTGAAGTCCGGAATTGTTGCAGCCATTGTTATGTTGGGGACCAACCTGGGATCATGCTGGCCAGTAAAGGAGGGAGCAATTGAACAAACTGAAGAGAACAGATAGACTACTAACTTTGCAAATGTCTAGATTAAGCCTGACCTGAAGCCTACATATAACAGTTAGCAGCAGATAGTTTATACTATCCCCTATTTTTGATTGTGGGGAATGCTATTGTCAGAAGCCATTACTACAGACACTTAGTTTCTAAAGTCAGGGATGCTAAAGAATAGTTCTGAATAACAAAGAATGGTCCTAGCTAAAATGCTAATCGTGGTTCCCAACTGAGAAACACTTTCAATGTTTGGAATTTGTACTTATTTTCAACTGAAGGTATTGTACTTTGCAGGGATACTGGTCAGGTCAGGGAGTATGTATGGGTATCTATGGTTAGTGTGTTTATAACTAGTATCTGTTTTGATAGTCAGGGCTCATTTTGTCCTAGTTTTTAAATGTTTTGCATATTACCCCTGTCACTAGACCCAGAATTCTCTGCTCTGGGTCTGATATGTCTAGGATGAGCCTTAGTAGTGGGCTTCAGTATTTTATATTTATTTTTTGAGAGAGAGAGGAAGAGAGAGACAAAGACAGAGAGAGGAGCAGAGGTAGAGAGAGAGAATCCCAAGCAGGCTTCATGCTTAGTGCAGAGTCCAATGCAGAGCTCAATCCCATGACTCTGGGATCATGACCTCAGCTGAAATCAAGAGTTGGGCGCTCAACTGACTGAGCTATTCAGGCACCCCTTAGCTTCAGTATTTTCAGTAAACCCTCCCCCAAATCCTAATTGTATCTGCAAAGTCCAAATGAAGAACTGCTATCTTGGTTTCCCAGTTTTACACTCCAACCTGTCTTATTGGCTTAAACTCCATCCTCTTGGCTTGGACTCCTATATGCTTGACAGTTTCCTCTTCCCATAAATTACAGCCCCATCACTAATATCATGTAGATGATTGGAGGACTCTTTTGATCAGGCATTCTAGGAGTACTACATTTTGCCTGTCTCATGGAAGATATTGTTGTAGCTACGCCAAACTGCCTCTGGTTTGCCATTACCATGGTAATGATGCCATTCTTAATGGACAGTGAACTTGTTAAACTCATCTGGGTATTGAGATTTGGTGTTTCAACTGCCTCCCACCAGGAGGCCAAGTTCTGCAGTAGATTTAGGACATCCAGTCCTTCTCGAATCTTATGCTGCTTCTTCAGTCTCTCCTCCACCATGCCTCATGCCTAAACCTTACAGGTGACAACAGTCTCCTCAGGAAATAACTATGATTCTCCACCCTTCTGAGCCATCTTACTCTTCTTCAGAGATAAAAGCAGAGAGATTGTTGGGTATTAACTGGTAGTGGTAATGTATTAAAACTATAGAATGGAGATTTAAGACAATTATCTAGGTAGAGAAATTTACATTGAAAAACAGAGGAAGAAGAGGTGAGGTTTACTTTATAGTTACTGAGAGTATATTTGATAAATAAAATTATAAGATATTTGAAGTATACAACCTAATGTTTTGATATATGAACACATTGTCAGAGGATTTCCCCTCATTGAGTTTATTAACATATCTATCACCTCACATGTATTCTTATAGCAAATTTCAATTATACAATACAGTGTTATTTAATTTTTTAATGCAATTTTTACACCTAATATAGGGTTTGAACTCACGACCTCGAGATCAAGAGTCAAATGCTGTACTGACTGAGCCAGCCAGTTGCCCCACAGTACAGTGTTATTAGCTGCCCTCACCATGTTTTACGTTAAATTCTGATACCTCATTTTATTTTATAATGGAAGGTTTATACCCTTTGCTATCCTCCCAACTTCACCCCTCAGTTCCTGGCAACCACTTTTGTACTCCGTATCTATGAGTGAGACTCTAATTTTACTGCCACGTATAAGTGATACATGTAGTGTTTATCTTTCTCTGTCAGGCTTACATTACTTAACTAATGCCCTCCAGGTTTATCTGTATTGTTCCAAATGTCAGGTTTTCCTTCTTTTTTAAGGCTGAATCCTATGCCATTGTATACATATGCCACATTTTCTTTATCCATTCATGAGTCGTTCGATACTTACCTTGTAACAACAGTCGTTGTTTCTGTACCTTGCCTATTGTAAATAATGCTCCAGTGAACATGAGTGTAAAGATATCTCTTTGAGATAATGATTTTGTTGCTTTGGTATATACCTATAAGGGCAAGATCATATGGTAATTCTGTTTTTAATTCTTTGAGGAACCTCCATACTGTTTTCCATAGTGGCTCTACCAGTGTACATTCCCAACAACAGTTTATTAAGTATTCCCTTTTCACCATATCTTTGTCAGCATTTGTTATGTCTTGTCTTTTTGATAATACCCACCCAAATAGGTATGAGGTATTAGCTTATTATGGTTTAGTTTGCATTTCTCTGATGTCTAGTGATATTCACCCTTTCAAGTACCTGCAGGCCATTTGCTTTTTGTTTGTTTGTTTTTTGTTTTGATATTGAGTTGTAGGAGTTCCTTGTATATTTTGGATATTAAATGCTTATTGGCTATATGATTTGCAAATATTTTCTCCCATCCTATTATTTAGGTTGCCTTTTTATTTATTGATAATTTCTTTTGCTATGCAGAAGCTTTTTAGTATGATGTAGTCCTACTTGCTTATTTTTGCTTTCTTTACCTTTGCTTTTGGTGTGAAATCCAAGAAACCTTCACCGCATCAAAAGTCAAGAGGCTTACATGCCTGTATTTTTTTCTAGGAGTTTTATGATTTCAAATATTATGTTCAAGTCTTTAATCCATTTTGATTTTATTTTTGTGTATGGTATAAGTTAGGGATCCAGTTTCTTTCATTTACATGTGGCTATCCAGTTTCCCCAACAGTTTTAATTGAAGAGACTATCTTTTCCCGATTGTATTTGGTTCGTCAGAAATTAATTGACCATCTATGTAATTGTTTGTTTCTGGACTCTCTATTGTGTTCCATTGATCTGTTTGTCTAGTTTTATGCCAGTACTATACTGTTTTGAATACTATGGCTTTGTAATACAACTTGAAATCAAGTGTGATGTTTCCAGCAGTTCTTCAAGGTGCACTGGCTATTCAGGGTCTTTTGTGGTTTCATACAAATTGCAGTATTGTTTTTCCATTTCTGTAGACAATTTCATTGGAATTTTGATATGGATTGCATTGAAAGTGCAGATTGCTTTGAGTAGTACTGACATTTTAACTATCAATTCTTAGAATCAATGAATGTGAAATATCTTTCCATTTATTTATGACTTCAATTTCTTTCATCAGTGTCCTATGATTTTCAGGGTATAAATCTTTTGTTTCCATGGTTAAATTTATTCCTAAGTATTTTATTCTTTCTGATGCTATTGTAAATGTATTAATTTCTCTTTCTGATAGTTGATATATAGTAATGAAAGTTATTTTGTATATTGATTTTATGGCCTACAACTTTACTAAATTTGTTTATTAATTCTAATTGACTTTTGGTGGATTCTTTAGGATTTTTTTATATGATATCATGTTGTCTGCAAATAGAAATTGTTTTACTTTTTTCTTTCCAATGTGAATATCTTTTGTTTCTTTTTCTTGCCTAATTTGCTCTACTCATTACTTCTAGTACTATATTGAATAAAATTGGCATTCTTGTCTTATTTCTGATCCAGGAGAAAAAGTTTTTAGTATTTCACTATCGCATATGATGTTAGCTGTGGGCTTGTTAAACAGGCCTTTATTAGGTTGATGTATGTTTCTTCTATACCCAGTTTCTTGAGCATTTTTTATCATGAAATGATGTTGAATTTTGTCAGTTGCTGTTTCTTTATTTATTGAGACAATCATATGATTGTATCTTTCATTTTGTTAATGTGATATCACATTAATTTGTGGGTGTTGAACCATCCTTGCATCCCTGGAATAAATTCCATTTGCTTATGGTATATGATCCTTTATTGTTGAACTCTGGTAATATTTTGTTGAAGATTTTTCCATCTTTGCTCCCTCAGGGATATTAATTGGCAATTTTTTTTCTTGTGGTGTTCTTCTCTGGTTTTGGTATCACAGTAATAATGGCCTTGTAACAAGAATTTGGAAATGTTCCATGCTTTTCTATTTTTTTGGAAGAGTTTGAGAAGGATGGGTATTAGTTCCTCTTTAAATATTTGGTAGAATTTACTAGTGAGGCCATCTGGTGCTGGACTTTTCTTTGCTGAAATGTTTTGATTTACAAATTCATTCTCCTGCTAATTGGTCTGTTCAAATTTTCTATTTGTTCATGATTCAGTCTCGGTAGGTTGGATGTTTCTAGGAATTTATCCATTTCTTCTATGTTGTCAAATTAGTTGGTGTATAATTGTTTAGAGTAGTCTCTTCTGATACTTTATATATATATTTTTTTGGTATCAGTTATAATGTCACCTCTTTTATTTCCAGTTTTATATATTTGAGACAGCTCTGTTTTTTTTACATGATAAGTCTAGTAAAAGTTTGTCTATTTTGCTTATCTTTTCAAAACATTTCTTAGTGTTACTGATTTTTTCTATTGTCTTTTTAGTCTCTATTTCATTTATTGCCACTTTAATCTTTGTTATTTACTTTCATCTGTAAGCTTTGGCTTACTCTGTTCTTTTTCTAGTACCACGAGATGTAGAGTTAGGTTGTTTGAGAATTTTCTTTTTTCTTCATGTAGGCATTTAGTAAAATTCCCTCTTACAACTGCTTTTGCTGCATTTCATAAGTTTTGGTATGTTCTCTTTTCATTTTCATTTGTCTTAAGATTATGTTGATCAATTTTTTGGTTTCTTGACTTACTTGTTGTTCAGGAACATGTTGTTCAATTGTGTATTTGTGAATTTTCCAGTTTTCTTACTGATTTCTAATTTCAAACCATGTGGTTAGGAAAAATGTTTGATCTGATTTCAATTTATTTAGGCTTGTTTTGTGGGTTACCATATGATCCATTCTGGAGGTGGTTCCATGTGTGCTTGAGAACAATGTGTATTCTACTGCTGTTGGTTGGAATATTCTGTATATGTCTGGTAGTTTCGTCTGATCCAATGTACCTTTAGCTCCAATGTTAACTTACTGATTTTCTGTCTGGATGACCTATTCAGTATTGAAAGTGGATGATTGAAGACCCCTGCTATTACTGTATTACTGCCTATTTATTTATATCTATTAATATAAGCTTTATATATTTAGTTGTTTCTGTATTGGTTGCTTAAATATTTACAAATGTTATATTTTCTTTTTTTTTTTTAATTTACATCCAAGTTAGTTAGTGTATAATGCAATAATGATTTCAGGAGTAGAATCCAGTGATTCATCCCCTACATATAACACCCAGGGCTCATCCCAACAAGTGTCCTCCTTAGTGCCCCTTGTCCATATAACCCACCCCCCACCCCCAAACCCCTCCAGCAACCTTCATTTTGTTCTCTATATTTAAGAGTCTTTTATGTTTTGTCCCCCTCCATGTTTTTTTAAATTTTTGCTTCCTTTTGCTTATGTTCATCTGTTTTGTATCTTCAATTCCACATATGAGTGAAGTCATATGATATTTGTCTTTCTCTGACTGACTTATTTTGCTTAGCATAATACACTCTAGTTCCATCCACACTGTTGCAAATGGCAAGATTTCATTCTTTTTGATTGCTGAGTAATAATCCATTGTATGTATATATACCACATCTTCTTTATCCATTTGTCTGTTGAGGACATTTGGGCTCTTTCCATACGTTGACTGTTGTCGATAGGGCTGCCATAAACATTGGGGTGCATGTGCCCCTTTGAAACAGCACTCCTATATCCTTTGAATAAATACCTAGTAGGGCAATTGCTGGGTCATAGGGTAATTCTATATTTAATTTTTTGAGGAACTTCCGTACTGTTTTCCAGAGTGGCTGCACCAGTTTGCATTCCCACTAGCAGAACAAAAGTGTTCCTCTTTCTCCACGTCCTCGCCAACATCTGTCATTGCCTGAGTTATTAATTTTAGCTATTTTGACTGGTGTGAAGTGGTATCTCCTTGTGATTTTGATTTGTATTTCCCTGATGATGAGTGATATTGAGAATGTTTTCATATGTCTGTTAGCCATCTGGATGGCTTCTTTGGAAAAGTGTCTATGCATGTCTTTTGCCCATTTCTTCATTGGATCATTTGTTTTTGGGTATTGAGTTTGATAAGTTCTTTATAGATTTTAGATACTAACCGTTTATCTGATATGCCATTTGCAAATATCTTCTCCCATTATGTCAGTTGCCTTTTAGTTTTGCTGATTGTTTACTTTGCTGTGAAGAAGGTTTTTATCTTGATGAAGTTCCAATAGTTCATCTTTGCTTTTGTTTCCCTTGCCTCCAGAGACATGTTGAGTTAGAAGTTGCTGGGTCCAAGGTCAAAGAGGTTTTTGCTTGCTTTCTCCTCTAGGATTTGATGGCTTCCTGTCTTACGTTTAGGTCTTTCATCCATTTTGTGTTTATTTTTTTGTGTATGGTGTGAGAAAGTAGTCCTGGTTCATTTTTTTCACATGTCACTGTCCAGTTTTCCCAACCCCATTGACTGAAAAGACTGTCTTTATTCCGTTGGATATTCTTTTCTGCCTTGTCAAAGATTAGCTGGCTATTTGTTTGTGAGTCTATTTCTGAGTTCTCTATTCTGTTCCATTGATCTAAGTGTCTGTTTATGTGTCAGTACCATACTGTCTTAATGATTACAGATTTGTAATACAGCTTAAAGTCTGGAATTGTGATGCTTCCAGCCTTGGTTTTCTTTATCAGGATTTCTTTGGCTGTTCAGGGTCATTTCTGGTTCCATATGAATTTTAGGATTGTTTGTCCTATCTCTGTGACTAATGCTGATGTTATTTTGATAGGGATTGCATTGAATATGTAGATTGCCTTGGGTAGTATTGACATTTTAACAATATTTGTTTTTCCAATCCATGAACATGAACTATTTTTCCATTTTTTGTGTGTTTTCTTCAATTTCTTTCATAAGGTTTCTATAGTTTTCAGTATATAGATTATTCACCACTTTGGTTAGGTTTATTCCTAGGTATTTTATGGTTTTGGTGCAATTGAAAATGGGATCAATTCCTTGATTTCTCTTTCTGATGCTTCATTATTGGTGTACAGAAATGCAACTGATTTCTGTGGATTGATTTTATATCCTGTAACTTTGCTGAATTCATGGATCAGTTCTAGAAGTTTTTTGGTGAAATCTTTTGGGTTATCCATATAGAGTATCATGTTGTCTGTGAAGAGTGAAAGTTTGACTTCCTCCTTGATGATTTGGATGCCTTTTATTTCTTTGTGTTGTCTGATTGCTGAGGCTAGGACTTCCAAAACTTTTTGAATAACAGTGGTGAGAATGGACATCCTTGTCATGTGTCTGACCTTAGCAGGAAAGCTCTCAGTTTTTCCCCCTTGAGGATGATATTATCAGTGTGTCTTTAGCATATGGCTTTTATGGTCTTGAAGTATGATCCTTCCATCCCTACTTTCTAGAGGGTTTTTATCAAGAAAGGATACTGTGTTTAGTCAAATGCTTTCTCTGTATCTATTGAGACGATCATGTGGTTCTTACTCTTTTTTTTTAAAGTTTATTTATTTTGAGAGAGACAGAGACAGTGCAGGTCAGGGAGGGGCAGAGTGAGGGAGAGAGGGAGAGAGAGAATCTCAAGCATGTCCCCGGCTGCCAGCACAGAGCCCCATGTGGGGCTTGAACTCATGAAACCGTGAGATCACGACCTGAGCTGAAATCAAGGGTTGTATGCTCAACTGACTGAGCCACTCAGGTGCCCCTTGTTCTTTCTTTTATTAATGTGATATATCACAGTGATTGATTTGCTGATGTTGAATCAGCCTCGCATCCAAGGTATAAATCCCACTTGATCGTGGTGAATACTTCTTTTAATGTATTGTTGGATCTGGTTGGCTAGTATCTTGTTGAGAATTTTTGCATCCATGTTCATCAGGGAAATTGGTCTGTAGTTCTCCTTTTTAGTGGGGTCTTTGTTTTTGAAATCAAGGTAATGCTGGCCTCATAGAATGAGTTTGGAGGTTTTCCTTCCATTTCTATTTTTTTGGAAAACTTTAAACAGTTAACTATTGTTAAGGTGTTAACTCTTCTTTAAATGTTTGGTAGAATTCCCTTGGAAAGCCATCTGGCCCTGGACTCTTGTTTTTGGGAGATTTTGATTACTAATTCAATTATTTTTACTGGTTATGGGTCTTTTCAAATTTTCTATTTCTTCCTGTTTCAGTTTTGGTTGTTTATATGTCTCTAGGAATTTTCCCATTTCTTCCAGATTGCCCAACTTGTTGGCATATAATTGCTCATAATATTCTCTTATTATTGTTTGTATTTCTCAGTATTGGTTGTGATCTATCCTCTTTCATTCATGATTTTGTTTATTTGAGTCCTTTCCTTTTTATTTTTTATCTGTCTGGCTAGGGGTTTGTCAATTTTGTTAATTCCTTCAAAGAACCACCTCCTGGTTTCATTGATCTGTTCTATTTTTTTTTTTTTAATATATATCACTGATTTCTGCTCTAATCTTTATGGTTTCCCATCTTCTGCTGGTTTGGGGCTTCATTTGAGCTGTTCTTTTTCCAGCTCCTTAAGATGTAAGATTAGGTTGTATATTTGAGATCTTTCTTCCTTCTGTAGAGAGGCCTGAATTGCTATATACTTCCCTCTTATGACTGCCTTTGCTACATCCCAGAGGTTTTGGGCTGTCGTGTTATCATTTTCATTGGCTCCCATGTCCTTTTTAATTTCCTCTTTAATTTCTTGGTTAACCCATTCATTCTTTAATAGGATGTTCGTTAGTCTCCAGGTATTCATGATCTTTCCAAATTTGTTCTCGTGTTGATTTTGAGTTTCATAACATTTGTCTGAAAATATTCGTGGTATGATCTTGATCATTTTGTACTTGTTGAGGGCTGATTTTTGTCTCAGTATGTGGTCTATTCCAGTGAATGTTCCATGTGCACTCGAGAATAATGTGTATTCCGCTTCTTTAGAATGAAATGTTCTGAATAGATCTGTAAAGTCCATCAGGTCCAGTGTGTCATTCAAAGCCATTGTTTCCTTGTTGACTTTCTGCTTAAATGATCTATCCATTGCTGTAAGTGGGGGTGTTGAAGTCCCCTACTATTATGGTATTATTATCAATGAGTTTCTTTATGTTTGTAATTATTTGATTTGTATATTTGGGTGTTACACATTGGGGACATAAATGTTTACAATCGTTAGCTCTTCTTCGTGGCTTGACCCCTTAATTAAGATATATTGTCCTTCTTCATCTCTTGTACAAGTCTCTATTTTAAAATCTTGGGGGCATCTGGGTGGCTCAGTCAGTTAAGCATCTGAATTCTGCTCAGGTCATGATCATGGTTCGTGAGTTTGAACCCCACGTCAGATTCTGTGTTGACAGCTCAGAGCCTGGAAGCATGCTTCTAATTCTGTGTCTCCCTCCCTCTCTACCCCTCCCTCGCTCGTCTTCTGTCTCTCTCTCTCTCTCTCTCTCTGAAAAATAAATAAACGTTAAAAAATTAAAAAAATAAAATCTAGTTTGTCTGCTATAAGCATGGCTACTCGAGCTGTCTTTTGGCCATCATTAGCATGATAGATGCTTCTCCATCCTCCTACTTTCAATCTGAAGGTGTCTTTGGGTCTAAAATGGGTCTCATATAAACAGCATATAGATGATATTGTTTTCTTATCCATTTTGATATCCTATGTCTTTTGATGGGAGCGTTTAGTCCATTGATATTTAGAGTGAGTACTGAAAGACACGAATTTATTGCCCTTGTGTTGCCTGTAGAGTTGGAGTTTCTGGTGATACTGGTCCTTTCCAGACTTTTTGTTTGTTTATTTTTTGTTTCATCTTTTCTCCCCTCTAAGAGTCCCCCTTGCAGGGCTGGTTTAGTGTTCATGAACTCCTTTAATTTTTGTTTGTTTGGGAAACTCTTTATCTTTCCTTCTATTTTGAATGACAGCCTTGCTGAATAAAGAATTCTTAGCTGCATATTTTTCTGATTCAGCACTTTGAATATATTCTGCCACTCTTTTCTGGCCTGCCAAGTTTCTGTGGATATGTCTACTATGAACCTTGTCTGTTTCTCTTATAGGTTTAGGACTTTTTTTTTTCCCTTGCTGCTTTCATAATTCTTTCCTTGTCTGTGTATTTTATGAATTTGACTAGGATATGCCTTGTTGATGGTCGTTTTTTGTTGAATATCATGGGAGTTCTCTGTGCTTCTTGGATTTTGATGTCTGTGTCTTTCCCCAGATTAGGAAATTTTTCTGCTATGATTTGCTCACCTAAACCTACCCCTTTCTCTCCCTTTTCATCTTCTGGGACTCCTGTCATTCAGATGATATTCCTTTTTAATAAGTCACTGAGTTCTCTAATTCTTGTATCATACTCTTTAGTTCCCTCTTTACTTCTGCTTCATTATTCTCCATAATTTTATCTTCTATATTGGTGGTTCATTTCTCTGCTTCATCCATCCTTGCTGCTGTGGCATCCATTTGAGAGTGCATCTCAGTTATAGCTATTTAATTTTGTCCTGACAAGACTTTACTTCTTTTATCTCGACAGAATGTGATTTCTATGCTTTTTCCCACCCCTACTAGTTTTCTTACTATCATGTTTATAAATTATAGTTCAGAGATCTTGCTTATATCTGTGTTGACTAAGCCCCTGGCTGTCATTTCTTCCCGTTCTTTCTTTTGGAGTGAATTCTTTCATTTTGTCATTTTGGAGGAAGAAAAATAATTAATAAAATAAAAAATTAAAATTAAAAAATTAAAAACTACAGAAAAAATTAAATAAAGGAAGCTAGATTTTAGGTGTGTTTTGGTCTGGTTGTTGAAAAAACAGTGATACCATAGATATAAAAAAGGGAAGAAAGGATAAGAAGAAAAAGAAAGTAGTAAATAGTTTAAAAATTTAAAAAGTATACAATAAAATATCATAAAATGAGATGAAGAAAATGAAATCGAATAAAAAATATACAAAAAATAAAAAATATAGCAGAAAGATAAAAAAATTTTTAAAAGGACATAAAAATAATTTTTTCTCTTTTGATAGCCAAAAAATGAAAAGAAAGGAAATAAGTAACAATTTAAACAAAAAAAAAAGAAAGAAAAGAAAAATGATTAGATGGACCAGCAAACAGAATGAAGCCCAAATGAAATTACATCCAGTTTCCTCTAGAAGTCAAACTATGAAGCACTTTATAGTCTGTACACTGAGCAAGTGGAGAGACTTGTGGTGGTCCTCTAGGGCATGAGGTTGCTGTGTGTGGTTGGATGGGGCTCGGTGTAAAGGCTCTGATCTCTACTAGATGATGCTGATTAGCTTACTGGGGTGTATTGGTGAGGAGTGCTTCACATGTATGCACAAGCGTGGGATAGGTGAAAATGGCATCATCTAGCTTCTTAGTCTCTGGCACAGGAACTCTGAACTATCACCTACTGGCAATTAATCACTCCTCCTTTGTCTTCGGCTTTTGTCCACTCACTGCTTTTACACTGTCTGTGTCCAAGCCATCAGCCTGCCAGGTGACCCCTCCCTGCCAAATTTTATCTCATGTGGGGCTGTGTTTCCAAACCTTTCACTTCTGAAAGCCCTGTGGCTTGGAGCCGCTCCAACCCTCTGGGGGGGAAGGTCTCCCTGAGCAATGGCAGGGTGCTGGCTTGCCCCAGAGATTTTTCTGTAGTCACACTGAAGCAGAAGTTCAGAGATTGTACTATGTGCCAGCACCTCAGAAAAAAATTTGTGCATTTACACAGAGGTAGTGGTTCATAGGTTATGGCAAATCACAACACACAACTGGCACCAGGTGTCATGACACCCTGGTGTTTTTGTTTCAATACCAGCAAACATGGCTGCTCTCCGGGGGCCACTGGGACCTTTGTTTGTGGGGAAGCCAAAAGGCCTCTACCAAATGCCCACCTAGCAGGGGAACTGCTTCTTCCCGTATGACCCACAGACCCCTCGGATCTCGCTGTCTGTTCCTGTGGATTCGCCTTTCCAACCCACCAGAGCACTGCCAGGTATTGCGTTCCAGAATTTACGACTCTGTGTTCTTCTGTTTATAGAGTCCTAATGGTATTGAAACCCTCTCCTTTCTCCCCATCAGTGGTTTTGCGGGGAGTGCTTTTCTTGCACTCTCCTGGTGTGCTGCACACTCCCCCCACCTTTCTCTGTCCTCTCCATAAAAACAGCTCCCTACCCTCTGTGGCTTTTCTCTCATCCATTTCACCTCTCTGCACTGCATATCTCCTGAGTTCTGTGGCTCAAGTTATGCAGATTGTTGTGTTAATCCTCAGGTCAATTTTCTAGGTGTGCAGGATGGTTTGGTTCTGCTCTATCTGCATTTCAGGGATGAGAGAAGCCAAGAACTTCCATGCTCTTCTGCCATCTTGGCCAGAAATATTATATCCTCTTGATGAATTGACCTCTTTATCTTTATATGATGACCTTCTTTGTTTCTTGTTATAGTCTTTGGCTTAAGTCTGTTTTGTTTGATATAAGCACAGCTCCCTCTTCTTTCTTTTGTTTCCATTTGCATGGAATATCTTTTTATGTTCCTTCAGTTTCAGTATGTGTGTATCCTTAAAGTTGATGTGTCTCTTTGTAGGCAACATATAGGTGGGTCTTATTTTTATACATTGAACTACTGTATATATTTTGATTAGAGAATTTTAGTTTGTTTATATTTAAAGTAATTATTGATAGATATGGACTTACTCTTGCCATGGTGTTGTTTTCTGGTTCTTTTGTAAATCCTTTGTTCTTTTCTGTCTTGCTCTCTTTCTTTTTTTCTGTCATGGTATGCTTTGCTTTCTTTCTATTTATTACTTGTGTACATACTATAGCTTTTGCTTTGTGGTTATCATAAGGTTTACGTAAATTATAACAGTCTATTTTTAGCTTGGAGCAATTTAACTTTGAATGCATACAAAAGCTCTACATTTTTAGCTCCCCCCAACACTAAAATTTTTTTAAATGTTTATTTATTTTTGAGAAAGAGAGAGAGAGACAGAGAGACACAGCACAAGTGGCGGGGGGAAGAGAGAGGGAGATACATAATCTAAAGCAGGCTCCACACTCTGAGCTGTCAGCACAGACCCCGACACAGGGCTTAAACTTGTGAATCAGAAGATCATGACCTGAGCTGAAGTTGGATACTCAACTGACTGAGCCACCCAGGCACCCCTTGTGTTTTTGATATCACAATTTACATCTTTTCAATATGGTATTTAAAAATATTTGTTTATTTTTGAGAGAGAGAGAGAATGAGCAAGGGAGGGGTAGAGAGAGAGGGAGAAAGAATCCCAAGCAGGCTTCACACTGTCAGCACACAGCCCAACATGGGGCTCGATCTCACAAACCATGAAATCGGGACCTGAGCCGAAATCAAGAGTCAGATGCTTAACTCTCTGAGCCACCCAGGTGTCCTGATGACGTATATCTTTTTATTTACATTGCATATCCATTAACAAATTATTGTAGTTATATTTATTTTTAATACTTTTGTCCTTTAACTTTTATACTAGAGTTAATAGTGGTTTACCTACCACCATTTCGATATTATTCTTCACTCAACTGTATATTTACCTTTATGACTGAATTTAATCTTTTATATGTTTTTATATAACTAATTAGCACCCTTTTGTTTTAGCTTGAGAAAGTCACTTTAACATTTCTTGTAAGACTTGTCTAGTGGTGATAAACTCTTGTCAACTTTTGTTTGCCTGGGAAACTCTTTATCTCTCTTTTAATTCTACAGGACTACTTGTGATTGACCAAGATGCCTTTTTTTTTGTTTTGTTTTGTTTTAGTAGCTCCTAGTAGTTAATGCTTGTCAGTGTTCCAAAAGGGAGGATTATAGTTGGCACCTAGATGTAGATTGATTAGAAGCTGGAACGTTAGGCAGAAGCTGGGAAAGTGTGAACTGATGTCAGAGTCAGGCCCTAGATATGTATTAAAGTTAGAAGCCTGAGCTCTGGGGCATCTGGGTGGGTCAGTCAGTTAAGTATCTCACAATCGTGGGTTCAAGCCCTACATCAGGCTCTGTGCTGACAGCTCAGAGTCTAGAACCTCCTTCAGATTCTGTGTCTCCCTCTTTCTCTGCCCCTCCCCCACTTGCACTCTGTCTTTCTCAACAGTAAATAAACATTAAAAAAATTAAAAAAAAAAAAAAGAACCCTGAGCTCAGTCATTAGCTTTGAAGAAGCTAGATCCTTTTCAAGGAAAGACCTAGAGGAGCTGTTTTGCCTGCTTCTTCTGTGTTGAGGCCTGGAGGGATAGCCAGGTAAGAACTCTTCTTTGTTTCTTATAATCCTGTGGGACTTGTAAGTGGAAGCCCCACTGGCTACAAGAATCAGGTGATTTGAAAATCTGTCCCTTGAGTGGCAGCTGTAAAAGTTGGAGTGCAGACATGTGTACAAGCTTTTTCCAGGGGAATACTGGGGACTTGTAGCAGGCTGGAGGGAGAAAACAGGAGAGGAATCTGTTGTGATGGCTGCCAGCCACTAGATACAACCTGGCTCTCAGGCAGCAGCTTTTAAAGTATGCAAATAAATCCCTCTCAGAGAAAGACTGAAAGAAGGGTAATTTTGCCTGCTCTCTCTGTGTTGAGCTCTGGGGTGATAGCCCATTAAGAATTGCTTCTTTGAGGGTACCTGGGAGGCTCATTCAGTTAAGTTTTCAACTCTTGATCTTGGCCCAGGTCATGATCTCACGGGTTTGTGAGTTCTAGCCCCGTGTCAGGCTCTGTGCTGACAGTGTGGAGCATGCTTGAGATTCTCTGTCTCCCTTTCTCTCTGCCCCTCCCCTGCAGCACAGGCTCTTTCTCTCTCTCAAAAGTAAATAAACATTAGAAAAAATTGCTTCTTTGTTTGCTGCATCACTGTGGGACTCACAAATAGAAAGCCCATTGGCTGTCAGAGCCAGGCAATCCAGAGACCCATGGTCAGCAGCTGCAAAAAATGGGGTACAGATGTGTATACAAGCTTCTTTCAGGGAAACACTAGTGATTTGGAGTGGATGGAGGGAGAAGACGGAGGAAATCTGTGCCAACTTTCCTAGTCTCTGAGGGAGGATCAGAGCCCCTGGATGCCTGCTAAATTAGAAGCCTGACTTTTAGGCAACAGCTTTTGAAATGGGTAGATAAAGTCCTTTCAGGGAAAGAATGGGAGATGGGTGTTTTTTGCCTGTTCTCACTGTGCTGAACCTTGGTGGGGACAGCCAGTTAAGAACCGTTTTTCTCTTTGATATAGTCTTGTGAATCTCATGGATGAAAGCCCTAGTGGCTTTCAGAGCAAGATGTTTGGGAGTCAGTCTCACAGGTGGGAGTCTTAAAAGTTGGAGTATTAGAGGTGGGGTCCCAACCCCTTTGCTCCTCAGGGAGAAGTTGTCTCTTGGGCATTACATTCTGATTATATAGCACTGTACCAGGTGTGGATTTTATGGCAAAAGTGTGTCTCAGCCTTTCCTACCTATTTCATGTATTTTCTTTTTTTTAATGTTTATTTATTATTTTGAGGGAGAGTGACAGAGCACGAGCAGGGGAGGGGCAGAGAGAGAGGGAGACACAGAATCCGAAGCAGGCTTCAGGCTCTGAGCTGTCAGAACAGAGCCTAATGCGGGGCTCGAATCCATGGATCAGGAGATCATGACCTGAGCTGAAGTCAGACACTTAACCAACTGAGCCACCCAGGCTCCCTTCAATGTATTTTCTCATTTGCCCAATGTATAGGAGTAACAGAACTAGTTTCTGTATTTTTCCACAGGAAATTGCTCCATGTGTAGCTGTATATTTGGTATACCTATGGGAGGAGGGAAGCTTAGGAACCTCCTCTGTCACCTGTCTTCATTGACTCTCTGTTTTAATTCTGGTCTTCTAAAGTATTGAAGTTACCATGGTTGGAAGCAGGGAAAAGCCTGACAATGAAATGGGTGTACATCAAAGGAACACAGACCCTGACATCCCATTCTGCTTCATGTCTATATGGACCTACCATAGAAAGGAATCTTGACAAGAGGAGGACAGCTAATGGCAAATTATTTATAAAAACCTATCAGATGAAACAATAAACAATCCAAAAGAGGACAATAAGAAAACAATATTTACAGTAGCATCAAGTATAATACAATACTTAGGAATAAATATAACCAAGGAAGCAAAAAACTTGTTCAGTGAAAACCACAAAACATTGCTAAAAGAAATTTAAGAGAACACAAATAAATGGAAATACATCTCAAGTTTTTATAGAGTGGAAGGCTTAATGTTGTTAACGTGGCCATACTACCAAAAGTAATCTACAGGTTCAATCTGATCTCTATCAAAATTCCAACAAAATTTTTTTAAAGTCTTTTCTTTTTAAGTTAATTATTTATTTTGAAAGAGACAGAGAGTGAGCATGAGCAGGGGAGGGGCAGAGATATACAGAATCTCAAGCAGGTTCTGTGCTGTCAGCACAGAGCTAGATGCAGAGCATGAACTCACAAACAGTGAGATCATTACGTGAGCCGAAATCCAGAGTCAGAAACTTAACTAACTGAGGCTTCCAGGTGTCCCTCCAACTGCATTTTTTGAAGAAATAGAAAAATTTATCGTAAAATTTTATGGATTCTCAGAAGACCTTGAATAGTCAAAACAATTTTATTTTTAATAAAAAAAAAACAAAGTTGGAGGACTTACATCTTGACTTCAAAACATATCACAAAGTCACAGTAATCAAAGTAGTGTGATGTTAGTATAAAGACAGACAAATAGATTAGTGGAACAGAATAGGAAGGCCAAAAATAAACCTTCACATATATAGTCAAATGTCCTTTGACAAGGGTGCCAGGACTACTCAATATTAAAAGACAATCTCTTCCACAAATATTTTTAGTAAAACTGGGCATACCTATGCAAAGGAATTAAGTTGGACCCTTATGTTTTACTATATTCAAAAATTAAACTGGATTAATGACATAAAGACCTAAAACTATACAACTCCTAGGAGAAAACAAAGAGCAAAAACTTCATCATGTTGAACTTGGCAATGATTTCTTGGAATATGACACCAAAAGCACAGAAAACACAAGCAAAAAAAGAAAAAAAATAGGACTACATTAAACTGAAAAACTTTTTTGCATCAGGGGGCTCAGTCAGAGTGAAATAGCAAGTTATAGAATGGGAGAAAATATTTGCAACCTATTTTTCTGATAAGTGATTAATATCCAGAATAAATAAAGAACTGCTAGAACTCAACAACAGAAAATCAAATAATCTGATTAAAAATAAACAAAGGGCCTAGAATAGACATTTATGCAAAGAAGACATACAAATGGCCCACAAGCATTTGAAAAGATGCCCAACATTAGTAATCATCTGAAAAATGCAAATCAGAACCACAATGAGATATTACCTCGCAACCATTAGCATGCCTACTATTAAAAATAAAAACACAGAGAATAGGGTGCCTGGGTGGCTCAGTTAAGCATCCAACTCTTGATTTTGGCTCAGGTCAGAATCTCATGGTTTGTGGGATCAAGCCCTGCATCGGGCTCTGTGCTGTGTGAAGCCTATTTGGGATTCTCTCCTCCACTCCTAACATAAATAAACAAACATTTAAAAACAAGACAGAATAATAAGTGTTGGTGAGTATGTGGAGAAATTGGAACCCTTGTACACTGTTGGTGGGATTGTAAAATGATGCAATTGCTATGGGAAACAGTATGGCAGTTCCTCAAAAAATTAAAAATAGAAGTACCATATGATCCAATAATCCTACTTTGGTGTATATATCCAAAAGAATCAAAAACAGGGAGTCAGAGATATTTGCATGTCTGTGTTCATAGCAGCACTATTCACAATACCTAAGAGTGGAAGCAACCCAAATGTTTATCAGCAGATGAGAGGAGAAACAAGATGTGGTATATATATATATATATATATAATGGAATATTACTCACCCTTAAAAAGGAAGGAAATCCTTTTTACATTTTTTCAAATGCTACAACACGATTGGACCTTAAAGACATTATATCACATGAAATTAGCTAGTCAAAAAAAGACAAATACCATATGGTTCCTTTTATATGAGGTATCCAAAATAATGAAATTTATAGAATGCGTAGTGGTGATTATCAGGGACTGGGGGTAGGGGAAAGAGAAATTGTTTAAGGGTTTTAGAGTTTCATATTTGCAAGATGAAAAAGTTCTAGGTATCTGTTTCACAATAATATGGATATACTTAACACTATTGAACTGTAAATTTTAAAATGGTTAAGATGGTAATTTTCTTTTTTTTTTTTTTTCAATAGCTCTATGCAGTTTTATTAACCAGTTAAGTGCAGGAGCATCTGGTAAGATCAGGACAGAATTGGGATTTAAAAGTGAACAGATTCAGCATTTAACAGTTTGAAAGAAGCCACTATATACCCTTTTCACAAACATGTTTTTTACAGAGCCATTACAGTACTAGCCATTAACCCAGTATGCCAAGTGCACTGAAGTAGAAAAGATGCAACAAGAAAAATAGCTACATTAGAAAGACTTCAACACTTACGGAGAAGAGTTTTTCCCATTTAGCCTTGAAAACAACAGCATACAGTCTAGATCTACCTATGTAGTCCTACATTAGCTTCTAGAATATTTGTAAGGAGGGCAAAAAGTAAATGACACTGGCCAGTACAGTCTTTGGATATTTGGGAAATAGAAGGGGAGAAAGTCAGTTCTGAGAACAAATTAGTCAGCTTCAGTTTCATCAGCAGGATCTTTGGATTTTTTTCTTGCACACTTCACATTCTTCAATGTGCTTGCCCTTCTGTCACAAATGCTCCAGTTTGGTAGCCATTTGTGCCTCTTGATTCTGTTTACTGGCATCCATTTTGTGGATCAGCTTTTCTTCCACCGTTTTACTGAAGTTCTTCCCTTCTATTGCTTTCTGAAGCACTTCTTTTTTCATGTTCTCATTCCTCAGCAAGCTGCTTCAAGACTTCAGCCTCTTGGGACTTGTGTCTTTCTTCTGCAGCTTCTAATTTCTTCTGAATTTCCTCCAGGGAAAGATCCCTCTTTGATGGGGAAAGGAGTAATTCTGGGACAGATTCATTTGACTGAGGGCTGAGAATCAGCTTAAAAGCCTGGCCTGAGGAATAGTTTTCCAGTTTTTTCACCAGGATGTCAGAAGAAGCCATGGTGAATAGACTACAAGAGACTGGTAGTGCATTTTATGCAGTCCACTATAAGGAAAAACCTGCTTGGTCTGAGCCACCTAGCCACACTCTCCAAGATGGTAAATTTTATGTTATGTATTTTTTAACACAATTTTAAAAACTTTAAAAATATGATGTAGTTTTTCAACTCTTATGTTTAGATTTTGTTAAATTGATTGAGGATATCCCACAGTTTGTTTCATAAATCATTTAGACCATAAAGACACTTTCAAAACTATCTGTTTCCTTCCTTCACTAGTAGGAAATATATAGTCTTATTTTGCCAAAGAGAAAATATAAACACAAACAAGTAAATCCCATTCTCTTCCATGTGGTTCATCTCCAGATCGCTTTAGAAATTGACTTAACTAAATCATCCCCACCTCTTTGTGACTCCAGTTCTTTTAAGCTTAACTTTGAAAGGGTCCAGGGAAGGTGTATGAAAAGGTCAGAAGCTATCTTCTGAGCCATACTTCATTAGAAAATTTCTATCACTATGTGTATGCCCTTCCATTATAGGTACAGTACAGTTTCACAAGAATTGATTTGTGAAGGAAAGTGAAGAATAGAAAGAAATGCAAGTTGAAAGAAACAAAATCACTTCAGATATTTAGCATTTAGAAAGCTTTTCTCAAGTATTCTATTTAACATGTTTTCTTGACCTTACTCAAGTTGCTTTTTATTTTACATCTGAAGATGCTTTCCTTCGTTCCTTCCCTTCCTTTACTCTTTTATGCTTTATTTATCTCTTCATTAATTCAGTAGGCATTTGGTGCCTACAATCATCTTATGAGTTTCTATTAGGTCTTTAGTTCTTCATGTCATGTAAGACAGACTGTAGATGCAGTGCTACACCAGAGAGTGAGGGATAACCAATTATTTTACTGTTGGTAAACCTGAGTGCCTATTTCCTGTTAATTATCACGTGTGCTCCAGTGATTTGCCCTGTTCTGGAGTCTATACTTCTCAGTTTTCACAGGAAGCTATACTGAAACTATTTTATTAGATTTTATAAAAGGTTAAAGAGTATGAGGCAGTAGGGAGAAGATGTATTTGTCGTCTACCAATAGTGTCTGATCTACCTCTGTGTATTTAGAACAAACAGAATTAATCTTTTTAGCTATTAGGGATCGAACAACATTTCTTGAATGGCCAGTGGTGCCATTATGGATATCACTATTTTACAGACTATGAAGATAGGAAAGCTTTTTGAATGCCTATCGTTGCTAGGCATAGTCCTTTTTTCCCTTATAATGTTATGATGTATGCATAATTTATTATTCTCTTTTATAAGAATAAGAGAATTGAATTTGGGCAACTGGATCAAGATCATCCAACCAGTAAATGAAAGACAAGAGATCCAAACCTAGGATA
>CM053578.1:56232499-56262905 GCA_028646485.1 Cryptoprocta ferox
TGTCTTTAAGCTTTCTATCTTGATGATTGGCCAAATTTAAAATACTTAATAGCTACAATTTTATCTCAAGAGGAATAATTTTATTTACTGTACCAATTTCACTTCAGGCATTTACAGATTAGCACTTTTAACCCTTTTTTCTTTACACACAGACATTGTCCCTTAAATACATTTGCATGAAAATGAGCTAATCCATATTGTAGTGCTTTACCTGTTCAATCCAAGTTATAGTGGTTTATCAGTTAACATTTTCCTTATTTCTGACTTGAAAGCATAAGTCTTGGTGTGCTGAAAGATAACAAAAAAGAATTAATGATTAAAACTCGAGGAGAAAGCTGGGGCTAAGAGTCTCTGGAAAGCAAAATATGTTGAGTCATGAGGAATGACATTGCAAGAGTAAGGCTGCTTTACTGACAAGCACGGTGTTTGGGCATATGCCTGTGGGGAAAGACATGGTAAAAGCAGGGACATTTTAAGAGTTTATTAGTGTGCAACACTTAACTTTTGAAAATTGTGCTTTACATCATATGAAACACTCCTAAGTGTACCCACGTCTCATTAAATGTAATATCTAAACAGTGAACAAGATATAAATGCTTTTTATAGTTTTGTTGTTGAAATTATTTATGTTTGGTTCTGATTTCTAAAGAATCATAGGGGCACCTGGGTGGCTTAGTCAGTTAAGCCTCCGACTTCGGCTCAGATCATGATCTCACGGTTGTGAGCTCGAGCCCCGTGTCGGGCTCTGTGCTGACAGCCTGGAGCCTGGAGCCCGCTTTCAGTTCTGTGTCTCCCTCTTTCCCTGCTCCTCCTCTGCTCATGATCTGTCTCTCTCTCTCTAAAAACTAAAATTAAAAAATTTAAAATAATATAAAATAAAGAATCATAGTGCTTACTAGAGAATTATTTTGAAATGAGACAGTCTAATCTACAGATTGTACTGGGTAACTTAAATTGTTATTAATATTAAATTTAGTGATCAATGAAGTAAACATAGCATTTATTTTATAGATATTTAATTATTTTGTGTTTGGAGTCAATAACTTTTGTTTTCAAACTAGAATAATATATTTTCTTGAAATTTCTTTATTTTTGAGAGAGTGTGAGAGAGAGAGCATGCATGAGAGTGGGGTAGGGGCAGAGAGAGGAGACAGAGGCTCTGTCAGCTGTGCTGACAGCAGAGTGCCTGATGCAGGGCACGAACTCATAAACTGGTACATCATGACCTGAGCCAAAGTTGGACCCTTAACAGATGGAGCCACCCAGGCGCCCTCAGAACAGTGCCTTTTTAAAAGGATCTTTATTGAGAGATCATTCACATACCGTACAATTCAGCCATTACAATGTGCAGTTCAAAGGGTTTTATTACATTCACAAATAACTGCTACTATCACAATAGTAGATTTTAGAATATTTTCATCACCTCAAAAAAACCCTATTCACTTTAGTATTACCCTCCCTACTTGTTTCTCTTTACTTTCTCTCCATCCCTAGGCAACCACTAATCTGCTTTTTATCTCTATAGATTTGTTAACTTTGAATATTTTTTATGAATAGAATAATGTAATATTTAACCTTCTGTTACTGGCTTCTTTTACTTAGCATAATGTGTTCAAGATTTATCCATGATGTAGCATGTATCAATAATCTGTTGCTTGTTATGGTTGAATAATATTTCCATTGTATGGATATACCATATTTTATTTATCCATTCATCAGTTGGACATGTGGGTTATTTCCACCTTTTGCCTGTTGTAAACAGTGTTGGTTAAATATTTGTGTACAACTATTTGAATGCCTACTTTCAATTCTTTTGTGTATATATTAGAAGTGGGATTACTGGATCATATGGTAACTCTGTTTAAATGTTTGAGGAATTGCTATTCCAAACTGGCAAAAAGTGGAATTTTACCAGCAGTATAGGGGAGTTCTAATTTTTTTACATCCCTGTCAACATTTGTTATTATCTGGCTTTTGATTCTAATGTCCTACTAGGTATGAAGTGGTATCCCGTGGCTTTAATTTACATTTCTCTGATAACTAATGGTGTTGAGCATCTTTTTATGTTGTTGGTACCCACTTCTATATCTTCCTTGGAAAAATGTTTATTTAAATATTTTACCTCTTTTGTTTTAAAGATGGTTTATGTGTTTCTCTAGTATTGAGTTGTAAAAGTTCTTTGTATACTTTGGATACGAGTCTCTTATCAGATATATGATTTATTTTTTGTCCATATTGTGGGGTGGCTTTTCATTTTCTCAGTGGTATCCTTGGAAGCACAAACATTTCTGATTTTACTGAAATTCAGGTATCTATTTTTCTTTTGTTGCTTGTACTTGTGATGTCCTATCTGAGAATCTTCTTCAAATCCAAGGGAACATATCCTTTGCTTATTTTAAAGAGTTTTATAGTTTTACAATTATGTCTTTGATTTATTTTGAGTTAATTTTTGTGTGTCATGGGGCAAAGGTCCAGCTTCAATCTTTTGTACATGGCTATTCAGTAATTCTACCTCTGTCTGTTGAAATATACCCTATTAAATGGTTTTGGCACCCTTGTCAAAAAATAAGTTGACCATAGACATATGATTTCATTTCTTGACTCAGTTATATTCCATTCATCTGTATGTTTATACTTTTGCAAGTACCACACAGTTTTGACTACCAATGCCTTGTAGTAAGTTTAAAATCAGAAAGTGTAAGTGCTCCTACTTTGTTCCTCTTTTTCAAGATTGTTTTGTCTATTCTGGGTCTCATGTAATTACGTATGAATTTTGTAATCAGCCTGTTGATTTCTACGAAAAAGTCAGCTGGAAATTCTCATAGGCATTGTTTTGAATTTGTAGATCAGTTTGAGTAGTATCGCCATATGAAGTATTCCAACCCATGCTCATGGATGTTTTTTCCATTTGTTTGGATCTTCTTTAATTTCCTTCAACAATGTTTTGTAAATTTTAAAGTATGAGTTTTGCACTTCTTTTTAAAATTTTGTTTAATGTTTCTTTTTGAGAGAGAGCGAGCGAGAGAGAGAGAATGTGAAGGGGGAAGATCAGAGAGAGAGGGAGACACAGGATCTGAAGCAGGTTCCAGGCTCTGAGCTCTCTCAGCACAGAGCCTGATGTGGGGCTTGAACTCACCAATGGTGAGATCCTGACCTCAGCCAAACTCAGATGCTTGAATGGCTGAGCCACTCAGGTGCCCCATGAGTTTTGCACTTCTTTTGTTAAGTTTATTCCTAAGTGTTTTATTCATTTTGATGTTATTGTAAATGTTATGTTTTTCTTATTTTTATATTAAGATTGTTCTTTGCTAGTTCATAGAAATACTATTGATTTTTGTATATTGTCCTTATATCCTGAAAACTTGCTGAATTCATTTTTTTTTAGTTTTAATAATTTTTTAGTGTATTCCTTAGGATTTCTTGTATACAGTATCATGCCAACTGTGTTTGGACATAGTTTTTATTTATTATTTTTAAATTTATTTTTAATGTTTATTTATTTTTGAGAGAGACAGAGAAACAAAGTGTGAGTGGGGGAGGGGCAGAGAGAGAGAGGGAGAGACAGAATCCGAAACAGGCTCCAGGCTCTGAGCTGTCAGCACAGAGCCTGACGCGGGGCTCGAACCCACAAACTGTGAGATCATGACCTGAGCTGAAGTCCCACCCTTAATGGACTGAGCCACCCAGGCACTCATGTTTGGTTATAGTTTCACTTCTTCTTTTCCAATCTGGATGTATCTCTTTCTTGCCTATATTGTCCTGGCTTGAACTTCCAGCAGAATGTTGAACAAAAGTGCTGAAAGAAGCCATTTTTATCTTGTTACTGATCCTAGGGGTAGGACATCCAGTTTTTCAGCATTATGTATTCTGTTAGCTATAATGTTTTTTGAAAATGACCTTTATCAGGTTGAGGAAGTTTCTTGTATTCCTTAACTGTCATGTGTCTTTACCATGAAAAGTTACTGAATTTTGTCAAGTGCTTTTCTGGTGTTTATTGAGATAATCGTGTGATTTTAATATTTTATTCTATTGATATGATGTATTAAATTAATTGTTTTTCAGATGTTAAACTAACCTGGCATTCCTTGAGTAAATCCCACATGGTCATGGTGTATAATTTTTAAAAAATATGTTACTGTATTCAATTTGCTAGTATTTGGTTGAGGATATTTGTATCCATGTTCATAAGAAATATTGGTCTGTAGGTTTTTTTTTTTTCTTGTGATGTCTGTTTGGTTTTGGCATCAGGGTAATACAAGGTAATGAGGTAGGAAGTGTTTCATCCTCATATTTTTTGGAAGAGTTTGTGTAGAATTGGTATTAATTCTTTGGTATAATTCAGTAGTGAAGCCATCTGGGCGTGGCTTTCCTTTTTGGGTAGGTTTTGGTTAATAATTCATTCTCTTCACTTGTTACAGATATTTTGAAATTGTTTCCTCTTGAGTCAATTCCATAGTTTGTGTCTTCTAAGGAATTTTTTATTTCATCAAAATAATCTTACTTATTAGTGTAAAGTTGTTCATAGTATTCCTTTATTATACTTTTTTCCCCATCTAGATTTGGTAGTAATATCCTCTCTTTTATTTCTGATTCTAGTATTTTCAGTTTCTCTATTTTTTTCTTGGTTAATCTATTCATAGTTTTTTCAAACTTGTCGATCTTTACAAAGAACAAGGTTTTGTTTTTACTGATTTTTCACTGTTGTTTTTTATTCTCTATTTCATTAATTCCTGTTCTAATTTGCATTAATAAAATAATTCTTATTATTTTCTTCCTTTAGATTTAATTTGCTCTTCTTTTTCTAGCATTTTAAGGTGGAAGCTTAGGTTTTCTATTTGAGATCTTGCTTTCTACATATAAGCATTTGCAGATATAAGTTTCCCATTATGCATTGCTTTAGATACATCCCGTAATTTTGTGTGTTGTATCTTTATTCTCACTGATATCAAAATATTTTCTGTTTTCTTATTTGACATCTTCATTGACCCATTGATTATTTAGGAGTGTGTTGTTTAATTTTCATGTTTGTGGATTTTCCTAATCTTTTTCTATAATTCTACTTTCATCCCATTTTGATTGGAAAATCTACTTTGTATTATTTCTGTCCTTTTAAGTTTCTGAGATTTGTTTTATGGATTAGCATATGATCTATCCTAAAGAATCTTCCTTATGCACTTGAGAAGAATGTATATTCTGTCATTTTTGGGTGAAATATTACATAGGTATCTTTTAAGTCTAGTTAATTTATAGTGTTGTTCTAGTCTTCTATTTCCTTGTTAATCTTCTGCGTAGCTGTTTTATCCATTATTAACAGTTGAGTATTGAAGTCTCCACCTATTATTGAATTGTCTCTTTTTACTGTCATATCCAGCTAATAGCTCTTTTATAATCTCACTTTTTAAAGACACTCAAATATCACAGGCCAAGATCATTGTACCTCTGGTGCTCAGTGGGAAAATGGTGCAAGTTAAAAGGTCTCCACTGACAAGGTCTGAATGTTTCAACAGATATTAACTTATTTTGTCAAGATTATTTGCTCTGAAACCTCTGGATTTCTAATGGTTTAATTTCCAATGATTGAGGATGGAGGCTAAATTCTCATTGTAAGAAGAGAAGAAAGAGATTTTTTAGCTTATGAAATGCTAAAAACAAAGAGAAATTCAATTTATGAAGTGGGGATAAAAAGAGAGAGTGATTTCTTCCTTTGGTATTATGTGTGGAAGCAACAAAAGAAGAAAGGAATAAGAAATAATGATAGAACAATGTAATTTACTCTTGTGCGGGGGGAGGGGGGCTGACTATTCAGTCCGAAACTGTATTTGCTTCCATTAAACCCACTTACGTTCTGGTCACTATTGCAGAACTTAGATTCTCAAGAGGTATGAGAGTGAAAACATCCCTAGTCAAAGACACTATTTATTTCTAAACAGGGGTTCTATCCTGAGTCTTCTTCCACTTTTCTTCCCAAGAGTTAAACATCGATATCTCTTTTATGACTACCCCTTAAAATTACCATAAGACCCAGGTCAGATGAGGTCCTTTCTTTCCTTGGGGTAGTGCCCTTTTCCCTTACCTAAGTATAGTCAGAGGTGTCCTAGAACAAAAGGCTGGATCCTCAGATGTTTGCCAAAGAGAAGAAAAAATGCAGGATGTAATATCATATTTCTGTGATCCTTTAATTTCATCCATAAAATGTCCCATTTGTTTATACTGGGGAAGGTTCAAAGCATCATTTCATAATGGCATTGTGCCTTGGTACATGACACAACCTTAACCTTTGCAGGAGTCATTTAAAGTGAGAGTTTTGCTGATGGTTGCTTTGTCACTAATTCTGACAAAGGGTCTTGTGGAAAAATACTGCTAATCTTATGAATTTTCTTTTAATATATTAGTGTTTAATAATATAACTATAACCAATGAGTAATAATGCTTAACAGACTTTCACTTCATAGTAATAAACAATTTATTAAGCTAAAAAAAGAGTCTAATAAGAGTAGAATATATGACAGCTTAAGCTTTGATGAGAAGTTAGTGTGAAGTAAAGACCTAAGTAATGAAGCCCTACTTAGGGTGGGCGAGTCAGAGAAGGACACTACATGGGAGTATCTGGCTCACCAGAAGGCATTAAGAGGGATTTGAGTGCTGAGGATTCTTCACAGAGTGACAGAATATAGAGTAGATGATGTTTGGAGGGGGCCAAAGAAAACTTTTCTTTTTCATAAATTTGCCTACAGCTAACTCTGCCCTGTTGACATTAAACTGGGCATCACCAATTTCTGGATCTTAAGACATATAAAAGTAAAAATGTTATGTATTACCTAATTAATTTTTAAATAACACCATTTGTTATTTTGGGACACTTTCTTACATTGCATCAACCCATGACAGCAAGTAATGGTGGACATTTATCACTTTTAATGATCCAAATGAGCACTCTCTGTACTTCCTATATTGTTCCCCAGAGTTACTCAGAATAAATCCTTGGGAATGCAGCAATTCTATAGAACACTTACTTTGAGCTGTTTGTAGGGTTTCCTGGTTTGCAACATATGCCTTTAGAAACTTAGCAATCTTTATAGACAGTTTTAATACCCCAAATGAAGCAATAATTCTAAGACAAAGTGTCCTTTTGGGGACTCTGACTACACTCAGAGTTACCAGAGAGGCGCTATTGATCTGGGGGGGTGAAAAAAATAACAAAAGCTCTGTTCCCAAAGCTCCAAACTCTGTTAGAACAGGTTGTCCCAGGGGTACCTGGGTGGCTCAGGCCGTTAAGTGTCCGACTTCAGTTCAGGTCATTGTCTCACGGTTCATGAGTTTGAGCCCCGCATTGGGCTCTGCTTCAGATCCTGTCTTCCTCTCTCTCTGCCCCTCTACTGCTCTCTCTCTTAAAAATAAATAAACATAAAGAAATAACCTCCTTGTTAAAAAAGAACAGATTGTCCCATATCTAGAGGCCCCAAGGAATGAAAGGCCAGGCCTCTGGGCATTGTCTCCAGAATCCTAACCCAAATTAAGACTGAAAGAGTTAATGATTATCACAGGGGGTTACCTCTGTGGCTCAGTCTGTTAAGCCTCTGACAGTTTGTGGGTTATGATCTAACAGTTTGTGGGTTTGGGACCCTCATTAGGCTCTGCACTGACAGTGAGTGGAGAGACTGCTTGAGGTTCTCTCTCTCTCTCCCTCTCTCTCTGCCCCTCCACCACTCACACTTTTTTTCGCATTCTATCAGAATAAATAAGTAAACTTAAAAAAAATCTTAAATTATCACATGAGGTGTATATGGATATGTAATAGTGTGTGTGTGTGTGTGTGTGTGTGTGGGAAGGAAGAAGCAAGGAGGAAAGAAAGGTGGGAGCCAATTCTAGATCTTTCATGACGTTAAAGCTTGAAACTTCATTGAGCAAGTTAAAACCAAATCCTCCATTTCAAAATCTCAAACGTGCTTTGAGTCACTTAGGACTTTGCTTAGAACATCAAGAATTAGACAAAGGAAATCCTCAACCACTGCACCTGCTCATACTTCATTCTTGTTTCCTCATATCCAAGATCTGAAGGATTATTTTTATGCTAGGTTAAGGTCTAGGATAGGTTTAGGCCTGAGCTTCCTTCCATCTTCCCTCCCCAGACTTCTTGCACCCCATTATCCCTTCTTGGGTTTCTCTTGATGTTATTCTTCCAGTGGTAGTAAAGGCAGAACTGATTGCTCTGGCTCGATTTATAATCCTTTTGTTTTTCCCTGTGAGAATCAAATGAAGATAAATGAACATTGATCCCCTTTAAAAATCATTACCTCTCTCCTCTCTCAACCCTCTCTTCCCTCCTAACCCTTCCCCACAATGATGGTAATATTGAATACTAGAGAATCCCATTTCAGAATCCTATTCATTCTCTAGAATATTAGAGAAGGACTTGTTCTTCTTGAACTTGGATGAGATCAAGGGAGACCTCTGCAAGATCATGGCTCTATTGCCATAGAGACTGAGAGGAGAAAGTTGTTTCAAATATTAACAAAACATCAGTTTGGGGGTGATTTTTTTTCCTGTTATGATTTTAGGTCATCATAATATTCTTATGCCTTACAGATGAGAAAATTGAGTCTCAGCCAGGTTCAGAGACTTGCCTGAGGTCTCAAAATGGCACAACCTCAAGCTTCCTGACTGGATTAATTTTCTTTCTACCATGCCATGTCTTCTACTTAACAGTTTATTATTTTATGTTTTATTTATTTTTATAAAAGGTTGTGGCCAAGAGAATTTCCCCACCATAATGTATGAAGTTTGTCTGATTCAGATTAGAAGAATGACGTCTTGGAAACATTTACCAATAGAAAAAGGAGAGAGAGGAAGAAAGAAAAAAATTAGATTATGTATTATATATCAAGGACTATTTACAATAAAGAGCCTGTAGACACCACATGATTGTTTTATTAACTATAGATTCAATTTAAAGATTTAGATTAGAAAAGAACACTCACATGAATATAGGATTGTGTGTGTATGTGTGTGTGTGTATATGTGTGTGTGTGTATGTGTGTGTGTACTCAGTTTCTTTTGATCTTATTTTGGTTTGTCAAATACAGTAAATGAATAACATCTGATAAATGACTTGCATGGAGTAGGGTGTAACAAATAATGATGATGATGATGATGATGATGATGAAAATGTCCTTTAGTAAGATGACTTTAGGAACACTGCATATACATATTTGCCTCTCTTCTCTCTCATAGCCCATTCTCTTCTTTACCCTGAATTGCTGTCCAGAGAGGGAGAACCAATATGTATTTCTACTAATTGTATATATGTGTACCACTTTCTTTACTGTCTTGGTAACACTGGGTACTATCAATTCCTTTATAAAATTTTACTACTCTAATATGGTAAAATTAAATCTTACTTTACAGTTTCCTGATTACTAACAAGATTGAGTCTATTTTCTAATCATAGTAATAATAACCAACATTTATTGAGTGCATATACCATGACAATCATTTGATAATCCCTTAAGTGGATTGTCTCCTTTATTCCTGATAGTATTCCTGGGAGTTAGAATATCTGATTTTTACATTGCAGATGAAAAGGCATAGGAGGATCGGTGATTTGCCCAGAGTCACTCAGCTAGTAAGTGGTCACCTAGACTTGATGATCTCAGTCTAGAGCCTCATGCTCATAAGAATTTTGAGTTATCTTTTTTTTTTAAGTTTATTTATTTATTTAGAGGGAGAGAGAAAATCCCAAGCAGGCTCCACACTGTCAGTGCAGATGTGGAGCTTGAGCACACAAACCTTGAGATCATGCCCTGAGCTGAAATCAAGAGTCAGACGCTTAACTGATTGAGCCACCCAGGTGCCCCATATTTTAACTTTTTAAAAAAAATATGTTTATTGTCCCTGTGAATTTCCTTTTATGTGAATGATCTATTTTTTGTATCCTTTGTTCCTTGTTTTAGCTACATAGCCACTTGATGATGAAATTTTATTACCTAAAGGAGAGTGATTTTTTTCTTTTTCTTTTGTTTCCAGTGCTTGGAGCTGTAGCATATCAAAAGACCAACTCATGGTAGATCAATAGGAAATGACTTTAACAATTTTTAGAAATTTTCAATCTTATAAAATTATGTAGCAAACCATTAGAGATTATTTTATTTTATATGTTTTGTTTTGAAAATGGAGAAATTTCTGGGTCTTCATTTTCAGCCCCAAAATAGTAATTGAAAATGTTTATTATATTTTAAAGTGAATATTTAGTGGTTAGACCTACTTAAGACATTCTTAAATTAAGCACTTAAAAAACTCAACTCTTAATTTTATTTTTTTCCAAGGAGATGTACTTGCCAAGAATATTTTAATCTATGAGTATATTGCACAATTTTAATTGGCAGAAAACATTTGTACCAAGTTAAAAATTGCTTGCGAGAGGCTTCCAACAAAATTGTCAATTTGAGATGTTGACTTCCTTTTTTCCTGTTGAAATGGTGAAGGTCACAAGTTCCAGTTAGTATGTTTTGGTTAGTTTTACAAAAATGAATACTACAGGCCAACTTCTGCTCTTTCTCTTCATTTTTATGGATTCATTTGTTCATTGGTTTGCCTTTCAGTTAAGTTGTTTATTAAATTATTTTTTAAAGGAATACAGAAAAGTTACCTGCTTGACTTCAGCAATATAAACCAGCCAAAATAAACAAGCACACACATACACACTCACTCACTGAGAGACACACAACCCTGTGTTTGAAACCAAGTGACTATTTCAAATGTTGTCCTCAGTTGTTTGAGTCTAGAATTGTATGACAGCTGAAACTATGCTATGAAAACAGGAAGTAGAATGAAACCACTGCTCAAATATTGGCTAACCTTGGACATTTCTTTGGAAATGCTTAATTCACATCATTGCTATGATCTTTGTGGAGTGCCCACCCTGAGTACAGGTGAGGGACTATGAAGGATTTTCTTGGATGGTATGGTCAACACTGGATGTTGGTCTAGACTAATATTGGATCTCTTTCCCATTCATTAGAATAGCTACACAGGCAGAATCCCCTGGACTTAGGCCTCCCCCTTTCTTCTATCTAATCCAGCTTAGGATCTTCTTACCTCATGTCTTTCTTTTCTTTCTTTTTTTTTTTTCCTCAAAGCCATCTCTTCCATTGCTCATTCTCTCACTATCTTTCAATGTAGATTCTTTGGAAGCAGAGAAAAAAGGTTGAAAAGAGGTAGGAGGAGAGTAAGCCTATAAGCCACTGAGGCAGCTGCTGTTTCCTTTCTTATCATTGTTCTCTCTCTGTCCCAGGACTAGTCTCAGATTTTTAGAATATTTCATTTCCCGAAAACTATCCCTTTCCCCTTTCAGTTTCCTACCAAGAGACTATGTCCCATATGTTCTTATGAAATGCTTTAGAATTCTTCTGAACACAAGGCATATTTTATTACATAACTCTGCCCTTATCACCTATGTCCTCTTTATCTTTTCTACTAGCATTGAAGCAGAAAAAGAAGAAAACAAACTAGGTTTGTAGCAGTCTTTTAAGCCACATTCTTATTTATTCATTTATTACTTTTTAGCTTTATTGCAGTATCATTGACATAAAATTTTAAGGTATTTAAAGTGTACATCATGGTGATTTGATATACATATGCAGTACATAAGTCACATTTTATCTTTAAATCCCATTTTATCTTTATTAAAAATAAAACTATGAGAAGATCCACAAAAATAGTTTTATGCTTGCTTTAAGACCAAGAGAAAAGGGTAAATGCTGTGAGATTACTGTGTTTCTCACTTGGCCAAAGAAAAGCCCTAGGCAGAAGCAAAAGATACAGTACTAAAAGTAGAAGTAGCTTGGCTAATTCTCAAGGCTTTTAGGAGATAAGAAAGGGGGTAACAGGGTTCTGGCCAAGATGGTGGCCTTATTTATTTTCACTCTCAGGAGCCCTTGACTCCAGTTCCTAAGAACTCCATCAAGCCATATTCTGTTGGAGCCCTTCCCCAGGCCATGAGAACTCCATCAGAAACTTGAATTTGGGAGTGTGAGGAGGTATTAGGGAACAAATGGATAGAACCACAGCTGAGTTTACTGTGTTGGTGTGTTTTGTTTGGCCAATATGATCGGCCTGCCGTCCGTCCTTTCTCCCTTCCTCCCTCCTTCCCTTCCTCCCTCCCTTCTTTTATTCCTTCCTTCCTTTCTTCCTTTCTTCCTTCCTTCCTTCCTTCCTTCCTTCCTTCCTTCCTTCCTTCCTTCCTTCCTTTCTTCCTTCAATTTGAAAGCTTTCAAGTGTGGAATCTTCAGTTTACCACTGGCCCCACCACTGCCTCTTAGTAGATACACAACAGTTTCAGTTTTTTATCTTGGCTGCCCTGTCTTGAAGACATTTATGATCCTGATTACCATCCCATAGGTGGAAATGGAGTATGGGGAGATGTGTTTTTACTTCTTCCCAGGACTTTGGTAGGACTTTCCCCTAGAGCTTAGTGGAAAGCAGAAGAGGCTTCTCTGAAGCTCTGTGTTTTTATATTTTGTTTTTAATTTTTTTTTAAATTTCACTTCTAAAGTTAGCCTAATAAATTGTATTCTCCAACACTGTTTACCCTCTTTAATACACAAGACTTCATTTTGCTCTGTACTGACAATGTCCATGCTGAAATGCTGGATGCAGTGCCCTACAGGAATATATATATATATTTCTTTTGAAAAACCAATAACAACAAAAATAGAGCAAATTCTGACACACATCCACACCCACATATCCCTGATCTTTGTGATTTTTTATTCAGCAAAAATAGTTCACCTTTTCAGTTGAGAATTCATTTGTTGAAAGCTGTAGTTTTAAATTTAATTTATTCATGTATTAGTAAGTGAAAAGGCAGTATTTATTTAGTAGGATTTCAAATATATACCTTTTTTATTAATAAATTGCCTGTAATTTTTGATATAATGAAAAAGAAAAGTATTACTGTAAGGAATTTCAGACCTTGACCTCATTCTTACTGTAACTGGCAATGTAATCTATTTTCTCTTTGCTGTTAGGTTTTATTAGGAGTTTCTGTTCATAGTGCAAATATTTGGCTATAAAGAATCAAAAACTTAAATAAAAACTAAAAGAACATAGAAGGATCCAACCAAGAAAAGGAATCTTTCTTTTTCTTGGTAATTTTCCTACAGAATCAACCAACCAGTGAGCTTTCTTAACTTCATTTCCAGGGAGGAGTGGGAGAGTGCTAGACACAGACTGAAGAAAACTATCTGATAAAAATAAATTAACAAATTTAGTATTTGGGAGTGAAAATGAAATTTAATTAAAAAAATATAGTGCCTTTTGTTGTAGCTGTGAATGATATTCTATAGAAATCAGTAAGAACAGAAAAATGGTTAAGGTGGTAAATATCATGTTACATGTATTTTATTGCAATAAAAATGGAAGGAAAAATAAATCAGATAGAAATGAGAAAAGTTATGAATTGTGATTTGATAGGAGAACTTTAATTTCTGAAGATCACAATGTCAGCATGAGAATGGCCATTCAAATCTAACTGGCACATGTTTAAAATCTTCAGTGTCAAGACAGTTAAGTTTGGGTATTTTTCCCATTTAAACTATTATAATAGTTTAATATTATACAGCAAGAACAGCAAAGTAAAGGAAAAGAAAACTTGTAGCAGAGGATATTCTTGGAAATTGATACCTTTCACTAGTATCCTGTGCAATTTGAAAAGCAAATATTTTAACTGGATGAAAATCAATTAAGCATCCATTAAGGAGCTGTTTCAGAATATTATATCATTAAGTAATAGCAGTTGCTAATTTTCCTTAACTGCAAGTAGGAAATGTGAAGAAAACGTTGGAGTAAAGGGGACATTTTGGAATAACATAGTTTACCTATAAAACCTGCTCTATAGTTGTTAGAATTCTATCTTGCTCATTTATTGTACTTTTTAGGATTTCAGTGGTGCTCATCAGTAGGGAGAAGAAACTAAGACTAGGAGAAAGCTAGACAGGAAAAACAGGTCTCTCTTCTGGTTGATGGATCTTAAACTATCTTTGGGCTACAGATTCTTTGAAACTTTGATGAAAATTCATTTACATATACCCCAAACTATCTATATGCAGAATTAATGTTGTGGGTTCATGGATTGTCTAAAACTTACCCATGAGTCATCCAGAATTTTGTGGATCAAGAGAAAAGAATCTTTGCCCTAAAATTTGCCTTCCAGTTTGGTAGTTAGCATTTTGATGTCCTGAGTAAACTTTGGCTCAGTGGTGGCCCAGTTTGGAAGATGGTAGATAGCAGTAGAAGGATTTAGGCAGTGCTGACGTGGGAGGTTGGAGAGGCATCAGAATGAATTCTCCAGATCATCACATTATTCCAAACCAGACTCCAGACTGCAGCTGAAAATAGAAGGGGCAGGGTTTCATCTCTCCATAAACGAGCAGTTTCAAATAGTTAAGTTAACCAGGTTCACAGTCCTCACTAAATAGGACAGCCCTAATAACACTACAGTACTAAGCAGGAAATTAAGGCAGACCTTCCAGCCTGAGTGAACCCAATAGGGATTTGGATACTATGTGTTAATTGGAGGGGCCACTGGAGCTAAGGGCTTATGCTTGCCAAATGGCAAACCTTTTTCAGTGAACTAAATTTGTAAGCATCAAGGAGATTCTTTTGCACGTCATGCCATGTTTGTGATTATCTTAGGAATTTCAGAGCTGATACCTATGACTATCAGGGACCATAGTTGCGTCTGGCTAAAAACGTGAGGTAGAGTATATGATGCCTGTACATTTTATTTCTGAACATGAACGTGGACTGAAGTATATAGAAGGCATTGCAATAACCATACATCTATTGTTATTGTTATGGTAAATAACATTTACCCTTTACATAGAAGGCCACCCATAAAGCCGCTTTACAGAGAAATGGTATCTTAAGTGCTGCTGTTCTCCATGTGCAAAGGGCAGATTAGAGCTTGTTATATTATGCGGTTTCCTAGCTGACTCTCTGAATCAACCCAGTTGTCATGCATGACCAGATTTTCTGTCTTCTAAGTTAGTGATTGAGGCTCTGCTTTATGAAGAACATATTTATTATTTGGTAATTTTTCCTTCCTCTGAATGGCTTGCATCATCAGACTCATCCCCCTGAGCATGGCCTGATTCAGTGTGTCATCTGGCATATCCACACCTGCCACATTTCAGCCCTGCTCTGTCATGCAGAAAAGTCCAAGCAACATGCTGTTTAAATGGAGCCATGCTGACAGTTTCCGTTCTTTCAGATAACATCTGTGAGATTGCATGGATTAACATTCAGATGACAGAAATCTTGTTTTTATTCAAATAAAGAGATAAGGACTGGTTCATTTTATCCATGGGCAGGCACTAGAGAAGACTCACATCTCCTCACTGGCATGAATCAGTGATTGTTATTTTACTAATGGTCTAGCCTGCCAATAAATTTAGGCCAGGGTCCTAGTACCCTTATAAAGAAAACTTCACTCAATAGGCAAATAATGCTATGTTTCTTATTATTGGGAAATTGTACTCAACTAATTAAAACCTCATTAAGTGTCCCTTCTGCTCACTGCACTAAAAGAATCTACTTTTGATACTGCTAGGTTTGCCCTAACTCCTCCACGTACCTGCTTCATTATTCAAGAGAGTGGGATGTCAAATATGTATGTTAGAATGACAATGATGTGTCAGGGATTACTTTTGGTCAGTCAGATAACTATTACATGCTCTGTGACTGGAAGGAGATGGAGGAACACGGTGGGAGGAAACGGTGGGGGTCAATCTGCAGAACACAGGTGTGTATAGATTCTTCTATTGTGGGAACTGATAGCTTTATCTCCACATTGGAGTATGGACACCTTGCAAGGAGCTGCTCATCAGCAAGTGTAGACCTAAGTTCAATTTGCGGAACACTAATCATAAAGAAGGTGTCTTTATGTAAGTTGCCTATTTGTGTAGCTAGCATAAGACAGGTAGTCTTCGTGAGTGAGGAATTGCCTTTTTATTGTTGTAAGTGCTGAATCATAAATATAAGCCTTGACACAACCCTTGAGTCTAGTTTTTGATCTCTTTTTTCCTGGGCAATTCCTAGAAAAAACTGGGAGGAAGAGTAGATTAGTGTCTGATGCTCTCCTATTCTTTGTTCCCACTCCCTAATGTTCTTTCCCCTTCAGATACCCACGGTATATCAGGTCTCCTTTCTTTCTTATCTCCATTAAAGTCTGTATCTAGTTAAAAAAAAAAGTCAGAGTTATATCCACATCCACATTAAGTTTAAAAATTAACCGATTGCTGACTTTTGATTTACCTGAGACAAACAGTAAAACTGGACAAAATACATGAAACAGTGGTTCTCAGGACATCCAAGGAAGGACAGTAATCTCTGAGAAATGGGGAAAAATGAGGTGCACCCTATGATGTCCCCGACTTACTACGTTGAGAGAGGGCCAGGCCATGTCGTGCTGGTACAGGGGCTCCAGGTGTAGCCTGGTGGACTAAGTTGAGAAAAGTGAGGATATTTTTGGTCGTCTTTATGACTGGGGATGCTGTAGGCATCTGGTGGACAGCAGTTGATGGAACAGTCCTGAATAACAAAACATTTTCGAGCCAAATTGTGTTAAGTGCCACTGAGGAGAAACACTGATATGTGGTCTCTGCCAAGAATGCTGAGGAGGGTTAGGGAATATCCAGGACTTTCTAAGGTAATGACACTGGGATGCTGGGGATAGAATAATTTCTGAAAACATGAGAAGCATACAATTAACCACTTAGTTTAAGAAGTATTTACAGAAGAAAATATTTAAGTTTAAGAAGTAGATACAGAAAAAAATATGCATGGTATGTATTTCAACCACTCTGAAGGCTTCAGGGAGAATGTTATTTGATTAGGATATTGTAAAAACTGAAGTGTCCCTTCACTTGTAATACATTCTGATTGCTTTTGAATTTTAATTTTATCCTGGCATTGCCTTTTGTGAACAGGTGTCTTTAAATAAAGAAACATATGGTTTTAATGTGGCTTCATGAACTGAGAATCATATTCCTGCAGACGAAATGGCACTTCAGGCAAAGTGCAGGCTGCCCACCTCAGAGCATTCTAATTATTATTTATAAGTAAGCATCTTGCCCTCTTGGTGATAAATGAAAATAAGCAACTACTTCTATTTAATGACTATATTAATTATGAAAGCAAAATCATAGTTATGCTGGCAAAACAAATCTTTACTTTCAAAGAGTAACATTATTTTGTCTTACGGTTTATTAACATAGATAGAAATGAATACTTGGGTGTTAGCAGATAATTGACATATTCAACAGAATTATTTTTATAAATGGCTTGCCTTTGCAGACGAGAGGTGAAGATAATTGTTGGCTAATACACATTTCACTTCCTTTGCTCCATCAATGCTCTTTGAGCGTTGTTCTATGGAGAGGAATAGAGCTAGGTGCTAAGACTCAGAGTGTGAACAAGACAGCCATGGTCTTTGCTCTCTTCCTTGTTTAAATTACTGTCTGTTCATAAAGTGAAGTGGTTGGAGCTGGAGAGGATGTTTCTAAGTGGGTTTGGTGTGGAAAGGATGCAGAGAAAGAGTCACTCTGGAGTAGAGTGGGAGTTGGGATCTGGGGAACATCTCTGGCACCAGAAAATGCCTCTGAGCAAATCACATTACCCACTGGGCATCAGCTCCTTCATCTGCAAAATGAATGAATTGCTCTTTGATCTCAAAGGGTTTTTCCAGCTCTAATTTGTGAATGGAGGAAAACTGTTCTTTGCCTCAAGGGATGGCCTTTCCTCCCAAAGCAAAGTTTATATGCTAAGCAGAGACCTTACTTTATTCTTCCCTGATGATTCTCCTCCTGGTACACCCTGTTATACAGAGCAAGATGACAGACTGGCTGTATTCATGGACTTTCTTTTCTCCTGATCTTTTTGCCTTAGGTGAGAATCATAGTTATCCTAGATCCCTTAGGAAACTTTTCAAAAGGCTGAGGGCGCTTTAGTTCTGATGATTATTTATTTAGCACAGTGACTGGACAGGCCCGATGTTCTTACATACTTAATTTATTTTATTTATTTTATTTTTTTATTTTTTAAACTTTATAGTTTATTGTCAGGTTGGTTTCCATATAACACCCAGTGCTCTTCCCCACAAGTGACCTCCACCAAGACTATCACCCCATACTTAATTTATTTTAATGAACTCTGACAGACTGACCTGGCTTAACTTAATACATTTGCAGTTTTATTGAGTATATTTCCTATTATTCTGGTTTAGCTGTAGCATCGATGTCTTAGAATTATTAATATAAAAGCTTAGAAAATTACTTTCATATTTTCATCTGAAAACATTAAGAATAATAGCATTATTTATTTGTCATGGCAATATATTTTTTAAACGTTTATTTATTTTTTGAGAGAGAGAGATAGAACATTAGTGGGGGAGGGCAGAGAGAGAGGGAGACACAGAATCGGAAGCAGGCTCTAGGCTCCGAGCTGTCAGCACAGATGTGGGGCTCCAACTCACGAGCTGTGAGATCATGACCTGAGCCCAAGTCAGATGCCCAACGGACTGAGCCACCCAATCACCCCATGTCATGGCAATATTTTAAACAATGGCTAAAACACGGTAAAGATTCAGTAAGTGATAACTGCTGTTCTTTTTCTGATTGCTAAAGTTTACAAATATTTCAATGTTTGGTAGGGCAAATATCCCCTCATTATTTTAGTTTTTAAAAAATATCACTGAATATTCTTACATAGGTCCTTTAGAATGCTTTCATTAAGACCCAAAGGGGGTTACGGGGCTAGAATGGCACTGTGATATTTACATCGTAAGTTTCCCCATGTCATTTACCTGATGTGGGGAAACAAGGGCAAGCTGAGGGCAAAGCACAAGCTAACAATCCTCTCCCACTCTGGGTGGGATATGTGTGACATTCCTCAGGTACTTCTGGCTGCCCAGAAACAAAGGAAAGGGAAAAACAAACTGTTAACTGGTAGAGATCATAGTCATGCAGGATGGAAGCCTCCATCAGTTTGCCAGCCTCCATCAGTTTGCAACTGTCTTAATGATTTACAAGAGAAAAGGCAATCTCCAGAAACCTATAGACTCAATTTTCTGGGAGCCCTAACATCGCTCCCCTCCATAAGATAGAAAATCTTATGTAATCAGTTACTTCTCATAACTGTAGTGCAGCTCTTTCTGCCCATGGGACCTGTCCCCTTGCTTTAAAAAACCACCTTTTTGCATCCAAGACCTCTCAAGAATTCTTTCTTAGCCATTGGCTCCGAACCCCAGCACTCCACACCACATCATTACCAATTGCAGTGAAATAAGCCACCATACAACTTAGTGGTTTAAAACAAGAACAGTTATTTCTCACTGTCCAGTGGGTTGACTGGACTGAGTTGGACAGTTCTTTCTGCTCCATGTTGTGGAGGCTGAGGTTGCCTGTGTCCTCATATTCAACTAGGAGCTCTGCTGCAATTGGGCTAGAAGGTCCGAGAAAGACTCTCACATGTTTGGAGCCTTAGTTCTCACTGTTGTTTAGATGCCTCAGGTTTTGTCCACATGGCTTCTCTCTCCAGCTAGATACCTTGGACTTCCCTTCCAGCATGGTAGCATGCTTCTAAAACTGCAAAGATGGGAGCCCCAGGTGTCTTAAAGCCTGGAATCAAGGCTGCAAGCATCACCTTCTGTATTCTGCTAGTCAAGTCATCACAAATTTAGCCCAGTTTCAGGGAGTGGAGAAATAAATTCCACCTCTTGATAGAAGGGGTAACAAACAGTCAGAGAAGGGAGAACTTGATGGTGTCTGGCAATGGGCCGGAACTAGCATTGGTTAGCAAGTTAAAGGTTAGGAAAAAGTGCTGGACATGGAGCAAAAGAGAGGACAAGCTGGAATTTATTAAAACCTCTGTATCTGTCCCTTTATAGAACTATTATCAGTTTCAAAGACCAGTGGCTCCTGCTTCACTTCTGCTATTCCTTTTGGTCACTTGTAACTCAGAACCATAAAGAGAGGAGGAATCTGGGGACTTGAGCTTAACCAAGTTGAAAATACAGTGATCCACTACACTGTTTAATAACATGATTTATCTCTCCATTCATTCAAGTCCCCGTTTACACTATTAGTGGTGTGTTTACTAGTTTTGTTCGTGTAACTCTCTCCATATTATTTACCTGAGTTAATGAGGTTTCATAGTGTTTATGGCTTGGGTCATTCTTTTGCATTCTCTTTCAGTGGCTGTGCAATTTTCCATCACCATTATTGAACAGACTGTTCTTTCCCTAGTGTATATTCTTGGCTCCCATATTGTTGTTGTGAATTTATTGATCATATATGTGTGGGTTTATTTCTACATTCTCTCTGCTATTCCATTGATCTTTGTGCCTGTTTTTATTCCAGTACCATACTGTTCTGATTATTATACCTTTTCTAACATGGCTTGAAGTCAGGGCGCATGATGCCTCCTATTTTGTACTTCTTTCTCAAGATTGCTTTGGCTATTGAGGCTCTTTATGGTTCCATACACATCTTAGGATTGTTTGTTCTATTTCTGTCAAACATGCCATTGGAATTTGATGAGGATTGCAATGAATCTGTAGATTTCTTTGGGTAGCATGGACAGTTTATAATATAACATTGATTTTTAAAATCCACGAACATTGACTATCTTTCCATCTATTTATGTCTTCTTTAGTTTATTTCATCAATGTCTTATAGTTTTTAGTGCATGGGTCTTTACCTCCTTGCTTAAATTTATTCCTAGGTATTTTATTCTTTTTGATGCATTTGTCAATCGGATTGTTTTCTTAATTTGTCTTTTTGAGGGTTTGTTATTACTGTGTAAAAATGCAACAGACTTTTGTATGTTGATTTTGTATCCTGATAGCTTGATTTTTTAACTTCTAATTATTTAGTAATATGGGACATGGTTCATTTTGTTTTCTTGTCCCAGAACCTACAATAATTGGAGGGGAACCTGACCAAACTATATTAAATAAAGTTATGACAGTTAAATCACTGTCTTGATTCTTAAGTTAATGAAAGGTTTTTATTATTTCATGGTCTCATATCATGCTGGTTATTCTGCTACTTGAATTTGTTATTTGATTAATTTCTTAGCAGGGGTATTTCCTTGCATAAATGTTAGGAAGAGTTCATAATTGTCGTATTTTCTGAATAAAGGAGTTTATGGGAAGGTCTTTTTGTTGCCCCCACATACAATCTCTCACCTGTCTATCGAAATCTTATGTCACTATCTTTCTTCTAAAATATTTCATTTGTTTTTATATAGGAAAATGATACATTGATACCAATATGATTTTTTCTTGTTTCATTCAGTTCATTCAGCAATTACTTATTGTGAGTCTACTATGTCTAGTGTAGATAACTTGATTTCTTCTCCCTGCATGTTTATAATTTTGATTTTTGAAATTTATTCATTCTTACTTTTTATGTTTATCTCTTCATCCTTTTCTTCTGAGTTTAGAAGAATTTCTCTAGCTCGTTTCATTCATGTTTATGGTATTTCTGAGGTATGCACTCTACTATTGCTGTAACTATAACATTTGTAATTCAGCTCTTGCTTTTCATTTAAAAGCATTTTTTCCCTGATAGAGTGTTCTTTCTTTATAGAAACAATGTCCTCTTAAATACCTTCGAGATTATAAATTGGTATTTTCATTATTTATTAAAAATCTCTTTCATAGGAGAATATTTGCTTTATTCCTCATTCATTCAACAAATATTTACTGGGCACATTATGTGGCAAGACATTGTTCTAGGCACTGGGATATAAATGAGCTAACAAGATTATATTTGTGTGTAATATATCAGTGATCCCTGCCTTTGGGGAGCTTACATGCTAATGGGGGAGGAAACATTAGCAACAAACATGTTTTTTGAAGGTCACACGATCATTCACATGTTCAGTGACTTGCTGGAAAAACTCACAGGACCCAGAGGTAGTTGTACTCAGAGCTATGTATACAAGTCAGAATATGCAAGGGGAAAAGTCACATCAGGCAGAGTCTGGAGGATTCCAGGCACAGCCTTCCAAACTTCTCTCTCCCATGAGCTGGCATGTCACAGAGAACTTGCTTCTTCTTCCAACAATGACGTGTAGTAACACATGTGCAATGGCATTGTTTTCTGCCCAGGAAAACTCACCTGAGACTCAGGTCCAGAGTTTTTATTATGGATAGTCCCATAGGCACATTCTCCCTATGCAATCGGCCACATATTACCAAAATTCCAGACTCTCAGAAAGAAAGCAGTTGTTTATCATGAATCACACTGTTTTCACAAAGAGGCTAGGCAAGGAGAGCTCAGTGCCCCCGGCATACAAATCTACTTTATTAGTAAATAAAATAGGGAACATTCCAAAATCCACCTTAACCAGGCCCAGCCAAGGCCAGCCTCCCAAGCAAGGCTTTTTAAAGAACAAAACATCAGACTTTCTATGTGAGCCATTTTCTGCACAATATTAAATTTAATATAACATGATAAAGGGCATGAAAAAATAGAGCAGGTTAAGGAGGATTGGGGTGCCAGATGGAGAAGCAATGAGAAAATAAATTCTAAGTAGTTTGTTAGAGAGGGTTTCAGTGAGAAGGTGATATATGTGAGCAAAAGCATGAAGGGGGTGTGTCAGTGGGCCAGATAGTTGGAGAAAGAACTGGCTTACAGAGGAACTCTCAGACTGCAAAGGACCCACGGTAGGCGGATGTCCATTATGTTCAAACAGCAGCGAGGACAACAGTGTTGCTGAAACAGAGTATGGAGGAGAGATTAGGAGAGGTTATCAAAAAGGCAATACTTGGATTTTCATTTACTAAAGATTGTCATATGCTATTTTTTTTTGCTTATCCTTATATGGAGATTTCTATTAGAATTGTAACTGGTTCTGCCAAAATTTCATGGCTTTCTTGTCAAAATTTTAGTTCCAAAGTAAAGAGGAAATTCTACATTTTTAACATTTTTATACTGATGTATTAAATGTTTTCTTGCCTAGAGAGTAGAGTGGAATGGGGACTGTTAATAGACATAGTCAGTAGCACAGTGCGTTACCTAATTTCTATGGCAAATGAAATTTCTTTCTTTTCCTTGAACAGTGGGGATGGGATGGCTGCTCAGTGTGCTGGCTCCCACTATTCTCGCTGGAAGTTTTTCTAGCATTGACCTTGGCCCCTCCCCCCTAAATCTGCCCCAGGACTAGTCCTCACACCAAGCTTCTGAATTAGGAATGTTTAAGTCATGTTGAAGCTATAGTTGTATGAATAGAAGGCAGTAGACCTGGCCTGGGAATGTATTTCAATCTCTGCTTCTTATGTGCATCAGTCTGACTGAGGTCAGCTGAGCAGAGATCTTTTTCCCTAATTGGCAGCAGAATCTGTTGGAATCTATTACGGCAATTCCCTTTTGAATTTGCATATTTGCATTTAAGAGTGGGTTTCCAGCCACTGGTAAGTGAGTGGCACTTAGAAACACTGTCTAGACAAGAGATATGCCTGTGGGCCTCCTTCTATAGATGGATTGTAATGCTGTTTTGGGAAGCACCCTAAGGTAGCATCCTCACTCACCTGGAGAAGGTGTTGTGGTTGATAACTGATGCCCTACAGTGGCACAGGGGCAAGAGTAAGCACATGGTTTCTATGTATTTGGCATTTCGTTCTAGATCTGGTGAAGGAATGACTGAGGTTGCAGTTACCAGCACTGTTTAAAGCAAGTAAAGGAGCTCTTTGGGAACTGGAAAGGAACTAATTCGGGTTTTCCTCAAATGATGCCATAGAACCACTGCTACATATAATCTTCAAGTTGTATATAGTACCAGCCGCAGTATAAGCTTTCTTGAAGTTAGTGAAGCCAGAAAGACACCATTTTCTATAACCGGATCCTGCTATCATTTAGTTGGGGAAGAGGCCCAAGAGCTGCTGCAGTCATTAAAAAATAGTACCATGCTCAGAGAGAGGCTAGTTTATATTGGTCTGCAAGAGATTGAGAAGAAGATATCATCAAAGTCCAGAAGCATGGTTCGGATCTGTTCTAGTTCATTATAGTTAGAAGGCACTTGGGAGGAACTTGGGTTAGATAGAGAACCTTTCTGGGACCAGATGTTTATGGAGACCTAAGTAAGTGCTTAACTCTTACATAATTCTCTACATTGTCCTACAGTATAAGCCCCTTAAGGGCAGGGACTCTGTGTTACCTCTAGTCCCAGTTCCAGCCAAGGCCTCCATGGGCCCTCAGTACACATTTGTCGAACAGCAGCAAGCTCTTGTTGACCAATCCCATGGCTTCTAAAGTCCAAATTAATGACTTGGTTCAGGCATCTTTCCATTTAAGAGCTTAGATTATGCTATGGAAAGATTATTGCTCCCAGATCAGTGTTTTTAGGCACATTGGTAAATAGTATCGTTACTTCGAGGCCCTCATTTGAAATCTCTGGAAAATTATCTGTTCCTTCCAGGGAAGTGATGAGGGTTAAAATGAGAAAATTCACAGTTTCCAAAGACCCTTTGCTGGAACATAATAAATGATAGTTTCCTTTTCTCCTTTCAAATGTGACATCATAAGAGAAAATATAGCATAATCTGTAAGATAAGAATAAAGTAATAAGATTCAAAATGGCTTTTGAAGTTTATTAAAGTCAAGTACTCTAGCCTAGAAATAGTTTTGCTTTTTGCCTGTTTATTTGTTTTAATGTAGCTTAAATCAAGCTAAGATTCAATTCAAACAACTTTTTCAATTAATTTTGGCATAAATAGAGCTAGTTTGCTCATTATGTTATTACTGTCTGGAATCCTGTTTTCTAGTTTAGTTTATGACTCTGGGAAAAGCTTTTTGGTCTGATCTAATGTGCCTTTTGAGAACAATTAGACTTGAGTGGATTTCAGAGAAGTATTCTGTCAACGTTTTGACTATTATTTTAGTTCTCTGCTACTTTAAAAAAATAAAGACATTGATACACTTGTAAATCTTTAAGATGACTATAATCATGTTCACTATCCCTAACATTTGTAGGGTTATCGGAAGATTCTCGGAGTAATTAAATAAAGGTCTTCCAGTTTTTATGGTATAGATACCATGTCCACTTTTTTACTTCCAGGTAGGAAAATAACAGTGTAAGCTGAATGGCAAAATCTATCAGCCTTGTATAGCCTCTGAAGGAATATTTTTAGTCCTTAGAACTATCATATAGGACTAGCTTTGACTGAGTTTCTGGTTTGTATATGTACTAGAAAACAAGAAGTGAATTATTAGGAAGATTGAAAGAGAGGATTATTCAACTTTAATGGAGCTTATTTCCCAACATTTATAGGTGTCTCCATAGCAGTTATATTATGGGGGAAAAGGCCAAAGTTAATTCACAAATCAGATATTATAAAGTCTGCCAGAATATTACTATTTCATAAATAAGTAGAGTGCCAAATATTAAAGATTTAAAAATTTTATTATAAAACTACTCCCTGGACTTTTTTTTAGCCCCTAGCATCTATTTCAAATCAAATAAAAGAAGTTTTGATACTTGAGCTCTAATTTTTTTTTATATTTGAGAATAATGTTGTTGTCCTCCTCCTCCTCCTCCACCACCTCCTCCTCCTTTTTTTTTTTGTTTTTCTAAATAAGCTTCTGGCAACATCAGCCTGAACGGGAGTTATAACAGATAAATTGATTCCATGTTTAAAAATCTCAGAGGACTTAAGATACTTCACAGTTTAAAATGCATTAAAAGAAGGAAGTATTTCCTTCAGTTTGTAAAAATGGCCAGTTTCAAATTATGCATTCAAGAAACAATTTTAATGTCATGATGAATTTGAAAAAGAATTGATATTCTATGGGAACATCTAGAGACTTCTTGAAATGATTATAGAATTACCTAATAGGTCTCAGTGTTTTGCACTAAATTTTTGGAAATTTTAATGGAAAGATCAGTAATTGCAGTAAAAAAACCTAATCTGTACCAACATGTAAACAGGAATTACATGTGATTTCTGTTATGTTACGTTACCATCTCTCAAAGTTATCACACTGTTTAAATCCCAGTGGAAGGACTGGAGCCAGCTCAAGTCAGGCTTGTAAAGTATGGTAGATGAAATTCATGTTTACTGCCCAGAACCTCCGTATTTGGTGGCTTTTTTACATTAAAAACTTTTTTTTAAATGTTTATTTTTGAGAGAGATAGAGGAGGAGTGGGGTAGGGGCAGAGAGAGAAGGAGACAGAATCCGAAGCAGGCTCCAGGCTCTCGGTTGTCAGCACAGAGCCCCCATGCGGGGCTCAAACCCACAAACCATGAGATCATGACCTGAGCTGAAGTCAGATGCTTAACTGAGTGAGCCACCCAGGCGCCCTGGCTTTTTTACATTCTTGATGCAAGTACCCAGTAATCCTCATTTAATTATAGTCATACAATGGATGTATATTGCCCTTTATATAAAAACCTGCTTCCAGATAAAGAATAGATAATAGATAGCCCTACGTTTCTTTAAACAAGTAAGTGGTGATTTTTTGTATGTCTTTGAGAAATTAAAACAAACAAACGAATGAGGTTTTTTTTTTGCTGCTATCAGTGATCACAGAAGGCAGGTATCTAAAAGTACCAGATCGTACACACTTTGCATCAACTCAGTCGCTGCTTTTGTAATACTGCCATGGATTACTGAGCCAAAGAAAGGCCTTGTATTTTACTGATCTTGTTCCTTTATTTATGGAGGTGGTGGTGGTGGGCGGTTGGTGAGCAGGGAAGGTGGACTGAGGCCCAGAGTGATGCAGTTTTGCCAGCCTCACACATGTAGTATCAGTGGAAGATAAAAGCCAGACCTCCTGGATGCTTGCACAGAGCCCAGCCTTGTGAAAAGCAGTGTATCATGTGCTGATTAAGTGCACTCACTCTGGAGAATCCAGAGCTTCTGGGTTTCCTTTTGACTCTAACTCAACCATTGCTATTTATTTAACCTGTACCTCAGCACCTGTATCTATCATAGTCTTAGTGGGAAGATTAAATGAACTAAATGACACCTAAGGTAGTCTGGCATGGTGAGCACTAGATAAATGGTAATAACATCATGCTGCCTTGAGGAGGCTGGTCTGCTCTCCCTTTTGACCTATATTTAGAATCATCTCAGCGATTAGTAGTTTCAGCCTGTGCCATAGTTTTATGTTTTACTTTTTCAGCCCGTTAGAGAGGTTATTCCTGTTGACCCATGCCTTGACCCATGCATAAAATGCCATTAGACCCACCATAAACAGGAGCATCGGGCTATATTTCCCTGGTACTTGTATATATTAAACTGAGGTTCATATAAGTCAGTTCTTTAAGTATGAGGTAGAGAGTCCTTTGGAAGGATTTTTGCTGCCCGTTTCCAGGGAAACAGCCATTTAGTTTATTTGATATTTCCCTAATGGACCCTATTAGGGTGGTGAAGTCACACTTGATTTTGTTTCTTTTGCACCTATGAATTGTTGCTGCTGCTGCTGAAACAGCACTGTGCTCCCCAGCCTGCTTGACTATGAAGACAGCTTGTGTAGCTGGGACAAGAACTACATAATTGTTCTTTCTGGTCTGGTTGGCAGGCATCTCATCTCTACATCTGTGTTAACCCATGAACTTCTTGCTTTAGGAATTATTCAAGTGTTTCCAGAAATGTAGTGCTGTGATTTTTCTCCCCGTGGCTGTGAGTTATAGTTGACATGGATGCTAAATTGTTTTAATGTTGGCATATTGTTAAAAGATGTTCCCATTATACCACCTCAGTGAATAACTGATGAGATGAATTACTCATCTGACAGAGAAATTTTTTAAAGAATTACTGCCCCCTTGTGTTGTAATATGGTATGCTACTGAGAGAGGGTAATTTCAGAAAGAAAAGCTTGTAAATTCTCTTAATTCTCCTTAAGTATAATAGATCTCACTTAGAAAGAAAATTAAATAATGTATATTTAGTATAATACTTGAACATATTAACAAGTAGTAAGAGAAAAACAGGATGCCTGTTTCTTCTATCTAGTATTATAAGGAGCAACAAAACGTTGCATTTTAGAAAGATTATAATCTATCATTAGTGAAGTTTCTTTGTGTCTTTGTTTTGCTCTTCACACCCTTTTCCTTAAAGAAATACTACTACTATATTAATTGATTTTTAGCAGTGCTTTACAGATGACAAAGAACTTCTGTTCATATGATCTCATTTAGCCCTTAAATCAACTGTGTGGGAAGAGGTATCACTGTTATTTTTCCCACTTTATTCATTTATTTTTTTTAATGTTTATTTTTGAGAGAGAGGCAGAGTACAAGTGGAGGAGGGGCAGAGAGAGATGGAGATACGGAATCTGAAGCAGGCTCTAGGCTCTGAGCTGTCAGCACAGAGCCTAACGCAGGGCTCGAACCCACGAACTGTGAGATCATGACCTGAACTGAAATCGGACACTTAACCGACTGAGGCACCCAGGCACCCCTTTCCCACTTTAAAAAAGAAAAAAATGAACATAAGGAAAGTTGAATACCTTACCCAAACATATACATTTAGAAAGTATGATTGTTAATAACATAAGGAAAGTTAAGTAATGCACCCAACTCATACAGTTAAGGTCTTCTGACCTTAAATACTGAGTGAGCCCCTCCTACTTATAAAGTACCAACTGCTTAGACATTCAACAGTCAGAATACCATTATATACTTAAATTGTAGAATTAGAATTTTCAAACTGTCATCAAACTGAGGCTCTGTTGCGGTTTCACAGTTTCATATTCTATGCTTACCTCTTTGTTTTATGAAACAGCATTCGATTACTATTCATGTCATTAATTTGTGGGTTAGCATTATGAAAGAATGCCAAAAAAGGGGGAAATAATCAAAAGAGCTTGCTTGTATTCTGTAATTAGAAGTACATTTCATAGTTTAAAGAAATCATCAGAGCTGAAGAAGTTATTCAGAGGGAAATGTACCTATAAAATATGCTAAAATAACATACAAATCAAGTTGCATAGCTAAAAGTTGTTTTTCTTATTTTTATTTTTTATTTGAACAATGAATAAATAAATTCCCATAGTTAAACTTTTCAACAATATGGGAAAAGGAATTAAGAGGTTACGGATCTTTTCTTCTTGCCCAAATCCCATTTTCTTCTCTGAAATTAAACACCATTAGCCATGTAGTATACATTTTTCCAGTCTTTTCTCTTCATTTACATATATTTTATGCATAAGGACAAATATATATTATTTTTTGAGGTCATATGTAGGATTCATTTGCAACTATTCTGTTTACTGCTTTTTTTTTTACTTAAAAATATATGGGAGATCTTTCCATACAAATGCATATAGATCTTATTTACATTTTTTTAAATTGCTGCACAGCACTTGATGGTGTCACTGGAATTTAATTCTTGCATCATTGGCAGTCATTTAGAATATTTATTTTTCCCCATTATGAATGATACTGGAATTACTTCTTTCTGCATGTTTCTTAGAGAACATTCATAACTGCTTTTCTACGAAAAGTTGCCTAAAGTTGGAATCAGTGTGTGAAAAGGTATACATGTATTTGGTTTGAGAGATAATGGCTAACATGACCTCCCAAAAGCCATTATATGTTTATATTTTGACAAAGCATCCAGCAAGGGAGTGTTGCTTCAGAAAGAGTGTCTATTCCCAACCTTCTCCTCAAAGCTAAATCACATTAATATATTATTTTTTGCTAATGGATTGGGTAAAAAGTTTTATTTCACTATAGTTTTAATTTATATTTTCCTGATTACTGGTAAGTTTGAGAAATTTACCATCTATTTCTCATTTATATTTTTTCTTCTAAGAACTGCTTGTTCCTACTTTTATCCCTTTTTCTATTGAGCTTTTGGCTTATAATTACTGATTTGCAGGAATTGATTTTATACTTAGATTTTACTTTTTGTGTTTTATATATTGTAGACTTTCTTTTCTTTGTCTGCTTTAAAAATAAGGTTATGTTGTCCCTTTGCAGAATTTATACATTTTTTATATTCAGGTATGTTCGTCTTTCTTCTTATAAAGGCTGTGTTTTTGTCTTCCCTAAACAAAACATTGTGTTTTGTTTTCCTTTGGCTTTTGTGTTTGTCTTTTCATGACAATAAAATTATTGTACAATGTTTTTATACTTTATGGTTTCATTTACTTCCTTGCCCTCAAATGAATAGCTAAAGGTCCAACTGTATTTATTAAGTAGCTTAATCTTTTCCACACTGATTTGAATATGGTTCTGGTATCTCAAGATCTAAATTACTGTAGTTTATTTTATTTTATTTTATTTTATTTTATTTTATTTTATGTATTTATTTTTATTAACTTTATAGTTTATCGTCAGGTTGGTTTCCATATAACACCCAGTGCTCTTCCCCACAAGTGACCTCCACCATGACCA
>CM053578.1:56263005-56292907 GCA_028646485.1 Cryptoprocta ferox
GTTGATGGACATTTAGGCTCTTTCCATGATTTGGCTATTGTTGAAAGTGCCGCTACGAACATTGGGGTACATGTGCCCCTAGGCATCAGCACTTCTGTATCCCTTGGGTAAATCCCCAGCAGTGCTATTGCTGGGTCATAGGGGAGTTTTACTGATAGTTTTTTGAGGAACCTCCACACTGTTTTCCAGAGTGGCTGTACCCGTTTACATTCCCACCAACAGTGTAGGAGGGTTTTAAAATATAGTTTTGTACTGGTGGGGCACCTCTATGTTCTTTATTTTTTTCAAAAGTTTAATACACTACTCAAGTACTTTTTTCTTTTTGTATGAATTTTACATTAAACTATTTGGTTTTATGAAATATCCAGTCAAATTTTATTGGCACTGTGTCAATTACATTAATTTGGTGAGACATTACATATTTAAGACATTATGAATCTTCCCATATAGTAATTTTGCACATCTCTCTCCGTTTATGTTTTTTATAAGATTTTTTTAAGTTTATTTTGAGAGAGATCAAGCATGAGAGTGGGGTAGGGGCAGAGAGAGAGAGAGAGAGAATCCCAAGCCAACTCTGCCCTGTCAGCATGGAGCCTGACATGGGGATCATTTTAAATTTCAGATGGGATAAATAGGTAAATGTGAAAGTGATGTGATTTGTCTTTTTATATTTCTTATTGGAATCTTTTTTAGGTTTCTTATTTTTCTTTTATTGTCAATGGAGTATACTTTTCTATCTTATTTTATAGTTGATTATTTCTGTTATGTTAGCGATCTATTAATAGTGTTTGTCTTTTGGGGGGCCTGGGTGACTCAGTCAAGCATCGGACTTCGGCTCATGTCATGATCTCACGGTTCTTGAGTTCAAGCCCCCTGTCTGGTTCTGTGCTGACAGCCCAGAGTCTGGACCCTGCTTTGGATTCTGTGTTTCTCTCTCTCTCTCTGACCCTCCACCGCTCGTGTGTGAGTGCGCATTCTCTCTCTCTCTCTCTCTCATTCAAAAAGAAATAAACATTAAAAAAATTTAATAGGTTTTGTCTTTTAATATTGTACTGGCTCCCTGTGGAACTCACATTAATGCTAATTATTTTTTGGCTGATCTGAAAATCAATGATTTCATCCATAAATAATGATGTTGGTCCCTTCTTTACAATATCTTTCCTTTCCCTAATTGCACTGGGGACTTCCAGTACAGTTTGTAAAGCAGGGTTGCTAGATGACATTCATGCTAGGTTCTTGATTGGTTATCATTAAATTTCAGGTTTCCTATAAATACACCTCACCTTGTGAAGGACTTTTAATTTATATTTTGCTAAGCATTTTTACCAGAAATTTTATTAAGCCTTTCTTTACTTGACATAATTACATGACTCATGGTTAATTTTTTTTGATCCTGTAATATGATAATATAACAAATTACCTTAATTGATTTGTTAAGTTGAACCACTGTAGCATTTCTGGATAAGACTCAAATGGTCAAGGTAAGCTTTTTTTTTTAATCTACACTTTTTGATATAATTTGCTAATCATTTATTTATTGCATTTGCACTTATGTCCTTAAATTTGTTTCCTTTATTGAGCTATCTTGTTCAGTCTTGGCATCACGGTAATGGTTCCTTTGTAGAGTAACTTAAAGAAATGCTTTAAAAGCTATTTATTTTATGCTCTGGAAAACAAAACTTGTGTATATAGTAATTATTTATTAAAGACTTGGTAAAGCTATTTGAATGTTCTTGAGAGGTAGGCATTTGACCACTTTTATAGTTTATTCTTTGATTATCAGCGTATTCAAAATTTCTTCATTAGGTTGGAATAATTTCAGCAATGTGTATTCACCAAAAAAATTATTTGAGCATAGATGATCAAATTGATTGAAAGGAAGTGATGAGATAGCACTTTATTACCACTTCAGGTATATTTTCTGCATCTATAGTTATATTTCCTTTTGCATTTATGACATTATTTTGATCACATCTACAAAAGTTTTTAAAGTTTATTTTATTCACCTTTTCAAAAAGGTGACCTCTGGTTAAATTGATGAAATTACTATTTCTATTTCTATATTTATCTTTATTAATTTATTTTGTCTTTTTTGGAACTTGTTCTTATCATTATTACTAGCTATTGGAGTTTTCATTTCGTTTCATTCATTTTTCATTCTCTTGATTTCCAACAAGTACAATTGAGGCTAAGGAGCTTCCTCATATTATTGCTTTGGCTTCCATCCCACAGATTTTGATATGCAGTGTTCTTTTTTTTCATTTATTTCTGAATACTTTATGATTTCTATTTCTTTTTTTACTTTCTTCTTTCCTCTCTTCTCTCCCTCCCTGTCTCTCTCCCTCCCTACCCTTTTTTCTTTTTTTCCATCTTTCTTTCATTTGCTGTGTCTCTCCTTTCTGTCTCACTCCTCCTTCTTCCCTTTCTCCTTTCCTTCTTTCTCTCCTTCTACCCATCCATCCTTTCTTCCATCTCTTTCTATCCACCCTCCTTCCCTCTGATCCTCCCTTTCTTGGTTTCTTCATACTTTTTTCCTTCCCTTCTCTCCTCAGAGTGAAGGATGCTTATTAGGAAGTGCCCTCAGAACCAACACTTGTGGAGGGGAGGGAAAGGAAGCAGGAAGGACAGGAGAGAGCAGTTGAGCTGTGATGCAGGTCCAGTGACAGTCCTGGTTGACCCCACTGAGAGCTCAATGTCCGCCAGAGTTACCTGAACTTTGTCCAGAATGACAGACTTTGTATCCCTGCCTTGATCAATCATCAGATGTGGACTGCTTTTTGAGTTTGAGTAAGGTGCTTCTCTTCAACTGGGCACTCCCCGGAAGGGCTGATAAATGAATGTTGTCAGCTGACAGCTCTCTAGCTGTTGGAGACACTAGACCTTCTGTGAAAGGGACACTGTGTGGTGCTTCATCACGTCCACCCTGGTTTCTTGAGTGCTTGGCACCTTCTCTGCTTACCATTCCTTCTCTTACCTTCTTCTGGGGACATTTTTGTTTTTGTTTTTCTTGAGGCATATCCTTTAAAATTTCCTTAGTAAGAGTATGTTTAATATCTCCCTTATTCTTAAATTGGGTCCAAAAGTCTAGTGAAGGGTTTTGCGTTTTTTCCTCTTAACACTTTGAAGGTATGATTTCATTATCCTCTGCATTGCTACTCTTTAGAAACCTTCTGTCAGTTTAACTGTCATTCCTTTTTATGTCCTCTCATTTCTTTCTGGCTGCTTTTAAGATTTTTTTTTTTTTTTTTGGTCTTTATCTTCTGCTGTTTCACTCCAGTATGTCAAGTGGATTTCTTTTCATCAATCCTGTTTATGTTGCCCTTCTTGCGTCTGTGTCTCCTCCATTAAAAAACAATTTCCAGACATAGGGTACATCTTTTCATTCTGTTACCTCTGTCTTAGATTTCCTCTCTCTGTCTCTGTTACCTCTTTGTCTCTTTAAATTTTGATATAAATTCAAATCTCTAGAAAGTTGCAAATATAATAAAATTCATTCCCATATAGCCTTTACCAGGCTTCACTAATAGTTTATATTTTGACCCATTTGCTTTATCACTAGTACTTTGTGTGTGTGTGTGTGTGTGTGTGTGTGTGTGTGTTTGGGTGTATTTCATTACTATAGCTACGTAATAGGTTTTCTCTAAAACCTAGTGGCATTAAAAACAAATGGATTCTGTGGATCAGGAAGTTGGATGGGGTCCAATGGGTGTGGCGGTTTGTGTCTGCTTATGATATCTGGAAGACTCTCAGGTTAGATGCTGGAATCATCTGCAGGCTGTTCACTCACATGCCTGCCTGCCGATGCTGGTTAAAGTCTGGTGGAGACTCAATTTCTGTCCATGTAGGCCTCCCTGTGTGGTCTCTCTCTATCTAATGAATTGAGTCCTTTCATCTTGGACTTGTTAATGTCATTTTCTTGTATGTTTGTGTATTCTGTTTTGTCTTTCTTTTCTTCTTATTTCTCTGCCTTTTGTGGATTGTGTTTTAATTACACCTTTTAGGAAAACTTCCTCTGGGTTTGAAAGCTACATGCTCACATTTATCTTCTTATGGAGGTTACCCTAAGATTTTTGAACACATGTAAGATCAATGCATAAGCTTATGGTCTTCTTACAAGGTGTAAAATCAAATTAAAGAAAAACGTAAGCACTTTTTCTTTTTTGTTTTCTGTCCTATCTTCTTTTACTAATGTTAAGATCATCTGGTATTATAGATTAGGTTGTCAATAATTCTATTTGTATTATGCTGCAAGAATTACTTTGGCTAGATTAAGTACACATGTTCTAAGTAATTTAGAAAAATAGATAAAATAGACAGGCAGCTGAATTCCAAAACAGAGTTCTTAGGATTCGTTTCTGAGCTTGAGGTGACTTAGTGAATGAATGTTAATCATAGCAAAGGGCCTGATAGATAAAGCAGGAACTTTGACTTTTCTCCCCCAGTTACCTATACTCAGTGCCTTATTGCTTCAGCCTCCTGTTTTCCTCTCAAGTATCTCAGGGGAGAATATTCTGTTTAGTAGAGCATACAGTTTTCCAATCACATTGGTAATTGCCAATAGCCCTCATATCTCTATATCCACTCCTGGGTTTGCTTTATTTCATAGAGAGAACTTTTCTTTATAAGCATTTGATCTAAAGTAGAAAACTATACCACGGATAGAAACTAAAACTTATTTTAGTAACAACGTGACAAGAGCTCAATTCATTTATGCCTGTGTCTTCAGTGTAAGCTAAGAAAACTTCTAAAAATATATCTCTCAGTTTTCTTATAGGTAAAATTGGAAAAAAAAGAGAAAACTCTACGTCAAGGTTATTATGAAGATTAGCAATAATGTTAAGTACAAAGCAAGGCACAGAGTAGATGCTTACGAATGTGGTAGTTTTGACCAAATACCTTATTCTAAGTACCATTCCCCACCCCTTCTCCCCGCCATGAAGCTCTTAGGTTTTCTCCTGTCCACCCTGATAACTTTTTGGAGTCCATCTGTTGAGGGAATGCTGGCCTATGATGTTTGTGTATATATATAATTTTTAATCCGTTGCCTAGAGATAAGATGCTCTTCTCTAGTGTGAAAATTTAAAGATTATGGAATCATGAGAGGGGCTATGAATTCAAGAGAATAGTAGCAAAATATCAGAGGTTTATCTTCTCTTCTTATATTTTCCCATGTTCAGTCATTTAAAATGCCATTTTCATGATCTCCGCTTTCTACACATAAGTCATATTATCATTTAATATTTATTAAAATTGGCCTTAGTTCAATTCATTTATTTTATGTTGCCTTCTATTAATCAATAATAGCCCTGAAAATATAGGTTTGGCCAGTTATGTGGGCTGTTTATTTTAATGGTTACTATATATATAAACTATAATTGTTAATATAAAATTATTCTTTAGCATGTCACCTAAAATATTATTACATCATATTTTATCGGTGCTATACTTTGGGAAACTCTGTCCTCCTGAGTGTAGTGCTCACTCTCTCCCCATTTTGTTACAAGCTTGAGTATCCAACTAAGCAACTAGCTGACTTCTTCCCTTCTTTCTCGTTTCCTGTGTATCCTACCACCCACGTATTCTTTCATTTACAACTTAGTGCCCTGTGCTATACTTGATATGTGGTAGGTACTCAATGGGTAATTGTTGAATAATGAAGTTGAGGCTTTTCAAAAATGACTTGAGGTATCTAGTTTTATTTATTTGTCTTTTCCACTTTTATTTACATTTTATCCAGTGCTTAAAAATATGCAAACAAGTAAAGATCACGATTGTGCCATGTCCACGGTATACTCAGTTTTTCTGAAAATAATAATAAAATTCCTAGATAGGGCAAAATCCAACCATATTATTATTATTATATTTTATAGCTGAGAATATTGAGACTCAATGGTGTGAAGTAATTTACCAGAGATCTCAGAGTAAATTAGTCCTAGGGCTTGATTTTGAACCCAGGATACTTGGCTATTAAGTCAATGCCAGAACACTTGAGGATATTTTCCACCCAGCAGCTTGGAGATCAGGGAGGCAGTGCTTTGTTACCTGTTGTCCATTGAACATACAGTCGCCCTTCCTTTCTCTCCCCAACACTCCCTCTTCATATATTCATGCACATACCAGTATTCAGTTTTCTCTGTCGCTTTTGGGAATTGAGCTAGAAGCTATGTTTGTAATTACAGTATAGTTTGGAAGAGGTGGAAAGTATACTATGGCTTATTTTTCCAATTTAAGGTGGAATTACATTTGAATAGTTTGCAGTTCAGTAGCAAGGTCATATAGTTTGTACTTCCATCATTTGTATTACGGAAACATACTTTGTAAACATAGCATACTTTGTCTATATAGACTATAGTGGGTAAGTTTGGGTTTATAATCAAATAAGGATTGCAATAAGACCTCCAGAAAAAAAATATTTCATTGACTTTGTATTCTAAAGCTCTTTTATATGAGATGATTTATATTTGGCAAAAGATGTGAGGTTCTGATTGAAAAGCAATCAGATGAGAGCTGTATGCACTTAGTAATACTATGTAATCTGATAAGCTGTTCCCAGCTTACTCCCACTAAGCAAGGTGGACAGGAATACAGTTTTCCTAGGAAGAGATGGGCTGTAATTTATTCTAATGCGTAGGACAGATTTATGCTGCAGTTTCCAGCATAGAGAACCTAACAAAAGGAACCATCTTTTTAAAGACATGAAAAAATTTCTTCATTCCTTTTATTGATTAACCTGGTGTGTGTGTATGAATTTTTCACAAAGATCTCCAACCATTAGAATATTACTCTGTGAAAATTACGACTAAAGGCTTTTCTCCAGAACATTTATGGCAGGTGAAAAAAATAAATAATTTCTGAAGTAAGAATCAGAGCCACCCCTCTGCAAAACAGAAATTTTTCTTTCATATCCAGTTCCACATTTTATGTTCACTGCCTTCGTTGCAGGCACAGGCATGGATCTTCTCCCTCTGTCTCTCTATCCCTCATATGCACACGTGCACTTACGTGTGCACACACTCTTCTCCTAACTGCCCGCCTCTTCTTTTTGGTATATTGGGCCTGGGTCCTTGTTTTAGGTGCCTCTGGCCTGGGGTGACCTACCCAGGTCAGTGGTAACCCTTTGACTACCCGAGTTTTATGTCTACAGGCTCTCTTTCTCTGTAGCTGTTTATCTTCTGTCAACACATACTGTAATAATGGGTCTGTTTTGTAACTCAGCCCTTAGAGTAGGAACTCTCACTTTGTTCAGTGGCAGTTAGTTGATCTTCTAAATTCACTATTCCATGCTAAGGGTAAAAAGCCAGAAGATTATATCTTATTTTTTGTAGCATGTGAATTTCCATATGTGAGTTTATGATCTAACTTCTAGAAACAGAACATGTTAGGCAGAAAGGGAGGCTGGAGGAAGAGGTTGCTCTGGACATTTGTGTGGTCTGATAATATCCATCAAGGCACTTATTATGTAGTGCCTCTGGTAAATGTGGCTGTGTTGCATTGATTACATTAAAATTTCCCCAAGAAATTGGGTCAGATATTATGTCATTTAGAGGGGAAGTCTTCTCTTCCTTCCTTTCCCTTCCCTTCCCTTCTTCCAACCCACAGTGTTATAGATTATATCACAGTTTAAGCTTTCATTGTTTCACTCTATGGATCACGCCTTTGAAATTCTGACCAGTTTTCCAGCCTTGCTTTCTCCATTTTTCAACTTCATCCTCAGCTCTTCCCTGATATTTATTCCATTTAAATCTATCATTTTAAAGGTGTAAAATGTTCACAATAATCTATTAATGTTGTGAGCGTGCCAAGTCAGTCTGTAATGGAATTAATATAGATTGCAAATGTGGATAATTCCTGAAAAGAAATGCCTTTACTTATTTCCCCCCTCTAAATTTAGATAATTTCCTTAATGCTCCACTTCAATTTTGGTTGTAAGGGAAACATCAGGTATAAAATCTGAGAATTTAAGAGGCTATATGAGTATTGATGTGCCAGATTTATTTGTGAATGTACCAATTTCAGGGTCAGGAAAATAATATTTTTAATTAGCAAAAACAGTTGCTATAACTAAAATGAATTCTTGTAAGATGTTCATCATAATATTGTCTAAAAGAATATGTAATGTATTATATTTAATAATAAATATAAAATAATATTATTTAAAATACCAAAGCTTTGGAAGTATCCTACATACTTAATATGAATGTGAGGCTAGAAAATGATATACCTACTCTATAGAATATATTTACCTTTAAATTATTTGTGAAGAGTTTTTATTCCATGCAAACTTGTATATATTGAGTGAAAAAAATTGCAAATAATGATTTAAAGTATATGGAGAAAAATGAGAAGCATACCAAAATGTTAATAGGGGTTACCTTTTGGTGATATTTCTCTTAGCCTTAATGCTGTGCTTGAATTTGACGTTTTCAACTTTTTTTTTTTTTAATTATGGACATAGTGATCTGATATGAAGACCACACTGAAATCCTAAGTCTTATATGGTTAGGAATTGATGAGTTTTTCAAGTGATTGATCAAAAATCAGGTTTTACAGTTGGAACCATCTTTAAAAAAAGTTACAGACACTGTATAGCTATTTTATATAGCAATGCACACTGGAAAAGATGATGTTTTCCTTATTTGTTGGATATCATTTAGGTTAAGTTGATAGAGTTTTTTTTAAAGTTTTTATCCTTACTGGTTTTTTCCCCCCATCTGTTTCTACCAAATACTGATAGATAGGAATGTTAGTCTTTTGTTTTAGCCAGTGTATTAGTATATAGTGTATTTTACTATGGTTTTCATTTGCATTTCCATGATGACTAATGATGTTGAATATCTTTCATGTGCATATTGACAATTCTTCTTCTGCATCATTGTTTTGAAGGAGAAGTTTGTGTTTCTTCTTCTGCATCATTGTTTTGAAGGAGAAGTTTGTGTTTGTGAATGAAAAGACCTGGTGGCCTCAATTTTCTTTCTTTGCACTAGTATTTTAGCTTCCTGCCATCCTCAGCTGGCTGTGCGGCTGTGCTTTGAAGCGATGCTGTCAAAGAAGGAATAAAAAGGGAAGCTTTATGCTTGTATTGAATTAATTCATAAAACTTGGGGTGGAGAAGTTAACCTCTATGCACAAGACTCCCTTCTGATTAACAGATGTCTATAGAGCCTGCATCCTTGGGAGACTGGATCCTATTATAGCAGGTGTAAAACTATCACTGCTCTGGGTACATCTCTATATAGAGTTCAAATCTTGAAATCTGTCACTCCCTTAAAATAAATCCCATTTGTACTCAGGTTTTTAACATAAAAATATGGAATGAGCTCTTATATTACATGGAGTGTTTTGAATTATTTTAACATAATAAAACTATCTCTTTGAACAGTATGTTTATTTCCTGTGAAATTTTTTTTTATTGGTAGATGTTAGATACATTTAAAAAGGTTTACAAGGTGTTACTGCAGCAGTGTAAATTAGAAGTTGTGAGATGTATTTTCTGTTTTCAGAAGGTTAGTTCCATTCAAATAACACTGAGTGCCATATATTTGTTTTGAAATTTTTTCTATAATCAGGCTTTCATGCATATAAACACAAAAAACATAAAAATAAAATTTTATGAGATTTTAAGCGCTCTTAGTAGAAGCACTTTTCTAGATATATTTATTCTGTCTCTCTCTCTCTCTCTCTCTCTATCCCCCTCCCAATGTGTATCTATACACACACATATATTACTTGCTAAGTAACTTTAGGTAAGTAAACCTGATATACCTACTTGATTTCCTTTTTTTTTTTATAAAATAGAATAGTATTAATCTTGCTCCACAAGATTTCTTACAACAAATAGTAAGATAATAATATGAGATATTTGTATGATAGAGTTTATCAGCTGAGACAGAATGGGGGCCTCATAGATTCTTATGGAATCTACTCCAGGGATTTTAAGGTTGCTCTGGACCAATGAACATAAATATTAGAAAGTTTGAGGACCCTAAAATAACACTTGGTCTCATCTCTGATTTTCAAGGGGGTTTAGGAGCTTTTTGTGAACAAACTTGAATCCTCACCATGAAAGAGGTCCATCCATCTACAAACATTTCTAATGAAAGAGGAAAGGAAACTCTGAAAGAAAAATCATACTCATATGATGTGTATAAGAAAATCTAAGAAGTCTGACCAGACTTTATGAGGAATAGGGGAGCAAATTTTACCACCCCAAGATATGCCTCTTTGGTATATTATTTGTTTATTTATCTGAAATATTATTCACATATAGTGTTATAGTAGTTTCCAATCCACCTCTCCTTGCTCTCTGTATTTAAGAGTCTGTTTTTTGTTTGTCTTTTCTTTGTTAGTTGGTTTTGTTTCTTAAACTCTACATATGAGTGGAATCATATTGTGTTTGTCTTTTTTTTTTTTTTGGTCTGACTTGTTTCACGTAACATTATACTCTTTAGGTCCATCCATGTTGTTGCAAATGGCAAGATTTCATTCTTTTTCATGACTGAATAATATTCCATTGTGTACTTATACCATCTCTTCTTTATCCTTTCATCTCTCAAAGGACACTTGGCTTGCCTCCATATCTTGACTATTGTAAAAAATGTTGTAATAAACATAGGAGTACATCTTTCTGAACTAGTGTTTTTGTTTTCTTTGAGTAAATATCCAGTAGTGGAATTACTGGATCATATGGTAATTCTATTTTCAAATTTTTAAGGAGCTTCTACAGTGCCTGAACCAATTTGAATTCCCACTAATAGTGTACGATGGTTCCTTTTTCTCCACATCCTTGCCAACACTTGTTATTTCTTTCCTTTTCTTTCTTTTCTTTTCTTTTTCTTTTTGATGTTAGTCACTCTGACAGACATGAGATAATGTCTCATTGTATTTTTATTTGCATTTTCCTGATGATTAATGATGTTGAGCATCTTTTCATGTGTCTTGGCTATTTGTATGTCTTCTTTGGAAAAATATCCATGTCTTCTGACCATTTTTAAATTGGATTACTTTTAATTGGATTGTTTGGGTTTTCTTGGTGTTGAGTTATATAAGCTCTTTATATGTTTATGATATTAACCCCTTACTAGATACATCACTTGAAAATATCTTCTCCAATTCAGTAGTTTGCTTTTTTGTTTAGTTGATAATTTCCTTTGCTGTGCAGAAGCTTTTTTTTTTTTTTTAATTTTAGAAAGAGAGAAAGTGAGAAGGAGAGAGAGGCAGATGGAAAGAGGGAATCCCGACCAGACTCCAAACTCAGTGCAGAGCCTAATGTGGGGCTCTATGCCATGACCCTGGGATCAGGACTTGAGTCGAAATCAAGATTCAGGTGCTTAACTGACTGAGCTACCCAGGTACCCCTGCAGAAGTTTTTTATTTTAATATAGTCCCAATAGTTTAATTTTGCTTTTGTTTCCTTTGGGAAGACATATATAGAAAAATGTTTCTATGGACAGTGTCAAAGAAGTAGCTGCTTATGTTTTTTTTTCTAGGAGTTTTATGGATTCAGATATCACAGTTAGATCTTTAATCCATTTTGAGCATACTTTTGTTGATGGTGTAAGAAAGTGGTTCAGTTTCATTTTTTGATGCATATAGCTGACCTGTTTTTCCAGCACCATTTGCTAAAAAGACTGACTGTCTCATTGTAATTCTTGACTCCTTTGTTGTAGATAAATTGACTATATATGCATAGGTTTATCTGGGCTTTCTATTCTATTCCATTAATCTATGTTTCTGTTTTTGTGCCAGTATCATACTGTTTTGATAACTACAATTTTGTAGTATATCTTGAAATCTTGGATTGTGATATCTTTAGCTTTGTTGTTCTTCCTTAAAACTGCTTTGGCTATTCAGAGTCTTTTATGATTTAACAGATTGTAGTGCTCTTTGTTCTAGTTCTGTGAAAAAATGTTGATATTTTTATAAGAATTGCATTAAATCTGTAGATTTCTTTGGGTAGTATGGACATTTTAATAATACTAATTCTTCTAATCCATGAGCATGGAAGATCTTTCCATTTGTTTTTGTGATCTTCAATTTCTTTCAGCAGTGTCTTATAATTTTCAGAGTACAGGTCTTTCACCTCCATGATTAAGTTTATTCAGTATTTCATTATTTTGGTGCAATTATAAATGGGATTTTTTTCATAATTACTATTTCTGCTGCTTCATTATTAGTGTAAAGAAATGCAACAGATTTTTGTATATTAATTTTGTATCCTGCAACCTTACTGAATTCATTTATGAGTTCCAATAGTTTTTTGGTTAGAGTTTTCTATATAGAGTATCATGTCATCTGCAAAGAGTGAAAGTTTTACTTTTTCCTTACCAATTTGGATGCCTTTTATTTCTTATGTAATCTGATTGCTGTGCCTTGAACATCCAGTACTATGTTGAATAGAAGTGATGAGGGTGGACATCCATGTCTTGTTTTTGATCTTAGAAGAAAAGCTTTCAGTTTTTCACTATTGAGGATGATGTTAGCTGTGGGCTTTTCATATATGACCTTTATCATGTTGAAGTATGTTGCCTCTAAACCTTTATTGAAGGTTTTCATCATGAATGGATTTGTACTTTCTCAGATGCTTTTTCTGTATCTACTGAGATGATCATAATGTTTTTTAATCCTTTTTCTTGTTATTGTGATGGATCATGTTAATCAATTTGTAAATATTGAACCACTCTTTCATCCCTGGCATAAATCCCACTTGATTGTGATGAATGATTTTTTAAATGAATTGTTGGGTTTGATTTGCTAATATTTTGTTGAGGGTTTTTGCATGGGTGTTTATCACATATATTGGCCTGTAGTTTTCTTTTTTTGGTAGTATCTTTATCTAGATTTAGTATCAGGGTAATGATGGCCTCCTAGAATGATTGGAAAGCTTTCTGTCCTCTTCTATTTTTTTGGAATAGTTTGAGAAGAATAGGTATTAACTCTTCTTTAAATGTTTGATAGAATTCATCTGTTAAGCCATCTGGTCCAATGTTTTGTTTGTTGGGAGTTTTTTGATTACTGATTTCATTGCTAGTATTTGGTCTGTTCAAATATTCTATTTTTTCCTGATTCAGTTTGGAAAGTTATATGTTTCTAGGAATTTATCCATTTCTTCTAGGTTGTCCAATTTGTTGGCATATACTTTTTCATAATGTTCTCTTATAATCCTTTGTATTCCTGTAGTGTTGATTGTTGTATCCCCTCCTTCATTTCTACTTTTATTTATTTGAGTCCTCTCTCTCATTTTTTTTTCCTTGATGAATCGGTCTAAAGGCTTATCAATTTTGTTGATCTTTTCAAAGAATCAGCTCCTGGTTTAATTGGTCTGTTTTATTGTTTTGTTTTGTTTTGTTTTTACTTTCTATTTTATTTATTTGTGCTTTACTCTTCATTATTTGTTTTCTTATACTGGCTTTAGGTTTGTTCTTCTTTTTATAGCTTATTAAGTGTAAGGGTAGGTTGTTTATTTGAAATTTTTCTTGTTTCTTGAGTAGGCCTGTATTGCTATAATCTTCCCCTTTAGAACAGCTTTTGCTGCATCTCAAAGATTTTGGACTGTTGCATTTTCATTTTCACTTGTCTCCATGTATTTTTTTTTATTTCCTCTTTGTTATTTTGCTTGCCCCATTCATCGTTTAGTAACATGTTATTTAACCTTCATATATATGTGTTCTTTCCGGATTTTTTTCTTGTAATGTGTTTCAAGCTTCATAGCATTGTGTTTGGAAAAGATACATGATATGATTTCAGTCTTTTTTTTAATTTATTGAGGTTTGTTTTGTGACCTCAACATTATTGTAGATAATGTTTCATCTGAACTTGAAAAGAATGTGTATTCCACTGTTTTTGAATGGGAAGTTCTGAATATGTTTGTTAAGTACACCTGATCTAATGTGTCATTCAAAACCACTGTTTATTTGTTGATTTTCTGTCTGGATGATCTAGCCATTGATATAAATGGGGTGCTAAGTCCCCTACTATTATTGTGTTACTGTTAGTTTTTTCCTTTATGTCTGTTAATAGTTGCTTTATGTATTTAGGTGCTCCATGTTGGGCGCACTGATATTTATAGTTGTTATAGGGTCTTTTTGGATTGTTTTCTTTATCATGTAGTGTCCCTCTTTGTCTCTTATTACAGTCTGTTTTAAAAAATTTTTTTTAAATGTTTATTTATTTTTGAGAGAGAGAGAGACAGAACATAAGAGGGAGAGGGGCAGAGAGAGAGGGACACACAGAATCTGAAGCAGCCTCCAGGCTCTGCGCTGTCAGCACAGAGCCCGACGTGGGGCTGGAACCCACAAACTGTGAGATCATGACCTGAGCTGAAGTCAGAAGTTTAAATGACTGAGCCACCCAGGTGCCCCACAGTCTGTGTTTTTTAAAAAGTTTATTTATTTTGAGAGAGAGAGAGAGAATAGGGGAGGAGCAGAGAGAGTGAGAGAATCTCAAGCAGTTTCCATGCTATCAGTGCAGAGCTTGATGTGGGGCTCAGTCTCACGAACTGAGAGATGACCTGAGCCCAAATCAGGAGTTGCAGTCTTAACTGACTGAGCTATCCAGGTACCCCTCCAGTCTTTGTTTAAAAGTCTATTTATCCAATACAAGTATTTGCTACCCCAGCTTTCTTTTCACTTCCATTTGCATGAGAAATCCTTTTCTGTTTCCTCATTTTCAATCTGCATGTGTCTTTAGGCCTGAAATGAGTCTCTTGTAGGTAGCATATAGATGGGTCTTGTTGTTTTACCCAGTCAGTCACCCTATATCTTTAGTTTGGAGCATTTAGTCCAGTTACATTTAAAGTAATTGTTGATGAGTATGTACTTATTACCATTTTGTTACTTGTTTTATAGTTGTTTTCATAGTTCTTCTCTGTTCTTCTTGTTTTGCTCTCCTCCCTTGTAGCTTGATAACTTTTGTTGGTGTTTTTCTTGGATTTTTTCTTTATTTTTTGTGTATCTATTACAGGTTTTTGATTTGTGGTTACCATTAGATTAATATAAAACATCCTGACTGATTTCTGTAGATATAATTAATTTTACTACCTTATGTGCTTTAATCTTCATAGTGGTTTTATAAGCGATTAATCCACTACTTTTATTGTATGTTTGCATTTACCTGTGAAATGTTTTTCTTCCATAATTTTCTTAATTCTAATCATGGTCTTTTTTTTCCACTTAATTTTCTCTTTAACATTTCCTATAAGGCTGATTTAGTGATAATGATAATGATAGTGATAATGATAATGATAATTTAGTTAGTTTTGTTTTGTCTGAGAAACTCTTTATCTCTCCCATTCTGAATGATAGTCTTGTGGGGTAGAGTATTCTTGTTCATGGGTTTTTTTTTCCTTTTAGTACTTTAAATGGATCATACCACTAACTTTTCGCCTGCAAAATTTCTGCTGAAAAATAAGCTTATAGCCTTATGGGGTTTCCCTAGAAAGTAACTGTTTATTATTGATGCCTTTAAAATTCTTTCGTTATCATTACTTTTTGTCATTTTAACTATTATGTGTCCTGGTGTTCACCTCTTTCTGTTTATTTTGTTCAAGCCTCTCTGTGCCTCCTAGATCTGCATATCTCTTTCCTTCCCTAGATTAGGGACGTTTTTCACTATTATTTATTCAAATAATTTTCTTCCCCCTTCTCTTTCTTTTCCTTATCCCTATAATGAAATCCCTGTAATGCGAATGTTATTACACTTGATGAAGTTGCTGAATTCCTTTAACCTGTTTTCAGCTTTTATTATTCTTTTCTCTTTTTGCTATTTAGCTTGGTGGCTTCACATTATCCTGTCTGTCAGATCACTAATCTATCCTTCTGCCTCCTCTAATCTGCTATTGATTCCCTCCAGTGTATTTTTAAAATTTTAGTTATTGAGTTCTTCATCTCTGGTTATTTTTTATATTTTCTATATCTATCTTTGTTAAAAGTCTCACTGAAATGCTTCATTCTTCCTCAAGTCCAGTGAGTAGATATCTTTGTGATCATTGCTTTGAATTCTTTGTCAGGCATATTGGTTATCTCTGTTTTATTTAGCTATTTTGCTATGGTTTTATCCTATTATTTGATTTGGGACATATTCCTCTGTCTCCATTTTGTCTAACTCTCTTTTTTTCTGTGTATTAGAAAAGTCATCTATGAAAGTAGTGGCCTTGTGAAGAAGTCCTGTGGTGCCCTGTAGTGCAATTTCCCCTTTTCATCAGAACCAGGCACTTCAACGATATCTCTAATGTGGGTTGTATGTGTCCTACCTTTGTTGGCTGAGCCATGTTTGCCTTCAATAGAGTAGGCTGCAATGGCTCACTTTCCCTGTTGTGGGCACAATAAGCAGGGTTTGGTCCTTGTGCTGTTAAGGGGCCTTTCTGGGGCTTGTAATTGGATGATGTCAGCAGTCAGACCAGATGCCTGGCCTCAGCCCATTTGCCAGTGCTGCAGTCACACTGAAATGCAGGGGCTCTTTCCCTGTGCTGCCCCCTGAGAGATTTTCATTGGTGGATGGGGCCAGCAGTCAGACCAGATCCCAGATCCCTGCCCCCAGCCTGTTTGCCAGGGCTGCATGGCCCTGGTTGGTAGGACAGTCTCTCTGTGCTGCCAGCTATAATGTTTGGCTGCTGAGGCTACTGAGACTGTGGGTGCACTGATGTATATAGTTATCTTCCCCTTTCTCCTGAGCAGGAGTCACTTTGGAGTGGCACTGATCCCTCCTGGGATTGCTTTCAAGGTTTGTCATGGCAGGAGCCACTTTGAAGTGATACCTGCAGAGTGGGTCATGTTGGATGGGGTGGAACCACAGGAGAGCATGGGGGCATAGCAGGCAGTGATAACAAGATAGGTAGACAATTTTCCCACTGATTGCTACCAAGTGTCATGGTTTATGGACTTTAGGAGGGGTGGGAAATGGTTTCCCACCAGCACTTTTGTTCTTGGAGAAATCTCTCTCAGGTCCCTGCCCCTCCAGCACACATTCTGAGATAAGTAAATAAATGTTCTATATCCCAGCCACATTTCAAACTGCTGCTTCTATGCTGTATCTGTTCCAGTGTTTTTGTTATGTTGGCTCTTTAAAGGTGGGGACCCAGTTTCTTATTGCTTACTGGCTCTCCCAGAGCTAAGCTCACTGATTTTTAAAGTACCCAGGGTCAAGCCCACTGATTGTAAAAACTCATGAAGTTCAACCCCTCTTGTTTTCAAAGCCAAAATGTTATGGAGACTCATCTTAGTATGAGTCCCCCATGTTTGGGGTGCCTGGTGTGGGGTCTAATCCTGTGCCTGTGGTGTCCATCTCATTTGAGGATAGTTTCAACTGGTGTTTGACTCCCAGCTGCATCCTTGCCCATCTTTACAATTAACTGTAGAAAGTCTGTTCTGCAAGTCTTTGGGTAGTTTTCAGGGTTACACTGATGTGGCTGTTATTTTGGTGTGTCTGTGGGCTGAGGTGAGCTCAGGATCCTCCTGCTTCACCCTCTTCCCAGAAGTCCTGGAATATTGATTAATTTAAGCTTTTTATTTTTAAGAAACTGCAGACACAAGAGAAGCTCTGAAAACTAAGTAAAAGTTACCCCTTTGTAAGAGACATTTGCATGTATAAGAGAAATCTCCGCTTGTTACAGTATCTTGCTGGCTGCACTAGAAAGTAGGAGATGACTCTAAATCTCTAGAAATTGTTACCAATGAAGAAAGCATGTATTTAAATCTGTGTAACAATCTTATCTTTGTTTACTATACTTCTCCTACTGGTCTCCCACAACTTCTCCCTACCCCCAATATTTGTCTTTATTTCAAAATGGTATTTAAGGTGATGGCTTAGGCCATTTTGGAGGGTTACTTCATTTTCCTGAGTCTCTTCTATGTATACAGGAGGTATACTTGTTATTAAAATTTTGTTTGATTTCCTCCTGTTAATCTCTCATATCAATTTAATTCTTAATCCAGCTAGAAGAATCTTAAAACGTAGAGAAAAATGTTTCTCCTCAAAAGAGGTTCTGAAGGTTAGGAAGAAGCTGTAGTTTAGGATAAATTATGAAGCTGCTCTTGAGACCTCTCTGGCTCCAATTCCCTTATGACTGCCTTTTGAAAACCTTATGCATCTTATGGAATATGCTAGGTGATATAGGGGGAATTGTATTTTTAAAGGCCCCTAGCAAATGCTGGGAATTAAGGAAAGAGGGATGGAGAGGGACCAGGCAAAGTAATGTTGGGGATGGGGATCTTGATCAACAAAAGTGGAGAAGGAAGAGTGGCAGAAGGGGCACTCAAGACCAAGTTTGGGTCAGGACTGTACCAAGGGTCACCATATTAGTTTGCTGTGGCTGCTATAACAACACAACACAACACAACACAACACAACACAACAGACTGATTGGGTTAAACAACGAAAGTTAATTTTCTCATGATTCTGAAGGCTGGAAGTCTAAGATCAAGATGTGGATAGGTTTGGCTTTTCCTGAGACCTCTCTTCTTGGCTTACAGATGGTCATCTCCCTGTGCCTTCACATGGTCTTTTGTTTTTGTGCATGAAATGTCTGTGTCCTAATTTCCACTTCTTATAAGGACAGTTGTTTTGGATTAAGGCCCACCCATATGACCTCAGTTAACTTAATTAGCTCTTTAACAGACATAGGGCTGTTAGGGTTAGGACTTTAATATACAAATTTGAGAAGGACACAGTTCAGCACATAACAGTAATCTTAGTATGACATTAGCATCCATATTAAGTTACCACAGGTTAGACTGAAAATAATACACAGAACAGCAGCAACAGGAAGAGTTGAGCAGTGGAGCCTCACAGTCTGTGAGAATGGCCTGCCAGCTCTCCTAGAAAGACATAGGAGGGAGAACTGTGGTCCTCGCACTTGACATATAGGGCAAATGGTCTAACAACTTGAAGGAAATCCGTGAAAGTGTTCCTTTTCAGGATCTGCAATGCATGTGTTCTAGGATTATTTGGGTTATGTATAAAATGCCTATTAGAAATTATATAGATAAGACATATAAGGTCAGAGTAAGTGCAAAGAATGACAATGACATTTTAAAAATAAAATTTTTTTAACATTATTTCTACTTGCATTCGTTCTGAGTTGGAAATAGCTTTAGAAAATGTTCTATTCAATTTTCTTTTTTCCTTATAAATGTTTATTTATTTGTGAGAGAGACAGGGTGTGAGTGGGGAAGGTGCAGAATGAGAGAGGGAGACACAGAATCTAAAGCAGGCTCCAGACTCCCAGCTGTCAGCACAGAGCCCGATGCAGGGCTCAAACTCACAAAGCGCGTGACCGTGACCTGAGCTGAAGTTGGACGCTCAATGAACTAAGCCACCCAGGCACCCCTGTTCTATTCAATATCATAATTTCATATCATTTTCCTCTAAAAAGTCTGTGCAAAAGACAGAACAAACATTTTCAGTGTTAAACAAATAAACAGATTTAATCTAAAAAAAGTTGAGATGACTGGTCCTTGGAAACAAATGAGCTAAGACTCAAAAGGCAATGTTTTGAACCACCAAAATAGAGTGCATAGCGTCTTAGCTTCAGCTGCCATACAAAATACCATAGACTAGGCAGCTTAAACTGCAGAAGTTTATTTTATCACAGTTCTGGAGGCTAGAAATCCAAAATTAGAGTGCCGGTATGGCCAGGTTCTAAGGAGGACACTTTTTTTGGCTTGCAGATGACCACCTTGAACCTATCTTCACATGGCAGAGAGGAGCAAGTGAGAGTGAGCAAGCAAGAGTAAAGGAAAAGCTAGAGAGAGAAAGTGAGCATGAGCACACTCTCTGGTGTCTCCTTTGTAGAGACACTAATCCCACCTTACTGAGGGTCCCACCCTCGTGGTCTTATCTAAACTTAATTACTTGCCAAAGGTCCCATCTCCAAATACCATTACACTGGGGGTTCCGGCTTCAATATATGAATTTGAGGGGGAGGAGTGGTATACAATTTAGTCCAAGCACATAGGTAGAATAAGCAAAATATGAGGGAAAACAATCATAAACAACTATAGAATACTATCTAGGCACTAAGCTATTTTAGAACAATTTTATTTGCTTTGTATTTATAAAATGTAAGTAGTTGGTGAAACTACATACAAGTTTTTAATGCAATTTTCTATAATAATGTGGTATGGGTATATACTATAAGATGCTTTCTTCCCTTTCCTATTCAGATCAGCAAGAAATGTATATTGTTGAGGGCTCATTTTGGCCTTTTCTGTTTGTGTGTTTTATTATTTATCATGGATTTTCCCGGTACTTTGAAGGGCCTGGTAGGTGGTGCCTTACACATAAGATGAGCGCTGCCTGGTCCCATGCAGGGATGACTGACAGGGACAGTTAATTCAGCAGGACCTCCAATTGTGTTGAATATGGAAAAAGGCCTTTGTCCCCCAAGTTTGAGGGCATGGACCAGATGAATGTCTTGGAGCTTTTTTAAGGCCTTATTCTTAGAAACTAGCTTCAGAGGGGAGTGCTAAAGCATCGAAAGGTATTTGCTCAAATATGAATGAAGAGTATAGTGTTTTGAAGGTAATCTTATTGAATTGGATTTGTTATCACATAAAGCAGCAGAGACACTCCTATAAATAAAGGAAGTCATAGAATCTTTTACTGTTTTACTGTTTATTTTGAATATTTTATTCTCAAGTTACATGTTTAATTAAAGTGTTTGCAGCAGAAGGATCAGTAGTTTTATTTACTTATTTATTTAATAAGTACTTATATAACACTTACTCTTTGTTAAGAAGAGGATTTTGCTCCATGTTCAAATATTGTAGAGTCTTCTAATATGCATATTTAGCTAATGTAAGTTAAGCCATATGCACTTGACCAAAGGGGGGAAAAAAAAGAAGTGGGCAGGAGGGAGGGAAGGAGAAAAGGATAAAAGTTGAATAGAAGTATTGATAAGAACATCTTTTTGTTATTCCTAATCTTAGAGTAAAAGCTTTCAATAATTTACCAATAGAAATTATGTTTGCTGTAGTGTTTTCTTCTATCAAATATTTTAATGCATTTTTTGAACTGCTTTTATGATTTTTCTTTTTTATTCCGTTATTGTGGAAAATTACACTGATTGATTTTCAGATGTTTAACCACATATTTCTTTTCTTTAGAATAATAATTAATAATTTTAAATTATTGAGTACCCTCAAAAGAACACTATTAGATAGGTATTGTGATGATTTTTACAGATGGAAACCGAGACACTGGAAGGGTCACAGAGCTAGTAAGTGAGGGAGTCGAGATTGGGACCTGGGAAGTTAATTTCTAGATCCACTTTGCTGGATTGCAAGAGTTAAATAGTGTGGTATAGAGACATGCTTTTCATACGCATGTGCAGGGAATTTTCTGGGGATCTTGTTTAAAAATAATTCCTGATTTAGTTGGCCTGACATGGTGCCTGAGTGTCTGCATTCCTACAAAATGCTATTGATCTGCTTTGTGTGATGAGGGATCAGGACCTGGAGATAGAAAAATAGAGTACCGTCAGCCCTAAGGATAAGACTCTGGTTAGCTCAATTCAGTTATTCTCTTTGCTGTTCCTTTTCCTAATGTGTGATATGAGCAGGTTGCATGGTTTTGAATTCCCAGCCACGCCTGCAAACCTTGCACACCCCCCTCTCCATGATTGGAGACACAGGAGGCCCCTTTCATATGTCATTGGTACAGTTAGTTCTCCTGGTCCTGACCAGCTAGGAGGCTCAAGACAGGGGAGCTGGTGCTAACCGCTTATTTCTGGAATACTCCCTAGAGTAATGATGTGTGTTATCCTTTTTATATATTTCTGGGTTACGTTTGCTGATATTTGGCCCAGGGATTTTGCATCCATGCTCAATAGAGGTTACCTTATGATTTTCCTAACTTGTGATGCTCAATTAGATTTTGCTTTATAGTGACCTCATAAAATGAATTGAGAAGTGTTTTCCCTGTTTCTAACTGCTAGAAGAGTTTGTGCAAGGTTGAGATTGATGATTCTTCCTTGAATGTTTGTCTCTGGTGATGTTATATAAGCCTAGAGATTTCTTTGTGGGAAGGTTTTAAATTACAGGCTTAATATATTGAAAAATACAAGAAAATTCAGACTTCCTTTCTTTTTGCTGAGTTAAGCTTTTGTAGAAATTGTGTACATCTAAATTTTCAAGTTTGTTGATAGAACGTTTTTCATAAAATCCTCTCATTATCATTTTCAATGTTTGTATGATCTGTGCTGTGGTGTACTCCTTTTAATTTCTATTATTGGTTCCTTTGATTTTCTCAATATATATATTTTTCCTTAAGACTTGCTAGATGTCTTTGATTCATGGGCTGCAGAAGTCTATTTCTTAATTAAAAAAATTTTAATATCTTTTTTTTTATCTTTGGGGGGGGGAGAGAGAGAGAGAGAGAGCAAGCAAGTGTGGGAGGGGCAGAGACAGAGGGGGACAAAGAATTCTAAGCAGGCTCCAGGCTCTGAACTGGCAGCACAGAGCCCAATGTGGGGCTTGAACTCACGGACCGTGAGATCATGACCTGAGTAGAAGTCGGACACTTAACCAACGGGAGCCACCCAGGTGCTCCTTCCTTAATTTTTAAGAATGTAGAGATTTTCTAGTTTTGTTTTTGTTGAATTCTGCTTAATTCCTTTGTGGTCATAAAAGATACTCTGAAAGATCCAAATTCTTTATATTTGTTGAGATTTGCTTTACGGATCAACGGATGTTTTATTTTGATAAATGTTATTTTGATGTTGTACTGTTCTTGAAAATAATAACATATCCTGACATTCTTGGAGCAGGGTTGTATATATTTATGTTTATCACATATATATGTATATATATATGTATGTATATCACATATATGTGTGTGTGTGTGTAAACATGTATATAGTCTGTCAGATTTTGCTGAGGTTTTTTTGTCTATTTCTTTTATCAGTTATTGAGAGAGAGATATTAAAGTCTCCCACTCTTGCACATTTTAAAAATATATTTGTAGCTACATTACTGAGTGTATATGAATTAAGAATTGCTATATATCCCTGGTGAATTGATTTTTTAATCATTATAAAATAGTGGTCTTTATCTTTAGAAATACTTCTTGTCTTCAAGTATACTTTGTCATGTTACAATAGCTACACTAACATTCTCTTGGTTCTTGTATGCATGTTCTTTTCTATGTGTGTATTTATATTTAAAGTCTGGCTCTTGTAATCAGCATTAGAGTTCTTTTTAATAAAATCTGATAGTATTAATCTCTTAATTGGACTAATTAATCCAATTACTGATTACTGATTTATTTGAGTTTATATCTACAATCTTATTTACTTCCTAATTTCCCACTTGTTGTTTTCTTTCTTTTTTGTACTCTTACCTTCTTTTAGATTAATCAAATTTTAAAAAGTATTCCTTTTTCTCCAGTCTTCCTTTTAGTTATATACTCTTTTTTCTGCTCTCTTAGTGGTTACCTTAGTGTTTAAAATATGCATTCATTAGACACTTTTCCATAGAAGACATCCAGATTGGCAAACAGACGCATGAAAAGATTCTCAGTGTCACTCATCATCAGGGAAATACAAATCAAAACCACAACGAGATATCACCTCACATTTGTCAGAATGGCTAAAATTAACAACTCAGGAAATAACAGATGTTGGTGAGGATGTGGAGAAAAGGGAACCCTACTGTACTATTGGTGAGAATACAAACTAGTGCAGCTACCCTGGAAAACAGTGTGGAGGTTCCTTAAAAAAAATTAAAAATAGAACTACCCTATGATCCAGTAATTGCACTACTAACAGTTTATCCAAAAGATACAAAAATGCTGATTCAAAGGGGCACATTCACCAGAATGTTTATAGCAGCACTATCAACAATAGCCAAATTATGGAAAGAGCCCAGATGTCTATCAACTGATGAATGGATTAAGAAGATGTGGTATATATATAATGGAATACTACTTGGCAATGGAAAAGAATGAAATCTTGCCATTTGCAACAATGTGGATGGAATTAGAGGGTATTAAGCTAAACGAAGTAAGTCAGGCAGAGAAAGATAGATACATGATTTCACTCCTATATGGAATTTGAGAAACCTAACAAATGAACATAGGGGAAGGGAAGGAAAAATAAGATAAAAACAGAGAGGGAGGCACACCATAAGAGACTCTTAAATACAGAGAAGAAACTGAGGGTTGACGGGAGTGGGGGAATGGGAGGGTGGGTTAAATGGATGATGGGCATTAAGGAGGGCACTTATTGGGATGAGCACTGGGGTGTTATATGTAAGTGACAAATCACTGGGTTCTACACCTGAAGCCAAGACTACACTGAATGTTAACTAACTTGAGAATTAAAAAAAAAAAAAGGAGGGAGGGAGGCAAACCACAAGAGACTATTAAATACAGACAACAAACTAAGGGTTGATGGGAAAATGGGAAAGGAGAGAAGATGGTTGATGGGCATCAAGGAGGGCACTTGCTGGGATGAGAACTAGGTGTTGTATGGAAGCCAATTTGACAATAAATTATATTCATTAAAAAACTCTTTTCAAAAAATGCATTTATTGGCTGAGTAAATTTGAAGACAAATTTGTATTTTTCCACTTCCCAGACACATGTACTCTACTTAGAATATTTAAACCACATTTACTCCCCCCACTCTTGCCATTTATGTTAATTTTTAAGGTCATTTAAATTCTACATATACCTAAACCTTCACAAGACCTTATTATTGTTCAGTATGATTAATATTCATTTAGATTTTTCTTTATACTTACTATTTCTGGCATTCTGCCCTTCTTTCTCTCTGCAATGATATTGTCAATAGCTCTGCTGGGCTCTCTACCTCTTATGGCTTTTTTCTTTGCTAGGAATTCCAGTTTCTAATCTTGTAACTGCTAATCTGCAATTGACAAACACTTCCAGGAAAAATGAACTCATCGAACATTGGCTTACTCATCTGTGATTTTTTTTTTCTTTCTGATTTTGCTCCTTCAATTATTGTCTCTATGGCTCTCTGATCATTACTAGTAGTAGTCATAGTCATAGTATTTTATCCCATGTTTCTTGCTGTTTTCAGCAAGACTCTTCTGCAAGTTATATTTTTGTCACAGCTAGAAAGGAGAAATACTCTCACACACTTTTTTTAAGTTCAATTTAACAGAGTTAAATGGTAAATGAAGTGCATAAATAGTTCTAATTTAGAACATAATACAGAAATGATTTGCTAGTCATGTATTTATTAATTTAAAGATACTAGGCTGGGTGCCTAATCTTGCCATGTAATATTCCATACTAGGTAAATATTGTTGAAGGTGATAAACAAGGTATCTTAAGTTCACATTCTTTTGGAAGGGGTTCAACTGGAAGGAGACATAGATAATGAATATTAACATATATTAATGGCATAATTAAGAGAATTATAAGTATTGTAAAAAATAAAACCAGGCAATGTGATATATAGAGACTGAGAGTGGGCAGGGGGATCAGGCTGTTCTGGAGTGAGTACCCTGTGTGGTTAGGAACATCTCTGAAGAGGTCATATTTGAACTGAGAACTGAATGAAAAATTACTGGCTCCGTACAAACTTAGGGGACAGAGAATTCCTAGAAGAAACAGCAAGAGGAATAGCCCTAAGGTAGAGATGATCTTGGCATGTTCAAGGAACATACACAAGTCTAGAGTGGCTTACACACAGAGAACGAGGAAATAGTGTGTGAGATGCGATCATAAATATCCAGAAGGCTCAGTTCATGTGTGGACTATAGATCACGTTTGAGGGGGTGGAATTATATTGTAATTCAATGGAAATCCAAGAGGGTTTAATATAAGGAAACAATATGGCTTATATTTTAAGGATCATACTGGCTGTGGTGTTGAGAATAGTTTATAGGGCACTGGTGAGGAAGTAGGGAGAGGAGGTAAGGGCAATTTTAGACTTCTAGTTAAATATGGTACAGTGGACACTTAGGTTTACCTTTGTTCTCTCCTGTAACTCCATGAAAATGACAGAGGAGGGACACACAGGAATGAACTCAGACAAGAAAAAAACAAAACAAAACATGAGATGGGAGACAACAATAGCTACATTATATGTATTGAGCAGGAGAATAGAGATATGTTCTCTGGACTTCGGGTGTCACCCTGAAGAACAATGAGATTAAATGAAAATGTTTACATTTAATGGAAAGCTTTCAGCTGTCTCCCTTCCTCCACTCAGTGAGATTACTCCTAGACAGGCTTCTACTTCCCACACAGGAGACTGGAGCATTCTGAGGAAATTTGGCAGCTTAAGATTTTGTGTCTATTAGACTTTAGTAAGAGGCACTGATTAGTATCTCCTTATGCTTTTATCTAATCTAAAGAATTTCTTGGGTAATCTAAGAACATTTAAACTACCCAGAGGCTTTGATAATGGTTGTGGTAACTATATCATAACTTTAATTCTTGCTTAAGACTGAGTTTTAATGAGTTTCCCTAATTTAGGACTTTCTCAATTTTATATTTTACTGCTTGTGTTTGAAAATTAGTTACCTCTTAACATGTCCTCAAATTTCTGGACTCATTTTTTTCCCCATTCTTTTCATTCCTACTTGAAGGCTGGGCAATTCTTTGCTGATATCTCTTTTTTATAATATCTGGTCAAACACTCACTACCCACAGAAACCTGTCACAGAATTCAGTTCTGTTTTTCCTACCTGTGCCTTTGTAACTATGAGATCAATAATAACATAATCTGACTCTTGGTTCATAGTTGTACCAACTATTTTGTAATTATATAGCATGAATCACCATCTTTCCTGCCTCTGATATCAGTTTTTTCAGCACCTGCTGTCTATCCACTAATCCTATGTTACATATTTGATATTTATTGTTATGGTAATATCCCATTTGTGGTACCAATGGTTGAATCAATCAGGATAACATACTATAGACTATGATAACAAACAACCCCCAAATCTGGGTGCCTAAATACAACTAATTTTTTTTTTTGGCTTGTTCATTTAATATCTGTTGCAGTTCTACACTTCTCTCTGGGCTCCTGTTTTCTATGTATTCCAAGCTCAGTATTCCAAGCTGCTTTGATCTTCATATCAATACATGCTTCTACTGTCACTATTATAAGGAAGAGAGGCTAAGGCTTTCAGCACTGCAGTTAAATATTTCCATCTAGAAATGACACGAATTACTTAATCTCAAATTATTTGTCTCAAAGCAAGACATGGCCGTACTAATGTCAAGGGACAGGAAAGTACAATCCTACCTGTGTTTGCAACAAGAGGAGAATCAGATGTTATTTGACATTAGTAATAAGTACCATAGAAGATATTGTATTTCCTCAATAAGATAAGGATGTTAGAAACAAAAGTACCTTTGGAGAATAAAAAGAGCCCTTGGGGAAAAAAAATGGAACTGTAATTTTTTAAAAAATTAATTGTAAGTATTAGAAGTATTGAGAAATTTCTGGAAGAAAGAACAAAAAGAGATAGAGACAAGACATTTCTTGAAATTCTGTTTTCAGCCAGTCTACCAATCAAGGGTGAAGGTAGAATAAAGATATTTTTGAAGACAAGGCCTCAAGTCATTTCCCTCTGATACATCCTTTATTAGAAGTTTACTGGGGGATTTTCACCAAAACAAAGATTTAAACCGGGAAGATGATATGGGGCCCTGAAAATAAGGGTTACAACATTGATAAGAGGCCAGGGGACTTCCCAGGATAAAGGTCATTGGGATACCCCAGACATCTAAGTGTAGGTAGGTAGAAAGTTGGCCATATGAGCGGGATTTTCAGAGGACAGACCTGGGCAGGAGATACACATTTAAGAGGTTTCTGGTGTTAAAGCTATGAGACTGGATCACAGAGGGAGTAAAGAGACAATTCAAGGATTGAGTCCTGCCTAACCGTTAAGGTTAGGCAGAAGAGGAGTAGACAGTAAAGAAATCTGAGAAGAGGCAGCCAGGAAAGTAAGGGGCACTGGGTGTGCTGGAATTCAAAAGAAGAAAATTTTTCAAGGAAGTCAGGGTGCTAAATGCTGCCAATAGATCAAATAAGATGAAGCCTGAGAACTGACCCCTGGGTTTGGTAATATGGAGGCCGTTATTACCTTGATAAGGACAGTTTTGGTGGAGTGGATAAATGAGGGTGGCATAAAAGTGTTTGGTTCAGTGCTAAATTGTATTTTTAATATATATTATATTTATATAACACATATATAAGTTTAAAAATGTTTTATAATATACATTATAAACATATCATTTATTCATGTTTTTGTTATTATTATATAATATATATTCATTATGTAAAATTTTGAAAACAGAACATATAGAAAAGAAAATATAAATACCCACAACCAAGGGGAAAATAGCAAAAGTAAACTTGAAAAGAGGCAATGCTATTAGTCCAAAGATAAGAGATGCTAGCGATTGGAATAGGGAGGAATAGCGATTTGGACAGTGGAATAGGGAGGAATAGCGATTTGGACAGTGGAGATGGGAAGAAATTAAAATAGATGCTGGTATAGATGGAGCAGGAAGGCCTTGCTGGAGGATTGGCTGTTGGGCTGCAGGGAGGGCAAGGGTGTTACTGAGATGGACTCAAAGACAGGCTTTGTGAGTCCTCACTAAATACCTCTCAGAAATCCCTCAAGATTGTTCAAGTGCATATTTTTTTTAAAGTTTATTTTATTTTGAGAGAAGAGAGAGCACAAGTGGCAGAAGGGCAGAGAGAGAAAGAGAGAGAGAATTCGGAGCAGGCTCTGTGATAATAGCACAGTCCTACATCCTTTCGATCTAACAGCACAGAGCCTGACTGGGGGCTCCAATCTCATGCACTGCGATATTATGACCTAGGCCAAACCCAAAAGTTAATTTTTCATAATTAATAGTTTTGTTTTAAGGATTACCCCCAAAATGGCTGTCTTAAGCTTCAACCTTAAGACTTCATATCTTTTGCTATATGTGAAAATTGGTTACTCTTATCCATTTATCCTCTTGGTGATTTCCATGTCTTGATGGCTGTGCTTTCCATGCTATAATTATTATTTTATTTTTTCCAGCATATTTAATCATTTAAAAAATTATTTTTAAATAACTTAAATTTATTTTGAAATTTAAAAACTGGGAAAAAACCTTATTTACTGTTATATGAAAACTAAAATATTCCATCAGTCTTTTGGTTTAAAGTTTAAGGTAAAAATACAACAATAAAATATATATTTTGAAAAAGTAATTATTAAAATTGCATCTTTCATTAAAATTTCAAGATCATAGGCCAGGGACTAGGGAACATGTTGCAGAGCCTTATTAACTTGATTCTATTTTAAATAATCCTAAATTGGCTCTAATGATACCCTAGATTTTTTTTTGCCCCAAAATATATACTTTTATTTTTTTTATTACCTTTTCCACTTTTTTTTTTTTTTAGTATTAACTTTATAGTTTATTGTCAGGTTGGTTTCCATATAACACCCAGTGCTCTTCCCCACAAGTGACCTCCACCATGACCATCACCCCCCTTCCTCTTTCCCCCTCCCCCTTCCGCCCTCAGTTTGTTTTCAGTATTCAAGAGTCTCTCGTGCTTTGTCTCCCTCCCTCTCCCTATCTCTTTTTCCTCCATTCCCTCCCCATGGTCCTCTGTTAGGTTTCTCCTGTTAGACCTATGAATGAAAACATATGGTATCTGTCCTTCTCCGCCTGCCTTATTTCGCTTAGCATGACACCCTCGAGGTCCATCCACTTTGCTACGAATGGCCAGATTTCATTCTTTCTCATGGCCATGTAGTATTCCATTGTATAGATGAACCAGATCTTCCTAAACCATTCATCAGTTGATGGACATTTAGGCTCTTTCCATGATTTGGCTATTGTTGAAAGTGCCTCTACGAACATTGGGGTACATATGCCCCAATGCATCATAACTTCTATATCCCTTGGGTAAATCCCC
>CM053578.1:56293407-56336003 GCA_028646485.1 Cryptoprocta ferox
TTTCTCTTGTTGTGCCTTCGATTATTTTATTTCCCTGGTCAGTGATATTTGGGACTCTCCACCATGTGCACTTTGGCTTGTTTATTGAAGTAGCCCTGAAAAGGAATACAGACTAACATACAGGGAACAAAAACATGCAAACGCTCAGACAAATCAGACAAACACGCAAACCAAAAGGGGAAAGGAAGTAAAGAAAAGGAAAGGAAAGGAAAGAAAAGAGAGAAGAGAAGAAGAAAAAGAAGAAAAAGGAAAAAAAAAAAACAAAAATAAGGGGGGGACAGAGACAGCAAAAGACTGTGGACAGTCTAAAAGTGTATAACCAGCCAAGAGGAGAGATAAGAATAAGATAAGGGAAATATATCTGGATGGCAGGAGAAAGGAGGGAGAAACAAAGAAAAAAGTGAAAAAAAGAAAAAAAGGCAACTTTCCTGTGGGGATGGGAGTGGTTTGGCATAGGTAGGTGGGTCTGGGGGCTGCTCTCCTTGGTGGTTGCGGGGAGAAGAATGGCGGCGCTTCAAAGCTTTGCTGGAACCAAGCGTTGCAAGCCGCTCTTCTGAGTCCGATCTCCCTGTGCCGTGGGCGAGCCAAACTGTATTCTCCAAGCTCCGCCTCACTTCCAAATCCTAGCCCATGCAGTTCAACACTGTCGCCGGTGATGAGATGCGTTCCCGATGGCGGCCGGCCTCCCGGCCTGGTCCGCTGCCGCCGCTGCCGCCTCCGAGGGGCTTGTGCTGGAGGTGGGCCGCCGCCGCTCCCGAGCCGCTTGGAATGAATGTTGCCGCTGCTGCGCCCAAGGAAGAATTCGCCAGCCAGATGGGACGGATTTCTCTCCCCGCACCCAGCAGTTATATATTGGGGAGATGGGTGAGCTTTTCCTCCCTTAGCGATGGTTCTATGAGCGTTTTCCGTCTTTTCTTCCCCTTTTCTCTCCGGGGCACAGCACACTCTCCCTGTGTTGGGCTGGGGCTCCTTTCCCGCTGCACCTCCGTTGCCTGCCCGTCCTCCAATTTCCAGTTCACAATTACTCACTCAGGCATCTTTGAGGTTGTCTTCTTTCTGGCGTCTGTTTCTTCTTTTCCCCCACTTGCAAATCAGCGTATTCTCCCTTCAGTCCTTCTCAGTTCAATCGATGTGGGTGAGCGCAGACTACAGAGCTCCCTACTTCTCCGCCATCTTGCCGCTCTCTCTAGATTTTTATTTTTAGTGTCATAATGAGTCAAGTCTTATAAAACAAAAATAAAACCTCTTTAGATAATTGTTTATATATTGTTCAGTGAGAGACAATGCAAGAAATGAGACCCACATTCTCATCTAAGCTCTGATGTTAAGCAGGTCTATTTTGAGAGACAATAAGCCAACATCTTTGAACATCTTTGATGTTATGTTTTTCAGATAGGGGCTTTTCAGTAATAGGAGTGCTCTCATTACTACCTCATTTGCACGTCATGTGATTCCTGAATCACACTGTGTTGAAGGGTCTCCAGCATTAATAAATTAGAGAACGGTCAAGGCTTAGTTTCTTCTGCTTATTCATTTTGGGATTGATTGTTTTAAGAATGAGGTGACTGAAATTTCTTCTCTTAGGATCTTAAGAGTGAAATCCTAAATCCTTTTGATGAACAAGCTTATCATCCTTCCTTACCTGTTCCATCACGTCATATTCTGTTCCTTCTCTTTGGTATGCAGGTCACAATAGTGACTAAGAAAGATCCTAAGGCCAGTTGATTTTCAGTACTGCCATGCTGTGGTTATGTCTCCTTCAAGTAGCAAATCAGTGTATTTTGGTTGAATGTGTCTCACAAGGAAGATACTGAGGGTGATGAGACAGAAGATATAGCGCAGTTCTCAAAGAATTTATAATCTCTGTATAAGTAGAGATAGGTCGAGCGTGCATAAAAAACAGCAAGCAATGTGGAAACTGATGGGGTCAATAACCACTTTAAAAATTCACATCCAGGAGCAATCGTGGTGAGCTAGTACTGCCAGAAGAAAAGCTGCACAGGGTGTGACTGGGTATATTTTGAGAAATTTATTTAAGTGATAGGAAATGTCAAGAATTGAGACTAGGGAAGAGATGGCCTGAATGAAGACCCAATGGTGGTAGTGGAAACAATGGTAATAATAAAACGACAATAATTATTATAATTAAAATTACTGTAATTAAAAACTTCATCATTGTTAGTTAATGAGGACCCATTTCCTATCCTCTCTCCATTACCATAACTATAGGCCCTACAGTACAGGATATTTGCTAGCAGAACATTAGGAAATTTTTACAGTTCTCACATTCCTCAAACCACCAGAGTCGGACATTATCCTAAAATGGATCCCTTTCAGAGAGAAAAGCTGTCACAAAGATTGTGCAACATCCCAGATTTACATTACTTTCCAAGTACTCAGCAATCTTTTGTCTTCCCAGTACAACACAGCATCTCTCCTACCCCTATGTTAAGAGCACTTGGGGTAGGGCTAGGGGGAACATTATTAGTAGAACTTGCAACCTTCAACCTTGTTCTGGAAGGTCTCTGATCTTACCTTGTGAGCCCTTGCATTTGTTATCTTTATCAGTGAGCATTCTGGCAGCTTAGCTCAGAGCTTTAAAATTTTGGCTTTGGGATTAGACTGAGTTCTGTTTACCAAGTATGTGACTCTAGGCAAGTTACTAAGAGCTCTAAGCTTCATTTTCTTCACATGAAAATGAAAAAGGATAATAATAGTAATGCTTTCTTCATTGTTTTCTGGAGATTGAATAAGATAGTCCATATAAAGCACTTAATATATTGCTAAGCACATAGAAATACTTTATCACTGTTGACTGTTTTGGACTATTGTTTTCTTGATACTAAGCAAAATATTGGGACCTTTATGTGAGACTCCAAAATCCTAAATGTGTATTTTTTATTTTAGTCCTTTTTAGTTTAACCAGGAGTGCTATAAATTAGTCTTAGGGTTTGGTAATATTTTTATTACATAAAGGTAAAAACCACTAGGTAGTTATTTAAAGTCCTATTTTAGGTGGTAGAAAATATTAGAAGAAAGTGCCCCTTGGTTCTCAAACTTCTTTATAATTAATACTATTTAAAAACAGCAATAATAGGTGACATTTATTCAGCACTTAGTATGTGCCAGGCATTGGCGAGCTACCTTACCGGCAATGTCTCACTTATGAGGTTAAGTATTGTATTATTTTTATTACTGTATTATTCCCATTTTTTAAAAAATGGGCACATGAGCAACTTAGCCATGATCCCATTGCCAGTAAGCATACAGTAGGAGACAAGCCCAGCAGTGTGAGAAAAATCAAAGCTCTCTTAACCACTTCGTTGTAGGACACAGCAGTCATGAGGATGTTGGCTACACATTCTTGCTAGGGTGGCAGGCTTAGATGGGAAAGCAATGGAAGATTGGTTAGGATTTTGGGGGCTGAATTACGCAAGGTTTTAAATGGAAAGAAACTCTAGGGACACCTGGGTGGCTCAGTCGGTTTAGTGTCCGACTTCGGCTCAGGTCATGATCTCATAGTTCGTGGGTTTGAGCCCCGCGTCGGGCTGTGTGCTGACAGCTCAGAGCCTGGAGCCTGCTTCCGATTCTGTGTGTCCCTCTCTCTCTGCCCCTCCCCTGCTCATGATCTGTCTCTCTCTGTCTCTCAAAAATAAACAAATGTTAATAAAAAATTAAAAAAAAATAAATGCAAAGAAACTCTAGAAATTCTACCTTGATCACTGTTGGAAAAAAAATCAGTTACCTGTGTTAGGGACATTATCACGGGGAACACGTGTCTCACTGCCTGCTGATATTTAAATCAGTTAGTAAAGTCAGTAAAGCACTTGGAATAGTGCCAAAGTCCAGAGTGAACACTCCACAGATAGTAGCTGTTTTCCTTATTATACTGTGGAAGTGTTCTTTTCTGACTACTGCTTAATAGACTCACTAGATTAACCAGTGCTCTCTTTTTCCCTTATAAAACATTATGACTGATACTTATGAAATGCCATGGTTATGCCAATGCAGGTCAGCTCTCACCAGGTGTCCTGATGTGTTTTATGTTTTATTTTTCCCTAAGATAAAATGTGCTTGTTCTAAAACCTGTTTGTCGGTTATATTTGTTATGTCCATCATGTAATCTGAGTGAATTATTATGTAAGCCAGTGAAACATGAATGAATGAATATGAGAAGAAAGACATTTCTATATTAGCCTCGTTGAATGTTTTCGGTGTAGTTGATAAAAGCAAGTTATTAAAAAAATATGTCAGATTTGTTGTGGGCAAGAAAATGTGAAAGATAAAAAATTCTTCTAAAAATCTAGAAATATTCTGTAGTCAGATTCCTCCCTAAGGAATTTATAATTCTTGCCTCACTTTAAACACACATTGTATCATGAGACTCCTTTATGATGTGGAACTTGGGTAAATACAAAATTAACCTGATCCTTCTGTACAAAGAAAAAGACAGGGTAATTTGGCATGCGGTTCGCATAATAAATATAAGAATGTATAGGTAGCAGTTTTGTTATTCTCATTTACCTAAAAATTGCTGTGACATATCTCTTAAATGTCCTGTGTTTGGTTTACATTTCTGAAAATAGGAAATAAGAGATGATATATTGTGCTTTTATTTATGATGGTGACCTTTTAATAAAGTATCTCAGTCAACTCCTGAAGGGAGATGAGTGCCCTGTGGTTGATACAGAGTCTTCTATTCAGTGCAGGGTTTCAAATTTAAAACTTTTCTGGCTTAAAACTATAAATTATTTATGCAGTATCAAGCTTTTTAAACCCTGTTTACAACAGGTTGGGATTTTGCCAATCTCGGTTGAAACAGTCTAAATAATTTATTTTGTGTTCCTTCAATGTACAATACATTCTGAAGCCTAAGAAATGTTAAATAAGTTTTATTTTCTTCTCTGCTATGCTGAGGTCAGGGAGGTTAAGCTCCTAGACGTTCTTTGAACAGTTTTTGGTCCCTTGTCTTCTCTCAGTGTGCTAGGTTTTTTTTTTTTTTTTTTGAACTTTCGTATGTGCCTTTCTTTTATATGACATTTCCACTTCATTGAACTTCTTTGTAAAAGAATCCTTTACCCCCCATTAATTATCTCTACTGAATTTCTACACATTGTGATTTCAGTTATAAATAAGAGAATATCTTTGTAAGTAAAGAATTCAATTATTTTTAGATCCCAGTATCTCCCAGGAATATGAACAATAGATTAGTCTGGTTTGATGTTATGGAAATGTGTGAAACAGTGATAAACATCAAAAGAGTTCAAGGTTTAGTTAAATACCTAAAATTTGGGCATTTGTTCGAATTTTAATTTCAACATATGAACTATAAGATAATGCAAATACAGGGTGTTTTTTTCTTTTTTCATCCAAGAGTGTTTTCAAGATTTATTTATGATACACAGTAGATTCTTTTATAATTTCAAAAGCTATGTAATGATTATACCACAATGTGTTTATTCTGTGGCTGGTGGATATTTATTTTGTTTCCAGGTTTTTGCTACTATAACAATGTGCATCGTTATGCAGTATTAGTTCTCTTTCTCAGGTAAACTTATAGAAGTAGGACTGCTGGGGCAGACAGTATATGTATCCTCAAATTTTTATCTAAAACATACTTTTATTGGGATATAATTGACATATAAAATTATATTAGTTTCAGGTGTACAGTGTAATGATTCAGTATTTGTATATTTTGTGAAATGATCATCACAGTCAGCTAACATCTGTGACCATATGTAGTTTTTCTTGTGATGAGAACTTTCAAGATGTACTCTCTTAGTGACTTTCGAATATGCAGTACAGTATTAACTGTGGTCACCAGGCTGTACATCACATCCCTATGACTTACTTATATTATAACTGGAAGTTTGTACATTTGATGACCTTCATCCATTTCACCCACCCTCGACCCCTGCCTCAAGGCAACCATCAATCTGTTCTCTATAAGCTTGTGTGTGTGTGTGTTTCTCTTTTTAAGATTTTATATATAAGTGAGATAATTTGATATTTATCTTTCTCTGTCTGACTTATTTCACATACCATCATAATGCCCCTAAGACCCATCCATGTTGTCACAAATGGCAAAATTTCATTTTTTATTGCTGAATAATATCATACACACACACACACACACATTCTTTATCCATTCATCTGTTGGTGAACACTGAGGTTATTTCCATGTCTTAACTATTGTAAATAATGCTCCAGTGAATATGTGTTTATCTTTTCAAGTTAGTGTTTTTGTTTTCTTAGGGTAAATATCCAGAAGGGAGATTGCTGGATCATATGGTACTTCAATTTTTAGCTTTTTGAGGAGCATCCATATCATTTTTTTAAATAGTGGTTGCACCAATTTATCTTTCCTCCAACAGTGCACAGGGTTCCCTTTCCTCTCCAGCACTTACAATTTCTTGTTTTGTTTTTCATAATAGCCACTGTGACAGGTGTGAGGTGATATTGTGTTTTTTGATTTGCATTTCCCTGATCATTAGTAATTTTCAAATATAGTTTTATTCCATGAATCTTAATCACCTGGCACTGGCAGGTTCTAGTAAGTGCTGATTTTGAAAATAGGCATGACAAAAAGGAAAGGTACATGATCAATATTTGATTAAGACAAGCAAGTTCTGCCAATTTTAATTGCTCCATTTCATTAAGAAACAGCAGAACTAAAAGAACGGATATTACCTATGCAAATATGAAATTCTTATATTCAACAAAATGCATATGTTATGTTACTAGTGCCATTTATTCTTTTCTGTCACCTACTCAGCTATTTTAGATAATATTCATGTTTTTAAAGTTGGGGTCCACATCATTTACTATCAGTAAATGAGATTGGATGAAGGGCCAGGGATGATATATGAGTCTGTTGTGGTCAAATTCCCACTTTTCCCTGTATTCAGTGATTAGTTCGGGGATGTCAAGGCGATGCCATCAGAGCCAATGAGATGTTTTGACACTTTTAGAGACTTTTGAGATAGAGGGAGATGCAATTTGCCACCCAAATGGAATCTGAGATTGTATACATTTTTGGAGTTGCTCAAGCTCTTTTGCTTGTGTAAGGGAGGAGCCCATCTGCAAATGGAGTAGGAAATACAGCTGGAAATATGCCAGGCCCTGGTGACACAGTTTGAGCTTCTGCATCAAGACGAACCTATTCCTAGAAATTTCAGTTTCATTATCATTAAATTCTTTTTCGCTTAAGCCAGTTCGAATTATGTTTTCTCTTACTTGCAAGGAAAAAGTTCTAACTGATGAAAGTTATACACAAGGAATGATCAACTGACTTATATATTGCAATATGCATGCTAGAATCAATGTAATGACAAAAATGCTTTTTTTATGGATTATTGATTAACAGATATGAAACTTCATGTCCCTTGGCATACACAAAGCAAGTCCAGTTATACACACCTGCTCACTAAGTTTGAAACAATAGTTCGAACAGTGTCTGTATTATATTCAATTTAATACTGTTGCTTAAAATATTCTTTTTAGGGGGACCTGGGTGGCTCAGTTAGTTAAACATCTGACTCTTGACTTTGGCTCACGTCATAATCTCACAGTGGTGAGATTGAGCCCTGTGTGGAGCCCCATGTTTAACTCCACGCTGGGCAAGGATCCTGCTTGGGATTCTCTCCCTTCCTCTCCCTCTGCTCCTTCCCTGCTCCCTCACTTTTTCTCTCTCTCAAAAAAAAAAAAAAATGTTTTCAAAAAATAAGCCAGTTTTGTGTGACTGGGGTTTTAATGTTTCACTTAATATTGTATTTATTGGTTCCCAATTATATTTTTATGAGAGATTGGAGCCATTTGGAAAATTGATGAATACTGTGCACTCAATACTGAGAAAACCACTCATAAACACAAAATACAGTATCAAGAAGTGTATGGATTTTCAAGCACATATGCAGACTTCTGATTAAGGGCACTAGCTATGGGGTCAGAAAATGAGCTGCTGAAATTTTTTATTTTGGGGATTTTTTAAACTATTTTTATCACCTCTTTATGATCAAATTTTAGGCATATTTTAGAGATGCTTGAGAATAGTGCATGTTTGTTTTCTTTATATAGGATACACTAAATCATTCAATCTTATTGATAGGATTCAGGTTCAATAATTTTTAAATATTTTTTATTTTTTGTGTTTATAATAATATTTATATATTTTGATGATATTCAGCAATAATGATTCACAACAGATATGTATTTCTTACTGATTTATCCTTCCTAAAAAAATAAGGAGACCACTGAAGCTTTGGGTCTTTACACAATAATAATGCAGCCACCTATTTATTTTTGCTTCTACTTGCTGAATAATTTTTTCACCATTTTATTTTGGAAAATTCTCTATCATGTCATTTTAAATGTTTCTTGTCAGCCACATGTAGTTGAAATTTGTTTTGAACTTAAGGAGAACATTTGCCTTTTACCCGAAGGATTATTTTTTTTGGGGGGTATGAATAATATGCTGATACTGTCATCTCATTTTTATGATCCTTTTGGCTTTATCTGCTCTTTTTATAATTACTTTGATTTTTTTTTGCTTTATCTTCTGCAGTAGGTATACTATTTTAAAAAACTTTATGAGTTATTTCAGTGTAAAAAACCTTAAAATTAAGTGGCTTAAGACAACATTTATTTAACTCAGATTCAGTGGGTCAGCAATTTAGAGTGAATTTTGATGGCTCCATTGGACTCCTTCATGCATTCATAATACGGTTCTTCTGGGAATTTTCTGTAAGTCAGCTGTGGTGATAGAGTGGCAATGGGGCCACAATGTTGTTACTCAGGCTTGTATTCAAGGTGATGTGTCAGGATTCAAAAAAGAAAGGACATCCAGAGGGTGGGGCTAAGGGTCATAAAGAACAGTTTATTGGGAAGTTACTTCCAGGGTCAGAACTGAGACTTAATCAAGGAACATTTCCTGTCTCTGAGTAGGGGATCCTAGAAACAGTTGCTTGGCTGGATTTCAGAATTTCAGTGGACTATGACTGTTATGTGTCTTTGATCTTTCTCTCTCTTTCTCTTTCTCTTTTTTAATGGGAGTGTCTTTTGTGGTTATCCTGCTATGTTTCACTATTGTAGGTGGGTTGTACAAGGGACAGATAACTTTTCATTTTAGATCAGAGGTCTCTAGGTCAAAAAGATCTGCATTTAGACCTGATGTAGATTTTAAAATTCTGAACTGTGAGCATAATGCAGTGATTAAATTTGACTTTGGGATGTATGAAAGGAGTGTATTTTGCCTGTTAGAGGCATGTGAATAATCCAGACATCAAGCTGTGGTAGATTGTTTGCAGAATTGGCCACAATTATTTCCCTTCCATCTCCATGGCCCTTTGCAATGTAATTTTATAGACTTTCCCATCAGCAGTGAGAGTCAATTTTTCTACCCTTCAAGTTTGGGCTGGCCTTATTAATTTGCTTTGACCAACAACATGCAGTCATAGTGTAATCATGTTCTGGGCTTGGACCTCAGGGGGCCTTGTATGCTTCCCATTGCTTTCTTAGAAACTTCCTCCCTGTTGCCATGTGAGAAAGCCTAGGCTATATCATGCTGGAGCATGTGTGACACCAGGGAGCAAACATGAACTGTCCTAGCAGAGACCATACTAAACTAGTTAGCTCCCAGGCCACCTGACAGTGATGCTAAGTGAGAACAGAACAGCTGGCTGACTGAACACAATCTAAATTTCTTACCCACAGAATCATGAGCTAGATAGATGGCAGTTGTTTTAGCTCAGTAAGCATTAGGGTAGTTTGTTACACAGTAACATTTAATGAATAAATTATCTCTATTGGTTCTCTTTCACTTTTACGAAGACCTTCTAGCATACAATGTCTTCCTCAAATTCAATAAAAATGAAATTACTTTTGAAACTCTCACTATGAGCAATGAAGAATTTACACACATTTACATTTAGTATCAGGTGCATAATAATATATTATTATTTAGATCTCCTCCCACATATTTAACTGATATAAATGTTTTCCCACAGACCTTTTATATCCCATTTTTATTATCAAATATATATTTTTTATTGATTATTCAATTAGATGAAGTTTATTTCTACATATTTTGTAAGCAGAGAGTTAATGGGTTCTTTATTTTCATAGCCTTTTTATCCCCTCAGGGTGCCTTTCAGGGGCTTTTGCACACAAACAATCTTACAATGCAGTCAGTTTTCTTCAAAACTCTATACACACGGCTTAGGCACTAGTGGCCAGTGTCTTAGAGGAGAATGAGTTTTATTAATTTTTAAAAATTTGATTCCATGTGTTCTTCCTGAATATTTATAGGCTTTCCCCCCTTCATTCCTGAAATGATTTTCCAGGTGATTTCTAAGCATAGGTCTCTATTCATCAGTGTTGTATATGGCATACCGAGCTTTTTTAAACTATAGGCTCAGATCTTTTTTATTGTTCAGGAAAATGTTCTTCCCTTTATTAATTATTACTTTGACCCCATTTGTTCTCATTTGTCCTGTAAAATATCTATTTTTTTGGTTTGATTTTTTTGTCTGCTATCTTTGCATTAATAATTTTCCTATTTTTGCACATTTTTTTCTCATTCTCGGACAACTTTGATTTTTCTTCTAAATCACTAATTCCATTTTTAGTATATTAATTTCATAGTCATTGGGTCAGGTGTCTAGGCATGACTTAGCTATGTACTTAATCTCAGAGTTTCTCATAAGGTAGAAATCAAGGTGTCAGTTAGAGCTGTATTCTCATCTGAAGTCTCTACCAAAGGAGATCGGTTTCCAAGATTACTTGCATGGTTGTTGGTAGGATTCAGTTCCCCAAAGGCTGGATGCCTACCTCGGTTCCCTGTCATGTGGGCAACCACAACATGATAGGTGTCTTCCCTCAGAGCAAATGAGGAAGATAGAGTTTGAGTACCCTAGATGGAGCCAAAGTCTCTTCATAACCTAATCTAGGAAGCAAAGTGTCTTTTTATCACTTATACTGTATTTTCTTGTTTAAAGTGAGTCAGTAAGTCCACTCTACACTCAAGGGGATAGAGTTTCACAGAAGTTTTCAATAACAAGAGGCAAGGATCATTGGGGACCATCCTGGAGGCTGCCTGGCCCAGGAATTTTGCCTAGCCACACAGTTTTACCCCACCCCCATGTTTTCTGCCTCTGATATTTATTCAGATATAATGTTATTTCTAGGGTTTCTGTTACTTACTATTAAGACTTGTAATAATATTCTCAAAACTTTGTTTTGTATTCTATTACCTTGAAAGAATTTCTCTTTCCTCTGTGCTATTTAATGTGAAGACAGCTGGGTTCCCATACTTACATCGGGTCTCTTCTTCTGTGTCCACATCTCAAACTGTCAGTATTAAATTACAATATAAACATTGTCAAGGTTCATAGGACTTATGCTCTATTATAGAATTAAAATGATATCTTCTGTGACTTGTCAATGGGTTGCTTCTGTGAAATAAAAATCAATAAACAGAATATCATACAATGAACATGTAATATTATTCACTGCAGAAACTACTCAGGGAGATTTTATTATTTCTTAGATAATTTTTATTTCTCTGTCTTCTCCTCTCCCCTCCCGCTTTCTCTCCTTTCTTCCTCTCCCTTCCCTTCCCTCCCCTCCCCTCCTGTCCTTTCTCCTCCCCTCTCCTCTTCTCTTTCTTCTCTCTTCTTTTATTTCTCTCTCTTTTCGACTCCTCTTATTTGGATGTTGGATCTCCTGGACTCCTTTATATCTCCTATTATTTCTCTCTTATTATCTACCTATTGGATTTTGTTTTGTTTTATTTTTGCTGTTTATTGTGCGAAATGTTCTCACACTTATCTCTCAATCTTTGTCATGTTGATTTTAGCAATTTGCATTTTCATTTCGGAGATCTCTTTCATGATCCATGTATCTATAGTGTTTGAAAATATTAAATATTGCATATTAATATATAAAATAAATAGTTGAAAAAAATATAAGGCTACTAAATTCCTATGATTTATTCAGTTCAATCAGATAGTGAAAAAGACCCAGGGGGGAAAAATGTGTACATTTTATGTCATGTTCTTTTATATACTTAAATAAATCCACCAATATATAAAATGTGAAGCTCACTTTTATGTCCTAAAGGAGCGATTTAGAGGTTCAGAGCTTTTGGGTGTTTGCTTTTCTTTGCGCATTCACCCTGGCTGGAATCACCTCCATTCTAATAACTGCTGAATGAATCTATAACTTTGCCTTTATCTGGCTCTAGTTCTATGTTTCCACATAACCTACCTACAGATTTTCTACTGCTTCTCTTGTTACTTAAAGTTGACATGCCCCCAAGCAAGGTTCACTGTGTTGGTGCCGCCATTCTTCCTGTCATATTAGCTCAAAACCTTATGAAGTCAGTGTGATTTTCAAAGAGTAAAATTAAGATGTGTAAAATGTAACATTTCTTATTTTCCTGTAACGAAAATGTAATTATATTTTTACCTCATATATTATTTCTTTTCATGGTAACAAAGCAACCCAGTCACACCTAGGAAAACTGACATTAATGATTTCTTGTTAAACTCAATCAAATTCAGTGATCTCCCAGTCATGCATATTTAATATTTATGTTATATATTTATATTCATACTTATATATGTTTTTCATATTTGATACTTCTTACTCTTTTTCGCTTTCCTGCAGAGGATGCATTGTTGGTGGAGGGGTCTCTGTCTCAATCTTAATCTGCCCCAAGCTGCCATTGGCTGAGATATAGAATCCTCTTGAAATCATCTTTGGTTATCAACATCGGTTTTACTTTTGCTGAGATGTTTTTGGGGGTACCACTACAGTACACGACAGTGAGAACTGAGGATTCAATGTCACTTTCTGCTGCCATAATTTTTTATTACCATATCTAACATCCCATTGGGCTACCAGTTATCAAAAAACTTGAGTTTCTTGAGGACCCCTTTCCAGGTCTGTTGAGATATAGGACCATCATCAAGATCTGTGTGCCTGATGCCATTGTGTGGGGTAAAAAGGAGGATATATTCCACTCTATCCTTGAGTCACTAAGAATAAAGGAGGGTTGTACACCTTTCTGACTCTTTTTGACTCACAGGACTTAGGAATGTGGAAGAGGTAGAGAAATGGGGGTGGGCAGTGTCCCAAGTCCTTACTCTGAGTCTCTAAGTTCTCTTCTCAGTTAATTTTCTTCTTCCTTTCCAGAGAGTTTTCATGGAGAGAGGGCAGAAAAAAACTTTGTTAATGATTTTCCTTGAGAATTTTTGATGTTACATGTGCAGTGGAACTTTATTATTATTATATTATTATTTATTTAAAGCAAAGGATTTGGTGACTTTTTTCTCTTATACTTCTTTGACACCTTAAATGGAGCAAAGTCTGGCTCATGTGCCCCAGCCCATCTGAAAGTGGGTCAGGGGGTTAATGTACATGTGGAAAAAACACATCAGTTTATACTTCCATTGCCTATTAAATTTGGACTTATCTTTAATACCTTCCTCTTTTTAGCTTCTATATCCAGGATCCAAGACCTTTCTTTTCTTTAAAATACACTTCCTTATTTGTGCCTTCCTTTCAATTCTGACAGCTCTTGCCCTAGTGAAGACCCTATCAAATCCCAGGATTACTGAAATGGCCTCTCAGCAGACCTCAGTGACTCAAGTCTCTTGCAATTTGAATCTATCTTTCGTATTGTTGCTAGAATAGTTTTCTTTAAACACCACTTTTATCATTTCACTCCTCTATTAAAAAATCTACAGTGCTTACCCACTGGGTCAAGTTCAAAATATTTTACCTAACTTCTGGGCCGACTGTAACAGAGATTCACTTTATCTATAAAATCTTGTCTTTCCCAGTCACAGCAAGAACTTTTCAAGTTGGTTTCCTTATGTTCCTTTGTTAGTCATCCTAATTTTTACCTTTTAACTTAGGCTACATTACTTCCCAGTCATGTCAGCTCCCTCTCATTTCTTGTTTCCCCAATTTTAACCATCTTTCAAGACCCAGTCCAAGCCCCACCATTTTCCTGATGTCTCTTCCCCAACTGGAAACAGTTCATACTGCTCTCTCTTGCCATGGTCCCTAAACCTTCCTGAAGATTAGAAGCACCTGGAAGTGGGAGTCCCTTTAAAAAATTCCCATGCCCAGGTTACACCCCATACCAAATAAATCAGAATGCCTAGGGGTGGGGGCCAGCCAAAATCCATCAGTGTATTTTAGATCCCCAGGTGATTCCAATGTGCAGTGAAGTTTGGGGAACCAGTGCCTTTTGTTTGCTATGATGTATGTCAGCTGTAACTTAACTTTGTACTTGGCTGTATTTGGTCTATTATTGGCCTCCATTTGTTGTTGTTTTTGTTATTATTATCTGTTACTCATGTGAAATGTAATATGCCAATGGAAAGCAAACACGTTTTATACTGATTAGAGATTTTGTTGGTGTTTCACCCAGATCTTCTTATATATCTTTCACTTATCTGTTCACCCCTCCTGCAGCCTCGGCATGTTTTTAATTCCAGTGGCCAGCACCTGTAAGCATTCTTTGCCAGGCCAACCTCCGGCTCCTTATCTCATGAGTAATGTGCTTGGGAATATGAAAGCCCAGCTCCTTTGCTTTGTTTGGGTAAATGTCAGAGTTTCCTGAAGGATTAAGTTGAGGGTACCCTCCATGGGACTTAGTCTGAAACACATCCTTGCCTGGCTTCTCACTGTTCTGCTTTCCCTTCTCCCTTACTGATTTCTCTGGGGAGCACCCTCTTAATAAATCACTTACTCATGAATCTTCATCTCAGAGTCTGCCTTTTGGGAATCCAACCTAAGATACTTATCTTTCATTCAAAGCAGAGCGCTGAGCACATATAAAATTCAATGAAGATTTATTAGAACAGGGATTCTTGAAATATGAAATAGAAACACAATTTAATAAAACCTTACTTGAAGATACTGAAATATAATGCATTCAGGAGTTCTCTATAGAGTTATATATACTTTCTTAAATGTAATTTTAAAAATTTTAGACATATTGAAATCTCACTTGAGATAGGAAATATGGGCTAGGTAAAATTTTATTAACAATATTTATAAGGATACCTGAGGAAGAGTTTGGGGCCAAGTTGTGTAGTATCAAGGCAACTGTGTGCTGTTGTTTTATCACAGAACAGGAAACCCTGCATTTAGTTGCACATGACAAATGTTAAGAGGAACTTCATCCTCTTGACTTGGGCCTGAGAATTTGCATTTCTAACAAGATCCCAAGTTGGCTTTGTGACATTGGAGTCAGAGGAGAAGGGTCAGGCCAGACCCCTGTGCATCACCAGTGTCACTAGCTTAGGCTGGGACAAGTTTTATGAATTTTTCGAATCATGGAGATGATCAGACATTGGTGGCATCTGCATGAGATACTCAGAGGCAAGAAAGCAGCAGTCAACCAATCACATTTGGAGCAGTGATTAGAAAAAACAAAATTGCATCTTGTTAATTAATGTTCAACTGAATGTTCAATGAATAGTTAATTACCCTTAAACTATCAGCTCCCCTAGAACAGAGTTCTAGGCCAGTGAAGGCGACTTTTAACATCTTGAATTTTTAAATTTTTAATTTTTTTCCTCTTCTCGGGGCTAGCAGTAGCGATTTAGCATCTCTCTTTTCCTTCTTACTCTGTCTCTTCCTGGATTCCATAGTAGAGAATAAAGAATTCAGTGTATCCAACTGTTTAATAAGGTATGTGGTTATATACATCATTACATGAATTATACACACATATATATGTATATAATCATATGAATTTTATAAGTTATGTAGAACTTGGGCTTTTTTGCTTATGTTCATAATTATTTATCAGTTGTTATGAGGAAGTTTTAGGAATTAGCATATAAAGATAACACATGAGCCTAATGTTTTGATATGGTTTCTCCATTTTCACTGCTTCCTACCAATGTATTATAGAAAAGCTATTTGTACACATTTCTCTGTGTATGCAAATTTCTCAGCTAATGGCTTTGCTCTGTTTTCATAAGACACATTATGCGTGATTGCAAAAATGTCTTTCACATAGCCACAATTGACTGTTTTTGTTTACTTGCCCTTCTGGGTTGTATCACAATTAGCAACTGATGAGGCCCTCTAACTGTCAAAAAGTAAACCGCTACCATTTTAGGCTGTTTGATGTAAAACAAATTCCACTAGATGGCGCAATTGGAATGCAAAACAATGTATCTTTGGTTGCTATGTCTGTATAACCCTTGGTTTGAAATCTATAGTAGCTTGTCATTTTGGCTTGCGACTCATGTCTGCTCCCTGCTAAACTAAATGGATTGGGATGATTTGATATTTCGGTAACAGACCATGCATTGCCAGAGGCCCTTAGAGGACACTAGGCAAAACAATGAAGAAGGCTTTTTTTGGTCCAGTCTTCATCTAGACCACTCCTTTGCTGGTGTTTTTGATTCCTTTTTTTTTTTTTAATTTTTATATAGTTTATTTATTTTTGAGACAGAGAGAGACAGAGCACGAGTGGGGGAGGGGCAGAGAGAGAGGGAGACACAGAATCCGAAATAGGCTCCAGGCTCTGAGCTGTCAGCACAGAGCCCGATGGGGGGCTCAAACCCACGAACTGTGAGATCATGACCTGAGCTGAAGGCGGACACTTAACCGACTGAGCCACCCAGGCGCCCCATTCCCTTATGCTACTCGCCTGGTATCTCCCTTCCTTCCTTCCAAAGTGACATCGTCTTTTGACCCTGGCCACTGCCTCAGTCTATGAATACTTCACCCAGTCTTGTCTCAGCTGACTGAGGGGTGTGATGGGTTTATTAGATTAAGAACTGTTAACAGTTAACTAATTTTTTTACAGTTTGTCCAGTGGTTCTCAAAAGTGCAGTCATTGGACTAGAAGCATCACCTGGGAACTTGTTAGGAATGCAAATTCTCAGGCCCAAAGCCAGATCCGCTTAATTGGAAACTCGGGGGTGGAGGGCCGAAATCTCGAATTTCACAAGCCCTCCAGGTGATTCTACTGCACATTGAACCTGGGAACTGGCATATTAGATCCTTCCTGGTAACACAACTCTTAACCCATTTAGGCTAACTTGGTCTCCTGAAAGTCATTAAAACCGAACTTTGTGGAGGAAAAATGTTTGAGGTGAGAGTGTGTTCCACTTGATTTATGGAGATTACTGGCTCCCCCCTCCCTTCAGGGTCTGCCTGTCACCACAACTGTCCCCTCTGTCCCCCACCCCCATCACCACGAAGGGGAATATTTAAGCTTGAGTCTAGTATGTAAATAAAGTGGAGGGTATGGTTGTCATTCATACTTTTTGAAGAAGTGTGAGATGGCCAGGAAGGCCACCAGATGGCAGCCTTGTTCCTGCGCTGTCTCTGCATTTCTGAAAGGCAGTTTCTGTCTCTTTACTGTAGTCCGAGAAAGGCAACCCAATGGCAGCGGTCATTTATTGGCTAGGCTGTTTGTGTCTTCCTCTACTGCAGCGTGATTCAGGAGAGCGAGAGATTAGTGGGTCAGAGAGCCATCACAGAAGACTGCTTCTACAACTGTTCCCATTTCACTGAATAAATGCGGGGATGCTAGGGGGATTCAAGGAGCACTTGAGGCTGGGGCTCAATCAGTCAAGCACAGTCGGCTCAAACAGGTGCCCCAGTAGCTTGCTGCTTTCAGTCTTTTAATGAATGCTGAGTATCTGCACTTACAAATCACCTGAGGAGTTTTCAGATCTGATGCCTAGGCTGTACCCTAGGCCAATACCATCAAAACCTCAGGGATAACTCCAGGGTATCAGTACAGTTTTAAACCTTACTTGGTGATTCTACATGTGTTTCTAGGACTGGGAACCACTGTATTAAAGAGGTTGAGATTAAATTTGTGGCAAAGTTGGTTCAATGGAGAAACCTTGCTGATTACCTCATACTCCAGTATAAATTTTGACAGTGGAGTTATTGGTCTTGGCCAGTTTTGATATTCAAAAAAGAGATTCTATTGTAAAGAAAAGGCATCGCTCCCCTTCTCCAACCTTCCTTTCTCTTTTTCCCCTTCCTCCTCTCACTTCCTCCCTTCTTCCTCCCTCCCTTCCTCCATCCCTCCCTCTCCCTCTTTCCTTCCTCCTTCCTTCTCTTCTTCCTTCCTTCTTTCCCTCCTTCTTTTCACTCGCTTGCTTGCTTGCTTTCTCTCTTTCTTTCTTGATGTAAAGACTGAAAATCCAAAATTGTAACCACAATTGGGGCTACCTAAAAGGAAAATATTGACCAAAAACATATAATCAATGTTGTAAGTTAAAAATATTATAAACTACAAAAACTTCTTTCTTTTTTGCCATTGGCCACATGGTTGTAGGTGCCCTCAGGCTACATTTTCTATTTTAAAGGATATGATATTAAAAAAAATATTACATCAGGCTTGATAAAAGTCTGCTCTTTTCATCTCATTACCTCTTCCTGAATAGATGGAATGAAAACATTCTGTAACAATTGGTTGCAAAATTTTGTAGAACTTCTTGCTGGAGTTGGAAATTATTCTGTAATACCAAACTCCTTTTGTACTGAATCATGTGAGTTTCATGAAACCATATATGTCAATACTTTCTTCTCTATTTAATCTGGAAAATTCTACATATTTCCATGCAAAATTCTTAATAATGGGTCATGAAATCTGGAAGGATATGAAGTTGTGGCATGTGAAATATGAGATACAATTCGACTTAATATAAATGAGGTTTAGCTTCATTCTTTATTACCTAAAAGCCATCCCAGAAATCCCAGTGTTAGTGATACATTATTAATCTTCTAGACTATCCTCTTTTGAAATGTACATGATACTAGAAGAAATAATTTGGTAGGTCCTTACTTGGCAAAAGTTTATCAAGTCATTCTCTGTGAGTGGAGATTAGGTGAAAATTTGGGAGACTCGGGAAAAGGGAGCCAATGAATACAGAACAGACTGGAACAAAGAAAAGTAAATTAAAGAATGGGGACTAGAGGGAGTTTTATTTTCCGTTTTGACTTATGGATAGAATAGGGTCAAAACTTTGGAAATTTGGAAGTAGCTCATTTGTAGAATTGATCCTCTGACTTTTTTCAAGTGACTTTTTCCAAATGACACTTCATTGGTTTATGATGCTTTAAGAGAACAAAAAGGCCATAGATTTTATAGTAAGGTGTCTTGCATTCCAGACAGGTTTTCTGGATTCTAGAGGCTTCTCACATTACTATAGACATGTCCAAGGGAGTTTGACCATTCATAATTTAAGCAATCTCCTGCTTTTGAAGCAACATTAGTTAGGAAGCAGTGAACTTTTGAAGTCATGGTTTAGATTCCGTTGATGTTTAAAATTAACACACATGGACTCCCTGACTCATGTTTAACCCTTCTGTCTGTGAGGGATCAGCTAAAGCTTGAGAGACCGACTTGGTATTGAACCTAATTTTTCGTTTAATTGGTAAACCTCTATTCCTATGGCATTATAAAAATTTCAGGCATCAATACCTGTCTGTCTAAAGGCATACACATATTCAATTAGTGGGATCATTTGTTTCAATAGCTGCTTTTATTTTCTGTTGTTGATATGTTCTAACAGTTAAACACTTACATTCATCTCATCCTATTAAAGGGACTCCATCAGGGAGCAGGGAGGTAACATGTTCAGTAACAGCAGGCTTAGTCACCCTGCTGTGAGAATGAGATGAATAATGTTTTTTAATCTTACATCTATTGACTTTCTCCTTTTAAACCATGTACACCATTACTGAAAGATGCTACGGCAGACCATATTTTGTTAACAGTTTATCGTTTTCATATCTTCATTATTAAATCAAATGGTACATTTACTTACATGGTCCTACATAAAATGAAGTTGCTGCATGACATTTCTTATTGTTTATAATATTCCCATTTTGAAAGATCTAGTCACGCATTCTTGAAATTCTGTAAATGCTTTCAGTCTTCATACTAGTGGTTTTCATTTTTCTTCCTTGGCTCTTTGGCTGCCAAATCCTCTCCCATTTTAAACATTATCTTGCTTATGTTATGCGATTTACCTGCTATTTGTCAAAACAATTTTTAGAATGACATTTTCTAGTTTCCCATTAGAGCACAGCACGAAGAAAAATCGGATATAAAAGATCATATTGGTGAATATTTTCATTAGACAAAGGCATTTTGTGAAAATTCAGAATTCTAATAAAAACAATTTGAGAAAATCAATTACTTCATGAATTTAAGAAGAGCCAATATTATCCTAAGATAATGCTTTTTTGGAAGCATGATATTTCCTTTAAAAAGACTGTAGCCAAAATGTAATTTCTTTTATATCCAGACCATTTTCTTGTAGATCTTGTTCTTGTGGATCATGATTAATTGTATGGCTCATGCAAGTCAGAATTATTCCATTCTAGGATTATTCAACAATTATTCTTGAATCTGGTGTCATGTTTGACAATCTGTAGTGTCATAAGAACATTCTTACTAAGTAATAGCTTACTCAAGTAATTAATTTACTCTCACAGTTGCTCTGGTAGAAAAAGAGAATATTTGGCCACCTTGGTTTTAACTCCCCTAAATACTAATAAATGACTCATTGATTCAGATAGACATTTCCCCCACCTTAAAATCTCTGAAATTGGGATATTTCTTATAGTCAGAGATATTGTACAATTCTAGTTGGCAGTGTTTTATTCTTTCTTAGTGACATAGAATAATAATTGTGCATCATATAATCAATGGCATCATAGATTTAAATGACATATAACTAAATTAAATTTGGAATTAACAGTGATTTAACAGTTTCATATTTCCAAGAGGATTTAAAAACAGTTTTTGCTGTTATGATTAATTGTGCAGTCAAGATTCTTATACCATTTTTATACACCAAAAGCCCAAAATACCCTGAGTGTGAGGAAGTAGAGAACAATATGTAGTGGAAATTCATCATAGTTTAGAACCTATCTAGGCATAGTCCTGAGGATATTGACCACTTCCAGGTCTCACCTAATTTGTTTTGAACAAGGTTTTCAAGTTAATTGCTTTATTTTCTATAAGCGTAAGGTTATAATTTGGTGTTCTGTCCTGGACACCCTTTTATAAAAACCATAAAACATTAAAATTGATTGTGAAAATAAATGAGGAACTTTTTCATGTATAGATAGGATTTTACAGGTATGTACTGGGTATTGAAAACTGTTTGGTAAGTGATTTGGGGCTAGTTAACAGGGCTAAAATGGTGACAGAAACATGATTTTCCTATGGTGTATGTATGTGTGTGTCTATATCTGTATACTTGTATATATGTGCATGCATATATATTTATAAATATATACTTATATTAACATATATGTTATTTATATTATATATTTTCTTATTTATGCCATTAGAAGTGTGAGGGGGGTTCTGCAAATGTAGACTGCCTGAAGCTTTGGCAGATGAAATCTAGACAGAAGTCTTCCTTTGCTAGTAAATTGCTGTGTAGCATGCGTAGACATTCATCATTGTTGCAAAAACCCTTAAAACTGCTTCAAGATAAGGATCATCTCTTCTTAAAGTGTTTTTTTTTTCTTTCTTGCAGGTAGAGTGTTTATTAGGTGCCTGTGAAAATATTTTATGATAAATTCTGGAGAAGGAGTATTTCTAGCATGACTTCTCCTGTGACCCCTTCCTTTTCCATTCCAATGAGAAATTACACTATATATTTTTTCTTTTTTTAATGTTTATTTATTTTTGAGAGAAGGAGGGAGGAAGAGAGAGAGAGAGACAGAGATAGAGAGAAAGCACACATGCAGGGGAGGGACAGAGACAGGGAGACACAGAATTGGAAGCAGGCTCCAGGCTCTGGGCTGTCAGCACAGAAACCGACATGGGGCTTGAACCCATGAACTGTGAGATTATGACCTGAGCTGAAGTCCAATGCTTAACTGACTGAGCCACCCAGGCACCCAAGAATCTCTGTCTTTATAGAATTTACCTTCTAGTGAGGTAAGTCCTGAATTTCATAAGTATGTGTATACTATGTTAGAGCATTGTACGTCCTATGCAGAAAATTAAACAGGATGAGGAGGATGGGAGATACGTGGAGAGAAAGGTTCCAGTTGTGAATAGGGTGAGCAGGATAGAGCACATTGAGAGAGTCCCCTTTAAGCAAAGAAATGAACACTGGAAGGGGTAAAATGAGGGTTTCAGGACAAGGGTAACAGCGAGTGTGGTACAAAAGCCAAGTCAGGAGAGCACTGCCAGTGCTCCAAGATGAGAGGGAGGAGTGAAGGAAGTGAGGGAGGCCAGATTTTACCTGGACATTGGCTTTTACCCTGAGGGAAATGGGGGAGTCACTGTAAGGTTTTAGCTGAAGAATGGCATGATCCACTGGCCTTTGAAAAGTATCACTCTTGCTGATCATATAAGATTTTACTGTCACCTTAGCAGTCTTATTTATGATGATAAAAGTTGCATAAATGGGGCACCTGGGTGGCTAAGTCGGTTGAGGGTATGACTCGATTTCAGCTCAGCTCATGATTTCACAGTTCGTGGGCTCAAGCCCTGCACTGAACTCTGTACTGGCAGTGTGGAGCCTGCTTGGGATTCCGTCTCTCTTCTCTCTCTGCTGCTTTCCCACTTGCATACTCTCTCTCTCTCTCTCTCTCTCTCTCTCTCTCAAAATAAATAAATAAATAAATTTTTAAAAAGTTGCATAAGTGGAAAGGTCATAGGTTAGGTCAACATTATTTGGGTGAAACACATACAAAGCATTGCATAGTGAAATGTTCTAGTCTCTGGGACACAAAATATTCCCACTCACCAACAGCCATCCTGCTTCGGGAACTAAATTAAGGCCTTTAGGAAGAGTGGTATAATTTCCATTTTTATTGCAGCTTCACACATTGTGCCTGTGGTGTGCTCAGGGACATGCATGGTCTGCCTCTTTGCAGATTGACCCTGGATATAGGAAGCCAAGGTCCCATATGCCCAATGGCATAATGTGTCAAGGGCAAGTCTCCATGATCCAGATATGGCTGGTAAATGACTCCACAAAATGATTCAACCCCTATGTTGGATCCTATTCTCAGTGCTGGGAATATAAGAATAAGTAATGGATGGCTTCTTCCTCACTGAGCTTATGACCTGGGGAAGATGTAAGTGTTGTGTGTTAGAATTTTTGCTATTTTTACTAGACAGGAGAAAGAAATATAATTAATTCTGTGCCATTCAGTTTTCTTCTGTCAGACTATTTTCTCTTGGCTTGTTTTTTTTCTTAATTTTTAAAAATCTTTTAAAAATATTTTTTAATAAAGTACTTAAGACAGTATACAAATAGAATTTTCCTACAGAGTCTCAGGAAATATCTTCTGCTATCATCTCATAAATGTGCTCAGTCTATAATGGTTAGGTGTTTAAATATTTAAGTAGTAAGGTTGAATTACTTAACATTATGTGGCCCCTTCTATCCAGTGGTGAGACAGTGCAGACTAAACCTGATATTCCTCCCTATGCTTCAGTGAAGTCAAATCTATGTTTTGTCTTCAAATAATTTAAAAAATTAAGTTTATTTATTTATTTTGAGAGAGAATAGGAGTAGGAGAGGGGCAGAGAGAGAGGGAGAGAGAATCCCAAGCAAGCTCTGTGTTGTCAGTGCAGAGCCTGACACAAGGCTTCATCCCAGGACACCTGAACTGAAACCAGGAGTCGGAAGCTTAACTGACTGAGCCACCCAGGCACCCCTCTCATATAACTTATTTGGTTTTTATAGAGAACACTAAGAAGTCAGTTTGCTTCCTAAATATAAATATGGGAAAAAATTAAGATTATTTGGTAAAAATATGGGGAAACTGTTTTCAAATAATTAATCTTGCTATGAGTTGATTTCTTAGCTATGTTACTCTGTTTGATTCTGCCTAAGGTAACACAATATTTTTGCCACCTGGTAACCGTTTAGTGGCTTGCTGTCTGTCAAATTGGAATCATTAATCTAAGACCCACAAAACACACTGACCTCATCAAGAACTATCAGCCACATTAATCACATGGTGAGCAGTAATTAATACCCTTGCTACACATCTCAGCAGATGCCAAGCAGTAACTGTGCCCAGAGACAGAGACATTTGGTGGGTGGTCTGAAGGTGGACGAATTGAGACACACTGGTAGGAAACTTGCTGCCCAAATGAATGAGAAAATCACATTCCTTATTTGTCAGCCTCAAGCATGCCCACTGGTTGTACAGATTTCCTTGATGGCCCTGTATGAAGCTAATTATCTTTACTCTGTGCCATTGCAGTATCTTTGACATATTTCCCTTAATGCACTTATCATAGAGGTTTTTTTTTAGCAGGTATTCCCCTCTTTCCTATTAATGTGTGAGCAGCCAGAAGGTTGAATATATGTCCTATTTATATTTCTAATTCTGGACGAGCACAGTTCCTGGTACTTTTTACTGTACCATTAGATGCCTACTAAACGAATGATTGAATATGCATGTGAATATGTTTGCAATATATGCAAACAAACTATGGTAAGAGCCAGTACTTCTCAGGTATGGACTGACTAGTGTCATATTCAGATCCTAGCAGCATCTTGGACACAGAGAAGATGCTCAATAAATGCTCGTTGAATGTATGCACCTCTTGACAGAGTCTTCCGTAGGAAACCTCTCCCCTGGCAATAGTGTTGAGACCGTGCATATTGGTAAATGGGGTCAGCTGCCAAGTGAATTTTTAAAAGACCTCTTTATTCACAGTAAAAGTATCTTGTAGAAGGTTAGAAAATATAAATAACAGTAACAGCAACACCAAGCCTGGAGGAATGTTTACTGTAAGTGAAAATATTTATGTAATTTTACCTAAAGAGAAGAACCAAAATCCCAGAAGTGTTTTCAGAATTCTCTGGGGACTTCTGGGGAAGGAAAAAAAAAAAGAAGAAGAAGAAGGAAATACGAAGGATCCAAAATTTAACTTCCCTTTCTAAAACAATTAAAAACCACACACACACACACACACACACACACACACACACACAGAAACAGATAAAGGTGTGTGTGTGCACACACAACTACCTCTAGAAAGTTTATGTTACAGTCTCATTTTTACTGTAGCCAACAAGGACATCAAAATAAAATAAAACATACCTTCCTACTTCCAGCTAAAACAATGATAAATAAATGTAATTTTTTATGTGGAAGGATTTATGTGGCTTACATTACATAGTTTTTGCCAGTGGATCTAGACCAACATTAAATACTTATTAATGAATATATGAATTTCTTAAAAAACCTAATAGAGTTTCCTTTTTTGTCTTCAGAGTGTACCATATATAAGGAAACTTTGAAATTCCCTTGTGATTTTTACTGAGCTTTATTTTTAATAGAAAAAGTATTTGGCATGTATTGGCATTTCTGGGGCCAGGTGAGTAGTGATCAATGAAGAAAATATCTCTAATTTACCCTGCTGATTTAAAGCACTCTGAAGATTCTAAACAAAAATGACGGGTAACCATGGTGAAAAGCTGAATGAGGTGGACTTAGGCGTTCAGGACTTGTCTTTCTAATTTCGTGGCTTGTGCCTTTCTGACCTGCTACTTTACTCAGTTGATATTCTTATCAATTATTCATTTGTTTGGTTTCAGCCTGGCCCTCAATCTGATCATCCCATTGTGTAGTCAGCTGTTCTGGTGTCTCTGCAGAGCTCATGGCCTTCACTTCCTTTTCTGGTGTGGGCAGACCTGCTGCTTCTAACACTACCCTTCCTGTACTTTATACTTCTTTGGTTTCAATTTTGGGTGGAAGAATACATCTGAAATAATTAAATTTAGTTATTTAATTTCAGAATTAAAATATGTATGTTCAAGATGGGTTGTTATAGTAAATCATTTAATCAATTTAAAAATAGTTCTTCAAGGGGTGCCTGGGTGGCTCAGTCGGTTAAGCGTCTGACTTCAGGTCAGGTCATGATCTCACAGTTTGTGGGTTCAAGGCTCAAGTTGGGCTCCATGCTGACAGCTCAGAGCCTGGAGCCAGCTTCAGATTCTGTGTCTCCCTCTCTCTCTCTGCCCCTTTCCCTCTCACACTCCGTCTCTCTCTATCAAAAATAGATATGTGTTAAAAGATTGTTTTTAAATAATTCTTCATTGCTATCCATTTTACCATTTTTCACTTTTCTGATTGCCGAGCTTTTTATAGGCACTCAGGGTTGCTGCCTCTGGCTTACTATAACACAAAGCACCCAGGATATGGACCGATTTTACTTCTTCAACATCTTTAAAGAGTTTTATGAAAGGGTGAAAATAACACTTTAATTCATATAATCAAAATATAGAAAGCAGTTATTTCTGTGACTGTGTCAGGTGCCTAAACATTTCCATGTGAGAAAGCCTATATTGTCTGTATTTGCCTTACGAAAACATACTAAAGACACTTATCATGCCCTTTTGCTAAACAGAAGTAACTTAATCGTTCTCACGTTGAGAGGATGCTTTATCACAGCACACTTACATATCTAAGATATTTACCTTGGATTCATCATAAAGAAAATTAAAAATGGTGAGACAGACCCACAGTTTATTTTCCAAGTATTCTGATAGATATGGTTTGGGCAAATACAGTTTCCTCAGTCATGTTTCAACCTCCTGCCATTTATTTTTCTGGATTGAACCCTATCAATTTGAAATGTATTGGCACAATCGCATGAAATGAGGTTTGGAGGATATTTGAGGAATGAAACTTGAAATTCAGTAGGGAAAATTGAGAGGATTATATTGACTAAAGCCTAGTAAACGGTAGCTTTTGAACTGAGCTAATAGACAATGGAACAAGAAAGCTGTAAGTTTGACAAATTACTGTATAAAAGGTAATAAAAAAGCTGAGTTATCAGAATTGGGCCCTATAATGTGTGGGTTTCATGAGGAAAAATGAGTACATTTGTGTATGGTTTTCCTACTTTTTCTTTTTTTAATGTTTTGTTTTTGAGAGAGAGACAGAATACAAGCAGGCGAGGGGCAGAGAGAGGGGGAGACACAGAATCTGAAGCAGGCTCCAGGCTCCGAACTGTCAGCACAAAGCCTGACATGAGGCTGAAACCCACAGACCATGAGATCATGACCTGTGCCGAAGTCAGACGCTTAACCGACTAAGCCACTCAGGCACCCCAGTTTTCCTACTATTTCTATATGTGTGAGGGCCATACGGTGTTTTCATAGCCAATCCTGTACATAATAGGTACATGATTAAAGAATACTCTACCGGGATTAATGCAAGAACGAAAAAATAAAAAAAACCAGTTCATCAGATGAAAAGATAAGTGCTGCTAGCCACAGAATTGAGAATTTGTATATGAGCAAAGCTGTATCTGAAATGAATTGTCTGTTTAAAACAGAAAGCAAAATAACTTATTCAGATCCCTTTTAGTCAGCAATGCTAATGCTTTGATCTCAAACTTCACGACACAGAGGAGTGAATTATGGTAACATGATAACATGACGTTGTGGCATGTTGTAGACTGAAAAACATATACTTATGCTGTAGCAGTGAGGAAAATACCACATGGATACAGGACTTCTTGAATATATTTTCATTCTTAGGATAAAACTTCTGAAGGCCAGGACTGTGTTTTACAGGTCTTGTTTAATACTCAGAGCAAACCACATAAAGTGGACTGGTGAAAGAATTAAAGAAGAACAAATATTGAAGATTTTTCTGCAAATATAGCAGCATTTTAAGTGTCAACTGCAGCTTTTGCAAAATAAGCATGAGCATTTCACTCTTGTCCCATCATAGTTATATAAGGGAGGAATTTTGAAAGGAAAACAGGGAAGGGTCACAGAGCAAGGGTTGTGTGTATGTGTGTGTGTGCACGCGCGTGTGAGTCTTGAGGAGGGTGAAAATAGGGAAGGGGCATGGAGTAGAAGAAATACTCTCACAGTTACTCCCCCTCACTGCTGTTTTTTATGTCTGGACTCTTAGGACAGGCTAAATAATGTCTAACTTAGCAAAAGAGAGAGAACAGAAGAAACTGAAGGTCAAGAAAACCCCCAAAAGGAAAATACAGATTCAAAAGTATGATTGTCCAGCAAACTATACAGTTAGATTGGACAGTATAGCTCCTGGTGCCAATCATGGCATGGAGCCAAGCAGCATCTTGAGACAAGAGACCTATTTCTTGGAACATCGAAACCACAGTCCGTACAAGTATCTGCAGACAGCATCAGCAGAGGAATCTAGGGGACAGATGTATCCTAGAGAGAGTAAGGAGTAGGTGAAACTGTCCTCTTGGCCCAGATACCTACTCTGTACCAAGTGCAAACTGTAGTTTATAAATGACAAGTTTGGTTTTCGTAACTGATCACGAAGCTTCTCCCATATAGCGGTGCACAGCAACGTGTGAATATGAGAATGAAGAGGGATGGAGATAGATGAACCATAAGAGAACAGCGGTAATAACAGTTGAGTGCGGAGGCCTTGTACATTAGACACTGGATTTATACGACTGCAGGGGAATTTTGCAGCTTGTTATATTTAGAGCTTCTACTACTATCAGAAGACCACCTTGATAAAAGCGAGGAAGATAAAAATAGAACTAGTACTGGCCCTAAGGCTTTGAAGAGAGATTGTTGATGAAAAGAGACTGCTACCTGATAAGTAAGTGTTATCATTATTATATAGCACATACATCAGTCATTTTAGAAAATCACCACCTTTGTTATCTTTTATAGCATTTTTCTTTCAGAGTTTAATTTTAATTTTAATGTTATGGTCCAAATCTGAAAACTCCCTTCAGAAACTCCATTATTTTATAAGGGAAAAATATCTGAATCTGAAAGAAAACAAACTGATCACATGATCAGTTATCTGTTTCATTCATTTATTCATCCACCCATCTTTCCATCTATTTATACAGCCAGCAAATACTTATTGCAAATATATGGTGTACCTGACACTAGAATATAGGTATTAACAAAATATTCTGCCTGCCCTGAATGTACAAGTCTATAGAGAAGAAAACTAACACTTAATGAATGCAGAGTGATCACTGTGTCAAGAAGAGCCTGCATAAGGTGCTAGTGGACATGATGAAGGTCTCCTGAGTTTGCATACTGATACCCAAAATAAATGAAATCATTTTTCTCCTACCTGACATTCTGGGCATAAAATTGCAGGTGTGCAGTTGTGGTTACATACCTCCAAGGCTCTAGGTTCCTTCTGTCTTGTTGCTTTGCAATTGCCAGGGTGTCACTTTATCCATCTACATGGTCCACTATGGTTCTCACCCACATCCTCACTTTCATTTACTTTCTGTAAGCAATCCAGCCAGCAGGAAAGGGGAAGTGAGAAGTTGAAGCCACTGAAGATTCTCCTCAGGGCACAGCTCACAAGGTGGACTTATGCTTTGGGCTTATACATCATTGGTCAGAAAGAAGTTTTACGGCCATGTCTAACTGAAAGGTATGTGAGAAATGGATATTCTTTCCTGTGTGTGGCCATGCCTTCAGCTAAAATGGAGAGGTTATTTATTTATTTATTTACTTACTTACTTATTTGTTATGAAAATACAAGAGAATAATGGATTAAGGAGACGGGAACTTGCAGTCTCTGCCTGAGAATCCCTTTCGGTATGAGTTAACAGAAGACTCTTCCAATGGGAGTTGGAGTTTGCTAGGCCAACAGCATGGAGAATGGTGTTCTGGGACAAGTGTGTTCATTAAGTCAGTATGTACCTAGAATCAGCAATTTATCTTCCAGTGTGCCATTTATTTGCATACTTGCTACCCTTCAGAGGTCTGAATAAGGACCAACCTTGGTTGGGATAAAATGGTCTCAGAGAGAGACCTTTTTTTTTTTTTTTTTTTTTTGGTAATGTGTTATTTTATGCTAAAGAAGCAAAATTATTGAAAAACACATGCTTATTGTTTTTTACTCCCTCCACCCTTTAACGAGGATTCTTTTTTATTATTGCTAGGTTCCTGGTCCTCTGATAGACTGAGTAGGCTACGTGTAGAAATGCAGCATAGAAAGAATTCTGCTAACATAAGAAAATGCTTCTCCTGGAGTTCAATAATAGAACAGAAAGCTGGAGGTGCCTTTGGATACACAGGGATAGAAAAGTTAGGGGATTGATTGCTTCAATTCATGGGAGTTAAGAGAAAAATCTATCCAAAAAAGATTATAGAAAAAAAATTTGTTTGTATTATGTGTTGTATTCCTGGTTCCTTTTTTTTTTTTTTTTTTTTTTTTTGCCTCTTCAAGGCATTTCAGTAAACTCATATATTATTCTTTGGTACTTTAGGTCATCTGATTTTTTTTTTTTTTTATGCAGCACTGTACTGAGATCAGATTTGAGGCTGGGGTAAGAAGATGCCATTTTATTTGAAGGACTTAGGATATTCCTCTTGCTCAATTATTTTTTGAATTTTTTTTTATGTGTGCAATCATTTGATTTATAAAAAGATGCAAAAAAATTCAAAAATGATACAAAATATCAATTTTAAAACAATATCAAAAAATGAGTGTATTTAACCATACACAGCTCATAACAGAGCAAATGGGTATGGAGAATAATTCATGCTACAGCATATTGCTCTATGAACTGGCAACAGAAAAAGTTGGTAAAGGCACAGGACCTCTATCTTTAGAGTGTTATAATTAGAACCAAGGAGCTCCATAATCATCTGGCATCCACTCAATGTTGTCCCTATGGTTAGAAATGTACATGATGGGAACTCCAGGGATCTTCCGGATCCTTCCTTTAAGGTCCCAGTCAACTGTGGCCACAATGTAACACTTGTGCCGAGTTACTATTTGTACTAGCAGTCATCTGCATAGGTTCATTTGTGTGTGTATGGTAATCATTCAAACCTTGGATCCTTGGCAATCCTAGAGCCACTTGATATTTTGCCCCAATTTCTCGATTTCAGCCATTACACAGTCAGTTATACATGGGATACATTTGGCATACAGACAGTCCATCATTGATTGTACTAAATCAAGTTTGGCTTTAATGGAAAAGTTGATAAAGTTGGTATCAACTAGGATGTGGTAAGTGGGCCCAGCTGTGTGTTATATTGGAAGAATAAGCAGAAAGGATGTTGGGGGACTTCTCTTTCCTTGAGTGTACTGGGATCTTTCTTTTCTTTCTTTTTAGGTTTCAATCTATCCTTCTCTTTAAGCCTCTGATCTTGGAGACTAAGCATTCACTTTATGGTCGCATACTTTCTTGCTTTCTTTTGCTCCCCATGTTCACGCCACACTCTTCTTTTTTAAACTTTTAAAGATCAATAAATTGAATAGATAGCCACACATATAATGAAATCTTGGGTTCTAGAGAATAAAATTCACCAAACTCTCTCCCCTTCCCAGTTTCCTTGAATTTATCTTTTGATAGATTAAGTAATGACTGACAGTTCTCCAAAAATGTACCTGTTTCTTCCTCTGTGGAGTGACTTATTCAGTCTCTAACATTTTAGTATACATTGATTTACATTTCAGTTATCTGATAACTGAAGAAACTAGGGCCTGGGGACACCGGTGAAAAAACTCCTAGCTGAGGGAAGTATTTGAAGTGGGAATAGAGTAAAAGCGTAGAAGTGGGCAGAGGAGGGTATCAAAGACAGATATCATCTATTTGCTCTTTTGCCTAAGGCTGAGTTAACCACCAAAATTTAAAAATGCAAATAAAAAATATGTTTCTCAAGGAAAGCCTCCTTTAGGGAAGTAAAAGGCAATCTTTCAGGCTCGAAAGACTATGTTTATTTTTTTTCCCATGTAGTGTTACTTGTTAAGGCAAAGTTTTCTCTGGAATAAATGAAAGATATTTACTATATTTTCTCTAGGTACACTTCTAAGCCTTTCAACAAATATGAGAAAAGCTAGAAAGGAACCTTCCTTTCATGAAAACCTATTTTTATAGGATGCATTTAAAAATTCATCATGTCAAAATATGACAATTATTTATCAAACTTGATAGACTTCATAGCTGTTTCCTGGTCTTATTTCCTTTACTTTCTGTAAGCAATCCCTCTCCTTCTTTTGACAAATGAAGGTAAACAACATTTATAGACTGACATATTTTTCCCAGCACCATCATCATTGGATTTAATGATTGCCAGTGATGACGTTTTTTTTCCTTCTTTTTTAGCCCTAATCCCACAAAATAAATGGAGCACAAAAGCAGGTTTATGTGGCAAGCCCCATTTGAGGGATAAGTATGGTTTAAAGCCCTAGGGAGATGTCTTGTTTATAAAGCTCTTCCTTCCATTAACACCACCTGACCTTCAGGGTGGTCTCACAGAGCCCTCATGTGCCACAGATAACAGCCCTCTGGATGCTAAGACTGTATGTGTCACAAATCCTCGATAGCAGAAAACCCAAATTATCTTGTCACCATTTCACACAAATGAAATAGAAGCCTAAGATAAGGACAATGGCTGTTTTCCACAAGATGGCAGTGGTCTTTGTGCAAAGAATTGAAGCATAGCATTCACTGGGTCTGATACCAACTGTGACAAAATTTTGCCCTTGTGAATTTAATGCCTGTGAAAGCCATGTCATGGTTGTTTTCTCTGCCATGGGCTGAGTTCTGAAGAACAATTAGCTCTATTTTCATTGGAGAGAAAAAATGCTGCATATATAATATAATGTCTTATATAATGTCTTTCTCTAAGGAGCCAAAAGTATTTTGCAGCTGTTATTTAATTAACCTCACACTATGCCTCTGAGGCAGGAAAAAGGAATTACTGTATATCCTATTTATCACAGTGAACTTAAATAATTTACTGATATCATTCATAGGGGAAAATGGTGGCACAGGGAATAAAAGATTTGTTGAGTTCTGGTGCATAGCCCTTATCATTAAACCAAGCTGATTTCTGCAGAGGGTGATGTTTATAAATTTAGAGAAGAGATTCTATTTAGTCCATGTTAAAAAATAAATTCCTCACAAATGCAGATTCCAAAACAGTGGTTTTCCTATTTCAATTTGAGCTCTTTAAGTACTTTAGCTTGTGAATTTATTGCTTAAGAATAGTGGGGAACTTTCAAAACACAGAATCCAAGTTCCGTCCCAGATAGTCTGCTTTCATACATCTAGGAAGGGGCCTAGGAATTTGAATATTTTAAATATAACCCAGGTGATTCTGACACCTGTGGTCTTGCCCACACTTTGAGATACTGCTCTACAAGCCTCGAGTAATATACTGGTGTGATAGAGAAATGGACCCAATTTTATGAAATTAAAAGAATGTAACTACTTTGGAGAAAGATACTCTGTATTACTTTAAGAACTTGAAACATAGCACTATTCCTCAATTTGGAAGGGTAAATCCGTAAGTGCAATTATTATGCTTTATTCATAAGTTTTATTTAAAAATCAGTTAACAAAATTTTAAGCATATTTTTAAACTGTATTGTCAGATAAATAACTGTGATGTTTTTTAAAAAAACTTTAACACATGTTTTATCTTTCTCTTGAATTCAGTGGTCACTTTTTGTTTTTAAGTTTATTTATTTATTTTGAGAGGGGTGTAGGGGCAAAGAGAGAGGGAGAGAGAGAATCCCAAGCAGACTCTATGCTGTCAGTGCAGAGCCCAATGTAGGGCTCGAACTCACAAACCATGAGATCATGACCTGAATGAGCCAAAATCAAGAGTCAGACACTTAACTGACTGAGCCACCAAGGCAGCCCTCAGTGATCACTTTTACATAGACTTTAGGTAACTGGATTCTGGTTGATCTAGAATCTTGTACTCATAGGACTAGAAGGGACCCTAAAGATACTCAGGTGCCAGGAGTATATAAAAGTTAACCCACTTCTGGTAGCATGAGTCTCTTCTCCTTCTGAGATAGAAATCATCCAAGTCTAAAACTTGGTCTTATCTGCTTGTTTAATTGGACCCATACAAGCTCTTGAAATAATTAATAAAATGATAAACTTGACTGAATCATTGAATTAACAGATGCCACGTTCCGAGGAAGTATGAGTCCATGGTACAGGATATTTAAGGTAGATGGTAAGAGACTGCGTGAAAGTGGCTGTGTGACTGTTGTAACCCTTCCCTGGCATTCAGGGTACAGGACGGTCAAGGGTTGGATTGTGCAGTGAAGGAGAACTTTCACAGAGGGCTCTTGGGGTGCTGTGACTCTCGAATCTTTCCACAAAGAAATGATGTGTTTTTGCCTTTTGTCAAGTCAAGAGAAAGTGTGATTTAAGGAGAAGGCAGAGACTTAATTTGGACTTCTGGTGGTTTGGTAAACATAATGATGGATATATAATTACTACCTGGAAAATCTTATGGCAAGAGAAGGGCTGTCAGACTTCTTTGACAGCCAGATTGCTCTTAGAATAGCTGCATTCTTATGTCGTCATATTCTTGCCAGTCCTTGGCAGTGTCTAGCTTCCTGATGTTTACCAGTTTATTAAATGTAAGCCGATATCTTATTTTTATTTTAATTTGCATTTCTCTGAGAGCCAATGAACCTGAGCATCACACTAAATGCTTGTTACATTTTGATATTTAAAAAAAATACATTGCTTATTCATAGTCTCTGCCCATTTTTCCGCTGGGCTGTTTTTTTTTTCCTATTGATTTACATAAGTTCTGGGTAGAATCTAGTGTATGTTTATGTATATAGCATATCCTCATGTAATTCTTTGATGCTTTCAGAAGTTACAAATATATTCTCCCATTCTGTAAATTGTTTATTAACTTTGTGGTATCCTTCATTGAATAGAAATCCTTAATTTGGTTGCAATGAAATCCATCCCCTTCCCTTTGTTTAGTCTTTATAATTTTGTTTTAGCAGTCCTAGCTAGCTTAGGATACAAAAAATGTTTACCCATGTTTTTCCCATTGGTTGTAAATTAATTACTTGTTATATATGTTTATATTTATGCAGAGATGTACAAATTATTTTTATTCTGCTTAAGTTTAGAAAATAATCAAGATGATCTATGATTAAATAATTACATGAAAAGCCTACTCCTATAAATATAGATACATTTGAGGTGTCAAAAACAGGGGGGACAATTTAAAACTATATAGTTAGTATTTCTCAAGGTGAGGACTGTGGGCCCCTTGCATCATAGTCATCTTAGATATTCATTAGAAAGGCAGATTTGAGGCCCCTTTTCCAGACCTGCTTAATCAGAATCTCTTGGTGTGGGCCCAGAAATCTTTATTCTTAATATAACTTTTGTGATATTTTGAATGTATACTCAGAACTGTTTAATACCACTAGTCTTAAAGTGCTAAATTTGAGCTTTGAATTAAGATTTGAGCTGTTAGGCAGCCCTGATCATGAGGAAGACATTATGGGGTGTAAAGTCTAATTGTGTGACAAAAATAAATGCATAAATTCTTTATGAGAAATAAGCTTTTCTCTGGTTCAAAATTCTGAAACTATGTATCCCTATCCATGCTGAATCTGCATGAATCCTTTTAAAGAGGATGCTGAGCAATATAAAGACAATATTTTTAAAAAGTTTTTTTTTAGTTTATTTATTTATTTTGAGAGAGAGAGAGAGAGAGAGAGAGAGAGAGAGAGAATGTGCACATGCAACATGCAAGTTGGGGAGAGGCAGAGAGACAGGGGGAGAGAGAATCCCAAGCAGACTCCTCACTGTCAGCACAGAAACTGATGTGGGACTTGAATCTATGAACAATGAGATCATGACCTGAGCCAAAATCAATAGTCAGATGCTTAAATGACTGAGCCACCCAGTCTCCCTAAAAAGTTTTAAAAAATGTATTTAGTAATGGTTTTTATATGGTCTTTGGTTTATTTAATCTTCAACAGAAACTAAGAGTAAAACATTAATGTAACTGTATGAATACATTTTCCCAACTGAGTTTGAATTTGTTTTTTTATACTTTATCAAGATTAATAATGACTAGTTCAAACAATTCTTTTTATAAGGAATATTCTTGAGGAGAGGGAGGGCAAGGTAAAGACAGAGTCAGCACAGGGCTCCCTGGTTCAAAATTTTTTTTTATAAAAATGTGGTATTAATAGGAACATTGGAAAAGTATCAAAATGTTAGGTAACGGTGGCCTAGGTTATTACATAAGGAGAGGAGTATGGGAAAAACTACTTGTAATCCACTACTGGAGACTGAATTGTTAAAAAATTCCTGAAGTGCTCTTTCTTTCTACTCCAAAGCTTTCAATTGCTGATCAATAGATGAAAAAGCCCCAGGAGCCCATGGAATTGGTTTTGTTGTTAGATATCCTACTTAAGGACTCACTTTTATGATAATGTGTCACAGTTACTATAATTTGATTGAAAAACACTTAGCAATTGTTCAGTACACCTGGAGTCATAGAATTGTTTGGGTTAGATAAAAAAAAACCTTACAAATTATCTAGCTCAATTTTCTCATTTCTGAGAAAACAAAGAAGCTTAGATCTTTCCTTTATTGGCAAAGCTGAGTCTAGAATTCAGTACTGCTAAACCAAAATACAAGAGAAAATTGAGAACAGAGCTTTCTTTTGGAGAGTATTGGATTTGGGACAACACTGAGGTAGATTTTCTTCATGTCTGACAACGTCCAGAGAAGGGCAGAGGGGATTAGGTGAGCACTTTAGAATACATGAAGTGTTTAATTTTGAAATAATTGTAGATTCACATACAGTTGTAAAAAATAATATGGAGAGAGAACATGTGCTCTTTACCTAGTATCCCCCAATGATACCATCTTGTATGACTGTAGTACAATATCATGTCCAGGATATTGACATTAATGCAGTCAAAATACAGAACATTTTCATAAGGATTTTTAATATTGCTGGTAGATGCATGTGTTAATAATTTTTTTTTTTACCTAATATCTATTTATTAGACTGTGTCCAAGATCACGTAAAATTTCTGTTTCTTCCATATTAAGTCCAGGAACATTCTCTATTACCAGTCAGATGAAATGAGCTTCATGAAGAATCTTCTTTTCTAAGAGAGAACAGACTCAGTCCTGTCCTTCACCTGTAAGGACGGGCAGCGGGGGGTGGGGGTGGGGGCTAGATGGCAGGGAGTCCTATTTGTGAAAAGCAGTTAATGACTCCAAGATGATTATAACTTTCTCATAATTTCTTTGCAAATGTTTCCAAATTAAGACTAAAAAAAAAAAAGGATAAAAAATAAAAGTGAAATGTTGAATTACCTTAAATTTATAAAAGTATTATAAGACTAAAGCCATTCATAAATGGTATCCATATTAAATTCTGAAACTTCGGTTATTAAATAAACATTTAAAATGCATTTAAGATGAATAATCTTAAGAATGTGATAAGAAATATGGGGGTTTGGGTTTGATCAGCGGGATTTTAGTTAAAATTCTTGCAGAGGATTGACATCAATAATTATTGTATAGGGAATAAGCAGCAGGCATGAAGTTTCAGTTAAGCAAGATGAATAAACTCTAGATATCTGCTATATGACATTGTATCTATAGTCAACAATAATATATCACACACTTAAAATTTGTTAGGAAGCTAGATCTCATATTAAGTGTTTTTACTATAATAAAAAAGTGCTGTTTACATCTGAAGCCAGCAACCTCTCTACAGGATGTAAATGAGTCTTTAAAAATAAAGTGGGGATATCAAAACAATTCTTGCTGATAAAAATATAAGGAAACAATTTTTATTAGAAAAATCTGGAAAATAACATTTCTGGATGACAAAAAATGAATTGGATCTAGATTTATTAGGAGGATATTTCCTTTCTTTCTTTGAAGATATTTTAATATTTTTTAATGTTTATTTATTTTGAAGGAGAGACAGAGAGGGAGACAGAGAATCTGAAGTGGGCTCCAGGCTCTGAGTTGTCACACAGAGCTCGAAATGGGGGTCAAACTCATGAGCCGTGAGATCATGACCTGAGCCATAGTCAGACACGTAACCGACTGAGCCACTCACGTGCCCTGACAAGGAAGATATTTTCAATGAAAATATAGAGAAGTTAAAATTTCTGTGTCCATAATTGACAGCTATCAGGTATTAGATATTTTTTTCTAGAATTTCTTTTGAGTCAAAACAACAGGAACATCAGCAGGGCCAATTTTATGTCTTGAGTAATTTGTAGTAGTAGTAATACCCCAGGAAAACTCTTCTGAATGAATTAACTTAAGGACAATAGCAATAGACCAAAATCATGTAATTTCTAAGTTAGATTTAGAGTAAAAGAGCCTAATTCTTATTTTTACATAAGAGAGCAAACAAAATGCCCTTTTAATGGATTCCAGAGGAGAGGACTAGGACTTACCTTGTCCAAGATAAGGCTGTCTTTTTGCCTTTCATTATTTTATTGCTTGCTCCACGTCCGACACCAAGGTCACTGACAGCTTAATCCTAATTTCTAAAGCACAGTCAACAACTATTTCTTTCCCTTCAAAATAGGATTGAAGTTCTGTGACATGATTTGAAGTAATAAAAAAAGTTATCCATCATAAAACTAAGCAAGAACTAATAAAATCTTCCCATCTATCTTTAGCAATCTTAGGATGGTGAAAGTTTAATATTAGCCAAATTGCTATAAACATTCAGGAAATACCCAGGGAAGTCATTAGAGTCGGAATCCAATGAGTTTTTAACTAACTGACAATTTTAGGGAAAAAATATGTTTTTCCTTGTTCAGATGATTTAGTCTTTTCTAATATTCTCACCACCAGAAACAATAATTTTTCATTTTCTATTTGACTCTACTGGATGTTTAAAAATCTCACCCTGCAAATATGGGGTGCAAACATACAGAGAAAGTCTTCAGTTTTTTGTGTGTTCACTGTTCTTGTTTTGCAATTGGTTAAGAAAGAAGTTTGAAGTGTCAAAACTTCATTAATTGCTTAAAAATTTAGCTCTAGTCATTGAATTATTAGTCAGAGAATAAAAGTGACATATAAGTTGTTCAAGGTAGAGCAACTCCCTGTGGGGCCAGGATGGAAGACTCTTTAGGTGGGTTTAGTAAATCCTTCTCATGTAAGATAATAGCACATCAACCAGGACATTCATTGGCTGGTGTAGTAAAGAATAGCAGACATGCGTAGGGCTCGAAAGTTGGTGAAGCAGATGATTACACACACACACACATGATGGCCTGGACCTTGAGAAAGTGAGCTTGCCCAGAAAACATTGGAATTTTCAGAATAAAACACTTGACCTATGCTTAATTAGGTAATCAAAAGAAGCCATAAGAAATTTTACTCCATTAAAGAGGCTTGAAAGCATACCCTTATGCTCAGGGTAACCCCATGTTTTATAACTGCCTTTATTGATCAGTCAGAACCTAAATTTTCTTATGAAAACCAGTAGCTTCACATCCATTCTTTTTTGCCAGAGGTAATAATCTTCTGCGCTAAGACAATACAGTCTGTTTGACAGATGTGAACCACCTTGTTCTGCCTTTATGAGAGCCCAGGGGCTGGTCTTTGAGAGGTAGACTGCTTATCCAGTGTGAGGTTACCAACACTGGATCATTCTATTTTAACTTCTTTCTCTAGGGGAATAATAGTAATAATTGGATACTTTTGTTTTGCCTTGTGAGGAAAGATAACATCATGTTTAAACTTACTGTCCTTTCATTAATTTTTCATACTTGTACTTTCTGAATTCGTACTCACATAAACACTCCACTGTAATCCTAGGTTATATTTCTCTTACAGTCTATAAATAGAAACCTTTAAAAATCTGTATCCATAGTTTAGGGACATGAATTAATTATCTGCAACTCTTCAGTACCTCTTGTGACTATTTTAGCTTATTACCATGGTAGCCATATGCTCTAAATGTTACCCTGAAAACAATACAAATTAAGAAGATATATTTTGCCTTCCTTTCCACTATATCACTGTCTGGTTGATCAATGTGGGAAAGTATAAGACCAGGATCACATATTCTATGTTATTTAATGTTAAATGCATGGATTTGAGAAAGTAGGTAAAATTTCTACCTTTTTTCATCTCATACCTTTGGTTACCAGGAAACTATGTGAGGGCAGTTTGAAGGACAAAAGAAATTTTGAGGTGAGAGATCACTGTCTTTAGTTCTCAACAATTTATCTCTAAGGACAATGTAATTTTGCATGAGTGATGCATGAAGATAACCAGTTGTACAATGTTAATGGTTCTTATTGCTTTCTCTTGTTATTTCAATTGGCTCATGAAAGATAATTTGAAATTGGGTCTGATATGCATCTATAACTGATATAGAGAGAAGAGTTCGGGCAGTATATCTGTTTCATTCAGTATAGTGACAGCTATAATTCTGCTCTTTTTACAATCTGTATCATATATAAAATTTGCCTCGCATTGTGAAGGACTCAGTTAGAATATGATGGTTCAACCCTAAGCATGTTAGAAAATGATAGCTTTATTCTCATTTGAGAGCACAAATTTGAGCATATCTCAAATTCTTCAAATTTTTTGCAGGGTTCTTTCTGGGCTAGGCAAGTAAGCCTGGGACTCATCTGCTCTATCTGCTTCTGCTTTGGGTAGGGAAAACATTGCAGTTTCAATGCATAAGTATATTTTCATTGAGGTATTAGATTTGTACTTGCTTTCAAGCCAGGAAAATGGGTAATTCTGTATTTGAGCGGCAACACCTATAAATTCTTTAAAAAATTTTTTTATTTATTTTTGAGAGAGAGAGAGAGAGAGAGAAGAGAAGAGAAGAGAAGAGAAGAGAAGAGAGAAGAGAAAAGAGAGAGAGGGAGACACAGAATCCAAAGCAGGCTCCAGGCTTGGAGCTGTCAGCACAGAGCTCCATGTGGGGCTTGAACTCACAAACCGTGAGATCATGACCTGAGCTGAAGTCAGATGCTTAACCGACTGAGCCACCCAGTTGCCCCATATAAATTCTAAACTCTAAAATCTAGTTATTGGAAAGGTATAGCCCATAAATACTATTAACATTATAGGGTTAACTGATAACCCTGGGCAAATTTAACTGATATAGACTAATTTATAATTGAAAAGCAAGAACAGCAGTGACTGAAAACTTTAAGTAACTCAGAACAAAATGAATGATGCGTGGAAAAATTAAGTGGCCTATCTGAACATAATGGGCGGTCCAGCCATATATTTGTAAGCAAGCAAATCAGGAACTTAAAAGTTTGGGCAATGTGTGGCAGCTCAAGGATTCCAGATGTAACATAAGTGGGGAGGACTTTTTTCTCCCAGCCACCTCTTTGTGGGATTTCATGTTCAATTCTCGATCCTGCTTGTTATATTCTTCTTGAAGCTACTGTTTGAGTTCTTCCCAACTTTGCCAGTGACAGTGTGCCTCACATATTGCCCAATGCAGCACGTGTATAAAGTACACTTTAATTGAACATTTGAAATCATGGTGGCATATGTATAGCATAGCAGACAACAGAAAATAACCTAAAACCACTCTTCTTATAATTCCTTGCCATCTCTACCTTGGGATTCCTTATGATTATCTCTTTCCTTGACTTTTGAATGTTAATAGGATCTCCCTTACTCCCTTGAACATTTCTCCCAATCATACTCGAAATTTTGCAAACATCCTGAAATAAGATTCAGAATTACAATATTTCATTAACATATCCTAGTTCACATTCTTAAGCAGTCCTTTTTATCCCACTAAGCAAAGAAAAATCTAAGCATTTCTCTCTCTCTCTCTCTATTATACATATGTAAAAATGAAAGTTAGGGAATTACTTGGCATTCATAAGGACATCAGAAAAAAAGAACTTGCATTCTTGGTGCATTCCTGGCATTTCATCAGAAGAATTTTGTATGTACTTCTGACTCTTTGTTAATGATTATTCTTGTATCTGTTATTCATATATTATTCAAGAGTAGTCATAGTACCTGTGCAACTTCAAACTTTTTTTGTCCGTATACCAATATTATCTTGGTGTCATTGGATTGGCATAGTAAAGAGTATTCTAAATTATTTGAATGTAGAATTCCATTGAATGTAGAAATCAATGCTGGTCAGTGAGCAGCATTCTCATAATGATTTTTAGATTTTCAGATTCTAGAAATTATAGATTTTCAGTAGCCTTAATGAAGGAGCAAAAACAGGATACTTTTTGTCCTGATGGTAGTGAAGACTTGTTTTGTTTGTTTTTCTTGCAGATTCAGATTTCTTTGCTACTGTCTGATACATTTTTTTCTAGGAAAAGCAACCTTTATAACACAATTTTTTTAAATTTATAAATTCTTTGAAATTCTATAGGACTAATAGGATGTATAGGACAATGACTTAAAGGCATTATTATAAACTACTTTCATTTCATTAAAGAGTTACCATGGTTTTAAAGAATTTCATGGATTCATGGAGCTGGGTTATCTGGTCTGTTCACTCACAATATAGAAAACCTATTTGTCCCTTCTTTCTATATCTTAATTATTTAAAAATAATGTGTTCTCATATAGCCCCAAACCTTTTCTCATATACTTAAAATATTGTCTTTTCAAAACATTGCTTGGGGCGCCTGGGTGGCTCAGTCGGTTGAGCGGCCGACTTCGGCTCAGGTCATGATCTCATAGTTCATGGGTTCAAGCCCCGCGTCAAGCTCTGTGCTGGCAGCTCAGAGCCTGGAGCCTGCTTCAGATTCTGTGTGTCCCTCTCTCTCTCTCTGCCCCTCCCCTGCTCATGATCTGTCTCTCTCTGTCTCTCAAAAAT
>CM053578.1:56336503-56422139 GCA_028646485.1 Cryptoprocta ferox
CTCATAGTTCATGGGTTCAAGCCCCGCGTCAAGCTCTGTGCTGGCAGCTCAGAGCCTGGAGCCTGCTTCAGATTCTGTGTGTCCCTCTCTCTCTCTCTGCCCCTCCCCTGCTCATGATCTGTCTCTCTCTGTCTCTCAAAAATAAGTAAATGTTAAAAATAAAATAAAAAAGAATTAAAAGAAAAAAAAACATTGCTTTTGCCTTGAAGGTAAAGTCTCTTTTTCCCATGATTTTATTCCCTTCTGACCCCCACTTTTATTTTACTCCTTTCTGCTTGGCTTTCTTCCCTGAAAAAGTATATGCTTGTGTGTTCAAGGAGCTCAATTAATTCTGGTATTTATTTAACCCCATATTAAGATACTTTTAGATCATTCCTATACACAAGTTATGCCTAATGCCCAACCTTTTTTTGGGGTGGGGGAGGGCTGGTGGTGGAGGGGGTGGGAACTCCCAAGATTCTGAAGTTTGTGTTGTTTGTTCATATAGGTATTTTATGGTTAATAAACCCCTTTGTATCATAAAAATGTAAGATTAGTATGCTATAATCTACAAAATCTCAGCTATTATGTCTAATAGGTCCCAGTGTTGCCTCTATGGCTACACTCTTGTTATATATATGTTCTTTCTGTCAGACAGCTTTTAATAAAGACTTATGGGTGATCTGAAAATTGACTAAACCTAAAATTACACTGAGCAGCCACTATGAATCTCTTCCTTGTTTAATGCTGGGCTATGTATCAATAACAATAGTAGCAGTTAATGCTGGTGATGTTGAAGATGTTTGCCAATCAAATACATAATTATTAATTGTACCTTTCTCCCTCTAGTTTAGATTCAGTTAAAAAATACACAATTCATATATAGAAATATGATACTAGTTTTTTTGTTTGTTTTTTTGTTCTTTGTCTTCTGATAAAACTGGACTGTGGACCTGCCACCATAGATTTCCTGAGACTTGTCCTCATAGCTAGTATTTAGCATGGACATTTAAGAAGAGACTTAAAGTAGACATCTGGGTACATGTGTGGGGAATCAATGTGCTTGATATCCAAAGGAAGAGGCGGCTTCTAGTGCTACTTCTACTAGGCAAGCCATGAGCTTTGATCTCGCTGTGCTTTGTGCATAGCGGCAGGGGCAAGAATAGATTTCCCTTCCTGGGGAAAGGCTATTGCAAAAGGAGCATCCTGGAAGGAAAGTCACTGTTGCCTAGTGTTTTTTCAAACCTTACCAATCAAATAAATCACTCTTGCTGTTTAAGAGAGAGAGAGAGAGAAGGAAGGAGGGAGAGGACTGCCTTCTTTTCAGTGTTTCTGAATGGAAAAGGCTGTCATTTTTCATAGGCAAAAGCAGGAATATCTAGGGAAGGAGAGATGGTCTTCACTTTAATAATTGTCATTTAATGAACACTTATTATGAACAAGGCATTGTGCTAAGTATTTTACATTTGTCACACATTTAAAGCCTCATAGTAAACCAGTAAGATACCTTTTTTTTAAATATCTAGCATTTTTTACCCCCCCATCTTCTGCTAATAACCCTTCTCTTCATTAGGAGAATCAATCTTATCTAGTCCACAGATTTCTAGTAGAGCTTACAAATAAGTACCCACTAGAGTCAGACATGTGCTCAAGCTAGACCATTGATAGTTCTTTACTCTAAGGCATAATGATTTGTCCAGAGGTTGAACATGTGCCCCAAGTAGTTGGAATTCAAATCATGTCATCTGAAAATTAGGATAGATTTGCTTCCTCCTTTCTAATATTTATACCTTATTTTAGAAATTAAGTTAAATAATGTCTAGATAAGTTCAAAATAAGTATTGATTTTGCAGGCTATCTGAGAGATCATAGATTTTTTTCTTCTTTGAAATTTTCAAATAATAAATTATATTAAGAGATTTTCTAATATTTCTAATCTGAGTTTAACTCAGAGCCAGACATATGGTAGGGGCCATTAGCTAAAAACATAGATAAATTTGTGAAGGGTCAGAAGGCAATTTGCTGGATGATTTACATATTATATTGGAAGTTAGCAATGACAGTCTATAAACTCTCTTGAAAATCTTAGAGATTTTGCAATTGCAAAGATGTTACACTTTTACCTGAAGATTGTTTCTTTATATTTTATTTAAGTGCTTGATTTTATTTCATTTTAATCCTTAATTTCACTGTTACCATAATTTAACATGTTTAGTTCCTGGAAAGCTTTAATTCCTCTTTCTGCTAACACACTCATGTTCCATTCTTTAACATAATTCCCTTCTCATGAGTCTTTACATGCAAACCATTAAAATTATTTAAACATAGTAAGCCTGGAGGTTTATTTGTGTTTCATTCTTTTCTCTTCCTCCTTTTTTCCCCTTCCCTCCTCCCCAAATTTATTGAAACATAATTGATAAATAACATTGTGTAAATTTAAGGTGTAAAATATAATCCGTCTGTATTCTTTTTATTTTCTTTTTAGAGAGAAAGCGTGAGCAGGGGAGAGGGGCAGAGGAAGAGAGAGAGAATGGAGACAGAGAGAATCTTTTTTTTTAAGCTTATTTGAAGAAAAGAGATGAGTTGGGGAGGGACAGAGAGAGAGGGAGAGAGAGAATTCCAAGCAGTCTCCACACAGTCTGTGCAGAGCCCGATGCAGGTCTTGAATTTACAAACTGTGAGATCATGACCTGAGCCAAAATCAAGAATCCATTACTTAACTGGCTGAGCCATCTGGGCACCCTGAGAGAGAGAGAAAGAGAGAGAGAGAGAGAGAGAGAGAGAATCTTAAGCAGGCTCCGGAGCCCAACACTGGGCTCAATCCCACAACCCTGGGATCATGACCTGAGCAAAAATCAAGAGTTGGGTGCTCAACTGACTGAGCAACCCAGGTGCCCCAGTCCTTCTGCATTCTTAAGGTCACTTCCCCACTGTAGTCTTCTGTAAGTTTACAGAGATGTCATTTCAGCCAATTTACCTTTCCTTACAAAATAACTAAAAAAAAATAAAATAAAATTGACATTGGAAAATAAAGTTATCCTAACACAATTTACATGGTGTGTTTTGAGACTCTTAGAGTGTAGATGAACAAGATAATCTTTTCATATCCTGGCATTCCTGCAATCCTTGGCAAATACCATCATTTTTATTTTATGGACGTGGGAAAGGCGGATGAGTACTAGATGCCAATTAATTTACCTTAAGTTACGTGGACTTTATCTTCACTTGACTGAGAGAGACACAAATATCTGGCTCCTCTGCTCCCTGGATCATCTTTCTTCTTGATTTATGTCTACTTGAAATATAATATTACATACAGTGCCTTCAGAGGTTATTCTTAGGTAAATGCCCGTTAGACAATCATGATTTGATCTATGCACATTATTCCTGTAGAACCTTACATTTTATTAATCACGGTATACTGGCATGTGATCCTGAATGCCAAAATATAATGCCTTATGGATTGATCATATAGTGCACAAAATAATTATGCAGAATTACTGCGATTAATTTAGTTTCTGTTTTAACACAGCAGTCACTCTGGCTGAATGACCTTGGATATAAGATTAGAAGCTATAGTATTTAGTTGGTGGGCCCCATATCATTTAAGAGGTTCTACTAAGTTGTGAGAAAATAAATAGAGCAGCAGTTCTCTATACTTACAAATTACATTGCTGGACTGTCAAAACATTTTCAGAAAAGCAAAAAAAAAATCTTTTGAGAAATCTGTCTTCAGATTTTTGTCTGTTAATATTTTTATACCAAAGAGATAAATGCTTTTAGTCATTATGGATCTTTGCTCATATTAGATAACTTTCTTCTTTCTTTTAAAAAAGAAAACTCTTGGCTTTATTGAGTTCTCTATATACTGAATGATACAGTGTCTTGGAAAGCACCTCATTGATTTTTGTTGGGAGAAGTTGCTAGTTTAAATTTCGAATATAAGATTGTTGTTGAAGTGTGTTGAAATAGTCACTGTGAGGAAGGTTGAGGACAATTAAATAAAATTTTAACTGAAATTCAGGATGAATTGGTATTTGTACAAGCTACCAGTAATTCAGAGATAAATATAAAAACAATTTCTGTCCTGATTTTTTTCTCAGCCATATTGAAAGCAAGTGTTTGCAATAAGACAGCATTGATTTTTGTCCCAAAACAAAGAGCTTCCCACTCCCTCCCCCCAAATCATAGCAACTCCAAGGTCAAAACAAAACCAAACCTTAAAGTATTTTTCATAAAGGTGGCAAGTTTTCTATTTTAGTTATCTAACCCCCAACATAATTAGATTGTATGTAAAATTGTCAAAGCATTTTCCAGGTATAAAATATTTTGGGTAACTATAAAGCAATAAAGCAGCAAATAAAAAATGAGACAAAACGATTTATACATAGAATAGTTTATCATCAGTTATGCTAGGTGATATCTTGAAAATGGTATTTGAAGTAATATTATATGATTTAGCTGCAAGTATGTGTGGCAATAAATTCAAGTCTAGAGTTATCCTTCAGTCATATAAAATATTGAACACAGCATATCATTTTAAAATGATGTGTAGTGCACCATGTAGAGAGCAAAATGACAATCTACGATAATACTTTCTGACCCCGGCTCTCCAACAAAGCCACAGTTTAACTGGTTTATTGACAGGGTAGATTATTATAGATTAGAGTGGTTCACAAAAGATGGCAGCTTCAAAAGATGGCAGCTTCTATTCTTTTGTAATAGTCCGAGTGAGCTGTTTTTGAAAAGCTTTCATCTGAGGAACTCAAAATATTACTAATATGTACTCTTATGTGTAAACATTTATCTGGTAGCTACTTATTTGCAAGACATTTAGAGTCATAATTAGTATTCATCAATTATTCCTATGAAATGTTCTAGAATATTCAAGTCATTAAAAAATGAGTTGCTGAGGCCAAGGATTAACCCCTTGAGAGAAACACTGATAGACCACTTGTTCTCCAAAGCTCAATTCTGCCCTTGTACAGTTGACTCATATTTATGACTTGAGTAATGGGAACATACCACTTAGCCTTTTGAGAACCATTTGATTTGGGACAAATTGCTTTACCTCCATTTGTTTCTGTCCTTACATGGTTGTAAATAAGAATATCACTAATTTTCATCATCCCACTTGCTTTACAGAAAACTTGATTTAACTCATGTGTTATTTTGTTTTTCCAGAAAAGATTTTCCTATATCAAGTATAATTAAACACTTCTTTGCTCCTGCAACCACTTTGAAGAAAGGGTTTCATTTCATGCTTAGGGGACATTGTATTTTCTTAGAAACTTAAACCCTTTGAATTCTCTTCATATGTTTCTGTGGAATATTTAGCAACTGAAATCTCCTTCATTTAAAGTGTCATGAACAACAGATGGTGCCCCTAAAAAGACTAGTTTCATATTCGAGTCGCTTTGCAATAAAGCAATATCCTTTAATTGTATTCAAAGTAAACTTAGTGCTTGTGGGTACAGATTAGAAAGCTAAATGAACCAGAAGATAGGAATGACAGATGATGATAATTCTTGTAATTGAATAATTTCACTGTTGTCTTAATTATCAAGTCCTGTCAGAATTACCGTGGTGGGACATTGGTATCTAAAAGTTCATCCCTATCCACACACTTTGAAACTTGAACAAAAGTTTTCTGCTTGACTTTTTAAGGGAAGTATGTCTTTAGATTCCTTCTGTGAAATTTCCTTTATGCTGAACTTCATTTACACCCTTAGCCCTCCAGGGTTTCCAGGCTACCAGCCCACACTGCAGATTTTGGACTTGCCAATCTCCATAATTGTGTGGAGATTTTCTATTGATTCTGTTTCTTTGGAGAACTGACTAATACAAAGTGGTTTCCAGTTTGGTATAAAATATGATAGATTAAGAAATGAAGGGGGCGCCTGGGTGGCTCAGTCGGTTAAGCGTCCGACTTCGGCTCAGGTCATGATCTCACGGTTCGTGGGTTCGAGCCCCGCGTCGGGCTCTGTGCTGACAGCTCAGCGCCTTGAGCCTGCTTTGGATTCTGTGTGTGTGTCTCTCTCTCTGCCCCTCCCCTACTCATGCTCTGTTTCTGTCTCAGTAATAAATAAACATAAAAAATTAAAAAAAAAAAAGAAATGAAGAAAGAGTGGTGAGGAGATTAGAGCTTCACTCTAGATCTGCAGCTATCCACCTGTGTGATTCTGGGTGAGTCTCAATGGACTTAACGCTTCCCTGTATCAAAAAAGTCCATTGAGACTCACCCAGAGGAAGTTCAACCAGATCAACTCTTATATCCTTTCCAGCTTTAACATACATGGCTACAGTCCCTGGATGCTGTTGGCCTGGGGAAGGCCTATAGTTTTTCTGGTACTTTTTCCATCACCATCATGGTATTAAGAATTAAGGGAAGGATTTACAAAGTGGGGCATTTGCTGAATATAAAGAAATAAAGTGTCTTCATTAATAAATTGATATAAAATGGCAAGGTCCATTTATCTTATCCCATATTCAATCAAAATCAAAATAATCAAGTAATCCATTCACAAAACAATCAAATTTTTACTACAAGTGATTCTTATCTATGTTAGACATTTTGTTTGAATACCATTGATGGAGAATTTAATAATTCTAAAAGAAAAGAAAAGGACAAGACAATAAACCACGCTTCAAGAATGAGGTCTCCTAGGAGTGTGAGTTGAGACTCCCTGAGGCATCAAATTGGAAACTTAATGGGAGATGTGTATATAATTGCCACTGTTATCAGTCCCTTAAGTGTTTCCTGTTTCCTATTACATGTTTTACTGAACAATTTTATTAATTGATTTGTTTGCTTTCTTTCCCACTTTTCTTATGAACCTTGATTCTAAGAATCCTTGTATTTTCTCTCTGTTAACTTTTATTTTGTTCTCATTGTTCCCAGATATTCTTTTCAAATGAAATGGAAATTAAGTTTTACTTAGCTATGCATACCTTTTATCTACATATCAGTCACCAACATTATCATATTCATTATCTTTACAGATTTTGGTGCATTCGCTTTGTGTTACTTTTGTAGACACCATATAGTTTATGGAGAAGATGCAATTTATTTAAAGATAAATATAGAGAGCAATTAAATGAAGCATTATATAAGAAGGAAGCAGATCATTCCTTTATCATAGTTGTGTAAGGGTTCATCACAAATTTCAAACACTGAAAATGCATATTTAGAAGCCATTGCTATGTTTTAAGAATTATCATTAAACTGACCTCATACTATTGGCTATAAACTGTGTTCGTAGGTCTAAAGATGTGCAATTTGATGGTCCAAATTGGTGTAGTAAATTTTGTTCCAGTCCTGTTATAGCATTTTGAGCATTTGCATCTATTGCCAGGTACGCACATGTCTGTTGAGAGTGACTCTCCTGTCCTGTTAGGACCCACTGATAGCCTTCCAGAATTACTGGTAGTGGCCTGATGTGGTCTACTCGCCAACTATGTTTGGGGCCTTTCTCCTCCCTGAGGAAGTTGTACACTCATCTGTAAATGTGGTAATTGTTCAATAGTGGGCTATGGGTCTTGCACTAACCCAAATATGCTCTTGCATTCTGCATCGTACTCAACTAAAACAACTGCTCCGAAGTTAGTCACTCTCACAATCCAGTTACTGAAGGTTCTTCAGGAAGCTGATGACATCAGTTCACTAAATGAGACAATTCCTTTACCTTATGCTCCCTGGTTTCAGTAGCTTTTTGTCCCTTAACAACCTTGACTACGTTTTTGGTGACCAAAGGTTATAGTAGTGCTATTTGTTTTTACAGCATCCCCCCCCCTCCCCCGCTTTGGTAGCAGCTCTAAGGCTAAAGACTGTGTCTTCCACAGGCCAAAATTTGAGCTCAGTTTCTGGCAGCACCAGAAACTACCCCCAGCACTTTACTTTACTTTGATTTTAACTATTACAGGTAAATATAACCAAATGATTGTATATTTAGCTAGTTTGTCATGATTTTGCTTTTCTTGATGTATTTTTTTGGGGTAGAGAGTATGCACAAGTTGGGGAGAGGTGGAGGGAGAGAGGGAAAATCCTAGGCAGGCTCTCCTCCCAGCATGAAGCCTGACTCAGGGCTCGATCTCAAGACTCTAAGGCCATGACCTGAGCCCAAATCAAGAGTCACATGCTCAATCGACAGCCACTCAGCTGCCCCAGAAGTTAGATTATTACTAAATTCTAACCGTAACTTTTACTTCCAGTAACAAATGGTGAAGTAACTGCCATCTCATACCACAGGGGACTTGGTAGCTATCTAGGCATTAAAGGGGCATCCTTGCCCCTTTATTCTTTTCCCAATTAATTTTTTTACCATGATTTAATCAGTCAGGGTCATTCTAGAATATCCCACTTGTCATGCCAACTGTATTATGTGAATTGGTATAGAAACACATGTGACACAATTCAGCCTTCATTCATCATAAAATAAACTCCCAGCAAACCAAAAAGGGAATTTTATTTCAATTTGTGGACATCTAAAAAAAAAAACCTGTCCCCTTCTCTTCCAATTCTGCATTTAAATTCATACTTAATAGTGAAACACTGAATGCTTTTCCCCCAAATCAAGAATAAAATGAGAATGTTTACTCTGATGTTTCCATTCAACATTTCTGATATCCTATTTTCCATTTATAGCATTCCTTCAGTTCCTTTTTGTTTTCTTTTTACAGCTTCCAACTCATTGTTGAAATTCCAACTCATGTCTTCCTGCATGCTGTCCACATTTTCACCTGGATCTCTTAGCACATTTATCTGATATTTTGAAGTCCCTATCTCATAATTCCAACCTTTGAGCTATCTTTGGGTCTTCTTATTGATACTTTTCTATTTTCTATTTGACCACAGGCACATTTTCATGCTTCTTTGTGTGTCTCATAATGTCTGACTGCACAGAGGGCGTTTTGCATAAAAGGATACTAGACACCGAAGTTAATAGTATTTACCTCCTAAAAAAGGTCATACCACTTTTTTTTACCACACTGCTAGATTGGCACCTAAGTTAATGTGGTCATCTGTTGTTGTTGAGTTGGTCTGTTATTAATTAATTTATTTAGCTTTTGTTTGATTCTCGTCAGCATTGGCACAACATCTTAGGATGGGATCAGACTTTTCCCTTTAATGGTGTTTGGAGTCTAAGCCCTGGCAAGATTCCAGAAGTTTCTTTGTGCTTTATAGGTGAGCCGTCAGATTTTTTACCTATGGGTGATCCTTCTTTCTATTTTGACTGCCAGCTTTTTGAGTTGCTGGCGAATTGTCTTTGGGAAGAACTAGGTGAAGAACTATAGGAGAGGGTGGCATGTGGGTGCATATACAGTTTGTGGCTGGGGCTCCTTTGAATTCTAGTGTATAATTCCATATGGTGGTTAAAAGTTTGTTAAAAGTTCTATTCATTCCTCCTTAAACCATCTGTGGTACATTTGTCCTCATTCTTGTCACGATGCCTGGGATATAAGCAGCTGTGGTCTTTTTTTTCCTCTTATGAAGGGCTTTTTCATTTCTTGAATTAATTCATTTAAGTTTCTTTGTAACCTCAGATTTTTAATTGGCTTAAAAATTATGATTTTGTGGCTTACTTGGTTTGTTTTGGTTGTTAGGGCGAGAAGATAGACTTTTGACTTTTTACATCCTGACCAGACTTACCTTACTTATTATGGTCCATTTTACCTTTTTGTCTGGAGTTGAATGCTTTGTTATTAAGTTACAATATTTCTTATCTAATAATGAAATCATTTAAAACCATGGATTGGCATCTCGGTTAAATTTCTCTTATACCCCCTTAATTTTTCATGTATAATGTTTTCATTGCCACTAATTTCTAAATACTATTAATTGCAGTTTTGATTTCACTTTTTCCTAGGAGTACTTAGAAAATGGTGTGTGTGTGTGTGTGTGTGTGTGTGTGTGTGTTTAATTATAGTTTTGTTACATTGTGATCAGACAGTACAGTCAAAATAATTGCTGCGTTGGGGGAGTCTTGTAGTTTTCTTTATGACGTTACACTGATGGCATTATCTTCGGGTCAGAGTACTGAGGTTGTCTGGCATACAGATTACAGTTAATACATAATGAATGAAAGAAACTCTTGCTTCTGCTAAATGTTAACAATCTAGTTTTAAAAAGCTATTTATGGATAGAAAGTTTGATCTATGCTATTATCTTATTCAGATCTTTTTTTTTTCAAATTGATTGAAGGCTGAGAGCGATATGTTGTCCGCCATAGGTTATGTTACTCTCAGTTTTCCTTGTATTTGCTAAAAAATGTTGCTCTTGCACTATTTTGTTGCTCTTACTTAATACATAATGGTTCATGCTGGTTGTACTTTTTTCTTATTGTTTCCATACATTGTTCTTTCACTTGCTGATTATGTTTGCATCTTCATTCCTTTAATGTGAATGTTCAATTTTTGTGTTATTTTTGTCTTTGCTCAATATTTTTACATGCTTAACTTTTTGAAGTGTTTTTGAATGTCACATTTTCTTTCGGGCAATTCTTACAAACAATGTGTGGTTATGGTTTGTTTAAAGTTCATTACTGGAAACTCTGTCTTTAATCCATTTTCATTTGTTGCCATAATATAGTGTTTTGCCTATTACCTTCATACACACTTTCTATTTTCAATTCAGTCGTCCTCCCTGTCTGCTCACTCCTCCTCTTTCTTCTTTTTCATCTATCTTTTGCTACGTGGATGACTTTTTTGTTGTTATTTTCATTTCTCTTCAGATTATTTTCAAATTTTACAGTGCTTTAAATTCTACTAGTTTTTAACCTTTAATTTTGAAAATGGTTGGCCCTTAAGTTTTGTGATGGTTTAGGTAAAAAGCGAAGCAGTATTTCTTGACTGCTCCATAGATAATGCAAAGTATGTATGTGACTTGGCCGCAGATTCTAACAGGTGATCTTCATTGTTCTTGTTATGAGTGCCAGTTTTCCTCAATTCCTACTGTAGATTGGCCTATAGTCTTAATTTTTAGCATTATTAAGAGTGTTCATCTTTTTCTTAATTTTCATAGCTATTTTCTCTGGAAGCTGACCAAAACCGATGCATGCTATTTTCTCTGGAAGCTGAACAAAACTGATGCATGTATCACCAGACAGGTGGCATCTTTTGGAATTTGCCTCCATTAAAACTTCTAATGGAAGTTGACAAAACATAGAAAAGCTATTGATTTTTCTTATTTATATTTTATTTAGCTAATCTCCTGAACGGTCTTATTAATTAACATGAGTTTTCATTTGATTCTCTGTAATTATCTGATTATACAATTATATCATCTGGAAATAATGAAAATTATGTATTCAATTTTCCAGATTTACTGTTTCTAAATTATATTTTCTGTCTTATTTCACTGTTAAGTATGATTTGGCAATTGGTTCAAAATATACAATTGCTTTGGCAAGCACTGCATTGTTTATAAATGTTCAAAACTAACTGTATAATAATCAGTTATTGAATATTTAGATCTGGCCAAGTATCCACATCTGTAGTTTTTATGTTCTTTTTTTTTTCTGATTGAACATTGCTGTTTCTAGCCATCTGGATCTACTTTCTTTCAGGATATCACTAACCTGGCTTTGAGATCATGCTTTTAAATTCCTTAATACCTTAAATTAGAGTTAATGTGAAACTAGTATTTTAAACTCATTTAGAGTAGCTGCATGCTCTCTTTTACTCTAGCCTCACCTATGACATATTTTTGTACTCTCTCTAAAATGTTTGACCTACTCTTCTATAAGTTGAAACATATGAAATATTCTTTAAGTGAAAACGGCATCTATAGAGAATCCCCCTTGACCTACATATATGGGTAAATCTAATCTAAGCAGTCCTAACACACAGGCTTTTAAAAATAGATTCCTGTCTATTGTGGGTACAGTTGACAAGTAAACAGTTAGGACCAATACTAGTCCCAGGTGAAGAAATTCTTTTGGGCTGACCATTCTCCCTTGATTGGACTTGGTTGGCATTCAACGTGATAGTGATGACTTCATTTAGATAATGGTTTGACTGCTACTTAGACCAAATCTCAGATGAAAGCCAAAGGGTCTCACTGGGTTTGGGTTCTACCACCCTATAAGCTGTCACATCTGGGATTAAGGTTTATTTCTCTTTTAGCTTTCCCCCTCCCCCAGTTTTTTTTTTTCATTGGCATATTTCCACGAAGATTTCTCTACTAGACGCTGGGGTTTAATTTGCCATTCCTAAACCTAATCCCTTAGGGGACATAGTTAATTATATCTAACCTTCCCCTTCCTAACTGATAGGAACTAATAGTCTCAAATAGAATTCTTTCTTTCTCTCCAATCTGTTTCTCCTTGTTGGTTAGAAGGAAAAGCAGCATAATATAGTAGAGTCAACTCTCATGGAAGGTCAGATTTCTGTTCTCTAATACTGACTCTATTCCTCATTTTTGAGGAAACGTTTGGCAAAAGTGGGCAGGAGATAAGAGTGTGATGAAGTATGTTATAAAGGAATACCTGAGAAAATCAAGGACAGAATAGCATATCATTCAAGTGAGGATAAAAGGCTAGAATCTAATGGCCACATGGAGGGAAAGGAAGTCTTAATCTTGCCACAGATCATAGATGCAAAGTGAATTTTAGGGAATTCAGGTATTTATTCAGGTTTGTGCTGAATCATTTGAGCTAAATAGTATCCAAAGCTAAATTCTTTCCTACTTTTGTTGATTATTTAATTTTTCAGAAATTAGAGTTAGAAACTTGGAAGCTGCTGTCCTGAACCTAGCTTTGGGCCATAAAGAAGAATTGGTTAATAAACCAGAAGTTCTAGACCTGAGGTAGAAGAACTGTTGTCCCTCCAGTTCTCATGCAGTCTTAGAAGGGAAACAGTGGACAGGCAGATGTCTTGGTTTTGGAAGGCAGATTCCAAATAAGAGATAAAATGACCATATCCTTATAGCCTGAAAATGTGGAAAGGAAAAAAAATCTCCAATGTTTGAGAGCTATCAAAAACAAAATTTCAAATATGAAAGAAAAAGATGTACAGGAGTTAAAAGAGACGGAAAAGAAGAACATGATGCCGCTGTTCACAGAGCCTTTTGATGAGATTTAAACATTTACAGAAGGGAAAGGAGATGCATAACTAAAGATTCACATAAAAAATCAGTAAGGTCCCATAAGAAAAGTATCAGGAAGGCCAATGATGGAATAAGTTGAAATGTGTATTCAGAGGAAAGAGGGTTAGAGGGCAGAGGCCACCAGGGTTCTGTTTTCTGTGTAGACAGCCCAAAGCCATGGATGAAAACCTCTACTACCACTTGGTTAGGAGCAAGCCTCTCAGGGAATCACCATAGTCCTGTCTTCTACTTTCTTTTCCAAACCTGCTTACTCTGCCCCCGCTTCTTCTGTGGCTTAGCTCGTTTCTGTCATTATGGCGTAAACCCTTAGGTTAAGACTTTGATAAAACTGCTGAATGGTTTATTTCCCTCTTTGCCCAGAAAGATTTTTTAAAGAACATTTTGTTATACATTCTTCAATCATGCAAAAAGTAGAATTAATATACATCTATGACTTAAATTTTGATATTGTTTCATCTTTATGTACAGCAAGGAATAAAGTAAATTAGAGTTCTAGAAGAATTTACCTAAATGTTGTAGTATATGTTTTTCAATTTAAAAAAGCACATATTTCAACATAACTGCAATGTAATAAACTCATTGAACAAATTTAGCAACAAATCCCTGATATAATTTAGTGCTCTGTTGATATTCACATATAATCAAGAATTATTCATTACATGTAAATCTCTTAAATTTATCTCTTAAACTTCTTTTAATTTAGAATAGTTCTATCCTTCTTCCGTCCACCCTGCCTTAATATTGACTTTCCAAGAAAGACTTTTCTTATACAAAACCTCATATTCTGATTTTTTTCAGACTTTCCTTCCTGATATTAATTATTCTCTATTCCCTGTATTTCTTCATAACTGAAAGTTAATTTTTAAAATTTTGAATAGAGTTAGTCTAAACATTTTTGGCTGCTGACATCAGGAGGCACTTTATGTCTAGTTATCCCTCCAGGGCACTGTGTTTCTGGAAGTCTCTTGGCTCCATGCTCTGAAGCTTGAGAGCACGTATGCTTATCTCTGTCCACGTCCCAGCTCTAGGAGCTGTGGCCCAGGTGTGATCCCATGAGACACACATTCTGTCCCTAGCCTGTCACTCTCCTTGGGTAATCCCATCCACTCTTATGGATTTAACAACTACCCCTGAAAAGACTGTTGAATGATTGGTTTTCTATAGGAGATAAAATCAGGATGTCATTCAGGGTAGATTAAATTCAGTGTAACTTAGAGATGAAGCACTCTGTATTTATTGTATCTGACCTGCTGTTCTTGTCTCATTTAACTTGTGATTGGATATGCCCATTAGATGGGGAATGTAGACTAAAGTCATTAGTGCTTTTTGTTATTGCTGGCATCTATTTCTATAGCCAGACTAAAGAAAAATATATACAGTCTGACTCTCTAATGTTCCAGCTTCATTGAGTCCCTGGTTGAAATTGTAGTTTGTGGCTGAGCTACCTGTGAGCACATTGATCCTCCGCTAGTGATAGCTCAAAGAACAATAGAAACTATGTTGCAAGGGGCACCTGTCCTTTAATAATTTATAGTATGATACTAAATAAATAAGAGAATGAAATGGAAAAAAAAAACATCCCCAGCTTTATTCTCTCTGAACTTTCCCATCTGTAGCATCCACATTTATGAAAAATCTGCTTGTTATAGCCTCTGATTTGTAACTATGGAAAATTGAATTATGGGTATGAAGATGTATGTTTGTGTTTGGCAGCTTTGCATTGGCAGAGGGACATAGATGTGTTATCTCAGTATCATAGATGTAAAATCAGGAAAGAAAACTTTATATACCCAATAATTTACTGAAATGTACACAGCATTAGTAATTGGCTCTATGTGACCCTTTGTGTTTTATGCTAAGAAGAATAACTTCATCTATCATTCTACTTCTCCAGTTCTCATTTTGTCTGAATCAGGGTTGATTTCTTTGTTTGCCTGTTTGTTTCTGTTAAGAGCCAGATGGTAAATATTTTAGGTGGTGTAGGCCACACGGTCTCTGTCACAACTGCTTGACTTTGCTGTTATAGCACTAAAGCAGCCATAGACAATATGTAAATGAATGAGCTTGGCTGTGCTCCAATAAAACTTTATTTATAGACATCAAAATTTTAATTTCTTTACTTTTCATGGGTCATTAAATATTATATTTCTTTTGATTTTTGAAACAGATTTTAAAATGTAAAAAAACATTCTTAGCTTACAGGCCATACCAAAAAAAAAAAAAAAAAAAGCGTATACAAATGAGGCAGGCTGGATTTGATCTGTACAATTTGGCCTATGTAGTTTAGCAATCCCTGGTCCAAATCTTTTGTTTTCAATCCTTAACTATTTCTCTCTCTGCCTTTTTCTTTCTCCTTTCTTTTTCTTCTCACACACGTATACATACTTGTATACAATTATTCAGTTTTTCACAGTTTTAAAGAACAATGGTGTGATACTGTGATTTGTAATAAGAAATATATATGCTTGGTCTTTTTTCTGGCTCATGGCACACAGTTCCTAAAACACCTGGAATTTCCAAAATGTTGAGCCGGTCACATTGTCTTTTGTTCTGTTAGTGAAGTGACTTTTGGAAAGCCCCCAGGTAGCCTAAGGATGAGGGTGGGGGGGGGGGGTTGCCAGGGTAACCAATTTTAGGATTGAGTGTTAGAATTTTCAGTCTCACCCACCTCCTGGGACAGGAGAGGGTCTGGAGTTTGAGTCAATCACCAATGGCCAATGATTTAACCAATTATGTCTATGTAATGAAGCCTCCATAAAAATCTAAAAGGTCAGGAGTCAGAGGCCTTCTGGGTTGGTGAACACTTGGAGATTTGGGGAGAGCGGCTTATGAGGAGAGAGCATAGGAGCTCTCTGTCTTTCCCACATGCCTTCCCTATGCATCTCATCCATATGGCTTTTCCTGAGTTACATTTTTTATAATAAACCAGTAATCTAGTAAGTGAAATATTTCCTTGAGTTCTGTGAACTGCTCTTGCAAATAAATCAAACCTGAGAAGATGGTCGTTGGAACCTCTGATCTGTAGCCGTTACGTCAGAAGCCCAGGTGGCATCTGAAGTGGGGGAGTGGAGCGCACACAGTCTTGTAGGACTAGGACTGAGCCCTGAACTTGTAGGATCTGACATTATCTCCAGGTAATTCGTGTCAGAATTGAGTTGAATTGTAGGACACCCAACTGGTGTTGGAGGATTGTTTGGTCGTGTGTAGAAAAAATCCTACACACTGAGATTGGGTGCATAGCCAGAATCATAAATGGCAACTCATCAAGATATTCATTTTCCCTCAAAAATACAAATACAACATAAAAATACACAATATGTACAAATATAAAATAGAAATACATACCTCTTGTTATAAAGATAAATGATGAATAAATATAGTAATTGTCACAGTATCTTTATTAATGCAAGTTATACCATTATTTTAGATTTAAATATTAATTATAAAGCATGCATGCTTATAAATTAGACTGCCTTAATCAGTTAATAAAATCAACAAGTACTATTAGTTAATTTTCTCTTTCATCAAATGTGATCCACAACAATTAATTATGAAATCTCATATGTACTTAAATGCAGTGATCCAGGCTATTTTAAGTTCCATTAGGTTTAAGCAGATGCTTAATAGAGGCAGATTTCAAACAGGTACAATGAATCCTAAATAACAGTCCAACTAATTTCTGTGGTGGGTTAAACCTATCCACAGATCCTTTGATACTTTTCTCACTGGGATGTGGGGTTTATGTCCTTCCTCTCCTCTTGATTATGGACCTATTTAGTCAGTCATTCATAATCAAGAGAATGAAACAGAACTTATGCCATGTAATTTCCAAGACTGAGTTGGAAAGGCCATGTAGCTTTTGTTTGGTTCTCTTGGGATAGCCATTTAGAGGAGAAGGCTTACCATGTAAGAAGTCTAGTTACTCTGAGACTGTCATGCTGAGGGTCCATGTGTGCATAGTGTGGTTGGCAATCCATTCCTAGCCAAAAGCCAGCATCAAGGGACAGTCCCGAGTTGATTAACCCAGCTGAGTTTTCAGATTATTACAGCCCCAGCCAAAACCTGACTACAGCTGCATAAAAGACTACAAGTGTGAACTGCCAAGCTGAGCCCTTATAAAATGTGAGCAGAAAAAAATTTTTTTAGCTACTCAATTTAGGGATAATTTTTTTATGCTGCAGTAGTAACCAGAACAATATTCTTTTTTTTTTTTTAAGTTTATTTTGAGAGAGAGAAAGAGAGAGAGACAGAGAGCATGAGTGTGAGTGGGGGAGGGGCAGAGAGAGAGAGAGAGAAACCTAAGTAGGCTCAGCACTGTCAATGAATTTACTAAGTAATGAGTAAGTACTCTTGCTAAATTGTTAATGATGGGCCCATTTCCCTACAATCAGTGTCTTATAGAACTTCTTATGAAAGTTCTATCAAATACACTATCCAGTGAGTCTAAAAAGAAGCCCAAATTTTTGAGGAGGATAATGTAATAAACTTGAAATGGGATGAGACTTGTAGCAGGCAGACCTGTATTCAAATTCTTGTTCTTGCTACATACCAGGCATATGATCTTGGGTAAGTTACCTAATTTCTTTGAGACTCCTCTTCCACAATTGTAAAATGCAAAAAATAGTATTTAAATTGTAGCCTTGTTGTAAAGATTAAGTACGAAACCTGGTAATCCCTCTACAAACGTTGTTCCCTTTCTCCATTAAGGAGTTGCAGAAATGTGTTTCCAGGGATTAGAATTAAAAGTTAGAAAACAGTGGAAGTGCAGGCCTTTATTAACAATAGATACGCACCTGGAAATTCTCCTTGCTTAAGAGAAAACTTGATTATAAAGTAGTTTGCCAAGAGCGATATTGTCCTTTTGACCTGAAATATTTTGCTGTTGGGACAGTTTCTCGGAGAGTAGTATACTCTGGCCAATCACATCTAAGAATTGATTCAAGGTTAATCAGAAGGATAATTGAATTTTCATCCTGGTTCGACTGTTGGTTATGCCTTTGCCTCCAGTCTTCCCATCTGCGAATCCATCCCACACTGGGCACCAGATTAACCTTCCTAGGACACAACTTACAGGCACTCACTCCCAAATGTAAAACCTTTAGAAGTCTTCCATCACATTCAATATCAAATCTAAATTATTTAATGAGTAATTAAATGTGTTCGAATAGTCTGGTCCCATTTTACCTTTTTGGTTTTGTTTCCAACTACTCTCTTACACAAATTTCCCTTCTAGTTTTCTCACATCCTTATTCCTCCTCCCCTTTTTTAGCATTTTCTGTAACACTCTCCTCATCCCCCTTTTTATCCAAACTCAACCTAATCTTAACCTCCCAAAGTACACTTTAATACAGTCTCCTTTATAAGTATTTTATCAGCACACCAGCCCAAGCTGTGACCGTGTGTACACAAATAACTATGTGTAGAATAAGATGTGATTCATGCCACAAACATAGTTCAAATCGCTACTAGAGGGAGAAGAAGGAGAAACCATTTTCAGCCCAGAGCCTTGGGGTAGTTAACATTTGAAAGGGTCCTTGACAAATTGCTTAGAATTTCTAAAGAGATAAGGAGAGACTACTCTTGGTAGGGGAAATAGTATATGAAACAAATGAAAGTTTGGAAAATGTCAGATATTCTCAAGAAATAATGAAAAATTCAGCTTGGACAAAACAAAATATTCATAGAAATATTTTTAAAGGGGATTGGTAGATTGGAATCTGATTTACAGACATTATAAATGCCAAATTAAGATATTTGCATCTGAACTCTATTTCCAGAACATTAAACTGGCCAAGGAGTGTCAGATAAAATGAGGGGTGAGGTTGGGAAGACTAATGAAACAGTCACAGTCACGGAGTGCATTCTGAACTAAACAATGGAAGAGGAGCCTGAGGACTCCCAGGGGGAGGAGGACAATTCACAGCCCAGTAAGAAGAAGAGCAGATATTTGGTAATTAGATGTTTGCCCAGCAATACAGATATGTCACTCAGATAAAATTTATCTCTGGTAACAACTCTTACTCTGAGAAAGACCCCCAATTTAGATTCTTCTAGGTAGTTAAGGCAGAGTCAAAGTTTCTCTTGAGCCCAGGGGTCTCAGTTGTCTTCACATAGTCCACACAATAAAATAGCACATTCGGGGAAGACTTGTTCTGAACTCCTTCAGTAGCAACATAATATATATGTGATAATTCAAATATTGCTAAATATTCTTAATCCAAATAATTTTTGCTTAAGTAAAAATAGTATTCTCCTTTAAAAATATCTAAAATTATTAAATCACCTAAAATTTTCTAGGATAAAGCTCATATAGCATTTATTAAATGCTTACCATGCCCCAGATCTAATAAATGTATCATAATTTCATTCTCCTAACAACCATATAAGGCAGGTGTTTTATAATTAATTTTAACTTTATAGAATCTGAGCTTTAAATGTTAGAATTTATCCATTTTATTATCCTGCCTAGAGTTAAATCTTAATGGCAAAATGATAAAAGGATCTTTTTAGTATCAGAAGAAAAGGAGAACACGCATCAGCACTATTATTTAGTGTTTTGTGGAAGTGCAAAGTAATGCCATTAAACAAGAAAACTAACATCAATACTGAAAATAAAGTGGCAAACATTATTGTTTGTAGATGATATGATCCTAATGTGAACCATAGAAGAGAAGTACCATAAAAATGAGTATAAATCAGACTGTTCTTACAATGGTCACATTCATAATGAATATAACTTGGTCAATAAATTTTTAGTCAACTAGCGTTAATAAGAACATGTTGACAAAGAAAAGATCTTATTCATAATGCCAATCAAAAAATAATCAGAATAGTCAGAAATCTAAGAAGATATAAGCAAGTACTACATTAAGAAAACAGTTAAATATTCAGAAGGACATTTTTTAAAAAGTCTACTCAGTTTTGTCAGAATATCAGTTTCCCAATAACAATCTATATAAATTTATTGCAAATGCAATCACAACCCAAACTTTATTTTTGTTTTCTTAATGGTGAGGGAAAAGGGAGAGGAACTTGACTGATTCTTAAGTCCTCACAATTATAATAGAATATGTTAGAAATAAGAATAGACAGATAAGAAAGATAAAAAAATGACCTAAATATTGATCATATTTGGTTTTATTTAAGTCATTAGAGAAAACCTACTTTATATATCAAGTAGTATTGGGACCTTGATAGCCATTAAGAAAAAAGTAAGCTATTCAACTACCTTTACTTGCACTGAGAAATAAGTTGAAACTGCTGATATTTGACATTTTTGACCTAATGTATAGTTCATCCTCATATATGAGTCAGAATTTAAATGTAAAAACTACAACCATAAAATAAGTTTGTATTTGTTTATGATTTAAAAGTATAATGGTGTTTTCAAATGAGACACACACTCCAAAAGCCTTACAGGAAAAGTTTGACTAATTTGATTATATATTGGCATAATAATATAAGAATATAAAAGAATAGTATAATGTGCTTTCATTAAATTAAAAACAAATTAGAGCCTGGAAATATACTTGCAGCACATATGATAAACTGATAATCTCTTTGGTTTCCAAGGGACTTGTACAAGTCAATAAAAACCCAAAATTCAATAGAAAACTAAGCATAGAATATGAAGAAGTAGTTTCAGGCAAATTACAAAAGTCCAAAAATAATATAATCAGATGCCCAACTTCACTTACAAAGAAATGCCAATCAAAATAATAATAACCTATCATTTTCACCTATAATTTTTTTATCTTACTATCCTACTTATTACAGTATTTGTTTATTTATAGTGTTTATTTACTTATTTTGAGAGAGGGAGACAGAACACATGCAGGCAAGGGAGGGGCAGAGAGAGAGGGAGAGAGAGAGAATCCCAAGCAGGTTTGAGCCCCCATGGGGCTCGATCTCACAGATGGTGAGATCATGACATGAGCCGAAATCAAGAGTCAGACACTTAACCGACTGAGCTACCCAGGCACCCCTATTAGGGTATATACTGTACTAGGGTGCTGTAGAGACATACAAATGAAAAGTTTGAGGGTAGGTGAAGATAAGAGAAAGGATGGATTAAGAGCAAATCACACAATGAAATATTATTTTCACCTACCACAAACTGGATGGCTTAAAACATTAAAAAAGTATTGTCTCACAGTTCTGGAGGTTAGAAGTCTCAGATGTTGATCTTGGCAGGGTTCCTGACTTCTGAGGGCTGTGAGGGAGAGTCTGTGCCATGTTTCTCCCCTGGGTTCGGGTAGTCTGCAGGGAATCTCTGGTGTTTGGCTTGTAGATGCAGCACTTCAATCTCTACCTTCTTCTTCATACGGTACTCTCCCTATGGGCCTGTCTCTGTATCAGATTTCTCCCTTTTCTAAGGACATGGTCATGTTGGATTAGATCCCACATGAATGACGTCATCTTAATTTGATCATCTGCAAAGACCCTATTTCCAAATAATGCACATTCACAAGTAGTGGAGGTTAGGACTTCAACATCTTTTGGCAAAGGTTGGTGAGGTAGAAGAATGCAGGCATTCTCATATAGATGCTAGGAATGTAAATTGGTCTTATCTTTTGGAAGGCAATTTAGTAATATCTGTATAAACCTCAAATGAACATACTGTTTGTACAGGCAGTTTACTTGTAGAAAGTTTTCTCTATAGATATGCTCACAGACATTCTCCAAGTTAGGTGCACAAGGTGTTTACTGCAGCATTATTTGTAAGAGAAAAACAAAACAAAATTGGACACAGCCTAAATGTCTACCAATTCAGGACACTGTTACCTAATTATGACTCATGCAGACTGGAACACCACCTAGCTCTTTTCAAGAAATTGAATAGGTCTATACATACTCATTAGGATATATTTTCAAGATATATTAACTAAAAAATGCAAAGCACAGGATAATTGCTTTGTATGATTCTTTGGTCTTAACATTTTAAAGGATTAGTATACTGGATTTGCCAATTATTTTCCTGAAGGATGTACAAGAAACTGTTAACGGTGTTCACCTTTGTGGAAAGGGCTTGGAACTGGGGATAAGGAGGAGACTTTTAATTTTGTACCTTTCAGTAGTATTTGAAATTTCTCACCATTTGCATATATTATTCATCTTTTTTTCTGTTTTTAGTATCATCAGAATTTATACGTGCTGTGGGAGTATGAACTGTTTTATTTTTTAAAATATTTTCTGTGTTAAAAAGCCAATGAATATTAAATAAAAATACAAAAGGACTCTTCTCATTATATTGCATGAGACAAGAGATTTATTTTTTGGTTGGGTAGAACTTTCCTATAGAGCCATATTCCCAAAGAATGTTTAATGCTTGCTGAAGGACTATATCTTGTGGTCTTATGGATACATGCTCCATGACTATGGTGTCCCTTCATTTTTAGGAATGGAAGAGCTAAGTAGAGTTAGGGTTCTAGACAGCTTTAGAACTCCAACTGGGAAAACTACTGTCAGAAAGAGCTACACACACTGCTTTTATGAAAGCCGAAAAGCAAGAAAACCATGATATTTATTTTAGGATGAAATCCAAAGACTAAACAAATGCAATCTTTTTAAAAAGATGCTCTCTTTTTCTGAGGTTCAGTAGTCTGCTATAGGATCTGCCTTTATTTGCTGTGACTTGGCAGAGTCAACCTAGTTAGACCCTTCCTGTGGGAAAAACTATTTCTACATTCATAGTCAATTCATTTGTTTCCTGGATGTGTCAGTAAGGTTAGTGCAAACACATGGAGTGTTTTCTCTATTATCACAGTGGAAAAACAAAAGTGTTTTAAAGTATTTTTATATACCAAATAACTTTTTGATATGATGCTAATCACTTCTGAAGAAAAACTAAAGAATGTGACCTATCTGAAGCATTTGGATGTATACCAAGAGCTGAGCTACTGGGAATGGGAAGGTCCCTTTACCCAGCTAATTTATTGTGATCAGTTTTCCTGTAGCTTACCAAGTTGAAAGTCAATTGCACTCTTTGAAACTACCTGAGAGTTTTTTATTGTAGGCTTCTTCACGTTAATAGAGGATTTCAACATTCAAAGCATCTCCCAACCTAAGCTTACATCACCTTGTATTTTTGAAGACTTTTCCTTCTTCCTTAAACGTAGAGGATTTTGAAGTTTGGGCTTCATTTTTGGTTTGGTGGGTACAATATCATTTGTTCTGCCACAGCCAGATTTTTCAAATCTGTCAACGTCATTTTCTTGCACAGTCAGGTAATTCTGAACCAGCTGCAGAGTCCGAGGAGGCCTGTGGGGGTGAAGTTTTATAAAAGTACATCTCATGTAGTATCAAGCACTTTTGCTGAACGTGTAATTTAAATTGCTTAAAATAGACCCGTGGGAAAAGGACTTTTGTGTTTTTCCTATTTCTGAACATCAGGAAAATACCTGGTTAAATGCAAGCTCGTTAAAGAATAATGATGTCATTTTCTGTAAACAGCAGTTCTTCTCCCTGGTTAATCTTGTCCCCCTGCTCCTCATCTATGCTTTTATTTATAACACCTTTAGCTCATCTGTCTTCAAAACTTCCATCAACCCTACTTCCCTTCTCTTTGCCTCTGATAAGTTTTCACCTCTAGCAAGTTTTATAAATTTTATCTCAATAATGCTTCTTAAAATTGTTTCCATCCTCTGAAATTTGATGGTACCGCATTAGTTCTTTTTTATAGTGATCACTGTCACTGTTACAGGGCAGATCTTGGCCTAGGCACCAAGTTACGTGATTTTCACATGTTACTTTGTTCAGTCACCATAGTAGTTATATAAAGTATACAGTATTCTGCCCATTCTATAGTAACAAATGAAACTAAGCTAAATTGTTTAAGTATCTTGTTCAGAATCATGTTAGCAGAGCTGAAAATCTCATCCACTGTTGGTTGATTTTAGAGCCCCATGCCTTTTTTCATATAACATCTTGCTTCATCTTTTGATATTCACCACCTTTTACTTTATAGTGTGCATGAGTGTGCGTGTGTGTGTGTGTGTGTGTGTGTCTTGTTTCCTTTGTTTTCAGGTTATAGATTCCTTTAGGATAGGTCCATGTATAATTATTTATGCATCCTCCTTTCTATCCCCATATCTCTCAATACCATATATTCATAAAGCACCCCAAAACGTGGTAATAGTTTATAGTCAAATTAAAGCCTTTGCTGGATGACTTCTGAGACAAAATAAAGGCCTCTTTTATTTAAAGGAATTCCTTTTATAAGAATTAAGGAATGTGTGGATAGATTTGTGAGCCATTTTGTTCTCTAAACACATAAAAGGAATCTGTGAACACACGGTATTCATCTCTTCAAACACAGGAAATTCAAATACAAGTGCCTTGGCATTAAACATGTGAATTCGTATGCAAGATGTCATAGTTACCTAATTTTTTCTGTCAGAGATGATTGGATATGCTTACTGGCTTTTCAGATTCTGTCACATATAAGTAGATGTACTTGTAGGGACAAATGCACACTCTAATATATGGAAAACTTTATTAGCTCACCTTGAACAGGAAGATTTCCTTCCCGGCTCTGGGCCATGTATAAGAGAATGAATGTTGTATTAGCCAAACAGATATGTGGGACAACTTGGAATAACTTTGCCTGTCATCATAATAGTTTTTTTTTCTTTTCTTCGTGATCCTGAGCTTAAATTCCCAGGACTTATGTGGTGTCAGAAAAATGACGGGAATTACAAATCCAATGCTAGAATTACATAAAATATATCATAATCACAACTTGAAAGATGGCCTTGAAAAAACGACACTAGATCTTTGCCCATCCTTTTTGTATTTGAAAAATCAATCCGACAGTAGCTATTAAAATTGGAAAGAGTAAGAGCTTTATAGGCTTAAGTCCTGGGTTTGACTCTTGGCTCTTCATCTGTTGGCCATGATCTAGGGAAAACTGCAACTACTTTAGATCTCAGTCATTTTATCAGAATTGTGAGGATTAAATGAGAAAAGGTATGTAAAGATTTTGTGAACTATAAGGAACTGCAGAAATGAAGGTTACTACTGTTACTACTGTTGTTGATGTAAAGATAAGTCACAAGTCTAAAGGCATGATGGGAACACAGGAAATAGTTTAAATAAGCAACCAGAAGTTAAGGAACCACACTTTACCAGGAAAATGAGTATGAGAGTGTTAGTGCAGCAGTGGGTGATGCCCTGTCTCCTGCTGATAAATGAATTACAAATTACATGGAGACTGCCAAGGAGATCAGTACAAACTAAGCACTGTTTTGATAAGAGTTGATGAGTTTTAAACACAGTCGTAAGGTAATATTTACTACCATTTCCACTTGCACCGCTACTAGGTCCACTAGTGTTTATTTAGCCAGACTGTGTCCTAAATCCTACATAGATGATCTACTTTAATGCTCACATCAATCCTTTAGGATAAATCCTGATATTCTCCTAATTTTCTTTCAAAGATGAGACACAGAGGGGTTAACCCTCTCAAAGTCACATAGAGAAGCTTCGAGTGATATCAATGATGGTCAGTATTTAACCAGTTTGTATAATGTGGTAATTATCAAAGGGCATCTAACGGTGGAATGAAGTAATTTGCATTTTGAAAATAAAACTTGTTGGGAGTTGTCATATTTATTTCCTTCACCATCATTTTGGGAAAAATGTCCTTAAATTTAAGAAAATGTTCCTATCTCCCTCCCCCCATATATGCATACAATACACATACTATTGTCTGTAATATGTGGTATAATATCATGTTTGTGTTGTATATAATATGTGAAATGTTATATACTTCCCCCATGTTTCTTTGCAGTCCCACTGCTAGTCCATAGCTACAGTCTAGTGTGAATCCTGCAGGTTTATATAATTATATAGGATATATATTTATATAATTTAAACACTTAGAAACACACATAAACATACATAAAAATGAATATACAAGTGTTTTATCATTGATTTTCAAAACTGGGATCTAATTATACACATTTTTGCATTTTGTTTTTCTCAAAAACACCTTGCAGAATTCCCTCTGATTCAACTGATTGGGCTCAAATTCAGTCCAAGGGCTGTATGTGCCATATGTCCAACTGTTTTTCTACTGACAGACATTCCCTTGTTTTGCAGACTTTTTTGCTAATATAATGCTGTGTTAAATATCCTGTACCTAAATCCTTATATGTTGTTATTTCTTTGAAACAGATTCCTAGATGTGAGATTGCTGTATTGAATGGTCAGGATAGGACTTTTTAGGCACGATTGGAAACAAAGCCTTCAAAAAAGGAAAGAGAATTATTTGACTAGATAAATGCATGGTTAAAGAAATCGATAAGAAATTCAATTGATAATTGATAGATTTGGAAGAACTGCTTGCAGTGCGGAGGACAGAGAACTATCTTAAAAATTAACCAGAAGTTGACAAGCCAATGAAAAAATGTGAGAAAGATAGGAAGAGGCTGATCATCAGAGAACAGGTCTAAATGGGTAAACAAAGCAAGATAAAACAAATAGGGGCACCTGGGTGGCTCAGTCGGTTGAGTGTCTGACTTCGGCTCAGGTCATGATTTCATGGTTCATAAGTTCAAGCCCCGCATCAGGCTCTGTGCAAACAGCTCAAAGCTTGGAGGCTGCTTTAGATCCGGTGTCTCCCTCCCCTGCTGCCCTCCCCTGCTTATGCTGTCTCTTTCTCTCTCTCTCAAAAATGAATAAACATTAAAAAAAAAAGATAAAACAAGTAAAATAGTACTCAGACTTAGTAATATGTAAATTATAGTAACAATGAAATATAATTGTATACCCTTAGCAATATGTAAATTATAGTAACAATGAAATATAATTGTATACCCATAGCGATATGGGGCCTCTTACTCATTGTTAATGAAAACATAAAAGTAGCTATAGATTTTGAAAAGAAACTTGGCAACATCTATTTAAATCTTCATTTTAACTTGAAATCAATTTGTAATTGCCACAATTGATCTGGATTTCAAGGCCTGCTTTTATCTGGGTTGATTCTTTCTATCTAATGTTTCCTGATATTCCAAATTTATTAGTGCTATTCAGACTATTTTCATCCCTCTGCTGGTACTCGTATTATGTTTCTATTGGATATTCTTCTATCTATTAAATGCTATCTATCTTTTAGTGCCCATTTTATACCTTTTATTCACAAGAAACTTCCTCCCTTTCCAGACTATGCTAATCTCCTTTTGTGGAAATCCTAAAGGACTTTTCTTCTTCTTGCTCTATTACATTGGTCAGTATTATTTTTGCCTAGTTTTTAAAATTTAGTGCACCCAGCTCAACTGAAAGGTCCTAGTGGTCGGATTGATTAGATAACCCCCAGATTCTTGAGTTGTTAATACTCTTTCCCTAGGTATCACTCTGGAAGGGCCCCAACCAGACCTGACCTAAGCTCTTGAAAGCCCTTACCATAACCACATGATTGCACATCTAGCAATTCAGTCCCCAAATAAAAACCAAGTGAAGCAGCTCAGTTCAACCTGATTCGGGATGGTGGGCTTTCCTCATCCAATACTGCTAAGTAGAACTCAAGATCTAAATTATCATAATATTTAGTGAAGGCCTAATGAAACATTTTATTGTATTTTCTTTTATCACTGGAGATTTATCACTGTATGTGAATTTAAAAATAGATGAAGTATGTTTTGTTTCTAAGTTAATTTTCACTCTTCAAAGTTAATACTGTGTAAAGGATATTGAGAGGCAAAATCAGGAATGAAGGATATAATAAAAATTATGTTAATAGTTATATAGCCATATTTTTTCTTCTTGTTTGTATCCAGTAGCTAAGAGTGTATGTTCCATAGCAGGATAGGGTCTGCCTTGTTTTCTGACCTATTTGACCTATTTTCTGCTAAGTTATGGGCTTTGGGCATTATGGAGTGATTATTTTAAATGACTGATTTATTACTGAGTTTTCTTAGAAGTAGAATATATACTTTTTTAAAAAGTTTACTAATTTATTTTGAGAGAGATAGAGTGAGTGAGTGAGGGGCAGAGAGAGAGAGAGAGAGAGAGAGAGAGAGAATCCCAAGCAGGCACCTCACTATCAGAGCAGAGCCTGATGTGGGGTGTGAACTCATGAACCATGAGATCATGACCTGAGCCAAAATCAAAAGTCAGATGCTCAACTAACTGAGCCACCCAGTGGCCCCAAAATATTTACTCTTAACTCATGTTCCTTGAAGTATGGTCCATAGACCAAACTACTTTTAATGCTAATTACAAATGCAGATTCATGGGATCCATCTGGAAGGAAATGGGTCTTTTTATGGATGCAGTAGGTTATTCTGTGGCATTCAAAACTTTGAGAGTGACTTCTATAATTCATGCTTCATGTGTACACTATACATTTCTCTTTGATTCATTACTTGGTATCATTAATATGACTTTTTTTTTATTATTATTTTTGAGAGAGAGAAAGGTAGAGAGAAAGAGAATCACAAGCAGGCTTTGCACTGTCAGCACCAAGCCTGAGGTGGGGCTTGAACTCATGAACTGGGAGATTATGACCTGAGCCAAAGTCAGACACTTAACCAATTGAGCCACCTAGGTGCCCTTCATTAATATGACTATCAATTATTAGTAGCTTTTATGACCAGATGAAGCTTGCGTCATTCAATCTGAAACTATCTTGAGTTCACTTCTAATGGACCCTGTGCTTGTTCTGCTACTTGTAGATTTTATTGGGAGAGCCACATTGTTGAACATAAACTATGATTGGGAAATTGTCCCAAAGATTTTACAAGCAACAAAGTTTATTTACTTCAGAAAATAAAGAAAAAGGAGGGGGGCACCTGAGTGGCTCAATTGGTTGCGTGTCCAACTCTTGATTCTGGCTCAGGTCGTGATCCCAGGGTTGTGGAATTGGGCCCCACGTCAGGCTCTGGCCTGACAGCATGGAGCCTGCTTGGGATTCTCTCTGTCTCCCCCCTTCCCTGCCCCTCCCCCACTGTGCTTTCTCTCAAAATAAATAAATATTAAAAAAAAAAAGTTCTGTCTCTCTCTTTCTGCCTCTATCCCCTGCCTGTACTCTCACTCTCAAAAATCAAATCAAATCAATCAATCAATCAATCAATCAATCAAAAAGGAAGGAAAGGAGGGAGGGATGAGAGAAAGAAATCTTAGGCGCATTATTTTTTTAAGTTTCTAAGAATGAAGTACAAAAATTATATACCAAAATTAGATTTTTCAGCATTAATACACATTTGTTGAACACATGGTTTGGATTCATTGGATTCATCACTGATTCATTGGATTCACTGGATTCATCAAAGTCAGTGTGTCCCCATCATTTATGGCTTGTACTTGTTTATAACATAGTTTGGGTGATAGTTGGCTTCGAGATTGGGAAATCATGTACATAACCCCCCCAGATCTCTTTAGCCTCTGCTGTTACTACATGGTCCTAGAACCACAGCTCTACTTCTTTCCCCTGTAGACTTTAGGACTGGAAGACAGTGTTCTATTGTGGGAGAAAATGACCGAGGAGCATTGTTGCAAATCCTCTCAATCTCCTTTAGACTCGGTCAGTCTTCTTCCTGTCTTTAATCTATAAGTCACACTTTTGATTTGGTAGAGAGCTATACAGTAAACACATAACTGGAACACCTTTTTTTTTTTTATTCATTCAGGGAGTATCAGTTTGAGGAACTTCAGATACCTTTAATATTTTCTTCTAATTTGGAACTAGACATCACCAAGAGGATTATAGAAATCTTCTTACATTTTTTTTTAAATTGGTACCTGTGCTCCCCACAAGAATAGCCTAAAGATAAATATGACAATGTCTTTAGTAGATTTAAGGCAGGAGAAAGGCAAGTTATAAATATAAATATTAATATTGTTCCTTTTGACACAGCTAGCCTACCAACCAAAATTGCTGTTATCAGCACAATGTGAATGACTGCTGGCCTTACTTTCTCCCTATGGCTCTGTTCCTAAAGTCACAGTGAGCATATGTGGAAATAGCCAGATTTAATACAAACACAAATGTTTGCTCTAGCTGTGCCCAAGACCTGTTATAACAATCTTTGAAAAGTGAATTATTTTGCCAAGTAAATACTTAAACTGTAAACTGATAATTAATAATTCAGGGGTGTTAGGTTTTTTTTTAATATTAGCTCTAAGACACTTCACATTTGATAACCAAGTGAGAGATTCCTTAAGTAAACAAATTAAGTTATGAATTTTGATGTTCTCAATATGCCAGCGGCCTCTGAAGGTCTGTGTGTGAGCTAAGACTTAGATTATTATTCTCTTTCTGTATTGGCAGTCATGCCTGGAATTACAGAAAACAGCATAAATTCAGCTCTGAGAAATGGAACTAGAGGAACAGAAAGCACTTTTTATTTGTATTGATTTTCGAGGATGTGCATCACTCTTGCCATCTTCATTTCAGTTGTCATCAGATGCATTTATTCTGTGTGCATCTTCTGTGGTCTCTGCCACACACACAAGGTTAAACACAAGTTTGTTTTCCTGTCAATTTGAGATTAAATTATGAACCATGGGATGGGCTCATGAATTTGGGTTTGATAGGCAGAATTTGCAAATGGTGAGGAAACATTATGTGGGGTGACTAATGAAAGAAAACTGGGAAGAATCTGCTAGGATAAAAAAAATGCTGACTTCCACTTATGTCCTCCAAAGTTTAGAGGTGGTTTGTGTAAAAGAAATTTTAGCAACATTCAGGGTATTCATAGTGTTGTCAAAATAGTATGTAATATGTTGGATTCAAATCATACTTGTGTATACTATATATGTATATATTATATGATTATATGATTATATAAGGTAAATATACATAATATTTAAATATATAATATATATAAATATATATAATATTTACCAAATTTAAGAATTATGCTCTGTGAGTTAGGAACATAATTAAAATGCATTTTTTGTGTTTCTTTTTTAAACATTTTTTAACATTTATTTTTGAGAGACAGAGAGAGACAGATCATGAGCAGGGGAGGGGCAGAGAGATAGGGACACACAGAATTGGAAGCAGCCTCCACGAACCCACGCGGGGCTCGAACCCACGAACTGTGAGATCATGACCTCAGCCGAAGTCGGACGCTCAACCGACTGAGCCACCCAGGCGCCCCTGTGTTACTTTAAAAAAAATTTTTTTTTTAATTTTTATTTTTGAGAGAGAGAGACAGAGTGTGAGCGGGGGAGGGGCAGAGAGCGAGGCAGACACAGAATCTGAAGCAGGTTCCGGGCTCTGAGCTGTCAGCACAGAGGCTTGAATCCGTGGGGCTTGAATTCACAAACTGCGAGATCTTACCTGAGCTGAAGTTGGACACTTCACCGACTGAGCCACCCAGGCGCCCATCTTATTTGTGTTTCTTAATAGTACTTGTTTTTGCTCTTATAAAGGATCAAGTTCTAAAGTTAGTTACTCAATTCAGCTCACTTATCCTCCAAATGTAAACATTTATTATTATTATTTAAAAATTTTTAGTGTTTATCTTTGAGAGAGAGAGAGATAGAGTGGGGAAATGGCAGAGAGAGAGGGAGACACAGAATCTGAAGCAGGCTCCAGGCCCTAAGCTGTCAGCACAGAGTCCGATGTGGGGCTTGAACCCATGAACTGTGAGATCATGACCTGAGCTGAGAAGTCAGATGTTCAGCTGACTGAGCCACCCAGACACCCCAGTAAAACATTTATTATTAAAAAACAGAACACTAGAATGGAAAGTGTCCTAAGAAATAGAGGATTTCTAAAAAGGTTCAGGAATATCATTTGTAGTTATATTCAGAAGTTATGTTACATTTAAAACTATGTTTTTGTGTTAAATATAACAGAATATAATATAATGTTTATGTGTAGCATTGTATAAAATTTTGAAAATGCAAAAAATTTACAAAGTTGAAAATTTAGAATAAAATAATTTGTAATCCTACCCTGGTTAATATGTTGATGTACTTTCTTTCTCATTCTTTTGTGTATTTGTGTGATCAAATACATACACATATGCTGTTCAAAGCTACTAATGTGTGTGGTATATTCTATAAGTCTTTAGAATAGGGATGTTAGTGGACTTACATGACTAAACTCCTGCTTTCCTGCTCCCCAGGAAGGAGTAGCACTCCAGAAGTATAAGCTACATACTCATTCCACAATTTCCTGTCACAGTGGTGCTCCAACCAGACTAAAGGATGTTCACTTCCCAGAAGAGAACATGTTCTCTTAACTTTGGGCCTATGCACATTCTATTCCCTCTGCCTGAAACATTCTACTTTCCCACACCCACACTTACATTTAACTAATTTATACTTATTCTTTTCTACTGGGGCTATCCCTGACCTCCTGCCCTAGATTAGAGAACGCTATTGTGTATCCCACGGGATTTCATATTACTCACTAGGAAAGTGTACCCCACTAGATTATAGCTGCATATCTGTATTTGCCAGGAGAGAGGAGGCTCTGTGAAAGAGGAGACTGCATTTTTTTTCCCTTCCATGGTACATCCAGAACCAAGCTGGCACCTAACAAGTGCTCAATAAATATGTATTGGATTAATAAATAAGTTAAACCTTCATGTACCCCTCATGTCTAGCGAGAGCTGATTTTCCCACTTATTAATAATCTACAGAGAATTTTTCTGTGTGAAGTTTATGTCCCTCAAATCTCTGATCTGGAGATGAGAAAACTGTCACTGAAATTATTCTGCCTGTTTTTTAGAAATCTTTTATTGTTAGATATCTGTATGTCAATACAGCAGTTTTATTTGGTTTAGTCTCACTTGAGGTTATGGAAAGCACTATGAATGGAAACTTTGATGAGAGGTCATTTTGTTTCATATGATTAAATTAAAGATTAAAAAAAGAAACGACTAGAAACCTCACAAAGTATTTTATATGTTTAGCTTTCTGAAACTTTGAGAAGGAAATAATTTACCTTATGTCCCCAATGTCTAGCATATATAGGGATCTTGATGGATGTTTTCACACAGAAGAATTAAGATGACTTTTTTGATACATTTGTAAAAAAATTTTTTTGACTAATATTTATTAAATGCTTGTTAAATGCAAATTCACCTCTTGGTTACTCCTGTCAATGCAAGGAACCATTGGTGTGGATAATTGAAAACTGCAGCTACTTGTTTGAGTGAGACGGATGGTGAGAAACACTGCTTGGTGACTTCTCTCAAGTTTCATGATTCCTCTTGACCTTCTGGATAGATGGTTGGATTGGACTAGATTGCCTGGGTCATACATGTAAACACATTGTTAAGTTTGTTTTCAGTTTTTATTTTCTGCTTGATTTCAGATGATATCCCCAGGGGGAAATGTAAACAAATGAAGAAAGGGCTAGTGAGAACAGAAAGCACAGTGAGAAAAAGACTATAAGGTTGAAATATGAAATTTGATTTCAGTGTTAAAAGTAGTGAATGTCTAGGATAGGATCACAAACAAATTAATCCATGCAATTTTAAACGTGGGCTTTTGTGTGATTTAGACAGACTGATATTTTGGAAAAACAAATTAATGTCTAGTATTATGAAGAAATCTGAGAGTACTCTGTTCTAATTTAAAGAAAGAGGCCTTCGAAATTAGATAGGTGTGCTAGATAGTCTTCAAAGATGGCCACAACTTCATTCTTTCCCCTCATTCATGTGGCTTTCTCAATAAAGAGGTAGAGTCAGTCCCTTCCTCTTGAACTTGAGCTGGCTTTATGAGTTGTTTTGCCCAATAGAATGCAGTTCAAGTGATGTTGTGCCAAATTCAAGCCTAGCCCTGAAGGGGCCTGGCAGCTTTTACTTTATTCTTCTGGAGGCCAGCTTCTATGCGAGAATCTGACTATGCTCTACAGGGAAACCCAAGAAAAAAGAAAAATCTCAAATAAATGGTCTAACTTTACACCTAAAGGAACTAGGAAAAAGAAGAACAAACAAAGCCCAAAGTTAGTAGAAGGAGGGGAATAATAAAGATCAGAATGGAAATAAATGAAATAGAGACAAAATATAGTAGAAAATATGAAAGAAACCAAGAGCTGGATCTTTGAAAAAAAATAAATAAAATTAGGTCTGGCACCTGTGGTGAGGGTGGCTGCATGGTCTGTGAGTCCTGGGTGGGGGTTGGGGAAAGTATAGGACTCTTCCAATCATCTGCCTTCTTCTGTGTAAGTGTGGCCACGTTAGCTGGCAGGAGGGTGCACCTTGAATGGAGCCTGCCAGGCTTGGTGCAGAGCACCACCCTGGAGACCTCTGAAGAGTCAGTCAGCTCCTCCCCTGGTCCCTGGAGTGAGTCCCTCTCTTATACTCAGTTGCCTTCCAAGAGGTTGGAGTATACTTGCATGGGTGTAGTTGGGTGTGAGGAGGAGGAAGGGAACGATCTAAGCCTGACTGACCTGCACCCTAGCCTGGTGACCCCTGGGTGGGGTGAAGCTGCCCCATCTTTATTTTTCTGCCCCCATCCTGGTGTGGGCGAATAGCTGTGGGATGAACTGTCACTGTGGGGTGCTGGAAGTGGAAGGGCAGCAGATGGAAGAGGCCATGCTGAAAAAAAAAAAAAGATAAAATTGATAAACCTTTAGCCAGACTTGTCATAAAAAATGAAAGAGGAATCATAAAATGAGAAAAGAAAGAGGAATAATAATAACTGACACTATAGAAATACAAAGGTTTATAAGAGACTACTAAGAAAAATTATATGCCAGAAATTGGAAAACCTAGAAGAAACAGACAAATTCCTGGAAACACAAGCCTCCCAAAATGGAATGAGGAAGAAATAGAAAATTGAACAGACCAATTATTAGCTATGAAATTGAATTAGTAATTTAAAAAAGAAAGACTCCCAATAAACAATAGTCTAGGACCAGATGACTTCACAGGTGAATTCTACAAAACACTTAAAGAAGAGGTAATACTTATCCTTCTTAAATCAGGAAAAAAAATAGAAGAGGAAGGAAATTTTCCAAATTCATTCTGTGAGGCCATAATTACCCTGATGCCAGAACCAGGAAAAGAAAAGGAAAGAGAGAGAGAGAGAGAGAGAGAGAGAGAGAGAGAGAGAGAGAGAGGGAGGGAGGGAGGGAGGGAGGAAGGAAGGAAGGAAGGAAGGAAATGACAGATCAATACCCCTGATGAACATAGATGCAAAAATCCTCAACAAAATATTTACAAACTGATTCCAGCATGTATTAAAAGGATCATTCACCACAAACAAGTGGGATTTATTCCAGGGATGCAAAGATGGTTTCAGATCTGCAAATCAAATTAATACACCAAAATTAGTAAAATGAAGGGTAAAAACCATATGTTCATCTCAGTAGATGCAGGAAAAGCATTTGAAAAAATTCAACACCCATTCATGATAAAAATTCAACAAAGTCAGTTCAGAGGGAATGTTCCTCAATATAATAAAGGCTGTATGTGAAAAACCCATAGCTAACATCATACTCAATGGTGAACAATTAAAAGCTTTTCCTCTAAGATCAAGAACAAGATAAGAGTGTCCATTCTTGCCACTTTTATTCAACATAGTATTGAAAATCCTAGCCATAGCCATCAGACAAGAAAAAGAAACAAAATGCATCTAAATCAGTAAGGAAAGATTAAAACTGTCACTATTGTAGATGACATGATACTCTATATAGAAAACCCTGAAGGCTACCCAAAACTGTTAGAACTAATAAATGAATTCAGTAAAGTTATAGGTTACTAAATTAGCATACAGAAATCTTTACATCTCTATATACTAATAATGGAGTAACAGAAAGAGGAAGTAAGAAAATAATCCCATTTACAATTGGATCAAAAAAAGTATCTAGGACTAAATTTAATAGAGGATGTGAAGGACTTGTACTCTGAAAACTATAAGACATTGATGAAAGAAAATATAATGAATATTACTCAGCCACCAAAAAAAGAATGAAATATTGCCATTCATGGCTACATGGATAGAACTATAGGATATTAAGCTAAGTGAAATAAGTCAATCAGAGAAAGACAAATACCATATGATTTCACTTATATGTGGAATCAAAAACACAAAACAAAACAAATGAACAACAAACAAAAAAGCAGAAACAAACTCATAGGTACAGAGAACTGTGGTTGCCAGAAGAGAGGGGGCTAGGAGGATGAACAAAATAGGTGAAGGGGATTAAGAGGTACAGATTTCCAGTTGTAAAATAAAAAGTCAAGGGAATGAAAATTTTGGCACAGGGAATATAGTCAGCAATATTGTAATCAGTTTGTAGGGTGACTGATGGTAACTATGCTGATGTGGTAGTCACTATGTTGTACACTTGAAACTAATGTAACATTGTGTATCAACTATACTCAAAAAAAGAAATAAAAGAATCTATCCTGAGATTACCATGTTGTGAGGAAGTTCAGGTTAGCTATGTGGAGTGGGCACATAGGAGAGCATCAGAGTGTCAGACATATGAGCAAAGCTTTCTGGGACTGAGTCAAGCTCAGTCTCCAGCTGAATGCAGTTGAGTGAGGGACCCCAGCCTCTGCCATGTGAAGGAGAAGAATTTCCCAGCTGAGTCCAGTCAACTGATAGACTAATAAAAAATAATAAGTTGTTCTTTTAAATTGTTCAGTTGGAGTGGATTGTTTTATAGTAATGGATAATGAAACAGTAGGTGACACATTGCTTCTAACATTGACTTCAATATTGTATTTTGTATAATTGAAATTTGCTAAATGACTAGAACTTAAATGTTCTTACCAAAAACATAAATAAAAATAAATATGTGAGGTGATGGATGTGTTAATTAGCTAGAGGGGAGAAATCCTTTCACAATATATATGTATATGAAGTCATCATGATATACACTTTAAATACTTTACAATTTTATTTGTCAATTATCCTCAGTAAAGCTGACACAAAAGAAAATATAATTCTATTAACATGATATATATATAAGTATACATATATATAAGTGTTTTATATGTAGGGGTGTGTGTGTGTGTGTGTGTGTGTGTGTGTGTGTGTCAGTACACACACACACAATCAGTTTAAAATTTATGGTTTGGCTCTTAGCAAAAGTTAAGATTAATTATAAAGATTATCAATATCTACAAATATTCTATGTTGTGTATTTCTTTTGACTTGTGTGATGACTAAAATCTACTTCTGATTTAAGTTTATTACTTTTCTCAGTAATTTGAACTAAATGGGTAAATGAATTTTTGGCAAATTCCATGAGGAAATAAAAAATCCAACTTATGCCAATTTCAGACTAAAATTGTAAATCTCTATTTGCTATTAGAAGTGGGAAATTTCATAAAAATACCTTATTGAGACAATGCAAATGTTCTCTGCATTCTGAAATTAAAATAAGATGCAAACTTAGTTGAATGTCAGTGGAGGAAAAGGGAGAAAATAAAGTTTAAGATATGCAGCCAAAGCTTCCTGTCTTCTAACCCTTTCATCAAGTGATGACTAGCTTCAGAGATCAGTAAAACATTATCATTACTCCACGAAGCTCATGTACCCCAAATCAAATTCAGAAATGAAAATCAAATAACAGCACTTTGTCCATTAATTCTGTTAGCTTCAAGCCCTGACATAGCTGGGCCCTTGAGGATTTCTAAGGGAACCCCAAGGTTATTGCTTGCTGGCATCTGAGTCTCCAGTGAAGATTCAGTTAGAAAACAGATGTTACACCAGAGCCTTTCTTCGTGAAGAATAACAGATGAGTAGATAGAGGCTTTCAATCTGAAAGAGAACGCAGGGTGATCAGAATCCCAATCACTTGGTAGACGATGATAAAATAGAGCAGTAGAAGAATGAATTAAGATGACATGCTGTGTTTTATCAATAAAAATAATGGCAAGAGATATATTTCTTACAATTATTTAACCAGGAGAAAGCTCCCGAGAATGATACATTTTGCTTATAAAGCAGTGTGAAGTGGGATAGATCACACTGTCAATTTAATGGCTCAGTTTGCTGCATTTGTATTAGCAGCAAGAGATTATTCTTTGTATTCATTCAAAATGAATGAAAACATAGGAAACTGATTCTGACTGTAAATCCGTTTCTGCTGGAAACCTTTTGTCATTCTATGGTCTCCTTATTCTTTAGGCTGGAGCAGGTCAGAAAATTGAACAAATGATTCTTTGTATTGGGGACACTTTGATATTATGCCCTGTACACCAGTTTAAACATGTAGGGTGTTTTTTTCTGGAAATTAAAAACACGATTTTCATTTTGAATGAAGGATGTGTCATCTATTAGGTAATAACATTATAACTCAGCTGAGGGCAATGTGCATGACAGTTCAGAAGGATATATTCCGTAAAGGAAAGTTTTTAAAAATTATTTATTCCCTTATAAGTGATATCATGTATTCAATGCATTTACTATACATAAGTACCAAGGTAAAAATGCAATCAGAGTTCATTCATCAATAATCAGTGTACAAACACACTGCTGTGAGTGTGCGTCAAATCTCCAAAAGTATGCTTGGCTCACAGAAAATGAAGTGGGATTTTCTTCCTCCCCTAAATATTGGACTCCCTCATACACAGACATAAAACAGTGTTTAAGGATAGACAGAAATCATTCTTTTTTTTTCTCGTGATGGTTAATTTTTATTTATATTCCTCCTGATTATTGCTATCAAAACTGTGTAAACTATGTTGCTATGTATCATGTCATGACTGACAACTCTGGGACATCAATTGTGGTTAAGAACCTGGCTGCCTAGGTTCAAATCCCAGCTCTGCAACTTACTGACCATGTGACTTGGGCAAATGAGTTGACTCTCTATTCCTGACTCTCCCATCTTTAAAAAAGGGATAATAATAGTATTTACTGTATAGATTTTTCAGTGAGGATTAAATAAGCTAATACATGTAAAACACTTAGGAGTTTTAATAAACTACTACTGTCAAACACCCAAAGATAAATACATTGCATTTCTTTAATGAGTATTAGTTATGATTTTAGTGTGGCATTTTCTAGGTATTGACCAGGATGAGGATGTGGAAATGCAGAAATAAACCTCCTTAGGGGAATGATGTCTTTAGAATATAAGCTGCTTTTTTCCTCTTTAAAATGAAGGATACTTTTTAATACCTTCGTAAGGAGATTTCATGATCTAACCTTGGAACTACTCCTTTCTTTTCAGGAAATTTTTCAGGGTAACTAACCCAATCTGACTTTGTTTTTAGAGAGGTATATTTATTTGATAACCCTCCTTTCCACCACTGAAGATAATGTCAATATTTTTTACACAAATAATTTTGTTTCCCCCTCTACTTTCTTTATAAAATTACTTTTAAAACCCATCCGTCACTGACTTAAGACATCTGATCAAATTCTTGATTTTTATTTTATATGACAAGTAGAAGTATAAAATATTGTCTCTACCAAATAAGAAATGTAATGTTAGACAAGATGAAATGAGAATCTCATGATTATCAGTTCACTGCTGAAACTCCTTTGGTGAAATCCATTGCCCTGAGGTTGAGTTCAGACCTCTTCCAGAGTTTATAGGCATGGTCTATGCCCTCCATAGCATCCCTTACCATCCTCTCATCCTCTCCTCCAAAAGTATACATTCAGTACACTTCAGTCATTAAAAGTTTTCCTTAGTTCCTCTAATATATCATGCATTTTTCTTTTCTCCTGGTCTACACCTGCCTTCATCATGACTTCATTCCTCCAGGTAGGTCTGACCTTAGACAATTTTTTTCTCGAAGTGCCATATTAGACCCCTAAATTCTGGGGAAGGTACTCCTTCTATATGTTCTCATAACAACCTCATTATGTCAGCTGTCACACTTTTTATAATTGCTTATTTACTTATGGGTACCCCTCTTGAAGCAAAATATTCTGCTGGTAGGGACTTTTAGTTACCCAACCACCATTTCATCCCATTTGCCAAGCAAGGTACACGGCACATAGTAAGCATTCAAAATTATGCTGAGTGACTGATCAAATGAATAAATGAGCTGTTAAGTTTCCATTTCCACTGCCAGGTAAATTTAAAAAAAACAGAAATTTTATCTTTATATTTAAATAACACTTGTTACACTTTGAAAAACATAGGAAAGGAAGAAAACCAACTTTAAAGGAATTAAGGGGATTGCTGTCAACTAGCCGTATAGCTAGAACTAAATTTCATAATCACTGAACTAAATTTCACTTCTATGTTTTTAGTGGAAGCTGGGGAAGCATAATTTTTTGGGATTCTGTTGGAAGAAATAAAATATACCTAAAAAAATAAGTAGTGAATTTTAAACTAACTATAAATATTTCAACCGAGAAATTGCCTTGAAACTGATGATATATTAAAGATTTAGTATAAATGATGGTTATGTGTGTAGTTCATAGCTAAAGAATGAGTTTATGCTCATTATACCATTTTATCGTGCCAATTCAATAGCCTTGTGATCCCTTTTTATTGAATATTGATTATAGTTTTGAATTCTTAATACAGTCAATGAGAAAATTACAGTAAAACCAATCAGGGTTCAAAAAAATACCTCTAATCCTTCCTAGAAATCTTTACTGATCCTTTTTAAAGTGATTTATTTTAAAACTAAGTTTTTTCTTTATCTTAAGTTAACTAGGTTCTAACATGTGACTAAAGTAATAAACATCCACAGATAGCCTTGCCTAACATGTAAACATTTCTCACCAACTGTGAACCTCAAGCAACTCCATCTTGGGCCTGATTTATGCCCCGTGTGCTCTTTAACCTCAAGATAAATCTGACAGCCTATCTTGAGATGAAATATTCATGAAGTTTCATAACATTCATTACCATTTTATGATTCTTTTAGTTGGTATAACAACAATCCTTTCTAGCACTCTATTAAATCAGGAAGCAACTTCGTAAATCACTAGCCCAAGTGCATGAGACCATCACTTGTTAATGTCTTAGCTGTGCTGAAAAACGTGCTCAAGCATGGGGAAATTCATGCTGCCATTTACATCATCCTCCTTCAACATGCTAATTTGTTTGGGAAAATTCCTGTCTGATCTCTTCCGGCTCTGGGTTTTCTGAACTTGACAACTAAGTGAGAAATCTCTGAAAGCCTTGGATAAAAATATGTTGCTCTCTGTAAAATGTACAAAATAAGTGACAGCACAAAGCCTCTTCTGCAGGTTAGTAGCACATCATGTTTCTTGGACAGGCAGGATAGGATTCTGAGGAGAAAGCTGAAAGTTAAAAACCTCTTCCCAAACTCTATTTTACTCTTTTATTTCAGTATAACTTCTCACAATTTGCTTTTAGAGTATCAGATAACTTTGTTTTTCTATTATTGTACCAGAAATTGACAAGACTCCCAAATTGGTAGTGCTATGTATACATGTGTAGATTATTGTAATAAATATCTTTGAATAGTTTTAAAGAAGTCAAATGGTATAATTTATGATTTAAAAGGGCTATTATGTCTTTTCAGTTTCAAGAATCAAAACTGCCTTCTGTGTTTTATTGTTTAAGACTATTCTGATAAAATATCTAATGTTTATCACATAAAGATTGAGCCTTGAAATTTAAAAGATAGAGATTCACATTATGCTGTCCTGAGAGTTTCCCTCTGTTGGTTGGTAGGAAGCCTCAGTCATATTCAAAAGGAAGACTAATCAACATAACTGGGCATTTGGTGGATCTTTTAATGGATTTTGTGGTTTGTTATGATTGGGGATGTTATATTTAAGACAAAAGAAAAATTTTAGTCCAGAAATCCGGGTGAGTGGTTTTGACGATGGTGAAGGGAGATTGAGAGATTAAGAACTGATGGAGGTATCAGAATTTTTATCACGAAGAGAAGTGTACTGACAAGGAATCAGCACCCCCTTCGTTGACCTGTTATATCTTTATCATGGGATAGTTCAGTTCAGAAACTAATGGGAAAGCCATTTTAAACCTCTTAATTGCTAACTGTTTTTGTATCTATCCCACTCAGAGGGTGCTACATGCAAGCCAGATGGCTGAAAATGTTATTCTGGTTTACAAGCATGGAGATTTTTGTATCACTGCCAAAGCCATTGTCAAAATGTCCTATATCAAAACAAAACAAAAAATAAAATCCTCTGTTTTCCAAACTTCTGAAAATTCCACAATAGCAGTAAAATACCAACCCCCCTGTAGGTTTTGGCAGCTAAATGGAAAAATTATCCATCCCTAAGCAGCTTGTTGTCTGAACTAACTGAGCAGTAGGGCAGCCAAAAAAGGAACCGCATCATTGAGAAGCTCATGAATTTTCAAACAAGCAGCCTTTGGAATTCCGAACCACTCATAAGAGGCCAAGCCGAATGGGCTTGGCACAGAAACCAGCTACTCAAAAGGATCGCATGGTGACTAGAGGGAGTTTGGAAAATACTAACTATATTCACCCTCAGGCAAAGACAAGGCAGTTCCTTTCCATGGTTTCGGATCTAGCTAAGGTCTTTCCTAGATATTAGGTGCATTGGATCAAAGGTAGTTTTACCTCAAATAATATTGGGAAATATCACAATAAAGTAATTGGTAAATGATGCCAGGCAATACAAGATTATACCAACCAGCAGCAGACCTAATTACAATAAATTCACTGTATCTTAGAGATAAGAAAGACCCGCTGTATCCTAGAATTATTTTAAAATTGAAAGATATGTAGTTGAAAGTGAATTTTTGACAAGTGAATGTTGTTAATATGTAATTTCAAGATGAAATTCTTATGAATTCTATGATACAGTAAGCTTAGTTCTCCTACATCCTCATTCAGAACCTTAGCTATATTCCTATTATCTCAGAGTTGATATGTTTTGCTTATTTATTTATTTCATAAAAGAATTATCAACTTAAAATGAAGAATTTTCCAGAGGGTGAGTTAGAAGAGAGTTTTGGCTCAGAGTTTTAAGAAAGCAAATTAGTTTTCTTATATTACTGGCTGATGTTACAAACACATAGTACAATGAGGACTCATTAGCATTACTAGAACTGTTTTCAGAAGTAGGTGAGGCTCTTATGTCATCATATGTTGCTCCCTGAGTGTGGCTTACATACATTCTGCTTCACTTTCTACCTCTTCAAGTTTGTCAGTTTTGACCTTTCTATTAGTTAGAAGTATTGGATGTTGTTGCCAGTTGGGTTCCCCAGAAACAGATAGTGTGATGGTGTTTGGGGATACAAGATGTTCATTGGAGATCTATAGTTGTGAATGAAAGAGGTAGAAGCAGGATTGGGCACAGGGAGAAGATGAATTGTGAGGCATGTCTGGCAATGCCTTGGCCAACACACAGGGAGCTCTGGAACAAGAATGGCTCCTGAGAGTGTCCATCATTGGGCCATAATGGGGTGTGTGCTGCCTCAAGGAAGGGTGTGACTATGGGGCAAATGGCCATTTGAAGCTGGGGCAGTCCCTGATGGGGCTGGTAGTTAGAAGGTCTGCTGACCATATTCACCACAGCTGGTCAACAAGTATTTCTGAGAAAGGAAATGTGGGTGACACATGTTTCTATCGCATAGGTCAGTATTTGGAAAATCAGCCAAGGCTCAGAGACCAAGTTGAGGGCATGAGTGTGCACAATCAAAAGACCCAGAGAAAGGGAGATTTTTTTTTTAACTTTATAGTTTATTGTCAAGTTGGTTTCCATATAACACCCAGTGCTCTTCCCCACACGTGTCCTCCACCATGACCATCACCCCCCTTCCTCTCTCACCCTCCCCCTTCAGCCCTCAGTTTGTTTTCAGTATTCAAGGGTCCATGCTTTGTCTCCCTCCCTCTCCCTAACTCTTTTTCCTCCTTCCCCTCCCCATGGTCCTCTGTTAGGTTTCTCCTGTTAGACCTATGAGTGAAAACATATGGCATCTGTCCTTCAAGAAGCAAGGCCCAAAAGGCATCACTAGGGTCCTAGAAAGTGTGAATCAGGGAGATGGGCCCAGGCTCCAAACCAGAGCCAGGAAAAGCTCAAGATCCAGGGAGTTGTTTGACTAACTGACATATGCACCAAATACCAGAAGAGAGAATTTTGATGTTTGAGGAAACTTTCTAGTTTCTGTGTTTTGCAGCTGAGACAAAAGATGGGCCTGTTTTCCAAATGAAGACAATTAAAAAATACTCTCTAAATTTTCAATTCATTGCTAACTCAGATTCAACTGGAACTTCTCAGCTTACCTTTATGCTGTATGGGTATTGAAGGCTTTCCGTAGCTCTTTGGGATAAAAACAAACAAAAGTTCATGAGTTTGAATTCAGAAAATAAATTTTTTGATTATTCAGTGATTATGAATTACAATTACTTTGTTAACAATATATTTTTTCTTTCCAAGATAATACCTTTATTATCTTCAAAGAAGAAAATAAACCAATTTACCATTAATTAATTTATGCAACAAATTTAATTGTCTACTGTGCATATATGGCAGGTGCTGTTTTAGGTAGTTGAGTTAAATAGGAGAATAAAACAAATATTTATGCCTTTGTAGATTCCATTATAAGCAAACAGTACATAAAAGTCAAATAAATAATGTGACTATTATTATAAATAATAATATGGACAAATGAAAGATAAGGAGGAAAGGAGTTAGAAGTACAGGAGAGAAAGGATTTTGATCGTTTATAGCAGGTAGAGGCAGGTCTTTTTGAGATGTTGATATATAAGCACAATCTTTAAGGCAGTGATGTCTATGGGAAAGTGCTCCTGGCAGAGGGAACAGCTAGTGCAGACACCCTAGTGCCACAGCCTGCTGAGTGTTTTCAAAGGACAGCAAAGAGACTGTTGTGGCTGGAGTAGAGTGAAGGGCGGGAGAGGGTATAGAAGAGGTCAGTGCAGTGAGGGAGATGAGTGTATGAGGAGATGATGTACAACTTGGGCTTTAATCCCAATTGAAAGGCAGAATCATGGCAGTTTGGAGTGGATGAGGTTCACCATCTGAAGTGTTTTAAAGGCTCACTATCTGCTCTTAGAGAATATACAGAGGTGGGGGAAGCAAGGGCAGAAGTCAGTCACCAGTTAACAGGCTGGTCCATTAACCAGGTAAATAAGAAATTGCCTTCCTTTTTGCTATAGATTGAAAAAAAATAAAAAGCTCAAGTAACACTGTTGTTACTGTTTTCACTAGACTCAGATCTAACACTCAAAGTCAGCAAAGAAACTACACTTTGAGAGACATTGTCTATTGTTTGGCACCTTTATTTTTTTTAGGACTTAAAGGTGATATGAAATAGCAGAGAGCACGTCTCTCTTCTTTGTACTGCTCTGTGGAATTTCAGGATCTGAGAAGACTATTCTAGTATTGAAGTTTACATACTGTCATGCCCACAATTCTAGTCAACCATTCCCAATGCGGCTTGTGTCCTCAGAACTGATTTTTGAAGCTGAAATTACCAGTAGGACATGGATTTTTTTTGTCCTTTTTTCTTTCTATAAAAAAAATGTGTTCATGAAACCCAAATAACAGTTACCACATTAGTGGATAAAAAAGAATGGGATGTGTCATATTTGGAGCAGCAGCCAGGGAAAAGGAATGCACTACGTGTGGAGAAATTTGATGGAGGCAAAGAAATATGTTAAAGGAAATAAAGTTCCTGGGGTGGAAGGCAGAATGACTCAACCCATTCAGGAAACAGTGATGTAAAAACTGCATGGTTTTGAAAAGAAGGGACCTTTGCCTGGGGCATGATGCCCATCAACCGCTTAACAGCTTCACTCTTGGCATATGGGCATTTCTGAAACTGACTCTGTGGAACTAAATGTTCATAAAAGTCGTTTTTGATGAAGCTTCTTTATTTTTTTCTTTAAAAAATTTTTATTTAAATTCAAGTTAGTTAACATACAGAGTAGTATTAGTTTCAGGAGTAGAAATCAGTGATTCATCACTTACATATAACACCCAGTGCTCATCCCTACAAGTGCCCTCCTTTATGTCCATCACCCATTTAGCCCATCCCCCAACTCAACACCCCTTCAGGAACTCTCGGTTTGTTCTTTATATTTAAGAATCTCTTATGGTTTTTCCTCTCTTTCAGTTTTGAGCTTATTTTTGCTTCCCTTCTCCTATGTTCATCTGTTTTGTTTCTTAAATTCCACATAGGAGTGAAATCAGATGATATTTGTCTTTCTCTGCCTGACTTATTTTGCTTAGCATGATACCCTCTAGTTCCATCCACATGGTTGCAAATAGCAATATTTTATTCTTTTTGATCACCGAGTAATATTCCAGTGTGTGTGTGTGTGTGTGTGTGTGTGTGTGTGTGTGTGAATAAATCTTCTGGCCCACTTATATCAACTTTTTCCTTTTTGGCCAGGAATCTCTTCAGTTATGTTATTTGACACAGGGCCTCGTAGTAAGTAAATCCTTGTGATCTAACCATTTTTGAGCACTTATTGTATGATACAAACTGGAGTAAGTAATACTAAGGGTAGAAAAAGGAAGTGTAAGACTTGAATCTTCCTCTCAAGAAAGTTTCAGTCATGTTAGGAGAGAAAAACATACATTTGTGAAGTAAATTTGAACAATGAAACATTTAATTATATGTCTGAATATGTGGTAAAGAAAATATATTCTGCAATTTTTGAGTTCCAAAAGAAGTTGGCCATCCTCTACAGGGCATAGCAGAAAGTTGTTGCTCTAACTATTCCCTTAATATCTTAATACAAATTGTAGCAAATGAGATATTTACTCTTAAAATGTTTTCATGGAAATAGTAATCTATGATAGATATCAATATAAGAGGTTTTGGAAATTGAAATGCAGGATGCAATGATAGGAACCATTATTTATGACTCATTTGAAGTGCTAAGATTAAAACAATAGGTTACGTTTATTTGGACTATACAGTTTTACACCTCATAGTATTTGAATACAATAAGCAAGTTAGTAAAGGCATTTTAGTTATTGGGCATTTTCATGGAGAAAGCCAGATTTCCAGCTTCTGGTGAAACATCTGAAGATCTCCTTTCGTTCTGCAGTCTCACAAGGTGACAGTATCCCAGAGATGAGTGGCAGATGGCTTCTCCAGTTTTTTACAGCTCCACTGTTCCTTATTGCTCTTTATTTTTTTCTTCTAGCATGCTTTAGCAGTTCATGTTCAATACCTAGCCAGCTCCCTTTTGGTATGTGAATTTGTAATTCCCTGATGAGGCTCACCCTCCACTAAATACACTCATGCCTTTTGCCACATTCTTTCTGCTTGAATGCACTACGTTGAAATTCACTTCTCTAGCAACCCATTACAGTGTTGGACACCCCTTAGTTTACTACTGAAAACCTCTTTCCCTGCATTGAGTCTGTATTCTTCTCTTTTAATTTCTTTTTCTAATTTTATCCTTTAAAGCAAAAAATGTCTTTTCTTCTCCCTTCATATGTATATGCAAAATACATATAGCTTTAAATACATATAGCTATCAAATAATGTCAAGAAACCCCATTTTAATAATGTTACTTATTTTTCACCCTGACCCTGAACATTCCTTGTGCTCTGATTTTGTTTTTAAAGTTTTTTTTTTTTAGTTTTGTGGGTTTTTAAATTTTGAGTTGATTCTGGACTCACAGAATGACCAAGTGTACCCATTATTCAGTTTCCCCCAATGGTAGTTAGTATCTTGTAAAATAATAGTACAATATCAAAACCAGGATATTAGCATTGATATTGTCAAGACACAGAGCCTTTCTATAATCACAAGGATCCATCCTTTTGTCCTTTTATAATTACACCTATACCCACCTCCACTCCCTCTGTGTCAATATGTGTTTTCCATTTGTATAATTTTGTGATTTAAGAGTGATATATAAGGAATCATATATAATATTTTAGGATTTTTTTTATTCAGCATGGTTCTATGGAGATTCATCTAAGTTGTGTGATAATAGTTTATTCTTGTAGTAATCCAGGTGACCAACAGACACATGAAAATACGCTCAACATCACTGATCATCAGAGAAATACAAATCAAAACCATGATGAGATACCACCTCGCCCCAGTCAGAATAGCTAAAATTAACAACTCAGGAAACAACAGATGTTGTCAAGGATATGGAGAAAGGGGAACCCTCTTACACTGTTGGTGGGAATATAAACTGATGCAGCCACTGTGGAAGACAGTATGGAGGTTCTTCAAAAAGTTAAAAATAGAACTACCCTATGACCCAGCAGTTGCACTACTAGGTATTTATCCAAAGGATACAAAAATACTGATTTGAAGGGGCACATGCATCCCAATGTTTATAGCAGCACTATCAACAAAAGCCAAAATTTTGGAAAGAGCCCAAATATCCATTGACTGATGAATGGATAAAGAAAACATGGTGTGTGTGTGTATGTGTGTGTGTGTGTGTGTGTGAAATATATAAAGGAATATTAGCCACCAAAAAGAGTAAAATCTTGCCATTTGCATCAGGGATGGAGGTAGGATGTATTATGCTAAGCAAAATAAGTCAGAGAAAGACAAATGCCATTTGATGTCACTCATTTGTGGAAGTTAAGAAACAAAACAAATGAAAATAGGGAAAGAGAGGAAAAAGAGGGAAGCAAATCATGAAAGACTCTTAACTATGAAGAACAAACTGAGGGTTGATGGAGATGGGGTGGGAGGTGGGTGGGCTAAATGGGTGCTTGCACATTAAGGAAGGCACTTGTTGGGATGAGTACTGGGTGTTCTATGTAAGTGATGAATCACTAAATTCTACTCCTGAAACCAATATTACACTATATGGAAACTAACTAGGATTTAAATAAAAATTTGGGAGAAAAACATGTCCTTCTTGTTATTGCTGAGTACTATTTCATGGCATGGGTGTACCAGTCTCTTTAAGCGTTCACCACTGAAGGACATGTGGGTTGTTTCCATTTTTTGATGATTATAAATAAAGTTTTTATAGATATTTGTGTACAGGTTTGTGAACATAACTCTGCGTTTCTCTAGGATAAATGCCTGGAATTGCAATTCCTGGGTATTCTGGTTGTAGAATATTTAGTCTTTTAAAGAAATTACTAAACTCTTTACCAGAGTGGCTGTGCCATTTTACATTGCCACCAGCAATGTATGAATGACCCAGGTGGTGTTTGGTGTTGCCACTATTGTTTATTTTAGTCATTTGATATGTGTGCAGTGGTGCCTTATTGTGGTTTTAATTTGCATTCCTTTAAAGGTGATTGGTGTTGAACATCTTTTCATATGTTTATTGACGTGTGTGTGTGTGTGTGTGTGTGTAGTGTATGTGTACATATCTATAGTGTGTTTGTGTGTGTGTGTGAAACATCTTTTGCGTGTTTTCCAATTGGATTGTTTGCTTTCTTAATGTTGAATTTTGAATTTTTAGAAAGCATATTCTATATTCTAGCCTTTTGTGAAATATGAATTTGCAAATATTTTCTCACACTCTATAGCTTGCTTTTCATCCTTTTATCAGGGTCTTTTGCAGAGCAGAAGTTTTAAACTTTGATGAAGTTTAATTTATAAATTTTCCTTTGATGGATCATGTTTTTGGTGTCAAGTCTAAGAAACTATTTGCATAGCCCTAGATCATAAAGATATTCTCCAAGGTTTTAAAAAGTTTTATAGTTTTATATTTTACATTTAAATCCATGATCTTTTTTGAGTTAGTTTCTTGTATAAGCCATGAGACTTAGGCCAAGGTTCATTTCTTGCCTCCCTTCCTCCCTCCCTCTCTCTCTCTTCTTTCTTTCTCCCTCCCTCTTCCTCTTCTCTCTCTTTCTTTTGTTCTTTCTTTCTCTTTCTTCTCTTTCTTTCTTCCCTCTCTTTCTTGCTGTCTTTATCTCTCTCCTTCTCTCCACTCCTTCCTTCCTTCCTTCCTACCTTCCTTCCTTCCTTCCTTCCTTCTTCCTTCCTCCCTCCCGCCATTCCTTCCTTCCTTCCTTCCCTTTTTTTCCTTTCTTCTATCTCCTTTCTTCATACTGTTTTTCTCTGGCTGTTATATCAGCTTCCTAAAATGACTTGGGAAGTGCTTATTCCTCTTCTATTTTCTGGAAAAGATATTGTACAAATGTTTTAATTTTTCTTTAAACATTTGGCAGAAATCTGTGAAATTATGTGGGCCTGAGAATTTCTTTTTTTGTGAGTTTTAAAATTACAAATTTGATATCCTTGTTATTGCAGGACCATTTCAATTATGTGTTTTATATATGGATGCATTGTAGTAGTTTGTGGTTTTCAAGGTACTGGTCCATTTCATCTAAGTTGTCCAATGTATTTGTTGAGTTGGTTGTAGTATACCCTTAACATTTTAAGTCTACAGAGCCTGAAGTGACAACCTTTGTTTCATTTCTGATATTGGTCATTTGTGTCTTGTCTCTTGTTTTTCCTTTGTCAGTCTTGTCTAGGGTTTTGGCTATTTTTATATTATGACACTCTGGATTGTATTTAAACCTGATTTAGCTGACTTTTTCTGATGTTGCTCTGGCATAGGAAGGGAGGACAGGACACTGCTTCATTACTGCCAGGTGGAGGTAGAAGTTCAAGTTCTCCATTTTGCTTGCATTGACACCTGAGATGAGGGTTCCTTATTACTTTTGGGTGGAGGTGGGAGTTCTAGTTTTCCAAATGGTCTTCAGTGGCATGCAGTGAGGCATTGCCTTGATACCACTGGACAATGGCGAACATCCTAACTCTCCACTAAGGCCTCCACCTACACTACCCCAGCAGGGGCTTGGAAAGGTATGTTATTATTTTCAGGTGGAGATAGAAATCTTGGCTCCCCATACAATCTCCACCTACACTGCTGGTGAAGATGAAAGTCATAGTGCTCTATTTGGCTTTCTCTGATATCACCTGGTAGGGATTTGGGGCTACTTGGTTACAGCCTCATAAAGGTGGAAGTCTAAACTCTTATCGGGCTTTGCTGTTGTGGATATGGGAGTGAGACCATAGATTTTTCTATGTTGTTTGTCTAGAGTAGATCAATTATTGTCTAAAAGTTTTCTGTCTTGCTAGGCTGGCCTTTTCTTGTTTATGCGGGTAGAGAGAAGAGGCTTTTGTTGGGGCTTTTCTCTGTGCCCATTGGCATTTTCAGGTTGCCAACTGCTTTAGCTCCAAGTCAGAGATACATGAGGCAAAAGGAAAATCTGTGTCATTCCTTGGGTCCTACCTAGTCAGTCTTCCTTTCTCCAAATTTCAGAGGCTTTTTATGCATATTATATATAATGTCCAGGGAGGGTTAGTTGCAGTTAGCAAGGAGGAATAGGCAAAAGTATGTCTACTTTATGTTCTTGGAAGCAGAAGTCTGCTCTACTTTTGATGGCTAAAATGTGATGCATTACCTAATCCTTATCTGTGCCTTAGAAAGGACTCAGAAATCCACAGCAGACAGACCACAGAGATGGTGACATTTACCTGCAGTGTCATTTTCAGAAAAATGTATAGTCGATGCTGAGACAGCCATGGTTTGGCATTCAACTCATAATTACTGAGTGACAGCTATGTGGCGGTCACTGTTCTAGAAGAATACAACAGGGACTAGTTATCACAGATGATGTCCTCCTGCTATTCCCAAATTATTTGGAATTAGTGTTATATTCACTATGAGTGTATAAGGTGGGCCAACTTCCTATAGTTCTGCCTACACCTAATCTAGAAATTGCAGAATACTATCTCTTTTATTCATATAGTCCAGATATCTGCTCTTATGCTGAACTTGAAGTTCAAGCCCTCTGAGATCTCCAGAGAGGAGGATCATCAGATCTGTAATCTTACCACAGTATTCAGAATGGAAAAAAGCAGGATCTTATTAATATTCAGGTTACCAAGCTCTGCAGAGCCCAGGTTCTTTTCTTTTTTTTAATATAATTTATTGTCAAATTGGCTAGCATACAGTGTGTAAAGTGTGCTCTTGGTTTTTGGGGTAGATTCCCGTGGTTCATTGCTTACATACATCACCCAGTGCTCATCCCAACAAGTGCCCTCCTCATTGCCCATCACCCATTTTCCCTTCCCTCCCACCTCCCCATCCACCCTCAGTTTGTTCTCTGTGTTTAAGAGTCTCATGGTTTGTCTCCCTCCCTCTCTGTTTGTAACTATCTTTTTCCCCTTCCCTTCCCCCATGGTCTTCTGTTAAGTTTCTCAAGATCCACATATGAGTGAAAACATATGATATCTATCCTTCTCTGATTGACTTATTTCACTCAGCATAATACCTTATAGTTCTATCCACATTGCTGCAAATGGCATGATTTCATTCTTTCTCATTGCCAAGTAATATTTCATTGTATATATAAACCACATATTCTTTATCCATTCGTCAGTAAAAAGGTGAAAGTTGATGGAATATTTAATTGTAAGTGTACTTGAAGGAAGATGCCTTTAACTTTTTGGATATAGTATTTATTTTACTGCTTTTCTATTTTATCCTGAAAACCTGTCCCATTCCCCCTTCCTGCCTGCCTCTCATTCTGCTACCAACCTTAGTTTTGAAGAAGCTAATGGTTGTTGGCAATGCTTGCCAAAGATTTGACCTCTGACACCTCCATTTGGTTTTGATTTTTGGATTTGTTACTTAGTGCAAAATGGTCTCAAACTGCTCACAGCTGAGTTAGGATACTTGGCTCCTGATTTGGCCTTAATAACTGGTTTATCTTCTCTTCCCAACTCTCTGAGTCAGTTGACTTTAGAATTTTAGTTCATAGCTTTCTTGTTCTGGACGCATATACTCTGTCCTTAATTTACCAGTCCTTGTAGTATCGCTTGTACCTCTCAATGTGTGAGATTGTAGACAGCAATGTTTTATTATTGTGCTATAACTGGGCTTCATTTTTAGCTCATTGTGGAAAAAGTTTTCAAAATGTGGTTAATACTAATGAACAATATATATTTTTTAATATTCCAAGAAGTAATCTGGAAGTGTGGGGCTTTCACTGATAACTACTTGGAAGAAAGCTGAACATAAATATCCAGATAGATGATAAATTTGTAAATCTTTTTATACTATACCTAGAGCAATGCTGCACACAATTTGAAAGCCATCAACTTCTTTGCATTATTGGCTAAATATTAGTTGGTGGTGTTTTCTATCCCCAGAAACATATCTTAACCAAAATAGTATAAATTGAGCTTCACCAAATTTGAAAATAAAAGAAGTCCAAATTTCTACAATTAATCCCATTTAAATTCAGGATGACTCCAGTGATTAATTATGTACAAAAATGTTAGTTTTTTTTTCCTTGACATTAACTTGTCATTTCAGGACCCACAGAGAAAAATTGCTAAGGGAGGAATCCTGCAATAAAGAGAATATAGAAGCAAAGGAGAACCAATTAAAGTGGGTAAATTATTAGGAAATGTAATCAATCTTCAATTATCTAAGGACTTACCAGTTCGAGTATGTATTTCTTCATTTGGTAGGGAATTGGAGAAAAGGAGAGTAAAGTGGAAGTTTAATCAGTGATTAAAGCCGGTCTAAAACCTAATTGCATCACTAAGTATGGTGCTTTTCACAAAGTGGGCACTTAATAAAACTTATGGAATTGTAGATAAAAGAAAGACCACTGCAAATTAAAATCAGCCAGTGAATTTAAAATGTTTCCTTTGTGAAAGACACATTACTAAGAATTCTTTAGAAAATGGAAAATAATTTATAGATTCTAAAAAAAGATTAAAAAGTGTTTCTGTAATGAATGAAAAACAACAGCGTCTATGACATTTTCTTATTGCTTTGCGAAATACTTTATATAATATTATGTACACACATTTTGATAGTTGAATATTAGATATATACCTAGAAGACATACTTAGAAGACATTAAAAAATTTTGATTTTTAATGAATAACTTATTTTATGAGTCCAACTAACAAAACTCAATTTGAAATAAATTGCATTAACCTCTAAGATTTTTCTTTTCTTCTTGAACAACAATAGAAATCCTATTGAATGATACCATTTAAGCACTTTTGAAAATAATGGCCTGAATTCTGTATTTATCATTTCTACATGTTATCCAGAGACTTGTCTACTTGAAAATGTGCATGTTGAACCTGTTGAGTTATGTTATTCAAACAGCTTTTGTTGAGTTAAAAAACCAAATCAAAAGTATTGTTAAGAATTTGTTTTCAATTCAGGTAATCTAAAAATAAAGTTGTTTTACTTGTGTTAAAAATGGAGGGAAATATTGACCAAGTAAATTTTTTTGAGAATCCCATTTTTTTTTAATTTGGGCAGTCCCATATGCCACCATGTGGGCCTCTTTTTCTCATTTGAAATCCAAATATATAGGCTAATGCTTACATTTTACTGTTTGTTTCTGTTGTTTTTCTTTTCTTTTTTTAAAATTTTTAATGTTTATTTATTTTTGAGATAGAGACACAGCGTGAGCAGGGAGGGGCAGAGAGGGAGAGGGGGAGACACAGAATCTGAAGCAGGTTCCAGGCTCTGAGTTGTCAGCACAGAGCCTGACGCGGGGCTCGAACCCCCAAACTGTGAGATCATGACCTGAGCTGAAGTCATATGCTTAACTGACTGAGCCACCCAGGCACCCCCTGTTGTTTTCCTTGTAGGTGGAGGTAGGTAGGCAACTTGTTGGTTTTTTCCGATCAAAGTTTTTTTTTCATTAATTTTTTTTTTTTTTAATTTTAAGTAGGCTCTCTGACCAGTGTGGGGCTAGAACTCATGACCTTGGGATCAAGAGTTTCACGTTCTACTGACTGAGCCAGCCAGGTGCCCCGGTATCAAAGTTTTTCTTTATTAAAATTGTCTCTCAGTTGGGTCCATGGTTTGGGATGAAGACCTAACCCAGGAGCTATTAACCCACAGCTGAGGCATCTGGGAATTGTGCTCATCTGATAGTAGGAGGCACTTAAAGTAACAGTAGAGTTGAGAGCTTGGGGATGATGTTGCCATGTTGTACGTATGCAAGCCTAGGAAACAAGTGAGGGGAAAACAGAGACATGGCGATCTCTGAAAGACAGGGAAGCCTGTCTTAGTTCCTGCCTTCCAATTCCATTTTTGAGATCCTTCTGGTCTAGTAAGTGCTTCATTTCCTTTCTTTGAATGCCCATGAAATTTGCATATTTACTTTTATATTAAGCACTATTTTCATTAAACTAGTTTTAAAAGATTTCTATTCCTTGCAATTAAATATGTCATTGCTAAAACCTAGGTTTTTACATTCTTCCCTGAATATTTTTCTTGATGTATCTATTTCTTTTATTTAACCTATGGCTCTTAATCACATTGTCATTATTTTAAATTAATTTATACCACATTAAGATTATTATAACTACAACTCTGTTTTCTTTGCTATCTATTAATCATCTTTTGGAGTTTTTTTTAACCACATTTTTTAACAATTTCTAAATTCTGTAATGTTTCTTTAAATAAATATTCTTTGTAAATACGATAAAACAAGAAGAAGCTTGGAGAGATTTTCTCATTCTGAAGCTTGTTAGTGTCACATGTTATAATTTTGTTATCTCTAATCAGTAGGTTTTTTAGTGTTACTGACACTTGATGATATGAACTAAAATCAATGTCTGTATGTCATCAATATAATAATCAGTAATAACTGTTTAACATCATATAGTTAGATAATTAATGGGCTTTCCCCTCCTCTTTATCAGATTTACTGAAATAGAGCTATTTTCTACCTACCCATTTTACCTTCCAGATTAAAGGTATATAGGTTTAAGTATGTGATATTTTTTCTTTACACAACATAAAATATTGTTGTATTTCCAAAGATTGAACCCAAGTTGGGTATTCAGACAATAAGATATAAAAACCAAGGTCAAAGTAGCATAGATCATTGATGTTAAAGTATGAGCACAATTATTTTTATTCTTTAAACACTTACAATAAGAAATGGATTATTTTGAAAGGTCACTATTTTATATAAATAGGACAAGAACAATAACTCAACTCTTTCCCTAAGGATTACATTTAAGCCATGTGAATTTATACCTTACTTAGAACTAAGTCAGCAGTTCCACACCAGAAATGGTGGTACTCTGGAGAGTGGCAAAGCTTTTCAACTTGGGTTGAATTTAAATTAAACCAGACTTCACAGTGACTGTCTACTTGAAAGAGTGTAAAGCCAAGAAAATAACCAAAATAATTGTTTTTTTAATGTAGATTAAAAGATTTACATTTTAAATAAAATCTATAGGAACAAATTTTTGCTGGAAGATGGATAGAAGAAGGTAGCATCGACTGGTCAAGAGCATGGAATTGATGTCAAAGAGTTGTAGGTTTAAATACTGAGTTTCTTACTGTGTGATCTTGGATTAGTCACTTAATATCTCAAGTCCATATTTCTTATCTGTGAAATGGAGGTAATAATAGTGCTCCCCTTCTAGGGTTCCAAGGATTAAATGAGGTAAGAATAGCACTTAAGAAAGTATCTAACACAGAGTAAGCTCTTAGTAATATCAGATTATTATTATTATTATTATTATTATTATTATTATTACCAGGAACTAGTGTGATTGATCTTATGGAGATTTTAAGCACCAAAAGTTAAATTGATGTACCGTATTACATCATATTTCTTGCAACAACTATGCTTCCATTTTTTTTGTAACACAGCTTCAGATATAAGCAAAGTTTCATTATTTTCTTTGAAGCTTGTCAATAGACTATTCATCTGTGAGATTCTAGAGTGACTACTAAAAACTAGACTATATTTTAATATTTTTGCTAATTATACCTTTTTGTTTTGTTTTGGAAATCACAGTTTGATGGTTACAATTAAATTAAATTTATGATGGGTTTATGTAATAATTTCCCAACTAATGTGCTGAGATACCATGCTATTTATAACCTTTTTTTTTCTCTATCTATCAAATCTCTCTGTACAGGTCACTTTATGTTTCGTGCATATTACTCAAGTATTCTCTAGCTCTCTCATGTGCTCGCTCTGTCACTCTGTCTTTCTCTCTCTCTCTCTTTATAAATATATATAAATATTATAATATATAATTTATAAATAAATAAATAAATATTTGTTTGCTATCAAATATTATTTAATAATATTTTATTAAAATATTAATATTTTATTATTAATAAAAAATATTAATATTTTATTATTAATAAAATTAATAATTTATTAAAATTATTATTAATAAATATAAATATTATTAAATATTATTTATATATATATATAATGGTGGTGGTAAGGGGGCAAGAGAATCTTTGTTGGTTTCATACTTCTGATCTTAATTTGGATTCAGCCAGGACATGCCTCTTATATAAGTAAAATGTTACTTTTTAAAATCTGAATTTGTGCTAATGATTTAATTACCATGGTCATCGAAAAAAATCTTTTCATTGTGGGTGGGTGTGGTTGGGATGGCAAGAGAAAGAAAGAGAGGAGAGTTGTACTCCTTTTTCTATTGGAACTTCTGGCATCTGTGCTCCTGCTCTTATTTCTCTCCCCATTAGCAGGGGCAGTGGGGCCCATCATTTTTAAGGTACCCTCTCTTCTAATCCTCTTTATTCCAGTCTTCTTATTTTTCTGGTCAATGCAATGCTAGCTGCTTTTTTCCTTTGTTAGTTTGGGCTCCCCAACATCATTCTTGTGTTCTATGAGTGTTTTCTGATTTCATTGCTGTCTCGGCTTGGTGTCCCATCTCCTCCTCCATCCACCATTTACCTTCTTGACAGGATGCTCTTTGCTGTTTCCTCACTATCTAGTTCTGTTTTTTTTTTTTAATTTAATTAACTAATTAATTTTTAAATGTTTATTTATTTATTTAATATACTTTATTGTCGGGTTGGCTAACATACAGTGTATACAGTGTGCTCTTGGTGTTGGGAAATAGATTCCCGTAATTCATCACTTACATATAGCACCTAGTACTCTAGTTCTGGTTTTTGCTGTTGTTCTTTCGTTGTTAACAAAGATGCTGAACCTGTTCTTTTAAAAGGCATTTTATGGCCTCTTACTCACCTTTTCAGTATGTGAAAAGTCTTTGACCAGTTAGAGGAGTAGAAAGTAAATGTACTCTGTAGAGAAGTGTAATGTAACTTCATTCCAAACCTTTTGTCCTACACCTTGTGTACAAGAGAAAGGGCTCCTTTAAAGTGGGATTATTGGGAGGTTGATAAAGGGAGCATCTTGACATTTATAAAAATATAGCTTTTATATTCCTGGCAGTTCTAAAAAATAATTAGCACATGGCTATTATTTTTCTTTCTTTAAAATACAAAATTAGCATTTAAAACATGAAAAAGAAATGGTTGACATCACTGTTGCTTATTTGTCAGCTCCCCAATCTTTTCCATCCTCCTTGCAGGTAAGTGCACTATGTACCTTGGCCCATGAACTATCCCTTGTGGCTGCAGAAGTGAGAAGCTCCAGTATCAGTCAGGCTTCATTCAGCGAAGCAGAACACTCTGAATACTGTGGAATAAGGATTTATGATAGGAATAAGACCTTGTAAAAATTGTAGAGGAAGCTAGAAAACAGAGGTGCTAACCAGACCCTCTGATGCACTGGTGTGGCTCAACAAGGTCAGGGGATTTTTGAAGCTATTTAGATTCAGCCAGGACATGCCTCTATATAAGCAAGATGTTGCTTTTTAAAATTTGATTCTGTATTAATGATTTAATTACACACGTGCAGGTGCTAGAGTAGGACCATAAAGGATAACTGGTAGAAAAACCTGGTTACTGTTTCTATGTTTGGTGATGAGTAGGGGTTAGCAATTTGGAGGTGGAACTTAATTCAGGGTGGAGAAGAGTGAGAACACGCTGAATCTAAAAGTATATTTGTGTCTGCTCTCAACATCAAGAAGATTAAGGACAAGATGAAATTTTTTGGAAGATCTTTGTGTTTCTTATTGCCTTTAAACTAGGATGGCCTTCAGAAAGTAATGGTGGCTGCATCACTTCTCACACATTGATTTCTTCTTTGGACCCCTTCTAAATGAGAACAAGATAGGGGAAGAGTACTCTGGGAAAAACAGCTCTAGATTAGCCATCTTGACAAAGTAGATAACAATGGTAGACCAGCTCTTGTCAGTGTGGCATCTATTCATATTGCTTTGAATCACATTTATGTCTAATAGATACACTGTGATTCCACTTAACGTGATTCATCTACATTAAACTGAAAGTGTGCTAACATTGTATCCTCCCCCAAAAGAGGACACAAAATTCTAGTTATTTCATCATCTTTGGGTATTGTGCATATCTTTACTAGCTGAGTCATGCTCTGTTTTTGAAATCTTCTAAATTAAATACTGACATATTAGCTAATTGCTATTAACACATATTACATTAAATAGGAGAGCAGGAGAAAGGAAAGTAATAAAGAAAAAGATTTATATCTATCTATCCATCCATCCACCTATCTAGATATATGGATATATACACACAAATGTATGCACACAAATATATCAAAGAAAGGAGAAAATAGTCTCAACTATTATAGTCTTCATTTTGGGGAATAGTCTTCATTTTGGGGAATAGTCACATGGTTGTAGCTGGTGTTTAGACCTTGCTTCTTTTAATACCCATTTCATATTCCTTTTGCCTTTAGCAGGCAACTGAGCTGATCATGGTTTCTTGACAGGTGGGATGTCCCAAACCTGAATTGTTGAAGGGTCTGTGCTATTAGTAATTCTGTTATTTTGAAGCATTGTAGTGTTCCATGAATTTTTTATTGTAAGAATATGAGTCCTGAAAGGTGACCTGTGTTATAAATATCTGCTTCCATACCATGTGGTGTAGAAGGAATACAATTGTATTAGTTTTTTATTACTGCATACCAAGTTACCATAAACTAGCAATTTAAAACAATACCCGTTTATTATCTCCCAGTTTCTGTGGGTTAAATGTTCAGGTGCAAATTAGCCAGGTGTTCTGCCCATAGTCTCACCAGCCTGAAACCAAGTTGTTGCCAGGCTGTGATCTCATCTGATACTCAAGCTTCTCTTCTAAGTTCATTCATACTGTTCCCTGAATTCAGTTTCTTGTGGTTCTAGGACCAAGGTCCCATTTATTTTCTGTGTGTTGAATGACGGGGAGAGAGGGTTCCTTTCAGCTCCTAGAAGATGCTCACGGGTCCTTGACCTGAGGCTCCCTTATCTAACAGCATGACAGCTATTTCTCCAGATCCAGAATCTTAGAATTCTGCCAATCACACAATTTTATCTTGGTAGTCAGAATAAATCATTATACCCTCTACAGTTCCTTCTTTGACTGCTAATTCACTGTCATGAGGAGTGGCCAGGTGGCAGTTTCACCTTCAGTTTTTTTCAACTATTGTTGTATCCCCCATTAGGAACATTCCTTCCTTTGGAATGAAGAGCTATAAGCCAGAAGATCTCAAGTTTGTGGGGGCAGGAAGCAGAACTTTTGCTAAATTTTACTAAGAGTAATTCATCTTCCATTTCTTATATCTACAACCAATGAATCTCAGCTATTAGGAACAAAACCCCAGCATCACATAGTGGTCATTGATTCAGAGCATATACTACACGCTGAAGGACATTACTCCAACCCTATAGAGTGTGACCATCCAGTTGACACTGTATCAGAGTCTTTCCATTGATTCCAGGAAACATGGTAGGATCAGTGAATTCAGTGAGCAGAAACCCACTGCTGCTTTTTACTTACTGTAAAATATGTTTCATAGATGGAAGCAATGCTGTGTAGAATACCATGCTGATAAGACATTCTATAAGTTCACAGATGGTGGTTTTGGCTGAAGCCTTGTTGTCTCGGATGGCAAATTTGTATACAAAATAATTGTCTTAATTATTTTGTAAAATAATTTCTGCCTTTTCCATGAAGGAAATGGTTCAAACTACTCAACCTACCATGAGGTGGCTGGTTCCCCTGGGGAATACTCAGCAGGTTGAGTACTCAGCAATGGCTTTTGATAGAGTGGCCTTTTTAAGTGGAAGTCCATATTGCTAAGTTCATGAACAACTTTCACCTTTACCACCATGACCACTTTATTCATGAACCAGTGGAGCAAAGTCAGGAATGGGTAAGAAAAGACACTGAAAGGCATCTATAGAATGAGTACTCTTGTATACCTGATTTTTAAAGTTTCTTCTTCTAGAGTCCCTCTTCAGTGGGCATTGACATGATACACAAGTATCTTCATACTCTGTGCTCATTTTCAGAGCACATGCTTCAGAGCACATTTCCATCTACATGCTTCTTCCCCAGACCTCTTTTTAACAAATCCAATCATGTTTCTTCCAAGTCCCTGACTAGCAAACAAACTATAGCCCTTGCCTAAGAATCAGCATAAATCTATATTTGTAGACATCTCTCATTCTGGGCAAAAGAAAAAAAATAGGTGAATTGCTCAGAATTGTACCTCCTAGTGCTTTTCCTTTATGACTGTCCTCAGGGCCACTCCACAGTTGGACTTTAGTGGAATAGCCCTTCACTTTGAGGTAGTGTCAGTGTACTGTGCAGAGCCATCTGTAAGCCCATCACCAATTTTTTTTTCTTATTGGTCAGCTGGTGAAAGGAACTTCTATATGTATGGGCTGATAAAGTGAAGGCAAGGTAGCAGAAGTAGGAATCACACGAATCTGAACTACATGCATCTCAGTTGTGTTTTCAGGAATTGTTCAAGCCTAATCTTGTGTATCTCTTCCACTTAATGATGGAGTGTTCCTGCCCACCCCACTCCCAATTTTATAACTTGGTGGTAAATCAACAATCAGTTCTTGATAGTCAATTTAGTTTTCAGGATTCTCTGGTGGCCTGTTTTTAAGCATCTATTCTCTAAAATCCAGAAGCTATTTCTCAAACAGAGAAATACATCCTTTGTATTATCTACAAAGGACACAGCTTAGCTCCAAAATCTTAAAGTTGTGCACTTATTTTTTAACCTTTATTGGCTTTACACTGGCTTCATTCAGCATCTCTACTGCCACAAACACTTCAAGCACCATTGGATTTGCTGTATTATATAGTCTAAGTGGAAGAATAACTTAGATGGAAGCTGGATTTTTTTTTGTACATCCTTTCTTTGTTTGAACCCTACTCAAAGCTGGCAGCCTTTTGGGTTACCCAATAATTATGCCATTCACCCTGCCACAACCAGATTGGCCAAGTTCTCCATCCCCCTATACTGCAGCTTGCCCCACCCCAGTTGGGCTGACCAAGCACCCTGCCCACGCATGCTTCAGGTACAGCCTACTCTGCCACAATGGCAGGCATGCACAGATGGAAGATGTCCTTTGAGTGCCTGGCTCTAGTGCCAGAGGGGATTATATTTCTGGGCCCCACATATCTGAAACAGTCTGAGAGACAGTTCTTGGCAGGCCACCATTCCCAGGGCACTCCACAAACTGCAGACTGAAACACACCTCCAGTCTTCATGGGGAAAAAAATCTGTTTTCTTTTCCTAGAGCTTCAGCCTGTGGAACAGGCTTCAAGTTTCCAGGCTACAGAGGCCCCCAGGGAATATGGGCAGGGGGACACCATATTTGTGCCCTCCCTTAGACTCCCACACCTTACTGATACCTCTTTGAAAGGAACTTATATACACATTTCAAGCCACAATTTTGACAACTGTAACCCAGTGGACACCTCTAGATCTCCTGGTCTAGAAGCCAGCAGGATTTACAATTATGGACCCACAAGACTATATACTTACATGCCTTAAAAGCTGTTGCCTGAAGATCTGGCTTACAATTAGCCTGAAACTTAGCATTGTCAGAGAGCCCTCCCTTTGGAACACTGACAAATCTTGGCAAATCCCCAACAACTAGGACCTGTGAAGAATAAATCGGGCTACTCAGACAATCACAAGGGTCTGAAAAACAATAAAAACCTAGGGGAAGTTTGGAGATAAGGTTCATTTTTTATACAAGGCCACTCTTTCAAGACTGGGAGAGGTAGCTGTTTCATCTAATATGTAGAAACAAACATAGAGAGTCAAACAGAATGAGAAGACAGAGAAGTATGTTCCAGATGAAAGAACAAGATAAAACCTCAATAAAAGACATTAATGAATGGAGGTAAGTAATCTCCCTAATAAAGAATTCAAAGTGATGGACATAAAGATGCACCCTGACCTCAGGAGAAGAATGGATGAACATAGGGAGAACTTCAACAAAGAGGTGGAAAATATAAGAAAGTACCAAACAGAAGTCACAGACTGAACACTAGAGGGGTTCAATAGCAGACTAGACAAAGTAGAAAATGAATCAGTGACCTAGAAGGCATGGCAGTTGAACTCACTCAAACAGAGCAAAAAAAAAGAAAAAAAGAATTTTAAATGTCAAAATAGCTTGAGGGACCTGTGGGACATCAAGCAGAATAACATCCATATTATATGGGTCCCAGAAGGAGAAGAGAAAGAAAGGAGGTAGAAAGCTTATTTGAAGAAATAATGACTGACGACTTTCCTAGCCTTAGAAGGAAATAGACATCCAGATTCAAGAGCCCCAGAGAATTCAAAATGAGATGAACCCAACAATATACAAACCAAGGCACATTATAATAAAAATGTCAAAAGTTGAAAACAAAAAGAGAATCTTAAAAGCAGCAAGAGAAAAATAACTTTTTAAATACAAGGGAGCCCCCATAAGACTATAAGATGATTTTTCAGCAGAAACTTTGCAGGGCAGGAAGGAGTGTCATAATATATTCAAAGTGCTGAATGGAAAAATTTCCAACCAAGAATACTCTACCTGGCAAAGTTATCATTCAGAATTCAAGGAGAGATAAAGCATTTTCTAGGCAAAAATTAAAGGAGTTTATCACCATGAAACTAGCCGTACAAGAAGTGTTACAGAGACTTCTTTAACTGAAAAAAATAAAAATGCACTAATAGTAACAAGAAAACATATGAAAGTAGAAACCTCGCTGGTTAATGCAAATTGTAATAAAGGTAAGGGATTAACCACTTACAGAACTAATATGAAGGTTAAAAGGCAGGAGTAGTAAAGTCTACTATAATTAGTTAAGGGATACAGAAAATAGAAAGATGTAAAACATAACATAAAAACAGAACATATGTGGGGAGTAAAAATATAAACTTTTTAGAATATGTTTAAACTTAAGATGCTATCAACTTAAAATAGACTTAAGGGGTGTTATATGTGAATCTCATGGTAACCACAAAGCAAAAATACATAGTAGATACACAAAAGACAATGAAAAAAGAATCTAAATGTTATGCTAAAGAAAATTACCAAAGCACAGGGGGAAAAAAAAGATCAAGATAAAAAGAAAAGAAGAGACAGGAACTACAAAATCATCCAGAAAACAAGAAACAAAATGGAACTAAGTACATACCTATCAGTAATCACTTTAAATGTAAATAGACTAAATTTTCCAATCAAAAAACATAGGCAACTGAAAGGATAAAAAAAAAAAAAACAAGCAAGACCCATCTACATACTACCTGTGAGACAATTAAGATCTAAGGACACATGCAGGCTAAAAGTGAAGGGATGAAAAAAGATGTTCTATGCAAATGGAAATGAAAAGAAAGCTGGTGGAACTATACCTGTGTATAGAAACACAGGTAAAATTCTTCTACAATTTTAGAAGAATGAATCATGAAGAAATAGAAAATCTGAATTGACTATTAGTAAGGAGATTATATCAGTATTCAAAAACTGCTCAGCAAACAAAAGTCCAGGACTAGCTGGTTTCACTGCCGAATATTTCCAAATATTCAATGAATATTTAATAACTTTTCTTATTAAATTGTTCCAAAAGATTGAAGACAGGAGAGCACTTTCAAGCTCATTTTATGAGGCTAGCATTACCCTAATACCAAAATCAGACAGAGACAACACAAAACAAAAAAAAATTATAGGTCAGTCCCTAGAATTAACAGTCCTATACAAAATATTAGCAATGTGAATTTAACAATGCATTAAAAGGATCATACCCCATGATGAAGTGGGATTATACTGGGGATGTAAGGATGGTTTAATATTCACAAATCAATCAACATGGTACACTTAACAAATGAATGATAAAAATCATACAGATGCATAAAAAACATTTAACAAAATCCAACATCCATTTATGATAAAAAATCTCAAAATGGGTATAGAAGGAATGTAGCTCAATATAATAAAGGCCATATATGAGATACCCACAGTTAACATCATGCTCAATAGTGAAAAGCTAAAAGATTTTCCTCTAAGTTCCGGAAAAAGACACGGATACCCACTCTCACCACTTTTATTCAACATAATATTAGAAGTCCTAGCCACAGAAGTTAAACAAGTAAAAAGAAATAAAAGACATCAAAATTGAAAAATATGAGGTAAAACTGTCACTATTTGCAGTGTACATGATATATGGAAAACCCTAAAGACTTCACCAAAATATTGTTAGAACTAATAAATGAATTCATTAATATTGCAGAATACAAAACTAGTACAGAAAAAAACTAATGCATTTCTATACAATAATAACAGACTATAGAAAGAGAAATGAAGAAAACAGTCCCATTTATAATTGCATCAGAAAGAATCAAATACCTAGAAATATATTTAACCAAGGAAGTGAACAATCTGTACACTGAAAACTATATGACTCTGATGAAAGAAATTGTAGAAGATTCAAATAAATGAAAGGATATTCCATCCTCATGAATTGGAAGAATTAACTTTTTTTTAAATGTCCATGCCAACCAAAGCAATCTATAGATTCAACACAATCCCTATCAAGTACACCAATGGCATTCTTCAGAAACCTAGAACAAATAATCCTAAAATCTGTATGGAATCGCAAAAGACCCCAGATAGCCAGAAAAATCTGGAGAAAGAAGAATCAAGCTGGAGGCATTACACTCCCTGATTTCAAACTATACAACAAAGCTTAAAACTTCAGTAATCAAAAGAGTAGGGTGCTAGCATAAAAACAGACACAGAGTTCAGTGGAACAGAAAAGAGAGCCCAGGAAGAAACCCAGACATACATGGTAAGTTAATTTACTATAAAGGAGCCAAGAATGTACAATGGGGAAAGAACGGCCTCTTTAATAAATGTTGGGAAAACTGGACAGGGACAGTCACATGCAAAAGTATAAAACTAGATCACTATCTTACACCATACACAAAAGTTAACTTAAGTGAATTAAAGACTTAAATGTAAGATCTGAAATTATAACATCCTAGAAGAAAACATAGGTGTTAAGTTCCTTGACATTGGTCCTCGCAATGTTTTGTTTGTTGTTTTTTTTAAAATTTGACTCCAAAGGCACGGGAAACAAAAGTGAAAATAAACAAATGAGTCTATATCAAACTAAAAATTTCTGCACAATGAAGGAAATCATCAACAAAATGAAACAAACAACCTACTGAATGGGAGAGGATATTTGCAAAGCAAATATCTTATAAGGGATTAATATCCAAAATATATGAAGAACCTATACAACTCAATAGCAAAACAAGGTGGTGTGATCACTTTGTAGTACATACGAATATCAGAGTATAATGTTGTACTCCTTACACAAATAATATACCATATTAAATACCAATTTTACCTCAATTAAAAGTAAATAAACTATTTAGCCCTAATAGCATTCCCAAATGACATAAGTGTTACCTTCAAATCCAAAGAGACCCACTAGGCATGGGTTGGTCCTTTCTCAGTGTTAAGAAGAGTTCAGCAGCTTAACCTTTACTTTGGAAGAGCTCCTGACCATTAGAATCCTAGAAATTTTTCTCAGTTTTTTTGTGTATACATATCAAGGTGTCTAGTGTAGTTCCTACTTCTTGCTTAGCAAATCTAAGAATATCATCATCAGTGTGAACCATCATAATATCTTGTGGAATGGTGAGGTGATCAAGGAAGGTCCCTGTGGAATAGATTATGACATAGGACTATATAGTTGATAAAGCCCTGAAGCAGATTCAGAATAATGTATTGCTATCTCTGCTAGGTGAACGCATTCACAGAATCACTAGTTGCATACAGGGAACCGGGGAACATGTTTGGTTTATTTTAGTAAAAAATCACATCTGGAACTGCAGCTATAATAGAAGTCAACACCAGTTTAAGTTTATAGTAATCCACTGTCATTCTCCAAGATTCATCTGTCCTTTGCACAGGAAAAATAGGCAAGTTTTATGGAAATGTGGTAGGAATCAGTGCTTCTGTATCTTTCAAGTCCTTGTTATTTGCACTTGTACCTGCTTTCCAGTCGGTTTTTCTCACCTTAATAACTCTTTCCTCCATGAACCAGGGAACTAATGTGGAGATTCTGCCTGTTTATCATGTCTGTTCCAATAATGCATTCCAGAAGTGGGAAAAGAAGCATGGGTTGGTTTTAGGCATACACTGAGCTTACAATGAGATAGACTCAAGACAAAACTTAATTAATTGCCTGATTTCCTCAACTGTGTTCTGTGACTGGCTGATGTTTTGGTTCTTCCAAAATTATTTCAGCTCAGGGTTGCCTGGGTGGCTCAGTCGGTTAAGTGTCTGACTCTTGATATCAGCTCAGGTCATGATCTCATGGTTCATGAGTTCAAGCCCTGTCTTAAAGCTGACAGTGCAGAGCCTGCTTGGGTTTCTCTCTGCCCCTCACTCACTCTTGTGTTTTCTTTTCCTCTCTCTTTCAAAATAAATAAAGTTCAAAAACTAACAAACAAATGAAGAAAAAAGTTATTTCAGCTCAGAGATAATGTGTAAAAGGCCACATGTCTCTTAGGAAGGACTAAGAAAAAGATTTAGGATATATTATTTAGCGATGTGTCAGGGTCCTTCCTTAAGGGATTTTTCCTTTCATTCAGATGCCTCAGCATTTATGAACTGGCTCAAAACTTAGAATTGTTAAGGAGCTATGACTGTTATGATTCAAGTCAGACATCTGTTCTCCATTTCTAGGTAATGTCTGCTTATATAAATTAAGTAAGACATCAGTAGTTTTTCCATTTCAGGTATGCCATAATGAATTGTCAAATGCCAAAGCTCCCTATTGAAACCATTTTAATTACTGCTGTGGCTCTGCTGCCTGTTGCTGTAGTCTTGCTCATCTTCTCTTTGGAAGTTAAGAGAGCTCCATTCGACTCTTGCCATATGAACAAATTCAGTCCAATCAAACAAAATATTCCTTCTACCACAACTCAACACTCTAATAAGCCATTGCCATACATACTTACTCAGGTTTCTGTTGATTAAAAAAATGACAAAAATATTAGAAATCTCTATGTGAATATGGCAGTTATCTTGAACTTGGAGCCTGGCAGGACTTACGTCTGGTTGTAGACCTAGAAGGAAACAGAGTCAGTCTTGATTGGGTATATCCCTGCATGATAACTGACTCAGGGGAGTCCATCTCCTTACTTGGATAAGGTGAGCAGGGCTGCTCTTACTGGCAAAGGAAGATCAGCACAATCTAGGGAGTCACAGTTCTATACTTCATTGGAATATGCCCATCATATTTTTTAGTGTCTCACTCTTTCTCAATTAAAATATCTTTACCATAAGGTTGGGAATCCAACTGAGGTTGTAGTGCAGCTGACCAGGGGATTAGACTTTAGGTTTTGTTTTCAGAAATCTTGATAGGGGCCTCTGGGTGGCTCAGTCAGTTGAATGTCCAGCTTCGGCTCAGGTCATGGTCTCACATTTCATGGGTTCAAGCCCCGTGTCAGGCTCTGTGCTGACAGCTAGCTCAGAACCTAGAGCCTGTCTTCAGATTCTGTGTCTCCCTCTCTCTCTGACCCTCCCCTGCTCACGCTGTCTCTCTCTCTCTCCCTCAAAAATAAATAAAACATTAAAAAAAATTAAAAAAAGAAATCTTGTTATACAATTAAAGAAATAAGAATGGTTTTGGGGGGCAGATAGAGAAACTGGTTTTGGTGTGTTGTTTTTGTTGTTGTTGTTGTTGTTGTTGTTTTTATCAGAGTTTGAGATGTAAATTTAACATCCTGAGCCCATCATTTTTTCTCCAAGTTTTCTAGTGCACTTAGAAAAAACAGCCAACTCATTATACTTTTATTTGTATTAAAATGTTCTAAAAGAGCAAATACTTGATCACTCAAACCTTTCCCTTCTATAGGCCTTTGAGTACAGGTGATAATTTAAGTGATACTTTTGCCACTGCATGTTGCAGAATACCAGTTTTCTTTATTACTGTCAATAGGGTCATTAATGCCTTCATTATTATTTAGTAAGAAAACTAATTCCTTGTTCCCATTCTTAAACTTCTGGTCCCATGGAACCACTCTTGGTCCCAATAATTTTAGCAATAAGTGTCAGTCAGGAAAGTAGAACCACTATAAGTATTACGGAACAAGGGACTTATTATTGGATAAGAATTTACACAATTGTAGCAGATGGAGAAATAAGAGTATAAAAGGGTGATTTGAAAATCAATAAAAAAAAATCACAAACCAGTACTTCTGAAGCATTGGCACAGGTGGATAAATTAGTGCTTGTAAGGGAATACCTAAAGCCTGATATGTCTGCCTGTCAGTGTGGGGCTGTGGAAAAAGATAGATGGAGAAATCTATGGAAGGTTGTTGCCTCTGCAGCTGGTAGTGAGCTGGGTATTACTGTTGATTAGAAAGGCTGGTAGTCAGGACATAGAGTGAGGGTGAGTAAGAAGCTAAGATCTTCTGTGCTTCCCAGTGTATTTCTTAGTGTGGGGAGAGCAAAGGCAAGGCAGAATCTGATGATAGCTTTGCATCTGTCTCTCACTAGCTCTAGTCATGATGATATTTAGAGTGTACCCACTACCATTTCTTTCTTTCTTTCTTTCTTTCTTTCTTTCTTTCTTTCTTTCTTTTTTTTTTTTTTGAGAGAGAGAGGATGGGAATGGGCAGAGGGAGATGGAGAGAGAGAAACTTAAGCATGCTCCATGCCTAGTGTGGAGTCTGACACAGGGCTCAATCTCACAACCGTGAGATAGTGACCTGAACTGAAATCCAGAGTTGGACACTTAACTGACTGAGCCATCCATGTGCCCCAATACCATTTCATTTTTACCTTTCTAATCTTGGGATATTCTTATATTGGCCACCTTTAACTGGGAAACTTTAAGTGGAAAGGGATTCTGAGAAATAGTTTTAGATGGGACAAGTTGATGCAAGATAAAACTGCCACATTCCTTACACAGCCTGCTAGCTTCTTTTAATGTTTGCAGTACTGAGCATGCAGACCACTTGTTGAAACAGTGGAGTCATAAGATAAAAGTTTCTTGGAATGCTGAGTGGCTGCAGAGAAGACACTTGTCCTGGAGAGTCACCCAAAGTACAAAAGACTGTGAGGGAAAGGTAAATAAACTTCTGTTTTGTTAATCCACTTAGGTCTGGGAGTTGTTAAAGCAGCCTAGCCTATTCTGATTAATAGACCCTCCTTCTCCCTTAAAGAGAAATTAAGCAAGTTGATTCTTGTTTGGAGGTTGATGGAGGGTGTCTTTTGACAGTGAAAAGACTTTTTGAAGAGGACAGTTACTGGAAGGACTTTATGGTAGAAAAACTCCTTTTACAGCCAATGTGATTATTTGGCATGCAGTGTTTTGGGAAATGAGCAGTATTTTTGTGCTCCTTTCTCCATCAAGTAAAAGGGATCACCTCTTTATTGTGATTTTGACTCTAGGGAGAAAGATGGTGTGTTCTAGAATAACCATGCTCTAGACTAAGCTGAAAACCTCAGTTGTGTTCAAGTGTTGGATGGCATCTAACTCTGGATCCAGCTGACTGAACTCTATACTATCCCCGTGCTATTTTAGCTGCAGTCCATTTCTTCACTGTTTCTTAGTGCTGCTGGTTCTTTACTTGCTCCATTGATTGCTTCTGTCTTCTTGTTCTAAAATTTTTTTTTAATTTTTTAGAGTTTATTCATTTTAGAGAGAGATAGACAAAGCACTAGTGGGGGAGGAACAGAGAGAGAGAAGGAGAGAGAGACACAGAATTTGAAGCAAGCTCCAGGCTCTGAGCTGTCAGCACAGAGCCTGATGCGGGGCTCAAACTTTTGAACCATGAGATCATGACCTGAGCCAAAGTCAGATGCTTAGTTAACTGAGCCAGCCAGATACCGCTTCTTGTCCTAAATTTCTATTCTCTGAATTCTTTACCATGTCATACATCCTTATTTTTTATAAAGAACTCTCACACATGCTTTTTATTTTAGTCATTATCTCCTCTTTGAATTCCACTCTCATATCTTTAAGTAATGTATAAATGCTTTTGTCATTTTGATATCGCACTATACCATCCAATTCAGTATCTTTAAAGCCACACTCATTCATTTTTAATATATTTGTTTCCTCCTCATTTTGATTTTCCTGTTTGTTAATAATTACTCTATTTATCTAGTTAACTAGGCTAGAAACCTTTCTTGACCTCTCATAACCAATCAGTCATATTCTATAGATTTTTCCTCGTTTATCTTTAGCCCCTCAAATTCCTTAAGTGATCAATAAGTGAGAGGTAGGTCAGTGAAAATCCTATAGCCTTTAAACACATTTGTACATTTTTACTGACTTACACATCTAATTTAAACTTATATTTAAAGGTAAATTTCACTACTTTTGAGTTATAATACTGTGTGTGTTTGACATTCTGCCCTCAAACATGGTATACTAAATTTCTTCTTCAATAACTATATGTTAAAACAAACACAACAGACTTGAGGAACATTTGTTAGAAAGAAATGCTAACAAATGAGTGCACATCTATTAAAAGATAAAATTTAAAGTCAGTTTAAACATAGTTAGAAGTCATTAATAACAAAAAGATCTTGATCTTTGTTGGACCCACTTGGACAAGTTATTAAGTGTACCAGTCAAGTCAAATGGAATTTTTTTATTACTTGTTTACATGTGGAAAATATGGGGAAAATCATAACTTGATTTTGAAACAGTAGTCCTTTAAGAAATTTTAAGACATAGTAATATTTAATAGCCAGAGAAAGTTATAGAATTGGAGTTGTAATAAAGTTGCAATATATTTTAAGATAATGAAAGATTCATTAAATTCAATAAAGACCTCATATTGATAATACTAACAGTATTTCATTGAGTTCTACTTTTTTATGAATCCATCCCTGGCTCAGAGAAATTCATTCTTAATGATACATAAAAGGTCCTCCAGGTAATTGTTTAGCATTTATGAATATGACTTGAGAGATTTCCTGATGCAACAGCTTCTCCTCTGGTTCTTTCAAGGCTTGCTATCTGCTCAGTCCCTACTTCATGCAACTTGGTGCAAAATTTGATTCCTGACATTTGGCGCTATGTTATGTGTGTTTTCTTGTCTTTCTCAGAGTAGAATCAATAGGGATCAGATTTTCAAAGGCACCACTGCTCAAAGTTTAACACCTAACTTATCAATACGTTTCTTAGATTCATTCCCTCACAATCATTTTCTAAGCAACCTCCATGTGCCTAATAATAGCAAAATCAAATCAAATTAAGAGAGCATATCTACTTTCAAAGAGCATATACCGTGTGGAAAAGATATATTTTAAATCAAGTACTACAGTGTAATATATATTAGAAGTAGGGGGGATGGAGCAGGGACAGTACATCACTCATAGTAGGTACTTCATAAATATTTAATAAATTATTAACTAGATACTTAAATGAATATCAAGTAGATTAATGGATGGATGGGTGCTTACATTTATGGACAATTTATAATTTATGGATTGATAGAAGGAGCATGGCAAGCTTGCTAAAGGAACGGATGCTTAAAATGAGTCTCAAAGAATGGAAAGATGTCAGGAACAAAAGAGGGAAATGCACTCAAAAAATTCAGAATAGGTATGAAATATAGAGAAAATATAATGTTGTGTTCAGGTAAATTATTTCAAACAGATGGAGCAAAGAATTTATTGGGTCATAGTTGGAAGCTTGGGACCAGTATTTCTAATACTGAACTTACAAATTTTCCCTTAAAATTGTTCTTCCTTGTGATTTTCTCTTGAAAAATGGTATCATCAACTACACAAAAAGTGTATATATCACATCCCCTCTGATCTTCTACCTCTAATTATTTTCCCTTGCTGAAGACTTACCAACTTATCACCTCTAAGCCATTCTTTCCTCTCACTTTCTTCAATACATCCTCAGTCAGGATCTTATTTCCTCTTTCCTTCAGTCCTTTATTCACAAATATTTACTGGGCACCTATTATGTTCATCTACATTGTTATCAAAGTGGTATTTCACATCTGTAAATTGTATAATGTCTCTACTCATTTATTTACAAGAGGCCATCAGGAACCAGATCATGAAGAGTTTGATAGACTAAGCTAGAGATTAGATTTTACTCCAAAAGCTAAAGGAATCCACTGAAAGATGTTAAGTTGAAGAGTAACATGTCCCTATTTGCATTTTAGCATGGTTATTCTAGAAGCACCAAAGATGGTACCCTGGATAACCTACTGGAGGAATGTGTGGAGAGACTGGAGCTGGTCAAAGATACTGTGAAGAATTGGACAGGGAAGTAGGAGAAATATTTGAGGAAAATGGAGTCACAGTAGCCAAAGGAAGATGGAGTTTTATAAAGGAGGAAGTTCACAAAAAGACGATCACATTAACTGTCCCCAAGAACGGGTAGGCTCTCACACATATCTGTCATTCCTTCTTCCTTTGGGAACAGTGAGGAGATTGAAGAGAGTGGGAGTTCCCATGTTAGGGTTTAAAGCTAAAATGTAATCAATGTTAGGCAATGATTCTCTTATATACCACAGCTTTCCATTTTCTTGACGCTTGGGTTGACTGTTAAGCTTATGGAAAACTTAGAGTGCAGGAGAGAGCTGTAGTTTGTAAGACCAGTCTTGTTTCCATATTTGTGATATCATACCCTGTCACCATCCACCACTCCTGTTATGCTCTTTGAACCATGGTGGGCAATTCAGATATTGGCCCAGAATGATCCATAATGAGTGAAAAGAAGACTACATTCAATAATCTGGCTACTAAAATGTATTATAAATGTATTCTCTATTCTATTCACTATCTTAAATTGTATTCATTTATATAATTCACTGAGTTATATATTCAGTCAAATTACAATAGAAAATGTTCCAGATAACACAATGCCAGCAGCAGTAGAAACATGACCCAAATTTTCACAATCAGAACACCCTCTAATTATTAAATTGCTGAGGAGAAATTAATGCCCAGAATAAACTTGCTTCTAAATTAAATTTCCAAAGAATTGAAATCTAAAATTTAGCTCTCCATTATGCTTTATTTTGCTGTTTTTCAATGGAGTTGGGTTTTTAAGTCAGTGAGAATTCCTCCTCATCAGCTGTAATCTATAGTATCTTCTAGTGGGTCCTTTAAAGGAGCCCGAGAATCAATAGGACACACTGGATCACTGCAGTCCTAAGTGCTTACCCACGATTGAGAAAGCACAAAAATCTGTAGACTCCCATCAATTTTAGCAAAATAACATAATTATGGTTTAAAATATACCACTATCTAGACTCACTATAGATATCAGCCAAAGATCATATATTTACTGGCATCTGGAGGATAGATAGATTAAAAAATGATAGAAGTATTTTTGGTTTTAGTTTCTCCATAAAATTGTTAAGTTGGCTATTATTAGATCCCATTTCTGCAAAACCAATTTTTTTATAGCTGCAAGAGCAGAAGTCCAATGAAAAACAATAGCCTATGCCGTATATTTCTTTAAAATAAACTTTAATTGTTTTTAATTATTGATTCCTTTGTTAATGGTCCATCTTTATGATTCCAGTCACACCACCTTTACCACTTATATTCCTCTCGTAGGAGGACTTGACTTCTCTCCCCCAGAATGGGTCATTTAGCAACAGCTAAGAAATAGGATAGGGGTGCGAACAAACAATCTGTTAGATTTCTTCTATTGATGCTTAGGACCCCAAAAATCTCAACTTCTATGGCTCAGGAGGCACTAACTCCAGCCCTGTACTTCATATTCCAGGCTGAGATGCCTCCCAACAGTGTCTGCACAAAAACCTGAATATTGTGATAGGACCCTTTCTTGGTTCTACCAAATATCTTACTCTGTGTGGGTCCAAGTCCCAGAAGAAGTGAAAATGTCTCCCTAATTTAAATTCCCGAAAGGAGTCTCTTCTGACTTTAGGAAAGGACACATCATTTGGACTTATGACCAGATTTCTGCCTATTCTATTTGAAGGCTCTGAAATGTTCATCATGAGTGCTATTATGAATTCCTTTCCTGCTTAAAACTAACTGTGGTTCTGAGCTCAAGCCCACCAGTTAAAGTGTTGCTTAAAGCTCCAACGGGCCCCTTGCTCACTTATACTAAACCCTAGCTATATAGCCAAAACCTATTAACACTCTTGTAGACTCATGTAGACTCTAGCCACAATAAGCTTCCTGATTTCAAAGTTCAAAAAACTCAGTAGCCACTACTTGTTAAAGGTAGCCATTTCAGACACATTAGAATGTTCAGTCTGGACATGTCATAGTTTGATCTGAAATGGTTAAGCCCTGAATCTATCCTCATAGTTTTCCAGACATACATCTTATGTTGGAGGTCTAGAGTAATAATTAACCACACTTCTCCACCAGTTTAATGGATTCTGAATTGAAAATGATACATAAGAGTCAGAAAAAGATATCAGCACTATTTGTTGACAAACAGTTGTTGATATCCAGCAATTATTTATTGGACTGGAAAATTTGTCTTAGGCCAAACTGGTTGCCTTCTTATATACTTCTTGAATGATACTACCCTTTCTACTAGAAGAAACAATGGCTGGAAAACTACACATTCCCACACTGCTGTTACTGAGTTTTATACATGGAAGAAGAAGGATAAAAGAACATACAATAAACCTTTCCAGCAGGCAAACTAAAAACGAACAAACAAGCAAGCAAACAAACATACATACATAAGAGGCATTTTTCATGAGAGCAGTTATTTTCACTTCATTAGCTCTGCTTATTATCAGTGGTGCTTACTGGTATTAGGGAGGTTTGGATATGATGGGTGAAGACATGAGCAGTACTTTTCTTCCTACTATTTTAAGAGGATGGATATTCCTGCTTTATGACCTGAGACAGGAGGATGAGATGACAGAGAGGATGATTCCCCATGCAGAAAAGATCACAGTATCAAATATTGCACAAAAAGGTCAAGAAAGATGAGGGCAGAAAAGTGTTCATAGATTCTTGCATGGTAGAATACATTGATAATCTTAGAAATAGACATTTCTGTAGTGCAGTGATTCTCAAACTTTAATGTGTTTCAGGGTCATCTGGAGGACTTGTTAAAACAGATTGCTGAGCTCCAACTTCTCAAGAGTTTTTAATTCAGCAGGTCTTGGATGAGGTCAGATGAGTTTGTATCTCCAAGAAGTTTCCAGGTGGTATTGATGCTGCTGGTCAGGGGACCACATTTGGAAAATCACTGCTGTAGACTAGTGGGGATGAAAGTAGAAGTAGAGTACATGAACTATTCTTTCAGTGAACTTGGCTATGAAGAAAAGCAGAGAGCTAAATAAATGTTGGGTCTAGAGGTCAGAAGGAGTTGAGGATGGATTTCCTTTAAGTTATAGAGATATCTTATCTCTATGTTCTTTATTGTAATGGAATTTGTTCCATCATACATTTGCTACTGGACACTGTTATGAACTATCTTTTTGTAGTGGTTGTATGTGTTAGATATCTTATGTTTGATCTTCCAGGTCCACTCTATTTTTTACTGTGTCCTGGGAGCTCCCTTGCCATCTGGCTTCCTGCTCGGTTTGGCCAATGAGAATCCTCTATCAGAAGTCAGATGGAGGGAGGTGAGTGAGGCTGGGGTATTTGTTTCCCTGGCTTCTTCCCTGCCAGGTTGTCTTGTGCTGGCTCTGTCTCTTGACAAAAGGCTATTTTTTCTCTCAAAGGGAGAGAAATCTCTAAAAGATTGCCTTCTTTCAGATTCTGTTAACTGCTGTCTCCTCTTGTTCTTGTTCCCTCTGTTTTACCCTATCCATATCTTTATTACATAAATAGTCCTTTATCAAACCTTCCTTGAATTATTCTATTTTGAGTACATCATCTGGAATGCTGAAAGGTATAGGTGTGTGTGTGTGTGCGTGCATGCTTGTGTACACATGCTTTTAAGCATGTGTATATGTGTGTTCCTCTCCATATCTCACAGACTTTCTTCTGGGTCACAACCCTTCCTCCACTTTCAGTCCATGTAATTCAGATAGGCATGAGTCTACCCTTCTCCAGATCTAGGAGTTGACAAGTAGCCTGGATATGTTGGTATGTTCTCCAGCCACAGTTCAGCTCAGGGAAGGGCACTTGCTCTAATTTGGTTCAGTAAAATTTAGCCCTTAGACTAGATATATTTGAAAGAGGTGCTCTCTTTCCTCTGTGATTGCTAAGGTAGTATTATGTAAGTGTGGGTCTTCCTGTGCTCTTTAGCATCACTGGGAGAGAATCTGAAAAGAAATGAAGGCCTACAAAGGAAAATGGAAATGTAGAAGGAAGAGAAACAGATTCCTAATGGTATCTTTCAAAAACACGGATTTAACTGAAAGTGGCCACTTCTAGTTTATTTATTTGCCTAGACCATTTTGAGTTGAGTTCTGCAATTTGTAATAGAAATTGTTCTAACTGACATATTCCTTATTCCTCCCTTGTCACATGTGTGCTCCAAATCCACCTTTCGGCTATCTACATAATGCTTCTTTGAACGTTCTCTGAGTCTCTAGATTTTTCCTAAGTCTGCCTTTCTCTGCTTCAAAAGGTATATTTGTATGTATATATTATCTTTTGGACATTCTTATAAAAAGTATATTAAAAATATGTTTTACCCTGAGGTAAAAAAATGATCGCAAAAAGACATCGGTGGCAGAGTTAAAATACTATATTTGCAACCTTACTGATACATTTGAGGCTTTATGATAGAAAAGATTCAATTGGTGTCATTTTAAATCTATAGACCTTGAACCATAAAAGTACATGAAATCATTATGGGATTACTTCAAAACTATCCTTTTTAAAATATTTTTTACTACAGCTCTGTTGGTTAACATACCATATCTTGAACTAAAAAGATAATAAGCTAAAAATGTGATAAACTCAGGCAATAAGACATTAAAGGTATAAAAATATAAGAGAGCAAGACAGGAAGGTAAGAATATTATCATGGGGGTAAGAGATAAAAATTAAGTGTTAAAATGGCATAGGACCTTGGCGCCTTCTGGATTGTGAAACTTACTGCCACTGCTTAGCAACATGCACCAGGTGCCAGAAAAATTGGAATATATGTCTTAAGCTCTAGAATTTGTTAACACCTTTAAATGTACTCTCTAACTCACTAAAAATGCACTTTAAAAATATGTAAAGTGCCACCATTTGAAATGAAGGAAAATTCATTCATTTAAAGTAGCTTTTTAAAAAAAGCCTTAGCTCATGTTTCTAAAACCTGACAAGTACAAAGAAGAAAATTTGTTAATGCCTAGATTTTAAAAAAGGAACAATGGATGAGAAAACAATAAACCAGTTCTGTCAATTTGAAAACTATATTATTTCAAGATGTGGGTTGTTTTTTAACATGCTGGATATTTAAGTTTCCAAGTAAATGGAAAGTTATTAATAGCTTCTTGTCAAAGTGTGTCCTTCTTAATTAGTAACTTTATTGGCAGATATTTATTTGCAATTGTTGCACTAGCTTTCACCCTTTTGTGTTCTCTCCACCCACAGCAATCAATACTGGGAGTGATCGTGGGGTTCCCGTAGGAACTGACAATGGCTTCCCTGCCCTCCCCTTCACCTCAGTCCCAGCAGCTGAATTCAGCAGCTGTTTGTGACTCCTGGCGGAGGTTAATTCATTTATGCTTTGGGACAGCTGCTTGGGGTGACAAGTGTTTCCTTGGGCAGCTGGAAAGAAGACAGGTTTTACCTACAGCTGCTCCAGAGATCAAGATTTTTCAGCAGCTGTAGGGGAGTGCAGAGATCCAACAGCCCCTTTTTTTTATAACTCTGCTGCTCTGAAGTCTCAGTCAGAGCTGCAACTCAATTCTTACTCAGAGCATTGTCTCCAGTTCTACCAGGGATGGGCAGAAGTTGTCAGGAAACTCAGGCAGCGAATTCATATAGGAAAATGGGTTAGGTCAGTTACTGTCTCTTTAAAAATAATGATTCTGCCTGCTAAGATATCTGTGTTATTCAAAATGATAAGGGGAAATATGCACTAGAATCTTCTTGCTTAGGCCAGGGGCTCTCAGCCTTGGCGGCTCATGGAATCACCAGAAGCTTAAAACCAAATGGTGCCCAGATCCCGCTCTCAGAGATTGTCATTTCAATGGCCAAATGGCTGCTTAGGCATCAGGAGGACGTTAAATAGCTTCTCAGGTGATCGTCATGACCAGCCTCAGTTGAGAAAGTGCATTAGCCTATCTTGTTCTCTGAAATGTTTTTCAAAACTACCCTGTTGTCTTCTCAGTCAAATCCAGAACATCTTTCTTGGTCTTGCCCGAACTCTTCCTTTACACCTGTGTGGTTTATGCCCAAATGATTTTAAACATCGTTACCTTATGCCTTCTCATCCCCATTGTACCTTCACTTTCTTACCATCATATCAAGACATAGCTTCTTTTATGTCTACTGTGTGTCAGATATTTATAATAAGTTAATGATTCTTAAAATCAACAAAATAAGAGGGTATGCAGATTTTCCCCTTTTCTCTTGAGATTCTTTTTCTTTCCTTTCTTTTTTTCCCCTGCCTGTCATGCCTTGCCCTCATTTAGAGGGAAGCTCTTCAGGAAATGAGGAACGTAGACAAACATTGGCATAGATATTACATTCATTTTGAGATGATGTTCTACTGTGGTATGTAATAGTTCTCAAAAAAATTGAAAAGCTTAAGTAATTAAAAATGCCCTTTGGTACAAGTAGAGCAGGAAAGATAGGTCCCAGAGGATGCCTTGTGCCTACCAGTAATTTGGAAAAATTAAGCAATAAAGGGAAATGTCTGTGATCCTATGAAGAAAACAGAAAGTTTAATAAACAAACAAAAAAAGCTAGCAATTAGGACTTAGTAAAAAAAAGTAATTAGCAGGCAATGTTCTCTACTTTTCTGTGCTCTCCCTGAGCTCTGAAAACAAAGCTGTATGAAACAAGAATGACTTTAATGTCAGTCTGACCTCTCATGTTTCCTTCATCAGTCATCAACAGTGGCTAGTATTTCCTGAGTATGGGTCCTGAAGACTTAATAGAGTTCTCTCTATTGCTGAAGTGAAACAGAGAGCTTATCATAGGATCCTGGGAGAAAAATGTCTTTTGCATCCCCAGCTAACAAAGAGGAAAAAAAAAATATGGATTGACAATAGGTGTTTTCAGTGTTGGATTTATTTTTATCACATTTCTATGCATTTTTTTCAAATAGAATAATTTAACCCACCAATTCATTGTGCTTTCTGTCACAAAAATCACAAAAATAAACACTGAATATACATAGGCAAGCTTCATGAGAACATCTCACCGAATTCTAGTAAAATCCTCCTGAGGTGGGATAACTAAACACATCCTACAGTTAAAGTAACTGAGGCCCCAGGAAATTATATAACTTGTGCATTGTCACTCAGAGGAAAGGGGCCTTATAGACATTCAAATCGAGAGCTGCCTAAGCCTAAGTTAAAGGTTTTCTGATTCAAGAACTAAATCTTGGATTGCAAGTTTGAGATGTTACACTTCAGTGATACAAACTGTAGGTATAGCTTTGTGCTTAAGAGATTGGATTTTCGAGACAGATATATATAAGGATGTGAATCTTGAGTTCACTAAATAATAGCCTCTCAGTTTTTTTCATCTAAAGAATGGGATTCTTCCTACTTGTTTTATGGTAAAATTGAATCTTTTGTAAGGATTCAATGAGGTATGATAAATGAAACACTCAATTAAGCTGGCAAAGAATATATATTCAAAAATGGTATAATGTTATTATTGGTAGTTTTTAGTACTTAGCACCCCAAATAAGCTAACTATATTTTTGATACTTAAATTGTTTGATAGTGTTACCTTGGGACTTTAGCTATTCATTCATTATTCAACATGTATTAATTGAGTATCTATGATGGGCCAGACACTGTTTTTACCCTTGAGAATACATTAGTGAACACAGCAGATAAAAGTATCTGTTCTTGTGGATCTTACATTTGTGAACTAATTACCTTGCCTTTCTGTTAGCAAAAAGACTCAAGTAACTATTAGAGCGTTAGCTATTTAAAACAAAGTCCAGCTTATCTTTTCTATTCTATTTGATATTAAGTATTTCAAAGAGATTTCATAATTTTAGTCATAGATAAGTATAAATTTCAAGCATGAAAAGATTAAGTGTTGCTAACAGCTATCCCAAATTAACCCATTTAAATTTCTTTGGCTTAGAAGAGGTACTAAAATCAATTAGTACCATAAAATGGGGACTGCATAACTCTTTTATTCATTCTCTGGATCTTTCACCTGAAACCATCATGTTTTAAAATATGGAGTCAATTGATTAAGCATGGTACATGCACCTTAATATTAGCAGCACACTGGAGTGTACTCTCGTAGTTCAGCCAGGAGCAAGACAAAATGAAGGTTTGAAAGCCAAGTGCAGTAGCTGATAGACCTCAGATGGAGGTGGCATGTCATCTGTTTGGAGTTTATCATCCTATTATCAGAACAGCAAAGGGCAGAAGGAAGAAGTGATGGATATAGATTAAGAGACTGAAAATCTGAGGGTCAACACCTTCAGGTTTTACTTGTTCTTCTGTGGTTTCTTTATACACTTCTGTCTTTTTCTTTCTCCTGGTGCTGCAGGACATGGAGGATAGAAAAAAACTTGAACCAATATGAAAAATATTAGAAGTTCTCATAAGGAATTTTGGGAAGAAATCTAGAGAGGCAAAATAAGATAACATTGTTCTGTGTAGGTTAGAATTATTTGAGTTTTTAAAAGAGCTTTGAAAAACATTTGAAAATGTAAATGCTAGAACAACTTAAACTACTCCTTTCCTGACTTATCTCCCAAGACCCTACTCCTTGGGGGTCTTTTGTCCAACATGTACAAAGGAGGTACGGAGTTCCCCTTTCTTAGACTGCACCTGTGTGTAGAACCATTTTGAGTGATTGTTAACATGTTGCTAAATGATCAGGCTAAAGAAAAAAAATCTGTTACTAACTAAAGGAAACAATCAATGTTGTAGGCATACTTTGAGGGGAATAGGATAAGGAAGGGAAACAGAACAACTCTTTATGTTACTTAATTTAAAAAAACTTAATTTTTGTTTGAAAAGGCATGTGTAGTATGGTTTCTATTTGCAATGACAGCGAGGATGGAGTTAATGAATAGCTATGTTGATTGTGCTATATTTGCACCTGCAAATCAGCTCTCTTCTATTCCCCTCATCCTGCCACAAGAGACTGTGCTAGATGAACTACTTGCCTTCTGGCTTCTAGGCAAGATTGGCCGATAGGGAACCTCAACAAGAGACGAGGAGAGTCCATATGGTCTCTTGGGCTCCTTCATTGTGGGTTTGCCTCTGGCTGGCCTTATAAAAGTCTTCAAAAAGTGGGTATCAACATAACCTCCTCCTTCTGGGTCTTGGTAACCATTCTGCCTCTTCAGGCCAGCAATATAGAGCACGCTACTGTTGGTTTTCTTACAGTATTGCTCTCAGTTCTTTAAACAGACCCTCTCATTTCAGAATTATTCATTCTCTACCCCTTTTCCTGCCCTTTCTTGTCTTCCTATCTTTCTACCCTTTAAGGAGATTTTCAGTTTTACTCTAGCATTCACCTTCCACTCTGCTCAGGAAAGATGCAACTCATAATGCCTCAAGGCATAAATCATTATTGGTCTCACAAACCATGTAATCCCAGTGATCTTTCAAGTGATTGCATTACTCACATACATGTGACTTAGATGTGGCCAATGAGGCCCAAGGGGAAGATTTCCATCAGAGAGTTTTGGGGAGACTTTTTCTTCCCAATAAAAAGACTTTATAAAAGAAAAGTCATCTTTTCTAGGATACATGCCGATGTGGCTGTATGTGACATTGGGAGCTGCTACCACCATCTTAAACCACAAGGAAGACATCACAGACATACTGGACATGGCCAAGCAGAAAGGTAGAGAGTACCAGACCCTTGCTCAGGCCATTGTGCCTGTGACTTTCAGTCCTGAAACCACCTGCCTTGTTTTGTATGGTTGTGTACCCATTATTGATTAAGTAATGTATAGTTACTTCTTTTTTATGTTTATTTTTTTTTAGAGAGATTGAGACAAAGACAGAGAGAGAGAGGGAGAAGGGGGAAAGAGAGAGAGAGAGAGAGAGGGAGTCGAGCAGGGGAGGGGCAAAGAGAGAATCCCAAACAGGCTCCACACTATCAATGCAGAGCCTGATGTGAGGCTCAACTCACAAACTGAGATCATGACCTGAGGCCAAGTCAAGAGTCAGACACCTAACCGACTAAACCCCCCAGGCACCCTCACTAATGGTTACTTCTTATGTCATTTGCAGCTCAAAAAATCCCAACTAAGATTTATTTTTCTGGATAAAAATGATCTAGAAAATGAGTTTGACTTCACAAATATCACTTCAAATTACTCTTAAAAACTGGATGGTCTCTTAACCTAGGAGAAGTGGGTAGGAAATCAGGAATCATGGTTCCTTAATTGTGTGTATACTCCTATGGTGTAGCAATAGTTAAGAAGGAAAATATTTAACCCTAGTTCCTTGAATAAATTATTTTAGATTGATGAGTAAACCTTTAACATGAAAGAATTTCTTGAATTTCTTTTTTCTTTAATTTTTTTATGTTTATTTATTATTGAGACTGAGAGAAACAGAGCATGAGTAGGGGCGGGGCAGAGAGAGAGAGGGAGACACAGAATCTGAAGCAGGCTCCAGGTTCTGAGCTGTCAGCACAGAGCCCGATGCAGGGCTCGAACCCATGAACCGTGAGATCATGACCTGAGCCGAAGGTGGACACTCAACTGACTGAGCCACCTAGGTGCCCCAAACATGAAAGAATTTCAATGGTTGGATGATAACACTAGAAATTATCCTATAGTCTAGTTGCCAAAGAAAATTAGAACTCATCTTGTCTTAAATATTTAATTACACATGTCATTGGAAAGAAAAAAATAAAATACAGATATTTTGCAAATAGAAAGAATTATTTCATATGTCGTGGGGGGGGGGTAGGGGGAGACCGTGACTTCTTTTTTGCAAATAGACTTAGCTACTCCCTGTTATGAAAACAATGATAATTCTCTTATGAACTATGAATGAGTGTTCCTTTTTTTCTTTTTCAGAAACTCTGTTCCTTTCTCTCAGCCTATCAAATCTATCAACCTTCATGATCATCCTCAGAATAAACACATTCCAATGAACTCTCTGCTCACTTTCCTTCTCTTGTAAGCCAGAACACTAATTCACTTAATTCACTTCTTTCTATAGTTAATGGCACTTAGACTTAGGGACCTGGAGGAAATGCCTAATACGAAGGTAAAATTCAACATTTTAAAACTGTCCCCTGAGTCCTTGCAGGACCCAGTCCTAGTCTCATGCTGTCTCGGGGTGAGTGATCTGGCCATTCAGGGTTTCTTTCAGTTCTATGAACCCTTGTCAGCTTTCACTTTGCTCTTCTTCCCACAGATGCTTTTTGTGGCATGCCCCCCTTTAGCTTCATAAATCCTACTCAGTCTTCAGAGCTTGAGAATTAACTTAGTTTATCCCTTCTTTAATCTTTTAGTGTCTTGAGCGTTCCCAGGGAATACCCACCACAGTTGTAATTTTGTGTAAATGCTTATTTCCTCAATTTCAGCTTCACCTTTTTGAGAATCTCTTTCCTCTGGTAAATTTGGTTTTAAAAAAACTGTTTGGCTTAGCCACTGGCGCCAAGCTCCTGAGGCTGGGTGGTCGTCGCCCCAATGCTGGAAGGGCGTGATGGAGAACCCAGCAATGGAAACTAGTTCCCTTTTTACTTCAGGAATTAAGAGACATGTGAAAGACAGAATTTCAAAGACTGGGAAGTTGAATGTTTCTCTTGCTTCAAAAATCAAAACAAAAATACTAAATAATTTTTCTATTTTCAAAATTTCTTTAAAGCACAATAACAGGGCATTAGCTCAAGCTCTTAGTAGAGAAAAAGAAAATTCTCGAAGGGTTACAACTGAAAAAACGCTATTGCAAAAAGAAGTGGAGAAACTGAATTTTGAGAACGCATTTCTTCGCCTAAAACTAAATAATTTGAATAAGAAACTTACAGAAATAGAAGCACTCATGAACAATAACTTGATAACTGCAATTGAAATGAGCACTCTTTCTGAGGGTTCCATTAACTTCCAATGATGATGATGATGACGACGATGATGATAAGGAGAAAATGCAATATGATGACAATATTACAACAAAGACATCACCTGATATTCCCTTTTCAGTATCAACAGGACGATCTTTATCAAACCAAAGTCCCAAGAATTCTCTAATGAGTGAGATAAAAAATGCCCAATCAGCCACAGAAAGGAAAAGCCATCTCCTAATAAAGTAACTGAAAGGAAAAAACGTGTATCATCTTGGGAATCAAATAATCCTTCTACTGACAGTCTTCACGTGATGGATTTAGATCAACAGATTTCAAGTCCAGAATTTAATTGGAATAAAATAAGTGATCATACTAATGAAACAAATATTAAAATGCAAAGAAACATACAGTGCCTTCCTGACTCATCTGAGTCTACAAGTGAACCAATTGCAGAGTACATGAATCCATTTCAGGGTATTGATGACTTTCAATTG
>CM053578.1:56422639-56495766 GCA_028646485.1 Cryptoprocta ferox
GTGGTTTTGATTTGTATTTCCCTGATGATGAGTGATGCTGAGCATCGTTTCATGTGTTTGTTGGCCATCTGGATGTCCTCTTTGGAGAAGTGTCTCTTCATGTCTTCTGCCCATTTCTTCACTTTCCTTTTTAAAAGCAAGCAGTCTATCGTCTTGTCTCGGGCAGAACAGTTTTATCGATACTCAGGTTCCATTATTTTTCACCTTCTATTCTAAACAAGGTTATTGCTGCATTTTCTTAACACAAAGAGTTATTCTCTTTCTAAGAATTCTTATGCCAGCTAAAACATTTATTCTTCTTGTTATACATGGATTTCCAGTCTGGCCATATTCATTATGTCTAAAAAGCAAAGCTTGACAATACATGGGATTTGAGGGAACCCAGAAACTGAAAAGCATTGTGAAAAGGCAAACCCCACAAAATACAGCATGAAGGCCATAGAATAGCCAGAGTATTTGCTAATTTAATATCTATTTATTTGTACATTATTGAAGTCCTCTAAGTTTCCACAGAGCATTGCATTTGCTACAAAACTACCTTCCACTGAATATCTTAACATTTATGGAAGGATGTTAAGTTTATTTATAGAGTTTTTCAAGCCCATTCTCTTCATATAATGACAAAAACACTGAGGCACAGTGAAGTGACTTCTCTACAACCACAGGGTTTACTTGAGATGGAACGTAGACTGGATTTGCAGACTCTCATCTACCTGTCGGAGGTTGATAACTGAGCTGTTGGGCTTAATCACTCAGAAGGCTGTGAACTGAACAAGGAAAAATATATTAAGTCTTCACTGATACAAATTCTGCTCAAATAGCTCCTGTAGTAGCTAGGGATTTTTTATTGTGTTGCTAACAAATGTCAAGGGGTTCTCCTTTAGGAATTTCTGCTGAAGGAACTGTATGTCTGGGTTTGCCATTTGATGGTCTCTAAATGACAAAATAAGCCCAAAAGTGATGGGCCAGGGAATTAGCCATGTGCTAGGAGGAAGATCATAGTTATTATAAGGTGGACTGTGTGGAAAGAGAAAGAGACTGTAAGTGTGAGAAAATAATTAGCATAAAGATCTCACCAAAACAACCTGTGATCTCACTTTCCCTTTTCTGTTGCATAAACACTGTTAATATTGCTATAAAATTATAACCACATTGCAGTAAAACAGTGATCCTGTTTCATGGCTATGACAATTGTTTTCTAGAAGGCTCTATTGAAACTGCCTGAGGCTGTGTTTCCCAAACTTGCTGGATTGCATTTTTTAAATGGATAATTCTTAAGATTTGTCAATTTTTGGAATCACTGGTATAAAACTCTCTCACCTTATTTATTTACTTATTTATTTTGCATAATATTCATCCCAAGGAGGGGAAAGCACTTGTTAAAAATGTAGATCCAATTATCATCCCTGGAAACTCTAGTTCAGAAAATCTGGGGTGGATTTGGGAATATACCTTTATAGGTTCCCCCATTGATTATGTAAGAGGTGGTTTGAAATCCACACTTTCAGAAATGCTAACCCATAGGCTATACCAAAGTAAATGCTTAATATGTTTGCTTTGGGTTTAAACATATGTTTATAAATGAAACTTTCCCCCAGGGACTCACAATAAATCATTTCCTGGAATTTGTCTTACTCCCTCAACTACTTTGAAAGCATTAACCTTAAGTAGTAACTGTATTTTCTTCCTTCATCACAATGTATATATCCCTTGATTTTATCTTGTTTAAATTACAGTAGTAATGCACACTTCTTGTAACAAATACTTACAAAGATGTATAGAGGAAAAGTTTGTTATCAGGAACTTGTGACATACTCTATTTATTGTATGCACACCCATGTCATACAACCTGGAGTTATATGACATGGAGTTAAGATTAACTACCTGGTATTGTCATTCTGTCCTTTCTCTTTGTTCATTCAAATATATGCAAAAATAAATCACCATACAAAATCTTGCTTTTTTCACATAAAATTATCTGGTTTGGCATTCTCATATATCATTAGACATAGAGTTAATTTTGTTTTTACAAATCTCTTTATTAATTCATGTATCCTTAGAACCACACATAGTTATACGTGGAGTTGTACATAAAAAGGATAATCTCTTATGTGTCAATTTTTGTAATTAATAGTATTTTTTTTCCTCTTTGAGTAGTTTCTTCTTTCCTTTTTTCTCTTTCTTCTGCCTTACTTTCCCACCCTCTTTCAGCCCTATTGAATGCTTAACAATCTTGTCTTTATTGTTTTATCTTTTCCTTTATGTTCATATGACCTTATATAAGAATTTTAGTCTCCATCCATCCATCCACCCATCTCCCCATCCATCTATCCATCCATCCAATTGTCATATTAAATGCGTTTTTGCATTTTCCCCCTTATTCAATAGTACCTTATGGAAATGTTACCACTTCAACTGGAATAAAAGCAACTCATTTCATTCTAATTATTATGTAATATTTCATGGTGAAATGGTGAATATTATTCTGGCATTCCTCTTTATAGCTGAATATTAATTTTATTTCCTTTTTTTTTCTTTGCCATTATGTACAGAAGTACAAGTAATGAGGTACCCTGGGACAAGCTGAGGGCCAACTACAGGCTAGCAACCCCCCCCCTCCGCCCCATCCCCCACCCATCAAGGTGGAATTATGTGTGATATTCCTCAGACACTCCTGGCTGGCCAAGAACAAAGGAAAGTGGTTTAAGTGCTTGCCATGGTGATGTGGGAAACTAAAGCAAATGAAAAACTAAATTCCCTTACTGCCTACAGCCCATTGACAAATCCTTGAAACCTGCAGAGTGTGACCTCCCTTTAGGAGCTCAGCTGCCTGGATGATGACACTTTGCTAGGGGCAAAAGAGAATCTTAGCTTAATATTATCCTGACCCCTGAGAATCCTGTAAGTCTACTTCCTTCATCTCAACTTTCCCAAGATATATGCTGGCAATCATATTCCAAGCTTATGGCCTCCCAATATACATTTGAAGGGTCTCATGACTGAGGTTTTATTAAATGGTAATAAATGGCTTTTCCCTAGCAACAGCTAGCCCCTCAAGGTCCTGGAAACCTTGAGTCCAAAATACCTTAGAGACTTACTCTATCCCTGACCTGCTTCCAACCTGAGAGTATATGATCAGTTACCTATCACGACCCCAGTTTTAAAGGGCTCTTTGTATGTTATATTATGTCATTGCATATAATATACACTAAAACTTTTTTGGTATTTTTTCCTATATAAATCATTTAAATTATTTATTACAAATATGTCTCCTTTTTTGTTTGTAGCTTCAGGGTTATTCTGTTTTGGTTAAGAAGACTCCCTACTCCTATTTTTTTAATGATTAAATGTTTTCAATATTTAGATCTTCTACCTCCACTATAATTTATTGTTGTTTATGATATCAGATAGGGGCTCAACATAATTTTCTCCTAGCTAAATAAATGGTTGATATTCAGCAGTTAATAAATAAACCCTTTATTTTTTAACATCATTATCATGTAGTAAGTGAGCTGATATACTGGAATCCATTTCAATATCTTCTATTGTCATTTAGCCTTTCTATTTTTATACTGACATTATGTTAATTTGATTTTAGTAGTTTTACAGTATATTTTGACATAGTATGACAAGTCTCTTAACTTACCTTTCATTCCTATTTTCTTACCTATTCTTGAATATTACTTCTTCTGTATAACGTTCAAGATCATTTTATCAATTCTTGAACCATCCTTTTGAGATTTTAATCGGAAGTGCATTAATTTACATGATAATTTTTAGTTAATATATTCAGATTTTAGGTGATTATTTAAGAACATTGTATGTTTTAAGACCATTAATTATTTTAAGTCATGTTTGTTAAGGTATAATTCATATTCAGTAAAATTAATCTGTTTGAGGTGTACTGTTTGATGAACTCTGCCAAAGTATATAGTCCCATGTCTGCCACTGTAATTAAGACATAGGACATTTCCATAACCTCCAAAAGTTTCCTCATGCCCCTTTTTAGTTAATTGTCTCCTCAATCCCCCAAACTCTGGCAATTATTGATCAAATCTTTTTCAATTAGTTTTGCCTTTTCCAGAATATTATATATTGGAGAGTCTATAGAATACAACCTTTTGTGTCAACTTTCTTTCCTTTAGCATAAAACATTTGAAAAATATATGTTGTTGCATGTACTAGGAGATTGCTTATAATTTAATATATATATTTTTTTTACATTTATTTACTTTTTGAGAGATAGAGTGAGACAGAGCATGAGCAGGGAGGGTCAGAGAGAGAAGGAGGCACAGAATCAGAAGCAGGCTCCAGGCTCTGAGCAAGTTGTCAGCACAGGGCCTGATGCGGGGCTTGAACCCACCAACTGTGAGATCACGACCTGAGCCGAAGTCGGACACTTAACCAACTGAGCCACTCAGGTGCCCCTGCTTATAATTTAATCGTGAAGTGAATATTCCCTTGAATAGTCAGTTTGTTTTTACCATTTACCAGGTGGTAGTCATTTTGTGGTGATGATGAATAAAGCTGCCTTAAATATTTGCATATAGATTTTAGTACGGAGCTATATTTTCATTTCTCTGGTGTGAACAACCAGGAGTGGAATTGCTGGGTTGTAAGGGAAGTTATGTTTAGCTCTGTAAGACACTAGCAAACTTTCCAGAGCTGTCGCCCTGTTTTGCATCCTGACCAGTGGTATATCAGTTCTAGTTGCTCCGCATCTTGGTTAGGACATATTGTGGTTCTGTTTTGTTTTGTTTGTTTTGGTGCTTTTAATCATTTTTTAAGGTGTGTAGTGTCAGTGAGATTTCATAAGGTTCTTCAGGTGTCCTTTGTAGGGCCCTGGGCGGTTGAGATTTTTCCTACCTATTTCATTACTGTTGTTAGTTTTATTCTTTTCTCCTTTATGCTTTTTGATGTAGATGATGCATCTACTCTAATGTAAAGCTGCTGAGATTTGTATATCTATCTCTTATCCATCCACATTACAAATCTCTTCTATAAAATTTCATAAGCTTTAAATTAGAATCTCTTTGGTGTCTCCAGCATATAAGTGCATTATCAGCAAATGACAATTTTATCTCTTCTAAAATATTTATATAAGTTATTTCATTTTTAAAATTGAATTTGCCAGAACCTCCAAAATAACATTGAAAAATAATGACAGCAGTGAACATCTCTGCTGAGTTCCAAACTATAAATAAAATTATTTTAGTGTTTTATCTCTTAATGTGAAATTTGCTATTGAACTTTGATGAGTAGATTTATTTATATTTAAATAGACTGTTTCTATTCCTACTTAGAGTTTTTTTTAGAAGCGTCTGCTGAATATTGTCAAATGCCTTCTCTTCATCTATTATTATAATATGATTTTCTGTCTTACATTTTTTGCTATAATGAATTATGGTGATGTATTTTCTTATGTTGAATGAACCTTTCAAGCGCTACTTCTTTTGATAATTTGTTGGTTATTATTTGCTAATATTATCTTTAGAGTTTTCTGCATCCATATTCAGAAGTTCTACTTTTTAAAAATTCCACTTAACTTTTATCTTCCTTTTCATTATTAGTATTGATTTGATGAAGTTATTATTCCCTTGTCAATCATTTAAATTTAGGAATTTTACTATGATTTCCAGTTTCATTAATAGTTACCTTCTCTTTTTTCATTCCTTATAATCGAACACGTATATATCTACCCTATATTAAAATAAGTTACCAATTATTTATCCCCCAAACATCATATTCTCCTGCTGCTAATTCTCTTTTCTCCAAAAGATACAAACTGTACTATACTTTTCATTTCTCACTTTTCTTGATGTCCATTTCCATTTCCCAGATAAAATCTTTTAAAACTTTGCTTCTGGCCTTGCCCCACCAAGGCCCAATCCTAGTTTAGAAGTATTAGGACCAGGTGAATATTAGGATTTCCATTATAATATATCTTTTCTATTTTAAGAAACTTTATTTATCACATATATTACACATTCCCATAGAATCTAATATTGCTTATTTGGATTTAACAGTACACATTTTAAGATTTACTGGCCATCACAATTTTTCTCTCCTCCTTATCTTCTCCTATTATATTAATTAAGGGGCTTTTAATGGCAAGTAACATAAAAGAATTTAAGCTGGCTGAAAATATTGGGACAATATTATTAAAATTGTTTTATCTTAACAGGACATTCAGAGAAGTTAGGTTCATTTTATGCTTGGTTGTTTCAGTGGCTTAGTGATGTCTTTCACATACTCAGTTTCTTTTCATCATTTTGCCTGACAGTCCTCATTGTTGGCTATTCCCTGAAGCCAAATAAGATCCTTGGCTTTCTGGATTACTTTAGCTTTATAGATATAAAGAATACATTCCATTGTCTACATCTTCCTTCATTGTTTAGGATGAAGGAATCTAAGTATACTCTTGAGGCCAGTATCAGCTTTCTCTGTTGGTCCCTGGATTTCTCCTAAGACTTATCATCAGCCTAGGCTCTCCAACATTGGAAGTTCTTCAGTGTCTCTCCATGGGAACATTACCTGCTTGAGGCCACTAGCATTTGCTGAACTCAGGAGCTGTATTGATTTGGGGTTAGGGTGTAAAAGAAAGGAGGGTAGAAAGTGAGTGATCAAGCAATTATCTCCCCAGGACATTCTATTCTTTTCTATTCATTGCATTTTAAAGAAAGTTTGGAGGACACACAGTGACCCTTGTATTACAAACCAAATAATATTTTGCAGTGTCTTTAATTACAGTATTAGAAAAATACTTTTAAAGATTCTAATTTTGTTTTTGATATTTATGGTTCTTTTTCTGATTATATGTGATACACTTTTTTTCTTGGCAAATGCCCTTGGCAAAGTAAAATAGAATGAAATAAAAATCCCCTACCATCCAGAGGAAACCAATTTTTTTGTTTGCTGAATTTTATTCCTATCATTTTTTTCTCTGCACATAAGTATATCTAGAAAATATTTCCTTTTCTTTAAATATTCTTTGGATGCATTCATATATATTTTTTTCTTTATGTGTACTTCAGTTTGTTTCTCCTTTATGTTCTGTTCTTAGGAATACCTTAATATCTGATATTGCTAGTTTTCTTTCATTATATATCTAATTTACCAATTTTTAAAGTTTTTTTTAGCACAGTGTCTTACTAAATCATTGAGTAGTCACAAAAAAGTTCTAGTTGATCCATTTTTGTGCTTTGTATACCTGCAATATTTGTTGTCTCCTTTGCACATAAACAAAATGTCAGCTAATTATATAGTTCTGAAATTAAAGACCATTTTAATTTCTAAATATTATCTGATTGTTTTCTATAAATCAATTCTAGACAAGAAGTTGGAAAAGGCCTGATTTCTTACTCTTTGAAATCAACTCCAAGTACCTTTTTTTCTCTGTGATCTTTGTAAGATTTGTTTCTTTATCCTTGACAATCAAGAGCTTTACCAAGATATGTCCAGGAATGTGTTTCTCTTTCTACTTGTTTTTCGTAGAATTCTAAATTCATTTCAGATGGGAGATATATACTTAACCTTTCTATTTTTAAGGTTCTGAACATTATTTCTATGCCCTTTTTTCCTAAAGAAGCTTATAATTGCTAATTTTTCTCCCCATCCTCTGTTTTCTGTATTTGTTATTTTTCTTATCTTAATTCTTGCCTCTCCTTGGTATTTAGCTCTTTCTTTGCCATACTAGTCATTCCCACAATTGTGTGTACGTTAGAGTCACTTAGAGAACTTTTTAAAAAACATTTTTTCAAGACCTATTATACATTGAGTGTGACTCTGAAGGTTAAGATTCCATGTCTATATATTTAAATTTTTATTTATTTATTTTTTAATTGAGAGAGAGTGAGCACATGAGGGAGGGAAAAGAGCATAGGGAGAGAATCGTAAAAGCAGGCCCCAGGAGCCTCCCATGTCTATATATTTAAAAAACAGTCTGGGGGTACTTGGGTGGCTCAGTTGGTTAAGGGTCCAATTCTTGATCTCAGCTCAGGTCTTGATCTCAGGGTCCTGTGTTCAGGCCGTGCATTGGGCTCCACGTCCAGCATGGAAGCTACTTTAAAAAAAAAAGCAGCCCATATGATTCTGAGAGGGTTAGCTTGTTGATCAGCATTGGACAGGCAATATTCTAGATTTTATTTCCGTTACTTTAGTGTTAATTCTACAGTGCACTGATTCCAGTATATATTTTAATTTTGCTATTTTGTTTTTATTTCTCTGAATTATCTTCTTATATCTTCCAACTCTATTTTTATCTTAGCTAATGTTCTTTCTTGTCATGTTAGTTTATCTCTTATTTCATAGAATCTGTGAAACCAGATGGAGTCACATTTTCTTCTATGTTCACAGACATGCTTTCCTTCCGGTCTTAAGTGTGTTGATTTCCTTGCTTCATGTTATAAATCTTTCCATAGGCTTCTTGAATTGGAAAAGATCTACCCAAGCCCAATATGCCTTCAGACAAGATATTCATTTAATTCTCTTTACTGTGTATCTGTGTGCTGTCAGATTCTCTTTCTTAGAGTACATACTGAAACAAAAGTTGACCTACACAGTTGCTAGTGAAATTTATATTCTATAAAATCTTTTATTTACTATTCCTTTGACATACAGAAAGTGTTCTTGTTCTTTGATTACCTATTCTTTTTAATATGAATAGATGACTTTATTCCTGAGTAATATGATAGAACAGTTCAATCCCACACTTGTCCTCTCTCTGCCCTTAGCTATTACCAATAAGATTCCAGGTTGCATTTTATTACAGCCTGTGTCCTTTACTCTTAGCCATGTTGCATTGCCAGGAGATGTGGCTTCATTGATGGATATTGGAAGAAAATCATTGATAGATGTCAAAGACATGGAAGAAGAAACCAATTATGGCTCTTTCAGAAAATATTCTGGCCCCATTTCTCTGTCATTAAGGCTCCCTGGAAGAGAGTGGAAACTTCCTCTTACGTAGTTTCTCAATAGCCATATTGCTGGTTCAAAACTCTAGACCAGAATCATTAGAAATATGGCAGTCACAAAATGTAATTTAACATTTTCTAGTAACTACATTTAAAAAACACTAAATGAAAGCAAATGAAATATTATATTCAGCCCAGTATTTTAAAATTTTATCATGTAAATATATAACCAATATAAAAATTACTCATGAGATATTTCACATTCTTATTTTTATTCAGACTTTACATTTAATGTGTATTTTACACTTCCTGAATGTTTCCATTTGGAATAGCTACATTTCAAGTGCTTACTGGTCACATGTGAATAGTTCTTATCCTTTCACAGGACATAGCTCTGGATATTGATCATTTCTCAACAATTTCAACCATACAATTTTAGAAGGGGAATTTCTTCTCAGTGTGGAGCCACATTTTTTATTGGTAATTTTGGCTTCTACTACCATTATGACTTTATATCTCTTTTATTATTTTTATGAAAATTTCTGTGAGAAGTTTGGTTGTATAAATGAACACCGATAACTAGCCAATATCACCTCTTGAAGGAAACTGTTACTTTAAAAGAAACTAACTCTATTATTTTAAGTAGTCAATCTATAGTTTTATCTATTTATGGGGGCAACTCCTCCTGAGATATATGCCTTATTATGATTTTGAAAAAATCTGATAAGAATTGCTTATTTGCCTTTTGCTGTAAGATAATATTTAATTTCCACACACATTGTTGGTTTTAAACTTATTTCAGTTACATTTCTTTGAAATCTTAGAAACATGTTATTTCCTTCCCTCAAAATCCAAATATTCCGTATCTATGTGTATACAACTGACAAGGAAATTGAACACTTTCTTCTTCTAGGAGACCAGCTTTCTAAACTCTAAACCTGCTGAATATACTCCGGTATTCCCATGTTCACCCAAGTGAGATCCAGGAAGAGGGAAAAAATAAAGAATTATGTCTGACACTGCATTAGGATCTTTTTAGATTTTCATCTGTTAGAGTACTCAAGCTTCCTAGTCTTTTAAATACATATCCTTATTCTTCAAGCAGAGAATTTAACTGGATAAACCAGACCTGCCAAGAGAATCAATAGCCCTTATCAAAGGTAAAGTTATATAAAGTTTTAAATATAGTTCAGACTGCAACTTTTCTAGTATGAGAAGCTATCGTCATACTTGCCCCATTTGAATGTGAGGTGCTTTTAGATTCTTTCATAGCCCAGCTCATTTAACTTCTTCCACTGATCTTTCTTCACTTCAGTTTTGAATATTCTTAATAGGAGAAACAAGAATATTTCTGAAGAATATTTTTATAATACCTTGTTGGAATATTGGATGAACATCAGTAAACACCCAGAATTATCCCTGATTCTTGCACCATCATTGACGGTCTGCAAGAAGCTATATGGTGCAGGCAGCAACAATGTGTGTCATAATGAGTTGTGATATGTTGGATTCTGCTGGGACAGAGAAGAGGATGTCGGGTTGCTTGTGGTCTACTTCACTGGTGACCATTTCATTGTAGCATAATGTCATGTTAAGAAAGCTGTGCAGAGTAAGACTGAGTGTAATCAAGAACATCTCTGGGGGTAGCTATGAGATATATTCTATGATGTTCAAAGGGGTCACTCAGGCTAAAGTGAAACAAAAAAAAAATGGGTCCATATTATTTTGTTTTTGTTTTTGTTTTCAGTTGAGTGTTTTTCCCCTGAAAGAAAGGGAGAGAAATCTCAGTTCCTTAGTAATCCACAGGCTCTTGTAGCCTCATCTTCCTTGCATTTGTTTGCAGTACAAAGGTCAGTGAGAACAACTTGGAGACAGTCTTCCTTTGAGGTTCATTTTCCAGTTAAACTTTGTCTTTTATAACTAGCTTCAGAATTTCCCATGATACTTGTTCAGTACTTATGAAAACATTTCATCAAAATAATGTGTACGTTGAAACAGTGGATGTGGAATTAATTTCGGGGAAGTTTGGGAGACTTTATGTTTATGAAAATAGGTGTCCCTTTTTGTGCTATATTTTAGTGGCCCAAATTAATAATTCAAATTATAGCATGGAAAACTTCTCAAAAACAAGTGACTTCCAAAAAGAAATGCTCTCTTGTAGACAGTCTTCTTATTGCACTAAGATGGGCCACCTTCTCCAGTGAAGGACACATCATTATTGTATATCCTGGGCTGAGAAGAAATGAGACAAAGGTACGGTCTTTTTGAAGAGCTGTTCAGAGACATCTTACCAGGTAGCTCTGTAGTCAGGCACCTATTTTATGGGCCTGTGAATAAGTAGAAAAGGATGCTTGCTCTGTTCAGTGTTTATAACAGAAAATCTCATAGCAGCAGATATGTAAGGCAGCAAGTATGTAAGTCTATGGAAGGAGCATGTCTTTGGAGAATATTAGAATTGTGTTGGAATAATTGTATCACTTATCAATAATGTAACCTTTCATGCAATATTTAAATTCTTTAAAAAATTTTTTTAATGTTTATTCATTTTTGAGACACAGAGTGTGAGTTGGGGAAGGGCAGAGAAAGAGGGAGACACAGACTCTGAAGCAGGCTTCGGGCTCTGAGCTGTCAGAGCTCGATACCGGGCTCGAACTCACAGATGGCGAGATCATGACCTGAGCTGAAGTCGGACACTTAACCGACTGAGCCACCCAGGTGCCCTGAAATATTTAAATTCTTTATTCTCCATTTTACTTTTTGTTTAAGGTGGTTATTGATAGGTACTTTAGGGAGCTGACTAGAAGATTAAAATAATGGGTATGAATACTTCAATCATCTTGCCAGGTGTATAGTAAATACTTAATAGATGCTGGTTTCTTTGACCTATGTGTGGTCAAAATAATTTTGTTACTTGGTAAACTTTTGCTATTTACCTATTTTAAAGTTATTGTCAGTTAATTGAGAATGAAAATATGGAAAAAATAAGATAGTTTCCTAGCATAATATGTTATGAAAGTGTTTGACAGAAAAATGCAGTACTATTATTCTTCATCTATTACTATTATGCTATTTGGATACCTGCTTTGAACAGGATATGTGCATATTAAATATAGCCCCACCTTGGTTTCATAGAGGGAAAGCAGAAGAAAAAATATTGCTTTAATCTTACTATAAAATAATTCTTTTAAACTTCATGTGTAAGGAAAAATAACATGTAACTTTCTTCTGACTGAAATGTAACATTTTTTGATAAAAATCTATTATCCTATCCTTTGCTAATTCTCACTCATAAAAATTTAGTGTACAATTGGATTTTTGTGAAAATCTAATGGTGCCAATTTTTATTTATTCCTTTTTTTCTTGAAGATATTCATGAAGAACTCATATGTTCAGGTATGGTGTACAAAAGTGAAGATAAAATGAAATATATTTTATAGTAGAATAGATGTTTCATGAATAAATTGATGTGTGCTAGTAAATTCAATGTGGAACATTCTTTTCTTGATATAGTAGCAGTTCAAGTGTAAGCATGTTAAATTTAGGGTCCTCTTAAACCACTATTTCTTGGCACTCTTTCTGAGTGATGAATACATCATTTCAAAAATTTATCTGAGAAATTTTATAGACTGGGAAGAGAAGGCTATTTTAGTGGGGTTTTTTAAATATTCTGTTCAGATCCCTTCTTTATTGTTATTTCCAATACATTTAAAGAACTTCTTGGTTTAAAAGTTTCCACTGTAGAATGTATTGTTTGAAAAAAATTTAAAGAATGAATGTAAAAATAGGGAGATTTTATTTCAGAATTGTTGTGTTGTCACTAGTATCATCTATAATTGAGATGTTCTGTAGCAGGAGCACCTGGGTGGCTCAGTTGGTTAAGCATCCGACTCAGGCTCAGGTCATGATCTCCAGGTTTGTGAGTCTGAGCCCGCATAAGGTTCTGGGCTGGTGGCTCCAAGCCTGGAGACTGCTTGGGATTCTGTGTCTCCCTCTCTCTCTGTCCTTTGCCCACTCACATTCTCTCTCTCTCTCTCTCTCTCTCTCTCTCTCTCAAAAATAAATAAACATTAAATAAATTAAAAGAAAAAAAAGAAATGTTCTGTAGCCATTCAGAAATCTCTGGCAGTTTCTTGCATTTCTTTTGTCTTTATACACAAGTGTGGCAGGAATGGAGTGACATGGCTGACAGAGATCCACAAGGGTGGGTTTTGTTGCTGTTTAAGAGATCATTCATATCTCATTCAGGAATAATTTCTCTGATGACAGCAGTCATCTTTCCTAATCCATCTCGGCAACCAGTCCTATTGGTGTTTTCCTAATAATTTCTGTTTGTATATCGTAATGGAGTATTTTTTTCCTCCAACTTGGTCATAAGCTACCACTCTGTACAGACTAATTTTTATATTTCTTTGTTTTTTTTTTTTTTTTTTTTACTAAGGAAATTTAAGTTTATCATTATGGAATAGAAATTTAATAATTTCAGGCAGCTGGGTGGCTCAGTCAGTTAAGCGTTGACTTTGAGTCAGGTCATGATCTCACAGTTCATGAGTTTGAGCCCCACATAGGGCTCTGTGCTGGACAGCTCAGAGCCTGGAGCCTGCTTTGAATTCTGTGTCTCCCTCTCTCTCTGCCCCTCCCTGCTTATGCTATGTCTCTGTCTCTCTCAAAAAAATAAATAAAACACTAAAAATATTTTAAGAAAAAAAGAAATTTAATAATATCCTTGTGTCTATAGAGAAGACAAGATGTTGGTAATAAAGAACTCAATGATGGGAAGCAAGAACTCAATTAGGATGTTAGCATATGGGAATATTTGATAATGGGATAAATAGCCAGTGCTAAACTAGTATTTCTTTACAAGGGGAAAATGTTTCATTTGGGAAGGACAGATATTAAAGTTGTAAATTTAAACAAAGACATCTTCATAATTAATAGATACGTATATACCCAGAGGGGCCTTTCTCCTATTGATTAATGTTGAATAGAGTGTGTTTGTGAGAGTGTATATATGCATCTATATGTGTGAATGTGTACACATTTCAAGGATCCAAAGAGAGATTATATGGAATTCAGGAAAAAGTTGGAAAATGAATTTTGTATGCAGACTCTATGGCATGTTTTAGGACAAATTCAGATGATTTTGAGATTGTAAAAACTTGAAAGGGTGCTATATTTTTGGTTCATTTGGATTTCTGGGTGATCTATTGGGCACGGGGTCTGTGTGAATATAGATCATCGCTAAACTCCCAAGGAAAATATGCCTCCAGTAAAAGATCTGTTGATAATAGCCCTTCAAATGCATTTCTCACATTGCAGTCATCTAATGTCATACATGGTGGATAGGCTAGCTTGACTGACTCAACATTTATTCTACCTTCCTTAATGTGCTTTCTATATGGCAGAGACTGGAAAGCTTCAAAGTACATTTCTCAGACTTCCTTTGGAGAAGAAGCTCCAGATGTAATTTAAATTCAATTAATCAAATGCACTCATGAGAGGTCTGAATGCAGAGTCAAGTGAAGTGGGGAAAGGGAGGGCTTGGTGGGGTCATGCATATTTTTGGTGCAGACTGGACATAGGAACCCGCACTTCCAGCACCAGCATCCTGATACTTAGAACAAAAATGAGGCACTGTCTTCCTGATTCCCAGTTTCTTGATGATCGCTGAGCTGGCAATTTCCTTTGAGCCAGTTATGCAGTGATGATATGGAACCCAGAGCACTTCCTTTAGACCTTCCAGCAATTTTGTAAGCATTAAATCCTTTTGGTTGACTACGGCCACCATGTCTTCTGTTGCCTGCACTTAAACACTTAAGGGATGCACAGATTTTTGATAATTCTTTTCTCTTCCTGTGACTTGTTCCCTCTTCTTACCATTCCTTGAATGTCTATTTTAATCAGTACCCATCTTAAACAATGTCTGTGTAAGGAAAAAATTAACAAAAATAATTTTATATCTATTCATCTCAGAGACAACGGTAATCAAAAATTAATCCAAGAAGTTCAGAGATGAAGTTGGCAGGAGTACAATTTCACTTTGTTTTCCTAGGGACTGATTTTCAGAGTTAATACCATATATTTATGATATGAATAGTAATTCTTTTCCAAGAATTAAAGCCATCTGTAGACTGGTAGTAGTTACCTCAAATTTAGCATTTTGGTTAATCAACTTATTTACTTTATTATAGGTAAACTTTTCAAAATTTTATAGAATCAAATGCCTTATGAAGACCTGACAGTCACTTCTAATCTTATAAAACTCAACATGTGTTTTAAGAAACAAGGGGATGATATTTTAGCCAAGGGAAAATGGCTGCATTTGAGTCTCTTTTTGCTGATACAATGTGTTTTTCTGATTTTAGATGTGTCCTTTTAAGTTGCTCTATATAGACCTGGCAGTGCATAGATGAGTTTGTCTTTTTTCTCTTTTATGTTTCAATATACTTTATTTTTTAAGAACAATTTTAGATTTACAGAAAATTTGTAAATATGGCCGAGAGTTCCCATGTACCCTTTATTCAACTCCCCCATTGTTAACATTTTACATAACTATCGTACATTAGTTACAATTAGTGAAGCAATATCAATACATTATTATTAACTGAAGTCCATACTTTATTTGGTTTTTCTTAGTTTTTACCTAATGGTCATTTTCTGTCCCAGGATCCATCCAAGATACCACATTTACATTTAGTTGCTCTGTTTCCTTATGCTCCTATTTGGAGATGACAGTTTCTCAGATTTTCTTTGTTTTTGATGAGCTTGACAGTTTTAAGGAGTACTTGATAAATACTTTGGTAGAATGTCTCTGATTTAGGAATTGCCTGATGTTCTAATCATGACTGACTGGAGTTACAGATTTGGAGAAAAAGACCCCAAAGTTGAAGTGCCATTTTCATCACATCACTTCAAAGGCACATAGTGTCAGCATGACTTATTATTACTGATATTGACTTTGCTCACCTGGCTAAGGTAGTATTTGTCAGGATTCTCCATTGTAAAGTTACTCTTTTCCTCACAGCTCACATTAAGGAGTGGAGAACTATTCACCACCTGCCTGAAAGTGGAGTATGTGTATAAATTATTTTGAATTATTCATGGAAGATTTGTCTATTCTCCCCTACTTATTTGTTTATTTATACAAGTTATAGACACAGGGTTATAACCCATGCTACTATTTTTATTTTGTTGTTCAAACCATTCCATTCTTGACCATTGAGAGCTCTTTCCATTGACTGCTGTATTTCTTTGATATACCACCATTATTGTAGATTTTTTTAAAGTACTTTTTTACATTGGGGCACTACAAGGTACTCTAGTCTCTATCTGTATATTTCCTGCCCCAGTACCAGTTTCATTTTACTGAAGAAGGGTGTTAGAAACCAAGATCTGGGCCCTAAGTAAGCTTGCTGCTACTGAAGTGTATTTTCTTCTAGGCCCTTTAAACTAATAGAGCAAAAAATATATATACATATGTATACTAACCTATTTATATACACATATAGATAAATTTCTATATGGAGCCATCTGTATCTATATTAATCTAAATGCAAGTTCATTGAAGGTCTCCAACTCAAAGTCCGTTATCACATGGATCAATCTAGCCTCCTTTTGCTCATCTACACCCTCTTGTTCTAATGGAGAAACATGGCTCCCACCATCAGCTATCCTTGGGAATCCATCAGTTCTAGTGTACATAATGGTATCAGAATGACTCCCATGGGAAACAACTTTCTCCACTGGAATATAGTTCTTATGTACAGTTCCTTTTGCCTTTAGTATTACAGACTCCACTCATACATAGTTACATAGGTCAGCACCTTTCCCCTTACCCTCTTCTGTGAGATAATTTCACATATTTATCATACAATTAGATTGTTTTGTCACATTCTACATTCCATTCTAGGACCTTTCAAATGTTTAAATGATTTTTTAAAACATTTAATACAGTAAGACTCTCTCTGTATGCTATGAAATCTATGGGTTTTCACAAATATATAGTATCATGTATCCCAATTATAGTATCATGCAGAATAATTTCACTACCCTGAAAAAAAATCCCCTATGGTTCACCTATTTAACCCTGACCCCTTGGCAACCACTTATCTCTTTATCAGTGATACAGTTTTGCCTTTTTCAGAATGTGATATGATTGGAATCCTAGAGTACATGGCATTTTCAGATGTAGCAATATGCATTTAAGATTCTTCCATGTGTTTTTATGACTTGATAGCTCATTTCTTTTTATCTCTGAATAATATTCCATTGTATGAATGTATCAGTCTGTTAATTCATTCATCTATTTAAAGACATCTTAGTTGCTTCCAGGTTTTGGCTATTGTGAATAAAGCTGCTATAAACATGCAAGTTTTTGTGTGAACATCGGTTTTCATATCAATTGGGTATATATCTAGATGCCTGTTTACTGGATCATATGGTAGGACTTTGTTTAGCTATATAATAGAGTATGAACTTGTTTTCCAAAGTGGCTATAGAATTTTGGGTTCACCCCAGCAATGAATGAGAGAATGAATACGAGTTTTCTGTTGCTTCACATCCTCACCAGTATTTGGAATAATCAGGGCTTGGATTTTAGCCATCCATTCTAATAGGTATGTATGTCATTGTCAGTTTACTTTGCAATTTGCTAATGACAAATAATGATGAGTATCTGTACATATGCACTTTGTTGCCACTTATATGTCTTTCATGAGATTTTTTTTTGGCTTGATTTTTTTTGCTCAACTGTTAATTGGGATATTTCTTTTCTTATTGCTGAGTTTCAAGAGTACTTTGTATATTTTGGATATAAGTCTTTGATTAGATATACATTTTGAAAATATTATATATTTTGTAATAGGTGACCACTTTCCATTCTTTTTCTTTTGAGTGAGAATAAAAACCGAGTCAGTGTTTAATCAAGAATTAAATAATGTATCTGACCAAGTAAAATGATACCCACAATCAACTGATTTTGCATAAAATGTGTGAAAGAATTTAGAAGTCACTGAAAAAATACCTAATGCCACTGACATTTTCCGAAAATAAGAAAGAGTGCCTGGTCTCAGTATACCACAAGAAAAGTGAATTATGTCCGTTTCAATTCTCATTGAATATATCTCAGATCTAAAGTCGTAGGTAAAATAGATGACAGTTTGGGAGAGTCTGGGAAGATTCCACCCAGCTGAGAGTACTGCTCGTATGTTCTTGTCACATATAAATGCTGCAGGGTACTGTCTGCCCCCCAAGACACTGCAACACTCCAGTGTAAATATGGTATTAGGCTTCTTTGACACAGGTGTCTAAAAGTTAGGGTGGCTTTCCTCCTTAATATAGTTCAGTGGTGAAGGCCTAGCTTGTGAGTACTTTTGCTGCTGGTCCATTGGAGAAGAACTCCCAGTTTGTCATTTACTCTCTCAGAGAGAGTGTAACAGATGATAGGTCTTGATGCTGCAGGATCCCATATTCACTGTCATGACTAGGCAAAGAGCAGTTACACTCCACAGAAGAAAACACATGAACTTGGAGCAGAGAAAGTAAACCAACAGCAAGAGCAAATGTCTTTCTATAGGACACAGCCTTAATGAGAGAAACAGATCAGTGCATTTTAAGTGTATAATGCACTTTTAAGGAACTTTGATTAGAGACCATAAAGGACTCGCAGAAAAATCCACAGCATGATTTTAGAAGATTAATAGTAACAGGAGAATCAAAAATTAAAAAGACAACTAAGTTTATTTTCTGGAAGATTGGAAGAAATATAGTACAACTTAACATAGTACAAAAGTGTAAAGAAATAAAATCGTGATTATATTGATAAAAGACATGAATGCTCTAGAAAATATAAGCCAATGGTAAGATTTGTATGTAAGCCAATAATAAGATTTCCATAAGGAAAAATGGAACAGTATGAACCAACATATGTTGGCCAAGATTTGTCCTGCAAACAACAGAATGTGCTCTGGCTAGTTGATGAAGCAAATGAATTTATTAAAATGTATTTGGTGGAATATCCAATATGACTGGAGAGCTAGCTTGTGGAACTATGAGACTAGACACAATGCCCTAAGAAAAACTTAACCACTGGACACCTCTGCCACTCAGGAGTAGGAACCAGATTTTGAATCTAGACAGCAAAGAATAATGCTAAAGCACAAAGGGACTTCTATAGTACAAATGGCACTGGTACCACTATGTAAGGCTGAAGGCAAAAGAGTCTCCATCCTACTCTGCCCCAAGAGTGTGACATCTCTACCACCATGCCTGCCAGAAGGACATTTCCCCCTTCTCAGTATATTGACTTCTAACTTGGAAGGTGGAAGTAACACTGTGGAAAATTACCAATATTTAGGGATGGTATTTTAAGATTTTAAACAGCTACAGCTGACTAATATCAACTGGAAGATATAATACTCCCTAAAAATGATAAAACTTCTTGGAGATTGAGTTTTTAGATTAAAGATGCTTGCTATCTCCCACAAAGGACTGATTTAAAATATATCAACACAACTATATCAGAGGTATAATTCTTTTGCTTAGTTGCCAGTGATATCATGCCCTCTAGGTTGTGAGTGAATATGGGGTTATATTATTCTGTTTTCATACCCATAAATAATACCCCCATTTCCCCCCTCCTTCTTATTCCTGCTCTCAGTATCTCTCTCTCTGACTTGTAGGTTCTGAATCCTCACCTTCTCTGGGTCGTTTTCCAGACTTGGCTGATTTTCTAGACAAACTTCTGTCTGGTGGTTAATATGCAATCATTCACTTTAGAAATTCATTAAAATCACTTCTGTTCTCATGGCCCCATTTCTCAATCTTTTTGCTATTGTCAGTTTATGCAATATTTGTTCCTTTACTATCATTGCAGTGAGTTCTCAAGAGGCACAAGGCATATAAATCTGTTTTAAGTCTATCATCCTAACCTGTAAATCTCCTATAAGTGTTATGTAAAAATTATTTTGTCATTCTGGTATAATCATAGTATTAAAAATCCATGTGAAATCATTTACTGTTCTTTTCCTTGCATTAAATTAAAAATGATAATCTTTCCTTTTTTAGATGATAATGAAGAACATCCAGTAGAATGTTTAACACCTGTCACTTTCTTTTATGTAATCTCATTCAGCATTTTATTCATTTCTTTGGTTCATTCATTTGTCTGAAAGGGAAAACAGCTGGCTACCCACAGGAACAAGAATGGGAAGTATAAACTGTTTGTTTTGTAATTTTAGTGGTTATGCGCCTTAAAAGGGGTGCATGGGCCAAGGGTGTTTGGATACGTAATGCAGACCGTATGGAATAGGATGGGCCCACAGGGCTCTCCTCTTTTAGCTAATGAGTTCCCTGACCACAAAGCAGAATCATTTCTGTGTGTGTTTCAGTCACCCCCTTATTCACTCAGTGGGTAAGGGATCCTTACTTTAAAGTTATGGGGAAGACTGAACCCACGACGCCCAAAACTGGACAGCTGAGACCCCCAGTAGTTTATTAGTCACAAGTACTCACAGCCTAGAGGAAAGCACCGCACACTATGCAGGGCCACATAAGGGTTGCCTTTGGGAGTGGAGTGAACAAAAAGGGGCTGTGGTAGGCAGTTTTCATAGTAACAAGAGGGTGGGTGCTGTCAGGTTCCCATAAGGAGGTGTGCTCTGCTTGTTTGAGTGATTCTGCAGGCTGGCAGGGGACTCACACTGCTACTCAGGGGATAAGCAAAAAACCACACCTGGTTTGTTTGATAAGGATGGTTGTTTGGCTAGAGGAACATACCCTTGGGAGCAGGATGGCGAGGGGAGCCTGCACAGAGGCCACGTGAGGACTTCCCAATTTTACCAGATGTCAAGGCAGCACATGATATCAGACCTTAGTTTTAGGCCGTAAGCTGTAGTGTGCTCCATATGTGAGTAAATAATTTAGTAAAAATTATTTACTCACATATGATACTGGTTTGTTTCCCGCTACTTAGTTAAATTGATCAGTTTTGTTTTCTGAGTAGGCATATTCTACACATTTTTGAGAAATCTTCAGTCCTGAGTAGTGTGACCCTGTGAAAAGGTGGGGTTTCCTAAAATCTCTAGCAAAAATTTTCCAGACCAGCTCATCTCAGTGTTGACCACATGCAAACTGCATTTATGGAGTTAAATAGATTAAGTGGGGCTAGTGACCCACCCTGGCTACCCTCTCAGTTGAAATCAGGGCAATTGAACTCAAGCTCTTTGAGAAATAAAATGCAGCTTTTCCTTAGGAGATGGTCGTTGAAAGAAATCTCACACACTTGTTTGCTGATGCTTTATTTATGCACTAACAAATTTTGGAAACAGTCTATTATAAATCTTGTAAGTAACTCAGAATTCTGACCTTTGAGAGGAAGGGAGATTTGTTAGTTAAATTATGCAAAATAATTTAAACAGAATAATATTTGGATTAAGTCTCAATCACTATTCTAATGATTAATGGAAACACTTCTGAATAAAAGTCTGTTTAAGTGCTGGAAAAGTAAATTCAACTGCAAGCTTTGGAACTATCATTCAAGGAAGGAAAATCAACAAGACTGGAAAACTGGCAGAGGGGAAAGAAAATTGGACTGTGAGTCAAGAGGCCCAAGAACTTGTTTTGAGATCTGACTTTGAATAGGTTATTAAACTCCTCTTTGTCTCGCTTTCTTTCCACACCTGTAAAATGAGAAATAAGCCAAAACAACCTCACAGGTATGATCCAACTCCAACATTTTGTAATTTGAGAAGTCTCTGGTCTCTAACATTTTATGATCGTGTCAGAGACAACATTTTCACGGTGCTCAGGACATCTGTATTCTATTAGAATTCATATCAGTTTCCTTTGCCACTTACATTATCTGTTTATGTGTGGAACTTTTCTTCCAATGACTATCCCTCTTGGAAATTAAATGAAACTCTAACAGGAGTGCCAAAGCATAAACACACTAATAAACATTTTAATGTAGTCACCTTGTTAATTTTCAGAGAACACCATAAAGAAGTCATAAAATACATTCCTCAGTTAAGAATACTGTCGGCCGTGGGCTAAGACATTACTCCCTGGTATGTTAGAGACTTCTTACCAGCAGCTAAAATAAGAAAGCAGTATTTTTGTAATGGTACTTAATAGAAAAGTTATGCAAAGTGTCTTTGAAATTTTAAAAGAACCCTAGGAATAAAGGCTATTTGTTAGTTAGCCATCTAGCTAACTGGCTCCACAAATAACTTAAGTTGTACTAACCATTGTCTTTCCCGTTGATCTCACAAAATCACCAAGGATATGTTTCCCCCTTAATCAGGAATAATAATGGTAATAATAATAATAATAATAGTACTGAAAGCTAATGTGTACTGAGTACTTCCTATTCAAAATGCTTCATGTGTATTAAGCTATTTACTCTTCACAACTCTATGGTATTGACAGTGTTAACCATATTTATTTTACATGTGAGAAGTCTGGAACAAGAGTGTTCAAGTAACTTACTCAGAGTCACGCAACTAAAGGTTAAGGGGTGAGACTGTGATTTGAACCTGGCAGTCAAACGTCACAGATGGCAGTACTAACCATTACAGGGAAGAGCATGGAGGATAATTATAGAAGTTACAGCAATAGGGCAAGCCACTGCTAATAAAATACCAAACGAATTGAGCAGCGGTACAAGAGAGAACTCTAATTTACATAGAAAAGGTAGATCATAGTTTTCCATTTGGGGCTTGAGAAGAGAGCAGTTAATTTTCTTCTTTCCCTTCTTTTTGATTTTCCTAAATGTTTACATCACAGTGCAGGCAGGTGGGGCCTTTCAGAGGCAGAAGAAAGATTTCTGGGAGATTTGATGTTGACTATTTTGTGGGGGAAAGACAGCACACGCTATTTGTTGTCCTATCAGCAACCATCTGCTCCTTCCTTGTTGGCAGAGTCTGCCTCCTGTGAGAAGCTGAAAAGGCCAAAAAGGCTGAAAGGGAACATTTTTAAACTACAGGTTCAATTCTGTAATAGACATAGGGCTCTATTGGGTTATCTAGTTTTTAATTCAGAAAGCTTTTATAGTTTTTATCTTTCAAGGGGTTTGTCCATTTCATCTAAATTTTATAGTTTATTTTGGCATGAAGTTGTTTGTAATATTCCCTTATTATCCTTTTAATGCCTATAGGGTATATAGTCTTCCCTCTTTCATTCCCGATATTGGTAATCTGTGTTTCCTCTCTCTTTCTTATTTGCTATCTGGCTAGAGATTGGTTAAATTTACTGATCTATTCAAAGGATGAGTTTTTCAATTCATTAATTTTCTCCATTGTTATTCTGTTTTGCATTTCACTTATTTCTTTTCGTTGTTTTGTTTTCTTCTTTCCACCTATTTTAATTTGTCATGTTTTTTCTAATTTCCACCTATTTTAATTTGTCATTCTTTTTTTCTAATATCAAAGGTAAAACTTTGATATTGTGTATAAGACCTTTCTTAATTAATGTTTTACATATGTCTTTAAGCACTGCTTTAGCTGTATCCCACAATTTTTGATATGTGATTCTTTAAATATCATTCAGTTAAAAATATTTTATAATATTCTTCATAATTTCTTTGATCCATGGATTCAAAGAAGTGATTTAATCTTTATATATTTGTTGCTTTTTTGGTTGCATTTCTTATTTAATATCTTGTGGTTGGAGAATATACCTGATAAAGCTTTAATCTCTTGAAATTTATTGAGACTTGCTTTATAGCCCTGCTGTGGTTTATCTTGGTACCCATTAGACTTGCATTTGAGAAGAATGTGTATTCTGCAATTGTTAAAGCGTAGTGTTCTATAAATGTTAATTAGAGTGACATGATAGTGTTAGTGTCATTCAGAGATTCTCTACCTTTCTGATTTTATTTCTATAGATATTGTATCAATTACTAAAACTGATGTGTTAAGGATTCCAGTTATGATTGTGTATTTGTGTATTTCTCCCTTTATTTCTGTAAGTTTTGTTTTATATATTTTTAAGCTCTGTTTGAGGTGCATATACCTGTATAATTATTATAACTTCCTGATATATTGACTCCTTTATTATTATGAAAGACTCTCCTTGTCTGTAGTAACATCTAGTTTTTAAGTTTTTATTTTTTATATTAATATTGTCATTCTCACTTTCTAATACTCTTTGACATGGCATATCTATTTTCAGTATTTTTTAATGTTTATTTACTTATTTGTTTATTTTTAAGTTTATTCATTTATTTTGAGAGAGAGACAGCACGAGTAGGGGAGAGGCAAAGAGAGAGAGAGGGGGGGGGGGGAGAATCCTAAGCAGGCTCTGTGCCATCAGTGGAGAGCCTGATGTGGGACTTGAACCCATGAAACAGTGAGATCATGATCTGAGCCAAAACCAAGAGTTGGACACTCACAACTGAGCCACCCAGGTGCCCCAATTTCCAGTATTTTTTTTTACATTTATTTATTCATATAGAGAGAAAGAAAGAGAGAGAGAGAGAGAGAGAGAGAATGAGTGGGGGAGGGGCAGAGAAAGAGAGGGAGAGGGAGAATCCCAAGCAGGCTCAGTATTGTGAGTGCAGAGCCTGATGCAGGGCTTGAACTCGTGAACCATGAGATCATGACCACAGCTGAAATCAAAAGTTGGATGCTCAACCGACTGAGCAACCCGGGCGCCCCTCTAGTATTTTATGTTTATTATTTGTGACTTTGTGTTTTTATCTCTTGAGGTAACATGTAGGCAATTCTGAAAAACTATAACTTTTGATTGGGGTTTTTATTCCATTTATATATAAAACAATTTTTGATATTGCTTATTTAAGCCTGTCATTTTGCTTTTGGTTTTTGTCTCATCTCTTTTGTTCTCACTTTGTTTCTGCTTTCTGCTTTCTTTGTTTTCATCAGATACTTCTATTTTAATTCCTCAATTGGATTTTTAGCTCAATTTCTTTGCTTTCTCTTTTAGTAGTTGCTCTGAGGATTAAAACATGCCTCTTAAATTTATCCCATTCTATTTAAAGTTAATACCCACTACTTCAGGTATTAGAACTTTGAAACTGTGCTCTCTCCTCTTCAATATAATTGTGTTCATATATATACATTATCAATTCATTAATATAACATTTTATATTTGGCTCTCAACATATATTTTTTAAGGAAGTTAGAAAAAATATATAGTGCTTATTTCTAATCACATATTTATAATTTCTGGGGCTCTCCAATCCTTCTTGTGGTTCCATGTATTTCCTTCTGACTAAAGAAATTACTTTCACATATTTTGTAGTTCATATTGAATGGCAAAAATTTCTCTCATTTTTTTTGTTAACTCCCCCCCAAAATCTTTTCAGTTTTTTTTAGCATAGACTTTGATCGTCTATTCTAGTTGACTTTTTTTCTCCTTTAGCACTGTGAATAAGTATTTCTCATGTCTTCTGTATTTCACAGCTTCTGAGAAGTCAGTTTTTACTTCCTGTTGAAGCTGTTATTATGTGCATAAAAGTTAGGATTGTTATGTCCTCCTGAAGAGTTAATCCTTTTAAATAGTTTAAATAGTTAGCACTATTTTAACTTCAGTCACCACAGAACACATTTACTGTGTTCAAACTTCAATTGAATGGAATTATATGTTATGTACCTTTTTGTGCATGGCATCGTTCACCCATAGTGGTTTTGAGATCTCTCTATGTTTTGTGTATCAGTAATTCATTCACTTTTTATTGCTGTGTAGCATTCTAGGATATGAGCATGTAATGATTTGTTTATCCTTTTTCCTCTTGATGGGTATTTGGATTGCTTCCAGTTTGGGATTTCTGAATAATTTTGTTATAAATATTCTTATAGTCAGCCTTGATAGTAGTAATGTTTTTCTGGAGAAATCAAGAAAAGGAACAGGAAAACCTTTTATTGAAATTAGTAAATAGTAATAAGTTATGCCATTTAGAAACATTTAATCTTAAATATTTATCAGGCATTTCTGCATTTCTCCATCACAATCATGATTTATATTGTGCACAAATGTACACATATGTATTACATATTTTTAACTGACTAATCTCCAAAGAAATATTTTTTTTGCATGCCATCATGATAACTCCAATATAATCTGAGTTAATTAATAAAAATTATCATTTTATTAATACTATAGGCTAACCTTTGCTGACCACTTATTAGGTACTGTTAATGTCAAGGATGTTTTATTTTCACAACAATCTTAAGACGTAGAAAATATTATTCTCCTGTACCTTGTGAAATAACTGAGACTGACATATGTTAAGCACGTTGTCCTAGATCACACAGCTAATAAGTAGTATTGCTGCAAATGGAATCCAAGTTTTGGTCTGGCTTCAGTGACTGAGATCTCTTTATTAAAGAGTCACTGAAAGAAGCCGCTAGAAGAGAAATAGCTAATTTATATGTATTAGTTGAACTTTCTTGATTATTAGTAGATTCTATTATGATGATTTTTGATTACTGAGTTAGTACTTGTATGTATAATACATGTCATATTTCAAAATTAATGTTTCAGCGATGGGATTATGTCAATAAAAATAGTTATGCACTTATTCACAAAGCAGTTCTTTTTAGTGGTCCAGAAATTGTAATATATTGATGCCAGTCTTTAATAGCTTTTATGCATCTTTAGTCAGGCCATGTTGGTCTAAATCAGTCTTGATTATGACATCTTCAGGCATCATCAACACCCACAATGAATCCCTCTTAACCAAATGATTTTTTATGAGGAAAAGGTAATAAACCAATTTTATTTCTCAAAGACTCTTCAGTTTTATAAAATGACTAATTTTGGTTCCTATGAAATTATTAAACATTTCTCCATAAAACCATTTAATATTGTGGCCTTGTTCTTTCAATTTAATCATTAGTTTATTATAACAATAATGTAATAATTATGAAGGACAGATAGCAAGGTGAGCACACACTAATTTCTTATGACACTAGCAGCATGGTGATTATGGAAATGGCAAATGAAGCTCTTAAGATGAAGGAAGTCCATTACTAGAATATAGTAGGATATAGTTCATAAAGGCATTTATTTCAGCTGCACCTGTTAGTCAAAATGCCTCTATCAGCATTTAAGCATATGTTTTCCAAGGTTATGGTTAGGCCATTTAAGTGGTTTCTGGGGGAGGGCTTAAATTACAAGTGCCTAAGCTGACCTTGAAGAATAGACTACACAGATAAATTCAATATAAATTGGCTTGAGCGTTACGCCAAAAACCGTTTGGTGGATTAGTAAGAGAATAATTTAAGATTATCAGTGATTTAGGCGATGATCAAGCACTAAAATTGAACATAGCTGAGGAAGAATTATAAGACAGATTTTATAAGTGAATTTAAATTTAGAATGAAAAAATTATATTTCAATTGATTTTAAGGATCTTTTCTTCCAAAGAGATATAAAGAAGGGAAATAACAGGAGGTAAAGAAGGTGGACATGACAAGAAGAATGCGAGGCCTGCAGAGAAGGGTGGTGTGAACTAGTGGACAGGGAGTTGAACGGAAGAGTTAAGGCAGCTGTAATATTATTGTCTCTGCCTCTTATCACTGTGTGGCCATAGCATGTTGCATAACTTGTCTGACATCTAGCTTCTATATCCGCAAAAGGAGAATATTATAGTAAATGAGACCTAAAGACCCTCTAGTTTTGACCCAGTGGCTGTTTTTCCTAATTATTGGGAGTACAGATCAGAACTGTTGTCCTTAGGGATAAAGGAACATATCTAGTTCTTTAGTCTGTGGGGAAAAAAAATAAGGCTTTGCTACATATGAGGTTAGAAAAACTATGAGGATCTTTTAAAACATATCTTTGGATCAAATTGTTTGGCCTACTCCATCTACATAGTGGCAATTTGACAGTAAGATCTTATATTACCTGATACATTTGTAAATTACAGTTGCAAAGTTTATTTTGCCATTGGTCTTGTGGAAACAGCCTTAATCTTAGTGAATAGTATCTGAGTAAGCTATTGCTGGACTTATGTTAAAGGTCCGTATATAATTAAGAATATTCATAAGAAGAATGTTTTTGAAAATAAGTTTTCACTATATTAAAAAACAAAGGATAAAAATCATAACAGCAACTCAATAGATGCCCCCCAAAAAGCATCTGACAAATATTCAACATCCAAAAACTTCAATAAAGCACATATAGAGGGAAACATACCTCAACATAATAAAAGCCATTTATGAGAAGCCCACAGTGAACCTCATATCAATGGTGAAAAGCTGAAAACTTTTCATCTAGGATTAGGAACAAGACAAAAATGCTCCCTCTCGCTGCTAATATTTAGCATAGTACTGGAAGTCCTAGCCAGAGTAATTAAACAAGGAAAAAAAATCATTCAAACTGGAAAGGAAGAAGCAAAACTATCACTATTTGCAATGACATAATATTATATATAGAAAACCCTAAAGACTCCATCAAAGAACTATTAGAACTAATAAGCAAATTCAGTAAAGTTGTAGGATACAAAATCAATACATAAAGATCTGTTATATTTTTATACACTAATAAGAAACGAGAAAGAGAAATTAAGAAAATCCCATTTTCAATTACAACAAAAAGAATAAAATACCTAGGAATAAATATAACCAAAGAGGTAAAAGCCAGTATATTGAAAACTATAAGACACTAATGAAAGAAATTGAAGAAGACACAAATAGGTGGAAAGATGTTTTGTGCTTATGGGTTGAGAGAATCAATATTGTCAAAATGTCCATACTACCCAAAAACATATCTATAGATTCAAAACAAATCCTGTCAAAAATACCAATGGCATTTTTCTGTTTTTACCTAGGACAAATTTTCCTAAAATCTGTATGGAACCACAAAAGACCCGGATAGCCAAAGCAATCTTGACAAGAACAAAGCTGGAGGCATCACACTCCCTGATTTCAAACTATACTACAAAGTGATAGTAATCAAAATAGTACGGTGCCAGCATAAAAACATATACATAGGTCAGTGGAACAGAAAGGAGAGCCCTGAAATAAACCCACATATATATGATAAAGGAGCCATTTATAATGGGAAAGGATATTCCCTTCAATAAATGGTGTCAGGAAAATTGGACAGACACATGCAAAGGAATGAAACTGGACTCTTATCTTACACATACACAAAACTAACTCAAAATGAATTAAAGACTTGAGGAACCTCCACACTGTTTTCCAGAGGGGCTGCACCAGTTTACATTCCCACCAACAGTGTAGGAGGGTGCCCGTTTCTCCACATCCTCGCCAGCATCTATACTCTCCTGATTTGTTCATTTTAGCCACTCTGACTGGCGTGAGGTGGTATCTCAATGTGGTTTTGATTTGTGTTTCCCTGATGATGAGTGACGCTGAGCATTGTTTTATGTGTCTGTTGGCCATCTGGATGTCCTCTTTGGAGAAGTGTCTCTTCATGTCTTCTTCCCATTTCTTCACTGGATTATTTGTTTTTCAGGTGTGGAGTTTGGTGAGTTCCTTATAGATTTTGGATACTAGCCCTTTATCAGATATGTCATTTGCATCTTTTCCCATTCTTTTGGTTGCCTATTAGTTTTATTGATTGTTCCCTTTGCTGTGCAGAAGATGTGGTTTAAATATACCATGGAATACTACATGGCAAAGAGAAAGAATGAAATCTGGCCATTCGTAGCAACGTGGATGGAACTCGAGGGTGTAATGCTAAGTGAAATAAGTCAGGCAGAGAAGAACAGATACCATATGTTTTCACTCATAAGTGTAACTGGAGAAACTTAGCAGAGGACTATGGGGGAGGGGAGGGGGGGAAATAGTTGGGGAGAGGGAGACAGTCAAACCATGAGAGACTCTTGAATACTGAGAACAAACTGAGGGCCGATGGGGGAGGGGGAGGAAGGAAGGGGGGTGATGGGCACGGAGGAGGACACTTGTCGGGATGAGCACTGGGTGTTACATGGAAACCAACTTGGCAATAAACTATAAAAGAAAAAAAAGTGGAAAAAATAAAAAAAAAATAAAGACTTAAACATTATACCTGAAACCACAAAACTCTTAAAAGAATATATAAGCAGGAAGACACGGTATTGGTGATGATTTTTTTAAATCAGACACCAGAAGCAAAAGCAGAAATAATCTGCTGGAACTACATCAAACTAAAAAGATATTGCACAACAAAGGAAACCATCAACAAAATGAAAAGGCAGTCTACTGAGTGGGGGGAAATATTTGCAAGTTATATATGTGATAAGGGGCTAATATCCAAAATATATTTTAAAAAACTCATACAACTCAATAACAAACCAAACAATCCAGTTAAAAATGGACAAAACATTTGAATAGACATTTTTCTAAAGAAGACATACAGATGTGCAACAGACACATGAAAAGATACAGAGGATATAGCAGACATAAAGACCTGGAGGAAGGTGAGAGCTTGAGGTATGAGAGAAGGTCAAATGGCTACAGTATAGTGAGCAATATCACTAATCATCAGAGAAATACAAATTAAAACCACAATGACATATCACCGTACACCTGTCAGAGTGTCAGTTATCAAAAAGACAAGAAATAACAAGTGTTGGTGAGGGTGTAGAGAAAAGAGAACACTTGTGCAATGTTGGTCGACTTGTAAATTGATGCAGCCACTATGGAAAGCATTATGGAGGTTTCTCAAAAAATTAAAAATAGAACCACCACATGATCCAGCAATTCGTCTTCTGAGTATTTATCCAAAAAAATCAAAAACGCTAACTCAGAAAGATATATGCAACCCCATTTTCATTATAACATTATTTACAATAGCTCAGATATGGAAACAACCGAAATGTCCATTGGCAGATGAATGGATAAAGAAATTGTTGTGTGTATATGTATGTGTGTATATATATATATATATATATATATATATATATATATATAATGGAATATCATTCAAGCCATAAAAAATTAATTTTTTCCATTTGCAACAACATGGATGGATCTTGATGGCATTATATTAAATGCAATAAGTCACAGAGAGAGAAAGATACTGTATGATATCTTTTATATGTGGACTCTAAAATCAAACAAGCAAAGAACAACAAAATAAACAAGCTCATAGATATAGAAAACAGATTGGTGGTTTCCAGAAGCAGCGGGCAAGGAGTGGGAAAAATAGGTGAAGGAGATTTAAAGGATAAAAAAAAGAAAAAAAAAGTCCTGAAGTATGACTAATCCAGAGACTATGATGTCCTGGGAAAATTAATTTATGGAGCTAAAACTCATGGTAGGTTATGGTCTACTGGAAGTAGTAGTAAGTACTGATATAGTATAATGACAATTTTTTCAGAGCACTGTTGACATACATTCCTCTAATCTGACTCAGATGATGCTTCCATCAGAAAATACATATAGCATATTTTATTCTGGCCTGACAAATGTTATCAACAGATTTGTGTACTCTTTGAGCAGTTCCCCCAAGATAATTTTTATAAGAGCATTTTTTGCATGATTAGTGATCTCACTTGACAATTGTTTTCCATTATATTGCATTGTGTTGTCAGTTACTTGGACAGTCTCCAATTTTCTTGTATTTAATACCATTGTGGCTATGAGACCTGAGTCTACCAAACTTCTTGAGCAGTTTTATTATTATCATGTATGTGCCATCCTTATCAGTATTAGGAAAACAAAGTTAAAAAAATAATTTTCCTTTGTTAGTGAATCTGAGATATACTGAAACTAAAATAAGCTTTGTATGGAAAGAGTTTTTTTTTGTTTTTGAGTTTTTGTTTTTGCTTCTTTTAGTCAAAATGGCAAGATGTAACTTTATTAACTAAAAGAGTATTTATTGAGAATCAACTATGGGCCAAGCATTGTTCTAGGAACAGAGAATATAGCCAGTGAACCATTTCAGACAAGAATTCAAGTCTCTTAAAGTATATATGATAGTGTGGTTCATATAATTTGTAAAATACAAAAAATAATAATATAGTCTCAAATAGTAATAAATGCAAAGAATATCTCGTCACTAAATGAGAGCATTGGCACTTTCAGATAAGAGTAATCAGGTAAAGATTTTTTGAGGAGGTGACTGTGAACTGAGACCTAAGATAAAAGAAGTGAGCTAAGGCCAGGAGTAAAGACTTTTTTTTTTATGTTTTATTTTTTTATTTTTGAGAGACAGAGAGAGACAGCGCAAGCAGGGGAGGGTCAGAGAGAGAGGGAGACACAGAATCCGAAGCAGGCTCCAGGCTCTGACCTAGCTGTCAGCACAGAGCCCAACATGGGGCTCAAACCCACGAACCGTGAGATCATGACCTGAGCCGAAGTCGGACGCTTAACCAACTGAGCCACCCAGGCACCCCAGGAGTAAAGACTTTCAAGCAGAGGATACAGCAGACATAAAGACCTGGAAGAAGGTGAGAGCTTGAGGTGTGAGAGAAGGTCGAATGGCTACAGTATAGTGAGCAAACGAAGTGCCTAGCTCTCTGAAACTCTAAATAATATAATTATAATCTAAATTGTAATCTCTGAAACGGAGATTCTAATAAGTGCCTCACAGAGCTGTTAAGAGAATGGGAGCATACCTACTGTGTGTCAATGCCTATGCTGTAAACTACAATTCTCTTGGTCAGTACATGAAAAAGACCTGACATGTCCAGTATATGATTTTTAAAAATGTACTATTTTACTCTTGAGTAGATGAACAGTTTATAGTTACACTTTGCAAAACATTTTCATGTGTCATATGCAATATATTTCTTAAATTTTTTGAAGCAGTGTATAACATTTCTGGTCAGAATTTTATGTATCTGGTCATTTGCCAGTGAATGTACGATTATCTTTTTATGGCTGATCCTGAATTATAAGGTAATTATTGTTGAGACTGGTTGTAAAAACCAAGTCAGCTGCTCAGAATCCAAAAGCACCCTGTCAAAGGAAGTTGCTATTTAGGAATATTCTTACTTGAAAATCTAAAATGATACGTGCATAAGTGTTTGAAGGATTGCAGTGTATCCTAAGTCTATAGTGAAACAGAGTTCTATCCAGGCAGCATTTCCTAAGTCTATAGTGAAATAGAGTTCTATCCTGAGTGCTTACATCATTGTAGACCATGTTACTTTAACACATTTGGAGTAGCATTATATAAACCTAGAATTGTAATAACTTAGAGGCAGAAGGTACTTTAGAGATTATCTAGTCTATTAATTTTACATTTCACAAACTATACTCCAAAGAAGATTTCACTAGATATTAACAAGCATTGCACACACACACACACACACACACACACACACACACAGTTGAAAAGCAGGGTTTTAAAAGTTTTGCAGCTTTCTTTTCCTGTAGGACTTCTCAGAGCTTTCATATGCTAATACATATTGTGAATTCCCAAATCAAGAATATGATTTATAGTATTTCTGAAACTTATTTAACCAATTACCTTATCCTCACTCCCAACCCATGGAACATGTTTTAATATCTCATTTTACTAGCACTTCATGGAACACAATTTGGCAAAAGGTGTTTTCTCTTAACTTTCTACACAATGCAGAAATCTTCCTGTAAGCATCGTTTACATGCGACTGTTCAATTCTGGTTTGATATTTCTAGTAATAGATACCTTCCAACCCCACATGTCCAGATCTTCCCTTGTAACTAGTACCCACTTCATTACTTCAATTTTTTACAGGCATAATGATAAATGACATTTTTGAGCACTTACTATTGCTAGAAACTTTCAGAAACACTTGTTAGTTCATTGAATGCTTATAACAAACCTCCAAGGTAAGGTGCTAGTTTTGTCCTTATTTACAGCTAAGGAATCAGGCACCTGGAAGTTAATATCTTGCCTAAGGACATAGCTAGAATATAGTAGGCCTAGGATTCAAACAGAGGCACTCTGGCTCCAGAGTCTAAGTTCTCAACTACACTGTTGTGGGAAAAAGTCTAGTTTAGTCTAGAGCCTTCTGAGTTTTAGCAATGTAATTCAATGTAATTCAAATACCTCAAATCCATACTGCTTGTATGACTTTTCTTTAAGTTTTACATACTACGTCTAGCACTTCTCCACATGACATAACACATTATCATTTCTTGAGGTTTTCTCTCTTTTTTTGTTTAAAAAATATTTAATGTTTTTTTTTTTTGAGAGATAGAGAGAGAGAGAGAGAGAGAATGAGCAGGGAAGGCATGAAGAAAGAAAGAGAGACACACACACACAGAGGGACACACAGATTTCGAAGCAGGCTCCAGGCTCTGAGCTGTCAGCACAGAGCGCATCGACGCAGGGCTTGAACTCCTGAATGGTGAGATCCTGACCTAAGCTGAAGTCAGATACTTAACTGACTGAGCCACCCAGGTGCCCCAAGGTTTTCTCTCTTTCGAGTTAATCATCTCCCATTTTTTTTAATTTCTCCTTTACTTGGTCTTTTTTTTTTAATGTTTATTTTTTTGAGACAGAGCACGAGCCGGGGAGAGGCAGAGAGAGAGACATACACACAGAATCTGAGCAGGCTCCAGTCTCTGAGCTGTCAGTGCAAAGCCCAATGTGGGGCTCAAACTCACAAACCTAAATCTGACACTTAACTGACTGAGCCACCCAGGTGCCCCGATCATCCCCAATTCTTTTAACCCTTCTTCAAAATGACACATTTTCCCAATCTGCCTCCTAGCCCAGTACTCCAGTTTGACATGTTTTCTTTAAAATTCCTTTTTGATACTTTAGATTAAAAAAAATGATACAAAATAATCTTTGGAATCTGAGCCAGTTACAGATGCTGACCCACTGCCTCATTAACTTGTATTGAGAGAGCTCAGGTTTCCTTTCTTTAAAACGGGACTCTAATATGTATTTTACATATTGGCTGTGAAAATTAAATGGGATAATGTGTATTCAGGGCATATTTATTGGGTCTGGCATAGAGTAGGCAGTACAATAAATGTTGATTCTTCTTTTCCTTTGGTGATGCCAATCTGGGCCATACATGGGGGCTCCTGGCCAGATTTTATTTTTACTCTGCATCTACCCATCATCCTTTCCAGTTCATCCTGAAAAGTGAATGTATTTCCTTATCTTTTGCTCAGAGATTCATTCATTCATTCATTCATTCACTTTGTAATAACCCTTCTTTTAGACCCAAAGGATGAGGGGCCCAAATTCTGGCTATGTGTAAGCTGAATAATGACCCCCTAAAGATATACACATCCTAATTTCAGAACCTGTGAAAATATTACTTTATGTGACTAAGGGACTTTGCATGTGATTAAATTTAGGATCTTGAGTTGGAGAGATTATCCTGGATTATCTGGGTGGGTCCAGTGTAATTTTTTTAGTGTCTCCTAAAAAGAGAGACAGTGAAGTTAGAATCCAAGAGAAGATGTGTAGATGGAAGAGGAACTCAAAAATTCGGGTGATATGCAATGCAGATGAGGGAATGATTTATGGCCAATCAATGTAGGCAGCTTCTAGAAGCTGGAAAAGGAGAGGAAACTAGTTTTCCCTCAAGCCTTCAGAAGGAATGCAGCCCTGTGGACACATTTAGACTTCTGACCTTCAGGGGTGTAAAATAATAGAGTGTGTTAATTCACTCAGCTTGTGGTCATTTTCTACAGCAGCAGTAATAAACTTACACACTGTATGAGCATATGGCAATTAACTTTTCTAAGGCTCAGCTTCCTATCAGGATGCTGTGAAGTCTAAATATAATGCACGGAAAACTCTCTGCAAAGCGCCTAGTACATAATAAACACTTAGTAAGTGGTAGGAGCAGTTATAGAGGGAATAGTGGAAGTGTTAACACTTTTACTATTCATTGGACCCCGTATATAAATTCACTATTACCAAAATTTGAGACCAGCAGTCTTTACGTAGCATTATTATGGCTTCTGGCATTACTTGTTAAAAATATTGATCATGTGTTATCTCTCCCTTAAAACACTCTAATAGCTTTTCCCATCTCAATTAAATAATATCTGAAGAAATAGCATGGTTTATAAGGCTCTACAGAATATGCCTTCAGTCTGTATCGATAGCCACATGCCAGTCTTCTCTATTCCAAAGTCCTTCGCTCAGGGACTTTCATTTAGTATCTGTTCTTCTGAGAGTGTAGGACCACCTCCTTCTAATCACTCCAGCCAGCCCAAATATCCCATCATCAGAAATGTCTTCTCTGATTGCACCAGCTTGTGTTGCCCAGTGGCTAGGGATTCTTTCTCATATTCCCATTTCTTTGACTTCATCACGCTTATTTTTATCTCGAATTGCAATTTATCTGCCTGCCTTTACTTGTTTACTCTCAGCTCCCCTGCTTTATTCATAATGTAAGCTCCATGAATACAGGAAATGGTCTTATCTTTTTCACTACTGTGGGTCCCTATATTTATCCAGACACCTGGGGTATCCAAAAATAAAGAAAACATGAGGAGTAGCTTCTAGTTCTTGTGACAGTGCTACTCTACTGAATACTGGGTTTCTGCATAGTAGTCATTTCCCTGTACGTGGCTTGAGAAGAACTCTCCTGCCTGTTGATGGTTGAGAACTCTCAACATCAACTGAAAATCCCTTTTTTTTTTTAATGTTTTAATGTTTATTTATTTTTGAGAGACAGAGAGACCAAGCATGCGTTGGGGGAGGGACAGAGAGAGAGGGAGAAACAGAATCCGAAGCAGGTTCCAGGCTCTGAGCTGTCAGCACAGAGCCCAATGTGGGGCTCAAACTCACAAACTGTGGGATCATGACCTGACTGAAGTCAGACACTTAACTGACTGAGCCACCCAAGTACCCCCAATCAACTGAAAATCCTAATGTGGCTCTATATAATCTCCAAGTCCTGGCTTTCATTCTAGTTTATCTTTAATTTATTAAGCCCTGGATCTTAAGGGCTAAAATTCCAGCCATCATGCTCTTGGCAATATCTCTTACTCTAAGCTTCTTGTTGACTGTATACAACTAAAATGTCTATTCATTTCAGATCATCTAAACCAGTTGTAATGTTTAAAAATTGGCAGTGGAGTGAGATGTAATTGCTCTACAGATTACAATAGTCATTTTATCACTGTCTATATCCAGGATTATTATACCATTTCACATGCAGTGTAAGAATCTCATGACAATATACCTCCAACTTCTGCCTTTGACTTTTTTTTGCTATTATTATCAGACATTTTACTTTAACTTATTATATATATATATATTTAAACATTTATTCATTTTTGAGAGACAATGAGAGACAGAGTGCCATCCAGGGAGGGGCAGAGAGAGAGGGAGACCCAGAATCCAAAGCAGGCTCCAGGCTCTGAGCTGTCAGCACAGAGCCCAACAGGAGTCTCAAACCCACGAACTGTGAGATCATGACCTGAGCCAAAGTTGGATGCTTAACTGACTGAGCCACCCAGGTGCCCCTAACTTATTTCATAAACCCCACAAGAGAATATTAATATAATTACTTTCGAGAGTTAATTGTTTTTGTTGCAATTAAAAATAAGAAAAACAATTTGTATTTAACTTTGTTTTTCCTTTTTCAGGGATCTTTATTTCTTTGTGTAGACTAGACCCAAGTTCTGATCTAATATTACATTCTCCACCTGAAGGAACATTCTTTAACATTTCCTTAAGTGCAAGCCTCTTGGCAATGACATATCTCTAAGATTTTGTTTTTCTTTAATGTTCATTTTTGCTTTCATTTTTTTGGAAAGATATTTTCACTAGGTTTAGGATTCTGGGTTGACAGGGATTTTTTTCTTTCAGTAATTTAAAGATGGCACGCTGTTGTCTTTTGCTTTGCATGGTTGCTGACAAGTAGTCTCCTTTAATTCTTATCTTTGTTGTTTTGTCTGTAATATGTTCTTTTTTTTTTTACTCTTGTCTACCTTCAAGATTTTTTTTCTTTATCTATGGTTTACTGCAGTTGGACTATCATATGTGATGTATCTTGTGTTTTGGTTTAATTTAATTTTGTTTTGTTTTTAAGTTAGTCCTTCTTGCAGTTCTCTAAATTTCTTGGAGTTGTGGATAGATGTATTTCATAATTAAGAAACAGTTTGGCCTTTGCCTCTTCAAATATTTCTTCTGTTCCGTTCTTGCTCATCTCCTCTATGACTCCAGTTACACATATATTAGACCACTTGATTGTGGGATGGTCTGTTCTATGTTTTTTTACTCTTTTCCATCTTTTTGCTTCAGTGAGAATAATTTATATTGATCCTTGTTCAGGTTCAATGATTCCTAAGTCATGTCAAGTCTACTGATAAACCTAACAGAATGATACAACATTTTCTGTTCCTAGTATTTTCAACTGGTTCTTGATGATAATTCTCTTCTCTTTTCTAAAAATTCTCTTCTACTTATGTATAATATTTGCCTTCTCCATTTGACCTTTTAACATATTAATCAGTTATTTTGCAGTACTAATGAGACAGTTTGCACATCTGGGCCATTTCTGAGAGCGGTTCTAAGTTTTGGTTTTATTATCTCTTGACAATAGTTTGCTTTTTCTTCCTTATTGGTATTTCTCATAATTTTTATTTGAATGTAAAACATCAAGTATAAAACAATTGAAATTGATGTAAATATTATTTATAGCCAGAAATGGGCACTTTTCTTCTTGTATCAGGTCAGTTTTGTGAGGGATTGGGATTGGACCAATCCTGTTAAAGATTATGCTGAATTTGGTGTGTTAGTCTGTTCAGACTGTTATAACAGAAATGCTATGGAAATGTCCGGGGAGGAGGAAGCAGCTTATAAACACCAGAAATTTATTTTTATTTTTTAAGGGATATTCTTTTTTTTAATTTTTATTTTAGAGAGAGAGAGAGAGACAGACAGACAGACAGACAGACAGAGCCTGAATGGGAAGGGGCAGAGAGAGAGGGAGACACAGAAACCTAGCAGACTCCAGGCTCTGAGTTGTCAGCACAAAGCTGGACCCAGGGCTCCAACTCTGGAGCTATGACAACTGTGATATCATGACCTGAGCTGAAGTCAGACACTTAGCTGACTGAGCCACCCGGGCACCCCCCCCCCCCGCTTTTTTTAATGTTTATTTATTTTTGAGAGAGAGACAGAGTGTGAGTGGGGAGGTGGGGCAGAGAGAGAGGGAGAGACAGACAGACAGACAGACCGAATTCGAAGCAGGCTCTAGGCTCTGAGCTGTCAGCACAGAACCCGATGAGGGGCTCAAGCGCAGGAACCATGATATCATGACCTGGGCCAAAGTTGGTCGTTTAACTGACTGAGCTACCCAGGCGCCCCAACAACAGAAATTTATTTATCATGGTTTCAGAGGTTGGAATAATCCAAGAGCAAAGTGCTTAGCAGATTTAGTGTTAGTGACAGCCCACCTCCTGGTTCACTGGCAGTGTTTTTTTTTTTATTGTGTCCTCACATGGCAGAAGGGTCAAAGGATCTCTCTGGGGTCTCTTCTATAGGTGCACTAATCCTATTCAGAGGCCTAAGCTCTCATGACCTAATCAACTTCCAAAGGCTCTACTTCCAAATACTATCATATTGAAGATTAGGATTTCAACATATGAATTTTGGGAGGAAACAAACATTCAGTCCATAGTCCTTGGGGTTTTTTCGTTCAGTGTCTCATAAGATCCCAATTCCTCTAGTGGTGGGCTGCCATTCCTTGTGCTTAGAGTGAGGGCCGTGCTGCCAATGGGCATTCTGAGGGTTTGTATTCCACTCTTAGCTGGCAATCATTTCTGCACCCTTGCATGGGTTTTTTTCCCATGCTGTGGCCCCTCCCCAGGGTAGACTGCCATTGTTTGTCACTCACTGGAGGAATGGTAATTGATTCCTGTTGTCCTGATCTTAGATGGCCCTGTGCACCTGGACTTTGGGTTTGGGTTTTCTCGGTATTCCTGCCTCTACTATCCATGGCAGTCAAATGCTGCCTTATTTCTGTGGTTAATCTTTGGACAATGTTTTCCCTCCTTCTTAAGTGCTAATGGATAACCTCTGCTTAATACTGGAACAGTATCCTTGGGACTAGATGCTTTTCTGCCCCTCCCGCAAGTGTAGAAAGATATTTTTTCTACTTTATCTTCGGCCACAGTAGATCTTTTTTCTGTTCCTAAAGACAGTGGGTTTTCTTTCACCCTCTTTAATGGTTTCAAGGCTTTGTTTAAAGGAGGGGGGGCAGGCATCTGCTAATCACCTCCAGGTCTGTGGTGCTCAAGGGTTCTCTCTGAATTGCTCTGCTCCATTTTTTCTCTTGAGCACCCAGCAGAGATTCATGGAAAAACAAAAACAGATAAAAATAAAATAAAACAAAACTTGCTAGTGAGTAAAACAAGAAACCAACAATGTCTAGAGTCCTCAGCTCTTCCAGACAAACACATTAGCTCTTACTTCCAAACGTTTGTGAAAATTATAACTGATTTCCTCTAATATTGCTTAGGTGTGATGACTACTCTTGATTCCATGGTTTCTGACAAGTGAAGCGGTCAACATGTTCTGTCTGTTTGTTATTTGGAGAAGCTCATCCCTCTTTGGAGTTCTGCCAACTTGGTTGCCCTGCCTATTGATTCTTTGATTGGTCAACTAAAGTTAGGATTTTGTAGTTTCTCATTCATCACTGTTAAAGATTGAATAATACTTTTTTTCCATCTTTCTGCAAAGTAGGCAGAATAGGAGAACCCATTGAATTTTTAGGCTGGTTCTACCATCATGGAAATCAATTTCCCTTATACATGACTCTGATTCTTTTCCTCAGAGACGTTCTCTGTATCTTACTTGTACCATGTCAGTTACTTTCACAGCTGAAAATATTTCTGTTCTAAAGTGATAGGGCTCATTGATCAGATCCCAAGATTGTAGTTTCCATTTGTAGGATGTCTTCATCTTGAAGCTGACAGGATAAAGACAATTTGGTATTTAGACTGTTAAAATATGCTGCTTCTTTAGACTCCCTTTGCTGATTCATTATTCAGGTGTTCAAAGTCAGTGGTTTTTCATAATCATATCATCACAAGTTTAACAGAACAAAATGTTTTTTCTGTTAAAAGAAGAAACTGTACATTATTTGAAGACAGATATGATTCTCAGTAAAGGAAAATGATGCTTTATAATTGAATACAATAATTTCAAGGGTGAGTTTTTTGAAAAGATTGATCATGATTATATGAGTTTTATTTTTTATTTTAGTTTTTAAGTTTTTTTATTTATTTTGAGAGAGGGAGGTGCACAAGTGGGGCAGGGGCAGAGAGAGAAGGAGAGACAGAGAATCTCAAGCAGGCTCTGGGTTGTCAGTGCAGAGCCTGATGTGGGGCTTAAACTCTTGAACCGTTAGATCATAATCTGAGCCGAAACAAGGGTTGAGCTTAACTGACTAAGCCACCCAGGTACCCATGAGTATATGATTTTTTTAAAGCATTAAATTTTTTTTTAATGTTTATTTATTCTTGAGAGAGAAACAGAGTGTGAGCAGGGGAGGGGCAGAGAGAGAGGGAGACACAGAATCTGAAGCAGGCTTCAGGCTCTGAGCTGTCAGCACAGAGCCCAACACAGGGCTCAAACCCACGAACTGTGAGATCATGACCTGAGCCAAAGTTGGATGCCCAACTGACCGAGACACCCAGGTGCCCCTAAAAGCATTTTTTAAAGTAATAATTTTGTCATTTAGACCAGGAATTGGTGCCCAGTATTGAGAGCCAAATTTGGGGAAAATGTAAATCAGGAGGTTGAATGTATATTTGGGTCAGAGTCACTATAAGTTTAGAGGTAACAGGTAAAAATAAATCTAATATGTCTCAGAAGGGATATATTTTAAAGTAATAATTTAAAAGCATTAACCAGAAAAACAGGCTTTCTTTGACTAGGAAGGAATTAAAATAAGGCAAAGACTGCAAATGAATACTGCTTTTATTACAAAAGTACACAGAGATAAACTCATCCCTTGAGGGGTGTTCCCCAACTGTATGAAGGGATTGTATGGAACAAAGGAGTCTTAATAATAATGAGCAATAATCGGCTCTTACAGCTGACCTTTCCCATAAAATCCCCTAAGGACTTAATGCACTTTGAATATTATACCAATCTGAAATAGTAAAGAGGATTGTTAGGCATAGAAAGTATTTCGGATATCGGCGGGCCCCATAAACTGTGACAGAGAGAATTTTTAAAGGCTATCGAGGGATTACATAGCAAAGTATTGCCTTCCAGTATTGGGTAGGTAACATAAATGAGCACAGCTGGCCTGCTATAAGACAGTAGGAAGTGGTGAGCTTTGAGTGCCCTGGGTAAAGATTTTCAAATATAAATTGTTGTAAAAATTGTTCAGCCAAATTAAATAAATCTATAGACCATAGGTCCACCTTCTTCACCATTGCTTCACCAATTACATTTCACCAGTAAGGTAACCCAATGGTCAATTTCATAACTTGAATCTATATATTTTACTATGTCACATATCAAACTCATACATGATATATTTACTTGTCAACTAGAAATTGAGCAATTGAGAAATTGCTAAGATTTCCCTAGACATCTTTTGCAGCCAAGAGGACAGTGATACCCAAAAATCTCTCCTGGATTTAGTGAATTATCATAGCCCTACCCAGGTGGTACTCCTCAAATAAAAATAACATTTATCATCTAAAGGAGGGTTATCTGGCTCACACTGGATCTATGATCAAGGCAACAAGTTCCTTTCTGCAAGGGTGAGTCAGATAGTTAAGAAAGATGAGTGAAGCAAAGTCTTTTCTCTCTTTTCTTTGGAAAACATTGGCCCAGAGGACATGTTTTATCTTGCAAATGTTGTTGTTTAACATGCTATAGAATTATGGGGAATATGACTTGCTTACTGATTTGGCAGATAGCAGGGCTCATTTCTACCAATAGAAAGAAAGAGCAAAAATCAAGTAAAATAACATGTACTGAAGAAAATTTCTAGAAACAGACAAACCAGGTCAATTCTATGACCAGAAAGAATGGAATATTTTGTGTGGTCTTTCGGGACACCAAACACAATTCCTGGGTTTGGGTAGGTGTGTGAGTCTGAAAGCTGTATTTAATGAATCATATTTTGATTGATGCACTGAAGGAAGGTGGCATACTTGTCTCATTTGCTGTGACCAGTGTCTGAGAAGAAAAAACTCAGAGACTGCTTTTATTACCTATAGAGTAAACACAAGATTGTTTTCTGGGACTTCAGCTGCATGAATTCCAATAGTTTAAAAGTAATTAAGAGTTGTATAGTAGGAAATCCTTACAGATTTTCTGATATTTTTCTTACCTGAGATCTGTGAGTATTCAGAATTACATAACTTATGGATCACTCTGATTTAGTCCCTTGGGGTCTGAGTTGATTTTTGCAGTCATAAAAGTTGATTCTATTATTTGATATGCCTGAGTTTTAAAGCTCTTATTGTTTGTATTCCTTTTGAAGTCCCCCCTCCAAATTCTTACAGAACTCTATGTTGACTTAATTTGATTTTAACATAATGTCAGTTAAACATGTTCAGGGGTGCCTGGGTGGCTCAGTCGGTTAAGCATACGACTTCGGCTCTCGTCATATCTCACGGTTCATGAGTTTGGGCCCAGATCGGGTTTTGTGCTGACAGCTTGGAGCCTGGAGTCTGCTTCAAATTCTGCATCTCCTTCTCTCTGCCCCTCCTCCCCTTGTGCTATCTCTCTTTCTCTCAAAATTAAACATTAAAAAAAATTTAAACATGTTCAAACATAAAATAGATAAGACCCGGCATGCTAATAGCTCTTATACAAAATAAATCCAAAGAAATATACTGACTCAATATAAAAAAATACAATGAACATAGTAAAATTTAAACAAAAATATAAGATAATTGATAGTGTTTTGCCGATATGACATTTCTGGTTGAAACATGAACAGAGTACCGATTACATCATTATCCAGCATCCAGCACTACTGTGTACCCTGTGTTGACTCAATTTCCCACAGCTTTTCCCACCCCAAACTAAAATTTATGCTAGAGCACTTCACAGAGCCCTCAGCATCTGTTCACACTCTGCAGTCTGAGAACGGCTGGCACATAGGCTATGGTGCTTGCTCAATGCTTTACACTAATTGTGACACATTTTAGAAGACCCCATGTAAATAAATGAAGAAGGAAAAAGTAAAACAAATATAGATATAGATGGCACTTATGAAAAAGCTAAATATTACAATAATAAAAACTGCTCAAGGAAACATTTTTTTAATATAGAATTTTCTCATGAGAGTCAAACTATTGAAATGATTGCTGGGCCTCCCTTCTGCACTAGTTATTATTTTATTCTTGTAATCATTTTACTAGTTTTTAGAGAAGGGTCTATGGAAATCTGTTCCAAAGTGCTTTTTCAGTCACTCAGAGTCTGTCCCCAGTGGGAGGTTGCTGGCAGCCATGTTGGTGAAAGACTAATTCATAGTGAGGGAGGAAAGCTGAGGTTAGTGGGCTGGTTCCAAGCCTACAGTGATTGCTCACTCTGAGGAAGATTATCCAGGGAAATCATTTCTAAATTTTGGGAGCTGAGAAGTACAATACCTTGAGATATTGTCTTAATTGTCTCCTTCTATTGTTCCACCTTGGGTTGATGTTACAGCTTGTTGGGGATTAAAGGCTTTCTATTCTTATCTTGCAATGCTTTCTAAGAATTGGGGTGAAGGATTATACACTTAGCATTTTACTCTTTCATCCATCCAGTAGATTCTTTAGAGGGCAGCCCCACCCAAAGTCAACCTTTGGGTTATGTGTTGTGACTATCAATCAGGAGGTTGGGGCCGATTCTGCTGATACCCACTTCTGTGGCTTTTGGCTAAATATTCTACCCAAGACAAAGTCTGGAGAGCCCCCAGGTTGAATATTGTTACATCCTTTCTTAAATAATGTTAATATGTCTTCAAGAATATAGAATATAATAGATTTTTTATGGTGATGAAGATATTTTCTTTTTGATGAAGGTATTTGACAAATAAGAAGAATGGTACACTCTGGCCCTTAAAATCTCTACATGCTTTGCCATCTGTCTAGTGTCAAAATTATGCAATCCATAAATTTTAGGATGAATTTGACCACAGACATTTCTATTCTATAGTATTCAATATCATCAAACATATTTTTATATGTTTCAGCTTATCATTTTTCTCATTACCATTAAATGACCACCTACTTAGTCAAAATGCACTGTCACAGTACACTAGGAAAAAAATATATGTTTCTTCAAATATAAAGCTATTGAAAGTGAGAAAATGTTCTGTCTATGCAGAATTTGGCATAGCGGTTTTCACAGAGATATTCCTCTCCTTACATGTGACTTCTAAAAGGCTTCTTAACATTCTCCTCTTACTAAATCTTTTTTTTAAAAGAAGAGCTGGCTATCTTTGAACAAACCCTACAGAGTAGTCTATATTTCAAAATTTATTGTCCCAGAATTAAAGAAAAATCTATAACACTCAAAATTCAAGGGGTTTTCGTGGATAGCAGGATTTTTAAATTTAATCTCTGTATGGGCTGGAACAATGTAGATACTTGAACTAAATTAAATATTCTTGCTGGAATGTCTGAAAATACTGCTGGGCTACTGCCCTCTTCATCAACTGTGGTTAGACTTATTGCCTAAGGCACTCTGTTAGTAAAGACAAACGTAATCACTAGATCGGGTAAGTTAAAAAGGATGTGTATTTGTCACATTGTATAGAAACATGTTGCTGGGGATAACCCTACTGCTGACATAAATTGAATAAAAACACTTAAGATGCACAAGAGGGACAATGATATAATAAGTTTTTGTTTATTTATCATACTTCAGACTTGCTCTCAAGTGAGACTTTCTTTAAAAATTGCATTAATGAGCAAGAGCCATATGGCTTGAGATGGAGATATTGCAAGAGTGGCATAAATCCAGCTGTCCATTTCCAGCACATAAGCATATTTTATTTGCTGTTTAATTGTTTCTAGTAAAAGAATTTGCTTATGTGCTAAGTATACACAAAATATTTCATTTTCTTTTTATATGGTTAATAATGGATAGTCCATCATCATTATTATTTCACATTTACACAGCACCTTTCCTTTGAGTAATTCATATAATTTATAACCAAATCACAAGGCAATTTATGTAAATATTGTGCATGCCTGTATAACAATCTTGTAGCTTGCCATGTGTTTACATTCATGGAGTCACAAATAATTTATAGGGGGTCAGTTGTAATGAAATGGATTTTATTGCTTTAATTTTCTGTTTATTCAATCTGTGTAACTGGGGACTACAGGTGGGGAGGGAGCTAACTAATGGGAGGAAATGTAACATGTCAACCTCAATTTTCTGGCAATTGTGTGAAACATATTTGTTGGGTAGGGGGGGTCAAAGGAAGAAAAAAGAAACTTTTTTTAATATGCTCTGAGTGGATATAATGAATAGTATATTATCTATTTTTACATTTGAAGTCCGCAAACATGTCAAATGATTTTTTAACTACCTTTTAAATCAAGGCATTACTAACATTTCATCTTATTCTACACACATGCAAAAATCCCTTATAGAGGGCCACTGTGTATCAGATACTTCAGTACATACTGCAGTTTGTCCTTACATTAAAACAAGTGTTAGTTCAGAACTCACAAACTTTCAGTCCATACATGGAGTCTGATCCATGCATATGTACAGTTTGGATTGCAGAGGAGTATTTTACAAACTTCCCTGAATTAGATGCAATGTTTAAAAGTTGGGATATCACACACAATAATCTGGATTTGAGGCCTACTTCAGAAAATCAGATTTGGCAATACTGGATTTAGTTTTCTTCCTAGCAATGGTTTGCTGGGGCCTAGTAGCCTGTCCCCTTTTGGATGGACACATCTGCTTTAGTTTACCACCCCACCCATAGATCCCTAACTGGAAGTAGTTAATAGAGCATCATGTTTGAGACAAGGAAGAGGAAGGAGTAGGAGATTAAACTAGGGAAGTAAATAGGGACCAAGTCTTGATAAATCTTGTAGAACCTGTGAAGGAGTTTGACCTTTATTTGTTGACAATGGGAAGTCCTTTACAGACTATAAATAAGGAAGTGTTGTAATTTTATTTATGTTTTTTTTTAAAACCACTCTGATAATAACAGGAAGGATGGATGGATGGATTGAGATGGATGGAGAGAGACTAGTGAAAGCTGCAACAATCTATAGAGCAATGATGGTAGTCTAAATAGCCAAATGGACAGAATTTTATATTAAATTAAAATGTTGAGTGGGAGACAGGTCAGAGTCTAAGATTAATGTCATTTTTTGTGTATCTGTGTGTGACTAAGTGGATGTGTCTATTGCTGAGATTGTAGGTATGCATACTATGAATTTAATCGTGAGATATTATTTTCCTATTTTATCCTTTCTTTATGAAAATGTGAAATTGCCTATGGACACTATGGATTCAATTAAACAAATAGTTATGAATATAATAAATACATTTGGGATCTTAGTGTCAGTATGATGAGAAATCCAAATAAAGCCCTGAGATATTTCCCCTTTCTAAGGTCCAAGATGGGAGATACAGTATATGATGATATTCAGTAGGTGAGAAGGATGTGGGGGACTCAAGTTGCTCTCTGGATCCTATAGACCCAAAGGCTAGGATCACAGGTTATATTGCAGAATGGAGATGGTTTTTATAGAATTTTCTGTGTCAGGACATAATAAAGGACATAATACAAAACTTGGGGCAGTGAGTTTTGTGGCAGTGGCATGTCATATTTAGTTTTTAAATGTCCTTTTCCACTTTGATTTCATTCTTACACTTTATTTTCTATCTACATATGCTTGAGAGACTAAAGCAAGTAACCCATGTGCAGGCATCGAAACCAAAGTAAATTAAAGAGAGCAGTAGCTTCATTGAGAGGCAATTATGGAAATGCCAGAAGTGATGGGGGACCTGGGGTTCTCCAGAGCAATGATCTGGAGTAAGATATCTAATGAGGATGACTTTGCAGAGAAAACAAACTTCCTATTAAACAGGGTTCAGTTTGAATTATGGCTGATTTTGGATATTGGAGGAAATGAGACCTTAGAAAACTAGATACTTGGGATTGGAGGTTTCAGAATCATCTTTCAAATTGCCTCTCCACTTTCTTATTTTTTTTTAAGTTTACTTATTTATTTTGAGAGAAACAGAGGGAGAGATAGTGGGGGAGGAGCAAAGACAGAGGGAAAGAGAGAATCCCAAGGAGGCTCTGCACACAAGCAGCACAAAGCCCAATGTGGGGCTTGAGCTCATGAACTGTGAGATCGTGACATGAGCCAAAACCAAGAGTCGGTTGGATGCTTAACCAACTGAGCCACCCGGGCACCCTTCCATTTTCATTAAAACTATACTTTTTCACATCCAGAAGACCTAAAATACCTAGAATATTTTTTGCAGTAATTTTTTATTGATGTTTAACACACTTCTTTAAGTTATACTTAATTATATCTTCTCAAATCTTTGAATCACTCCTAGATTAAGCTCTTGATTTTACTCTTACCCACTACAATGTCAATACAAAATCAATACCAGAGTTCAAATCTTGAATCAAAGTCTGCTTTTTACATTACGTATTTTTTACATTATGTATACATTATGTTTTATATTATGCATTTCACATTTACATTCTCAATTGATTTGTTTTCCTAAACTCCCCCAAATCCACTTCTGCCTTATTCAAGCTATGTTATCTCTAGCTATCTCCAGCTATCTCAACCACAGAAACCCTCAATCTCCTGAACAGTGACCCACATTTTCCCCCTAACACCACCTATTCATTTCCATCTTGCTGCTCTGCTCTTGCCTTTCCTGATGTCTGTAATTCTCTTTCCTGATTGAGTTCCACATTCACTTAAAGCTCAATTCCCACATCTTTTTTACCTACTGAATGTTACGTATCTCTAAAATCTTGGACCTTAGGGAGGAGACATAGCTCAGTGCTTTATTTGCATGTATCACCATAGTGACACTTACTAAAAGCCTAAATGTACTTAATATATCCAATAGCTGTTTATGTATTTGAATCCATAATGCCTACCTAGGTAATATCTCATTTTTTATAAATAAAAAGATAGCCTAGAAAAATACTAATATATAATCTCAGCTGTAGGCACTAAAACTATTAGATCACTATCCTTTTTTTAAATTTTATACTCTTATAAGCTTGACTAAAGGACTTTAAATTACAATGGTGGATTTCACAATGGAATCACTATTTGGAGTAACAGAACAGAAACCATGAAATTAATTTTTGCCTTAATAGACTTCCTTATTCCACATGATCTTTCAACAATAGTTTTAATTCATATTGTTCAAATGACAATTGAATACAGTAACTGTGAATTTCATTAGGATTCCTGTGTATTTCTCTTACTGGATATACATAATTTGTGTGTACTTTTGTGTAATGGCCATTTACCTGGTATATCATCTTTAGCAAGAGTTTAGACTTTTTTCCCTAAAAATCATGTTCATTTTTTTAATGTTTATTGTTTTTGAGAGAGAGAGAGAGAGAGAGAGAGAGAGCGAGTGAGGATGCGTGAGTGGGGGAGGGGCAGAGAGCTTGGGGGACAGAGGATCCAAAGCAGGCTCTGTGCTGACACCAGAAAGCCTGATGCGGGGCTCAAATTCAGAAACATTGCGATCATAACCTGAGTCAAAGTTGGATGCTCAGCCGACTGAGCCACTCAGGTGTCCCACAAATCATGTTCATTTAAAGTAACTGCCCAGTACTCTTCTATTTCTCTTTCCACCAGTCTTGGGTTATTCCTGTTGCTTCACGATCTTTCCATTTTCAAATCTCAACTTAATTCTTTCTTTCTCTATCAAGCCAGTAGTGCTACCCGTTGATTTCCAACTCAGTGATCTTACATCTCTATAGTGTGAATCACATAATTCAATACTAGCTGCATAGTGTTATAGATAGTTCTTAATTTGCTGTGTGAACATTTGTTTTATTTTTAGTCTCTAAAACATTGTAAGTACTTCTAAAACTTATGCTTAGTTTGTTTCCCTCATTTTCTCAATCTAAATGAAAAGGTTGGGTGCAATACAGTTCTTACTGCCTGATTAGCAATTAGTATATTCCCAGACAATACAAATTCAATTTACCATTGGTCAAAGTTGAAAATGAATATGACAGAGTTAATGCTTCTTGGAAACAGAAAAGGCGTCATCATTCTGTCATTATTACAATGCATCATATAAATTATAGCATTTATGCTGAAAGAAAAATAGTTGGTGATAATGGTACTACCCAAAAAAATTACCCATTTTCACTTGTAAAAATTTCTATTATTTATCATGTTTTTGTTCTATAGTCACTAATATTTAATTTACCCTTTATTCATTAATGGCAAGCTTTCTTTTAACCCTTGTATTAATGAAAGTTACAGTATTCATTTCTGTAAATGGCCTAATCATCTATTTGAATTACCGGCAAACTCCACTGATCTTGTCTTGTTTACAAACCTTTTTTAAATCAATCTTCCAGATACTCAACAGTCAGAAAGATAGTTACAAATCTCAGTTTAAAAGGATTTATGCTATTCAATGTCTAGGTGTAAAATGTCAAAGAAAAGCTTAAGTACAGAGTTTGGTGGAGACAGTTCAATATTACTGTGTTTAAAAACAGATAACTTGAAATACAATGAATATGAATATGACAACAGGAATCTTATTTGAAAATCACAACATTAGCCACTTCTATAATGACACAGTAATTGGAGGATTATAGAGACAAGTTCAGGGCAGATCAGTAATACTGTGCGAACAGTAAATTTCAATAGTAATAACATAAACATAATACTTGAGAAACCATTATCAAACTAAAGGTATGCCTTCTTCCCACTAGAGCATTAAAAATATGATTGTAGGTGCTGAAGAATTAAAACTCTGGTAATAAATGAATATTATAAGTTGTTGCATACAACATATCAGGAAAGAAGCAGATTTTTGAACCTTTTATTAAATGTATCTGAGATACAAATATAGACAAGATAAAATTTGACTCTAGTATATACCATCAAACTATAACTCTGCCACTTATAAAAACATTAATGTGTAAAGAAGGTCAATGGCTTTTAGAAAGGAATCAATCATAAATACTGACCTGAAAATTGTCAACACAAGGCAACATGCATCTCAGATATTTTCAACCCCAGTAGAAGATCCTCTGCTGCTTGCTATTGATATTTGGAATTTCTGTAAAATGAGAAGGTCCAAACTAGAATTGTTTCAGAGCTGCCAAGATTATTATAACATAAAATATCTGTCATAAGTTTAGGAGCGCCTGGGTGGCTCAGTCGGTTAAGCATCCGACTTTGGCTCAGGTCATGATTGCTCAGTTCGTGAGTTTGAGCCCCTCTCCAGCTCTGCGCTGACAGCTCAGAACCTGGAGCCTGCTTCAGATTCTATGTCTCCCTCTCTCTCTGCCTGTCCACCACTCACACTCTGTCTCTCTCTCTCTCAAAAGTAAATAAACATTAAACACATTTAAAAAAAATATCTGTCATTAAGTTTCAACAGCAGTCTTGGTTTCTAATAAAAGCAGTTAGGCAAGCAAAGGGGCCACTATGTGCAATGTGTCTGTGTGTGTGTGTGTGTGTGTGTGTGTGTGTGTGTAGCTCTCACTTGGAGGAAAAATATACCCTTATCAGAGTAGTGGGCTTTACGTGGTCTTTCTGTAATAACAGACGCTTGGATGGGGTGGTTTCTTAAGTACTTCTCTTCAAGTTTTAATGCTTCATGCAGCTTCTTCTGTGAGTCATTCTATCAGCCTAGTCCCTGAGCATGGATCTAATCTTTGAAGCCATTTTTCTAGTAAATATTAGTTTTTGAATAATATAGTTGTATAAATAGTCTAGGGTTTATAGTTACATGAAATATGGTAAAGGCTACATTATACACCAAGTGTTCTAATGTGTGTCTTCTTTAGGATATTATTTTACTTAAGACATAAGCGAACTGATCACTGGGGACTTTGTTTCCTCTGAATAGTTGTTGCTTGGAAAAGAGACATATGGTTGCATGCATTTAAATTCTTCATTAAAAATGTTTACAGGAGGGAAAATGTAATATACTCTAAAATGGCAAACATTATAGAGGGTTGCAGAATTCAGCTCCAAATAGTTTTATATCATTACTTCACTACTTAGAAATAAACATTATGCCTAAATAAGTTGTTTATCCAAACTACAAGTAACTCACTTCCCTGAGTAAATATTTAGGCTGAAAGTATTCAGAATGTTTAAGAACATTCAGTTATTCTAATTTACATGGGGTACAGGGAGAGAGTGTATTTAATCATATAATTCTACAGAATTTTAAAGAAGAACACATTTTTATTGGTATTTTATTCTTTTATTTTAAAAAATATAGATTATTTTATGTTAGTTTTGTGGTTAAATATGACTATATTGGTAATCACCAATTAATTATTTTGATTTTGGTTTAGAATTTAATTTTGATTAATGTCACATCTACTTAGTCACAGTTGGCAATGCAGATAGTGTTCATTCTGAAGTGGGTATAGATGACTGCAATATTCCTCTACTATCTTCTGCCTCGTCTACCCCTGATCATACAAAGTCAAAATAGTAACAAAAAATGACTAAGATATATCAATAAATAAACTAACTCATTAGCTTTTAGGGATACTAAAACCCCACTTAAAAAAAAAGAATAGTTTACAATAAGCCAATTCATCTAGAGGATAACACAAAGTGGTCGTTGTTATACTGATTCATGAGTGAAGGGGGTGGTCTTGTTCTCTCTTTTTTTTCTTTTTTGAAAAAAAAACTACTATAAGAAACTCTTAAATACTGAGAACAAACTGAGGGTTGATGGGGGTTAGGGGAGAGGGGAAAGTGGGTGATGGGTATTGAGGAGGGCACTTGGAATGAGCACTGGGTGTTATATGGAAATCAACTTGACAATAAACTATATTTAAAAAAGAAAAAAAAGAAAAAAAACTTTAGGTACAAAATTCCTGACACTTTACTATATACACATTTGGAGGAAATACAAGAGATGATAAGAGAATATGAAAAGGAGCTCTAATCTGGTTGAGAATCTAATTGACGTTCACATTAGCAATGGGGATTGATAATAATAAGTCTCTTCTTTCTTGGAATTTATGGTCCAGTGACAGTATCAAATCAAAAAACATTTCTTGATAGTCAGAGACAGAAATTTAATCAAGAGTATGCCATTAACTGAACTCCAATTTTTCCACCTACATTACCTATGCATAGTCTTTAAAAGTAATGGTAAACCCACATGTTACCCTAGATATGGTTCCTTTTAGACTTCTTAGACTTAATAAATATCTGTCCATTTATTTCAGTCCCCAATCTAGCTCACTGGTCATGCCAACAGTTCTAGTGCCATAGCTTTAGAATATAGATCATACTAACTTGACTACTGGTTTCTAAATATATGAATGGTTTAATATGACATTCAAAGCCACGTATGATCTTGGGGGAGAAAAAAATGATTTTCATTAGTGTTTCTTACAATCCTGGCAAATTAAATCAGTCAACATTTATTTTATAAGTTTATACAAAGCAATATATTTTAAAAGGTAGGAAAAATGAGCAAGGGATGTTAAAGGGAGTTAACAGGAAAACTCCCCTACTTTACCTCAACACACACATACATATGCAACCTTACACTCTTCCTCCAAACATCATAGCACTATAAATTGCCATTCAACATATGAAAAGACATTACTGTTATAATTAAAGAGGTACAAATTAAAACATAAGATTCCATTTTCACTTCTCAGATTGAAACATAATAAAAATTTTCTATTTCCGAGTGTTGACCAGAGTGTGGGAAAAGAAGACACTTTCATACACTGTTAATAGGAATGTGGTGGTGTGTTTATTTGGGCAACAACTCTGGAGGATAGTTTTGGGCTTTTTCTGTTGTTGCTGTTTTTTAATATGTAAAATTATTATACAAGAAATTTGACTTTTTTATGTGTAGAGTTCTATGAATCTTAACATGTATATAGATTCATGCAAATATCACCATATTCAGAAAAAAATCACTTCTATCATCCCCTCAAGCTTTTTCATGCTATCATTTTATAGTTACTCCTTCACCCACCTATAACTCTGGGAAACTGCTGATATGTTTTATATTACTATAGATTAGTCTTTTAATATGCTATATAAATAGAATTATATAGTATGTAACATTTGAAACAGGCTTCTATTACTTAGTATAATGTCTTTGAGATTCAATCAAGTGTGCATAACAGTGCTACTTATCAGTAGTATCTTTTTGAAGAATAAAATATTTTAATTTTGATTAAGTCCAATTTTACAATTTTCTTTTTATATGATTTCAGTATTCTAAGAAACCTTTGTGTACTTCAAGAAAGCAACAATTATTTCCCATGTTTTCTTCTGTTCTTTAGTTTTAGGTTTTACATTTAGGTCTTTAATCAATTTTGAGTTAAGTTCTGTTTGCTGTGTGAGGTAAATATTCTTTTTTCTGCCCATTGAGATATCCAGTTTATTCAGTATCATATTTTCAAAAAACTTCCCTTTCCCATTGTATTGTTTTTGTTCCTTTTCAAAGACCAATTGACCATATATGTATGTGGCAATTTCTTGACTTTCTATTCTGTTCCAGTAATCCAGGGAACAGATATATGGAACATATTTTTCAAAATTTCTAACTGTATTGATTATAGCAGCTTTACAATTAAGTCTTGAAATTAAGTAGGGTAAATATTCCAACTTTGTTGTATTCTAAAATTGCTCCAGAAGCTTTAAATATTTGTTAACAATTGCATTTTTCTATTTTAATATTTCCATTGTGTTTCTTTAAAATTTCAGCTTTATTGATGTATATCTGACATATAAAATTGTAAATTAAAGTGTATATACCTTGTGTTTTTTTGATATACATATACCTTGTAAAAGCATTCCCCCATGTTGAGTTGATTATCACATTTATTTCCTCACACATTTATTGCTTTTCTTTTCTTTTCTCTTTTTTTGGAGAACTTCTACAATTAGCTAATTCAATTTCATGCGACAATGTTGTCAACTATAGTCACTGTTTTTACATTATGTGTATACACACGCAGACATGCCACATTTCTTTATTCATTTATACATTGATGGACACATAGATTGTTTCCATAGCTTGGCTATTATCAATAATGGTGGTGCAGTGAATATAGGAGTGCAGATAAGTCTTTTAAATCTTCTGGGTTGGCAATTTTTTTTTCTTTAAGTACTTAAAATACATCAAGTCACTTCCTTTTGTCCTCAAAGTTTCTACTGAAAAAAACATGTGGATAATCTTATGGGGGTACCTTGTATGTAACAAGCTATTTTTCTCTTTCTGCTTTTAAGATTTTCTCCTTGTCTTTAACTTTTGACAATGTAATTATAATGTGTCTTTGTGTGGGTCTCTTTGGATATATATCATTAGCTTTCTAAATTTCCTGAATCTGGATATCTTTTTCCTTCCCTCAGTTGGGTAAGGTTTCAGATATTATTTCTTTGAATAAGCTTTTTTCTTATTCATTTCTCTCTCTCTTCTGAGTTCCCTATAATGCAAATATTGCTGTACTTGTTGGTATCCTATGAGTCCCTAAAACTATATTCACCCATTTGCATTCTTTTTTTTTTCTTTTTTGCTCCTGTGGTTTGATGAGTTCCACAGCTTTGTCTTTGTCAGTTTTCTGATTTGAGTTTTCTGATCTTTTCTTCCACTTCATCTAGTCTGCTATTGAACCCCTCTTGAATTTTTCAGGTCAGTTTTTGTATTGTTCAGGTCTGTGATTTCTGTTTGCTACTTTCTTATATTTTCTCTCTGTTCAAAATTTTGCTTTGTTCATGCATTCTTCTCCTGATATTCATGGACATATTTATGATCATTATTTTGAACCGTTTATTGGGTATATCACATATCTCCATGTCATTAAAGTCTGTTTCCTGGGTTCTATCTTGCTCTTTTTTATTGAACATATTTATCTTTTTCTTCATTTTTCTTGACCCTCTTTGTTGGTTTCTGGCATTATATAAAACGGCCACCTCTCCTAGTCTTGATGGAGTGGTCTTGTGTGGGAGATGAACTTTATCATTCAGCCCAGTCTGAGCTCTTGGTTGTCTCTCAAATCTCTTGATTGTTCAAGCTGTCTTCTTTGCTTTAGTGGCTCTCAGGTCAGGAATTGAGTGTGTGCCAAGATCTGTCAGTGTCCCAAAGAGAAGGATATCAATCAGCACTTACATGTGGGCTGTCAGGCAGCAACTTTTAAAGTAGAGAAACATACTTCTTTCAGGGGAAGAAGTGTTTCTGTCTGTCCCCTCTTCACTGAGCTCTGGGGGTATAGCCAGTTACTAACTGTTTTTGTTTGTTTGTTTGTTTGTTTGTGACCATTCTGTAGAACCAGTGGACAGAAGTTCTTTTGGCCACCAGAAACTGGTGATCAAAATGTGCAAAATGTGCATTCTCTGGAAAGCAGCTACAAAAGTCCTCTGGAAAATATTACTATCATATTAGCAGGCAGTCATCCTGGCTAGATTCACTCAATATCTGTTTATTTCTTCTGTGGGCAGTCATTCAAATTTTGGTTAAGTTCTCTAATTCTTTGCTATGTTGGTTTGGGTCCCTCTTATGAATGCATCATTGAGGGGTTAGGCTCAGCCTTACATGGATTCATATGCAAAATTAGTCTCCTTCTGGAGGTTTCTGCCCTTCAGAATCCCTGACTCCAAACTATATGTCCAGCAGGGGTTCTTCAGGCCAAAAAAGATGACTTTTCTATCATGGCTTTTAATTTTTTTAATGTTTATTTATTTTTGAGAGAGAGAGAGAGAGAGAGAGAGAGAGAGAGAGAGAGAAAGGAAGGAGGCAGAGAATCTGAAGCAGACTGCAGGCTCTGAGCTGTTAGCACAGAGCCTAATGCAGGGCTTGGACTCACAGACCATGAGATCATGACCTGAGCCGAAGTCAGACACTCAGCAGACTGAGCCACCCAGGGGCCCTTCTATCATGGTTTTTAAAGCCCACAATAACATGTTGCTCTGCACTGAGACCTTTCTTCAGGGAAAAGTTAGAAGAGAAGAAGTAACATTTTTTGTTTCTTTGTTTCTGTTTTTCACTCCCCTGTATAATCTTCCTGCTTATGTTTATTTGTTAAATTTTCAGCCAGATTGTTGTTTTTGTGTTTTGTCCAGAATTTTCAGTTTTAGTCAGAAGGAGGGATTTGAAATTGTTGATCAAGTCAGAGCTATTTCAAGGCTCCTAAATACATAATTCTTGTCCAAATTCTTAATCTTTTAATGGCAAGCTTATCAGGGGAGATACTCCATGATGATGCTTTTGCTAATTCTTTATTAATTCAGATTTGATCTCTGATGACTTAACAAATCTCAAATAAAAATGAGTTTTGAACTGTTTTTGTTCAAAACTTGTTTTGAACAAGGGTTGGTGTTTTGTCTTCTATTTGCTCTGCCCTTTCACTTTAGTAAGCAGCCAATTCACCTGTGGGGCCCACCTGTTCTTTTACACTTGATTGTGTTTATCACCAGTCACTGTTGGCTGCTTTCTTTCATTAAATCCTTAGCAATGTACTGACAGCTTACCTCACAACCAAAACCTACCTAAAATGCTTCATCAGTTTGTCAGATACTTATTATACTCTGCCCTGCAACTTCCTACCTTTTTGTGATGGCTATTTCTGTAGCAACGGGCAGCACACAAATTGAACCTGACACTCCCCATATTCACCCAAGGCCTCCAGGTTAGGGGCAGCAGTTTCCTGTGCTTTTCTAGAAGGGAGCTGCCTCCTGGTTGCCTGGAGACCAAAACCACCCCAGCTGTGGTGGCTCCCTCACAAATGATGTGTATGTTATCAAAATCATCGCCCCTTCCCTCAATGACTGAAGATCATTAATTAGGATCAGAAAACAGTACAGCCCAGGAGGAAATAATACACTTACCCAAAGGTCTGTAAGGTCTGGCTAATCTGCACCAGCTGGAACTGGGGTAGCACACCGGGACAGGATCTTGAGGGAATTGGACCTAAGAGGGGAGGCTATAAACCTGGGTTGGGAGGGATGTGCGGTGGCCCTCTCCTGTGACCCAAGGTCCTGGCATGAACACTTGTAGTTGTCCCTAATGTGCCACTGGAGTGGCTTCTAGAAGATTGGACACAATGACTGTAATTAATTAGTTAGAGTTGCTAGAACTGCCCTGACAGAGTATTAAGAAAGGGATTAGAAGGCTTGGTGAAGGAACCTGTTGAATTGAGTTTATTTTCTGAGAACAGAGTATCCACTCGCTGACTAAATTCCTCATCAGGGCCAGGAGGAAACTTCCTTCATTAAAATGTCAAGAAATGAAGATCCTGGTGGTGAGTACTGGTGTTGAAAAACATACTGGGGGTTGTCATTCCCTAATGTGCAACTAGCACTGACAGTAGGAGATGTTGCCATTTATCTAGGCTCTTTAGTATTAGTGGGATGGCTAGGCTTCTAAAATAGTAGAGGATCAAATGGCAGAATTTGCCTCGCAGCAATATAATAATATAAGCAGCAAAGAGTGGTAGCCTTGACTTGTAGGAACCTGTGTCAGTGACTAATAGAGCATTGTGTTTCTAGGGATGCAATAGAGGGGCAGCTAACTAGGGTTTTGCTTGACCTATATAAACAAAAAATAATAATAAAAATTAAGAGCTGGCAAAGAGAAGGCAAGGTCAGCCATTGCAGTGGATAATTCTTAACCCTCACCAGTTTTCAGACATAATCAGATGCTCATAGTCACAGACAATTAACTGAAGGAAAAGCAGGTCCCCTGTGACTAGCCATTAACCCTAATTGACCACAGATTTAAGCAGTTGAACACATTTTTGTGTTGGTGTTCCTCTTTTCCCCTCTTCTTACTTCAAGGTCCTCAACTCTGGTTCCCTGGGAACAGTTTCCAGCATGAACTATTTACATGAAGCTCCTTGTCTTAGGCTCTAACTTTTGGGGAAAAAAATAAGTAAAATGAATAACCTTGGAGCTTTGAATCTCACTTTCCACTGACAATGAAGCCTTTGTAAAGTTAAATCACTGCCCACGTATAAGTCCTTATCATAATTATTTTTATTTCTTATTTAAATATTTTATAATTAAAGCCTCTCAAAACTCTGGTCTTCAGGTATGCTTCCTCAATAAGAGTTACATGTTTAAATATATTTTGGAAATGCATGTATCTCTCTTAATTCATTAAACATATTGTCATATAAGAGGTTGTAAGAAATCATCTAGTAAAGAATCTTCTTTAATTTCATTTCTAATTTCTCAGACTTATTTGGCAGAGCAGTTCTGTATTCACCTATTAAGATCTCAAAATTATAGTGCTCCCCAGAATAACAGTTTGGGAGATTCTCTTTGTTTAGGGAAAGTCACAAGCATGGAGTCCTTTGATTTGAGGTTTTTGAGAAAATCGTGTCTAGTGGTTTAGAGATCACTTTAATCAATTTATCCAAGTGTCCAGTGGATCATATTTAATAGCTAGAGAAATGTTGTTTTCCATTGCAGAATCTACTTAATTAAGTAAAAGTGAGAAAATTCCCTTGTACATGGAATTTGTATTTTGGATGCTTTCCCACTAAATTTCTGGGAAAAGGCTATCAATGAAATTATGTAATATATTTAATTGGGGAGGGATTTGTTACATAATTATAATAAATGTACTTAACACAATGCTTGGATGTTAACAACTGCTCACTGATAGCTGTTTTTAATAAATCATGAATATTGTGATTAAGAGAGCATTTATAATTTGAGGATTGAGAGTACAGAGTTTTCAATTCTGGCTATATATATGGATTATTAAAGATATAACAATCTCAGGGACTTTGTTATATCATTTTTAAAAATGTCATTTGCATTTTTAAAATTTGTCATTGCATTTTTAAAAAGCTTGCTGGTGAGGCATAGAGTTATGGCAAACCTTGGATTAACCTGCTAAAAAGCCAGTGATGTTTTAAATGTAAACATCCAGAGTTAGGGGTTCATTCCAAGAGATGCTTATTGTATAATAAAAAGTTGTGGGGTCAGAATGAGTGAATACAGGGGTTTTGACAATAATACGTGGTTAAATTAAGGAAGTGTAGTTGAGATGAACTACATTCAGGTGTGAAAAAGCCCAAATATTTTGCTCAGTACTTAATTTTTTCTTGGAATTTCTTTTACATGATTAATCATACTGCTTACTAGTAACACACAAACATTACCTCTGCACTTAGAATATAATCACATTATTTTTCATTTGGTATTTATTTTTGGTTTAATATGTTCCTGGAAGGCATGACTCTCCAAGGTTGAGGAGTAAAGTATATTGCAGTTTCTGTTAAGCACAGGGGAAATGCGCACGCAGGGAAACAAACTGGCAAATACCTCTGGATTTCTTTCTCCGTTTGTTGAGTTTAATCTTTTATAATGTACTGTGCAAGATTAATAACCAATTAAAAATATAATGGGAAAAATTAATCTATTCACAGTAATATGAACAATTACCACAATAAGACTTAAACAAAAAGGGGCCAGAGCCTATGTAAAGATGATGGTAGCATTTTGTTGAGGAGGCAAAGAAAAAAACATTTCTTGAAAAGCCTCAATATTTCAAATACTTAAATCATCACAAGATTAATCTATATCCTATATTAGTGCATAGATTACATTAAGTATGTCCTATTCAAGATCTCAGTTTCTTCTTTAAGAAAATCTCTTACCATGATGATCAATCTCATCTGAAAGCAGCATAAGGCCCTTTCCCTATTGGTTAAGGGCCCCCATTCATGGTCCCAGGTACTGTAATGGATATTTCTCAGGAAAACTGTCACAGACTGAAGATGCTGATGATGATCTCAGCCATGGTGAGCAACTGCTGCCAGAGAATGCCTTCTATTTTTCTTTCCAAACCCCCAGCAAATACATCTCCTGGGAGAATCTAAGCAAGAAGTTATGGGGAAAGGGATTCTGACAACTGTCATCCAGACTCTTCCTCTGCCATGCAGAAGAGAATATGGGTAGGAGTAGAGATGATGTCAAGTTGAGGATAGATAATCTGGCACACTGTTAACACCTCTCAAAATCCTACTGTGGCAAGCTCTATTTTCTCAAAATGTCTACAATAATATCTCTTAATTCACATACTTTTCTTAAAATGTGACTTAACTACTACCCCTATTAAGAAGTGGGTTTCTATTTCCTCCTTGAATCTAGGAGAGCTTGTGACTACCATAGAATTTCGTATGTAGCCTCTGAAGCTGGGTCACAAACGGTGATTCAGTTTCCACCTGGCTCCCTCAAGACACTCCCTCTTGGAATCCAACCACCATGTTGTTGGAAGCTTAAGCCTCCCTATATGACATCGTCAGAAATTGAGATTTGTATATATGGTCAGGTGTTTACCTTTTCCGTTGAAGTCAAATACATTGTGGCTATCTGGTTCCCCTCTGTCCTCAGCAAACATGGTTTCTTTGGGATCCTAGAATAATGTGGAGAAATAGAGACCCATATGGCCTGCCAAATTGTAGAAAATTATTAACCTTTGGCTATCACTGCATGCATCATGGTGACAAACAACATGATATTTAAGCTCTCTCAAAGCAAGATATTTTTACAAGGTTTTATAAGTCTTACTGTCCATTTTGTAAAATCTTAACACAATCTCTTTTCGAATCAGCAACTTCTGGCAATTAGTATCATGGAAACCTTTCTTCCCTTATGGACATACAGAAATGATGAACTGAGAGAATAAGCCTGAAAATGAGACCTTTGTCTTTAGTTTCCCAGTTCAGATGTTTATCCTAGGAAGTCTAAAGGATAGCTTTATCTTCGTGTAAACTCTTGGCATCTTGTAACATTTAACACTTGCTCTTTAGCCCTGGAAAATTTTCTAGGTGATTCTTGGTAATTCCAACATCTTGCAATCAGATGTTTAAGTTCCACATATCCTGAAAAAACTTTAGATGACAGGGGTTCCTAGAATTAGTTATCAACAGACAGCTCTATAGGAACAGGAGAAAGTATGCCTAAAACTAAAACAGTGTGCCTAAAATTAAAGCTTCCCTCAAAGGAAAGGATGAATAAACAAAATGCAATACCACTTATACTGTACATTGTACACCTAGAGTAGAGATGATGAACTTTCATTTTAAAATCTACCTTAGAACATTTATAGATTTTTTTTTTTGCTTACGCTTTAAGCCGGTTTCCTAAAAGCTTGATGAGGCTCAAGCTTAAGATTTTGAGACCTAGATTTTCACTTGTTTATGCAATTAATATTTATAAATGAGTGATGCATATAATGTAGCTAAGAAACAAAAAATACCTAAATAACTAGTGCTCTTCTCTCTGACTTGTCCCCTTTATGCCCCATTCTGTCTAGCATCAGATATGCATATTCCACTACACACTTAGGTTTTACTAAGGTTCGATTACTCATCTTTCAGTCCACAATACAATGCTCCTCCCCTGAGTCTTTCAGTCCTTCAGCACCTCTGTCCCTCTGTGACATTTTAGATTTACCTTGATTTCACAAACGTTTTTACAATCCTGCTCCAGAGTTGAGACCTGATCCCAGGCAGCTCTCACCACACACCACTGAAGGGCTGAAGTGGTGGATTAAAATGTACATACTGGATTGAAGGCTAAAGTGGTCATTTGAAAGGTACATGCCAGAGATCGTGGTCTATGCCGAGTTTACCTCCTAAATGCTTTAAAAAGGAATAATCAGGAGTTAACTTGTAATTATAAATTTTATCATGAGAAATCAGATCCACAGTCGGTTACCATATTCTATTTACGCAATATGACATAAAAATGTCTATTTGACATTTTTATTTTTGGAAACTCAAATCTTCAGAAAAGTTAATATTTGCTACACTTACTTTACATTTTTTTCTTTCTTGATTTCCTAGAACTTCTCCCTGTTTATTCCAGCATACTTTCCTAAGGATAAGGACATCCTTGTACCTAGTTCCAGTATTTTATCACACCTAAGAAAACTCATATTTCCATAATGTCATTTAATATTTAGTGAAATTCAAATTTTCTCAACTGCCCCCAAAATATATTTTTTCCCTTCTGAAACCCTTTTCTTCAGATAAATAATATAATTGGTGGGCAGCAGTGTGCGAACACCTTCATCTTAGTGATACCTTTTTATGTTTCCTGAACTGGATTCCTCTCCTTATCTCTTGTTTGAATAGAGCTTTAACTAGGTGGCTAGAAAGCACCCGTAATGTGGGCTCATCCTCCTTTGTGCAAGGACACCTGTGTGTGTTGGCGATCTCTGTGTAGGAAGGCTTGAAGAGGTGATGCACAGTGCCTGTCCTCTGACTGCGGAAAGGGGGAAAGGATCTGATTTTTGTTCCTACTGCTCAGGGCAAATTTGAACACTTATTTCAGATTTACCTTGCTATAATAAATTGGCTTTGTAATGCTTCTTCAGAGTCTGAATCTCATCAAACTGCCAACAATAACCATTTAAATCTTGAAGTCTTTTGGATATTTGCTGCATTTATATATACATAAGAACAATACACAGTTTACAGCAATACACATGTATATTGAGTAATACACAGTTAAACTCCTTCTCGTTGCTGACTGCAGTGTCTTCAAAGTTTACATATTTTTGTTTGATTTGTATATATCAGTTTTTATTTTTGAAAGTGTCATTATTCCATTTCTTTTTTATAGATGCTTCTTAGAAATTTTGGTGCATTTCCTATTTGCTAGAATATTTTTCTGAAACTAAGAGTATGTTACTGATGTCTACTTTTGTGATGTGTGAATTTTACTTTTCAAAGCCTTTTAACAGATTTTTAAATTAAACAGAAGGAGAGTAATGGCTAATATTAGAACAGGATCATTTGGAGAAATGTCAACAGGTTAATTTGCAGGGGGAAATTAATGGTGAGACTACTGGGCTGTGAAAATAAAAGGAGAAAGTTTGACTGGGTTAAATATTCAAATATGACCTTATAGAATAGCCCTTAAATTTGGCACTGAAAAGACAGACCAGTGACCCAAATTGGACTCTTTTTTTTCTATTCTCTTAGGACTAGTGGAGTAAACTGATGCAGTTAAACTGATTTTCACTATTTTTTTTCCCGTCTTCAGGGCAAGTATGTGATTTCTAAGTAGGCCCAGCTTTGTTTGGTTCCTATTGCAAAGGAGCCTCAGACAGAACTGTCTTTTCTGAATATGGTTACGGTATTAAATGGGAAGCTCTAGAAGCAAACAGTAATAGCAAATGTAGCATTTGCCGTTGTAGCATGATGTAGCATTACACTACGTCAAATATGTGCATTAGATTTTAATATTTGAATGAAGCTAATGATATTTAAGCTTGCCAAAGTATTAAGACATTTCAGCATATGAATGGATTGTTTATTCTCTACTGTTAGGTACACAAAAGGTCAACTTTTTCAACATTCATTAATATTAAAACTCTGAGTTTTACTAAAAAATCTCTAATTGAATGGAAAAGCATATGGAAAAGGTGCTTCACATTTCAAAAGATCATGTCAGGACTGTAACTGGTCATGTTATTGATGAGTTCAGAATTTTATGAGCCAAATAATGACATCCAAGCTCTTATTATAAGAGAATACTATTCTACAACTATTTAGGGATGATGTCATGCTTTTCCTATAGCATCAGCTCCTGAGAGACTTTACGCCATTGATAGAAATATGAAACGTTTCTTTGCAGAACATAGACTAAGGGGATTAGAACTCTTTTCCTGTTTTATTCAATAAGCAGTGGTGGAATATCTTTTTCCTGAATAATATGCTCTGCAGTAAAAGCTTCATCATCTCCACACCCTGCTCGTGGCATAATTGGGCACTAAAAATATGTGTAATATTAATGTGTAATATACAGTTTTAATTGTGGGGTGACAGTGGCTATAACCTAGATAGTTAGAAATGCCCCATGCCAATATCCAGCTGGCCAGTACTTGGCTCAGCATCTTTTTTCTGGAGCAAGTAGTTTTGACCTCTGTCTTCTTTCTCTTAGGCACTAGATCACTGAACTCTCTGTCTTTGCCGAATCTTCTACACACTGATGGAAGAGTTTATAGGAGAAAAAAAGTCCCTCTGTGCCATGAGAGACTTTTCTATGACAGTAAAGGTTGACTAGCAGAGGTGAAATGTGCAGGCTGTAGAGGGACCTTTGCTATGCTGCTGCTTAGATAGAAAACTTGGCCTTCTTGAGTTGTTAGTCTTGTATCTGAGGTTTTAATTCCATTATCCTGGCATTTGCCTGTGGCTTACTCTTACTCCTTGACCTTGCATGGCAGTCTGCAGTCTCCCTCTGGGAATGTTGCCGAAAGCCCACTGAATAAGGCTTCTCAGGTTGTGCTTTCTTTTATTTAAATTCCCAGACTAGTGTTCTCTCCATGCAAGCACCAATCTTACTTTGTGTTAAAGATAGGAACCTTTGCTTTCTCTAATAATAGGTTTTAAATCAGGAGTACGAGAACTCTAACTCAGTCTGCATGGAGGGCAGAAAACGCGGTGCAGTGAATAAACAAAGGCCTAGAAGGCTTTTGTCAGCCTAAAATACTCCCTGTGATTGTGTTTGATAAAATAATAATAATTACAGTGATGGCTGATGCTTGCTACTGAAAACCTGTAATTTCTAACAGCTGTGGCATGATCATGACAGCTACCAGCACATGTAAAATAAAATGTTTCTCTGGACTGAGATTGCCCATATATGTAAATACCCTACTTTACCTGCTTTTGAAAATTAATGGCTTACCTGAAATACTATAGAGATTTATGTATTTTCAAAAGTTTTGCCTTATGAGCTCTTAAGAAATTTTTAAGCCAATGAATTCTTTTAAATAAATTAATAAGCCTTGTCATAATACTGCTTTATTAGATGAAATTGGTTATACTATGGCTCAAATTACACAGATGGTATAAACCTAATATTAACTAAACAGTTATTGAATGGACAGAAATTTGCTCTTTTCCTCAACATAGTACCATCAAGGGACTATGGTAGGAGAGGGGTGGCATATGTGATTTTCATAGTAACCAGCTAGTGTGTTACCAAATTCACATTTCCACTGTCATTACAGTTTATCAAAGGGAACAGAAGATTCTCTGCAGTTCTCTTTAATATTTTGACACATACCACATTATTTAACACCATTTGCTAAATAAATACCAACTACGTGCAAGGAAGACATTGTGCTTGGTCCTAGGGAGAGTAAACAATCAGGTACCCACGACAAAGAACATCTCACTTGTTACAAGTTCATTTGAAATGTAAGATTGGAATAAACATAACTGTAAGGAATGCGGAGGTAACAGTTTGCAGTCTGAGACTGGAAAAGATTGAAAACAAAGAAGTCAGGACTAACGTGGTTGCAAGTGATGATAGAAATCAACTCCGGTTGGTTTAAAACAAGAAATGTGTTTTATTTTCCTGCAGCTATGTGTATATTTGGGGTCAGGGTGGGGAGGGGGATAAGGCTTGCATTGGAAGAGAACAATGTATCTCAGAATTCAAAAAAGGTGTTCATTGCAGACAAACTCAAGAGTGGCCATTACAGATATGGTATTTAGCTGAGGCTTGATGATTTCAAGAGGTAGAAAGGAGAGAGGAGGGAATTCTTGGTGGAAGGAATTGGAGGAGCAAGAATGTGGACATTGGAGACTTCAGGTGAAGGCTGACATTATTCACTTGGGCTGTGGGTAACAGACATATTCTATATACTTCCAATTCAGGGCAGAGTCAGAATTCAGAGGTAAAGCTTGTCTCACAGGTAAATTTGCATCAGAATTTGATTATGTTTCTTTAATATTTTTTCTCCAGGAAATGTCAGCATTATTATATATGTAAATGTAAAATTATGTGTCAATCAGCAAAATGAACTAAATCCTTACTAAGTTGGTGTGAAATCATAAATATGTTTGAAAACAATACTGCATGCTGATTTCTCATAAACAATTTGATATCCCTTCACAGCTCGGATGAAGCTACTTGGCTCTACAGGGAGGTAGAGAAAAAACACAATGTTGTGGCCTCTGGTCCTGAAATAAAAATAGTGGTTTGATTAAATGCCAGTTGGTTGTAAATGATAACCCACATAAACAGTGGGAAGTCATTATGCTTAAGCAGTGAATTCTAATTTAATTTTATGGGTTTTAGAAGAAAATCCCCCAGGCTAGTCAGCAGAAGCTCAGGAATGGTGACTGTGTGGAGTGTTGGAGGGATTGTAGTTCTGGTAGGCCAGTTCTAAGGGTCCTCCCCCTGCAGCAGGTAACTGTCTTCCTAGATTCCTCCCCTCTGTTCTTCTGCTGGGGTCATTTTATTGTTTGATCGTCAATGTATAGATCCCAGATTGACATAAAAGCCATACCACCAATTTTTTGTGTTGGATGTCCATGTGTTTTAGTTATCTATTTCTGTATAAAAAAATTTCTCAAACTTAGTAGCTTTATATTGAATAATTCTGTGTGTGAATATCAGGGCCTGGCTGGGTGATCATTGGGCATCTTAAGCTGTCATCTGGGATCCTTTGGTGATATCCAGCTGGTGTCTTGGCCAGTCTGAAGGAAACAAGATAGTTTAACTTACAAGCCTGGTGTTCTGATGGTGAGAGGTAGAAGGCTGACCTCAACTGGCCCCTCTTTCTCCATGTAGTTGTAGGTCCTCGTTACGTTATCTCTCCAGCAGGATTGTCACCTCTTGTTTGGAGCCTCAGGTCCTCAAGAGACCACAGTGGAAGCTACCAGGCTTCTTAATGGTTAGGTCTGGGGCTGAACTAGCATCACTTCTATATCATGTGTCAAAATAGCCCAGAATGAAGAGGGTAAATAGGCTTGTCCTCATGATAAGAACAGTGTCCAAAAATTTGCAGCCCTCTTTAATCTATATCATGCACAAAATAGGATATCCTAGGAAATGAGTGTTAGAAAAAAAAAATTGTTCATATGTATAGTTAGTTATGTGACCTTTATAGGTCAATGGAAAATTGTCTATGGTCAAACAATTTCTTTACTTTATGGAGTCCTACTGAACAGGTGCTGTCTAGAGCATAAAATCATTGGGTCAAAGACCAGTATAAGAAGTAGTTTCTTCATGGATTTCTCCCTATGAATATTTGGTGTACAAACCTGATATTTAGCTAGTGCCTTGGCCTTCATCCCTTTTGGGACCACGTGGATTGTGCTTGTCCTCTAAGGCAATTCCTCCTCAACTTTTTTGCCCGATATGCACTGCTGGGCTTTTCTCAGACACTAAACTGTATAGCTTATTTGTTGGATGTTGTAGATGTGTATCCCAGGCAACAGATGCAATCTACCCTGTTGTCTTGGCAGCACACACATTTTAAGCACCACATTACTTCTAATCCTGTTAAGATCATCTGTTTTGGCACTGGCTGACAGTAAGTACAATAACGTGTAAAGATGCCTGTTGGCATTGATTTGGCTTTACAGTCAGAGAAGACAAAGAGATTGCCTTTCAGCATTTGATACTGGGGTTGTCAATCTAATATCTACACAAAGACTCATACAGAGATGTGTGTTGTATTAGGCAGGCATCTGGAGCTATATGGCTGGGAGGAAGTTATTAGAAATCAGAACAAATAAGGCAAAATTAGCATGGCTAATTGTGGTGCCAATACAGGTGCAATATTGGTTGACTGCTAGAATGTCACATAGCAACATAATCATACTAATAAAGGAAGAAAAAGTTACATTGACATGGTATGAGGACAGGAAATATCAGAGTGTTTAAATGTCCATTGCTGGGATTGAATTTACAAAATTACTTAATAAAAGCCACCAAGATTATCTTCCAAGTATTTTGCAATGTTAGGGGTCAGGGAAGGAAAGACAAAATAAGAAATGAAAGGCAGTATGCAAATTATGGATTTCACTCTGCTTTTGTGTTTCAATTCCATAAGTATTTATTAACTTTTATACCTGTTGCAATGCTTTTCTGTATTCATATATTCAACAGTATTTACTGAGAACATTGTGCCAGGAGCTAGATACTTGCTGGGAAGCAGAAACAGGCATATTTCCAGCCTCTAAAGAGTTTCTAGACTAGTTAGGAAGATGAGTAAATAAGTAAATGATAATATAATCGAGGTAGTATCATATATTGGGTACCTAAATGCTTATACATATTTTAAAAAACTGCACTTCACAGCATTTACATGATAAACAGTTTGTTTCTTGCTCATTTTACAACTCACCATGGTTATTCCTTATTAGGTACCAACCTGGGTAACTCTCCATGGGCAGCAACTCAGGGATACAAGTACCTTCCATCTTGTGGATCCCTTCTCTTCCAGACCTTCGAGTTTTCTCTGCTTAGATGTTATATGGGGGTAAAGAATGGACAATTGTGTGTAGGAGGGTTTTATGAGTCCGGCTTGGAAATAGCACACCTCATTTCTATCTACATTCTATTGAGACATGAGTTGCATGATTATATATAACTTTAAGGGGAGGACAGAAAGTATAACTTAGAGGAGGAGGAAAATTATTTTCCAGTCTACCAAAACTTGTGAATAAAAGGAACAGCGTACTTTCAGATAAAATGAAGGAAAAAAGTATAAGCTATGATATCATGGAATTTACACTTTTGTTGGTGAAATATACAAATGAGATATTATGACTGCAACGCAACTTAAGACTGAAACATAGAGCATTAGAGAAGGAATCTTTTGCCATTAATGAACCTAATTCCTTTTTGTATATAAAAAAATGGAAGTCCAAATTTTTCCAGTCTGTGAGCATGGGCTATCTTTGCATTTGTTTGTATCTAATTTCTTCCATAAAACTCTTACCATTTTTATGGCAGACTTTTCACTTCCTTGGATAAATTTATTCCTAAGTATTTTTTGATGCTATTGTGATTAAGATGGTTTTCACTATTTTTCAGAGATTTTGTTGATCACTGTTGTATATAAATCCTCCAACTTTACTGAATTCATTGATTAATTCCAGCAGCTTTTTCGCTGACTTTGGGATTTTTCTATAAATAAGGTCCTATCCTCTGAAGAGATAGTTTTACTTCTTTTCCAATTTGGATGCCTTTTATGTCTTTATCTTGCTTGATTGCTCTAGTTTCCTAGTTAGAGTACTTCTAGTACTTCGTTGAGTAAGAGTCACTACTCTTAACTACACTATCACTATAGTGGGTGCTCTTGTTGAAGTACTTGCTAAGGTGATACGGCTAGTTAGCATTAGAGAAGCTTATAATGCTCAGCGCTCTCTCTCTCTCTCTCTCTCTCTCTCTCTCTCACTCTCTCACTCTCTCACTCTCTCACTCTCACTCTCTCACTCTCTCACTCTCACTCTCTCACTCCCTCTCTCTCTGTCACTCTCTCTCACGCATACTCTTATCCACATAGTTGACTCCTATTTACAATCAGAGAACCCAACATAACCAGTTAAAAATGCTACTCCCAGTGCTGAACTTCGTTTGGAAGAATCTGGTCAAAGGGGCCTAAATCCATAGCCAAATCACTGCTCACAACTGGAAATAACTATTTATTAGACAAACCCATACATGAAGCCATATTTTGATTAATTGGCCTGGTGGGTTAGAGCCAAAACTCCTCCAGAAATTCCTAAAACTAATCCACACTCAAATAGGTTTCAGAGCTGTCTTTCTTGGTGGCTTAGCCAATTGTTATCTGGACCTGGAGGCTGACTGATACTTGAGCTCATTGTACTCTCCAGTCCTAATGGTGGGGGATGAAGCCTGGGCTGCTTTAAAGCCACTCTCCCATAGGAAAATTAACAACCTTCTTTATATACTTCATAGGTTGATTTAAAAAACGCTTTTATAGGGGCTCCTAGGTGGCTCAGTTAAGTGTCTGACTCTTGATTTTGGCTCAGATCTCACAGTTCAGGAGATTGACCCCCATGTAGGATGCCATGCTGACAGTGTGGAGCGTGCTTGGGATAGTCTCAGTCTCTCTCTCTCTCTCTCTCTCTCTCTCTCTGTGTGTGTGTGTGTACCCTGCCCACTCATGTGAGTGTGTGCACATGTGCTCTCTCTCACTCAAAAGACATAAATTTAAAGCTTTTATATTATAAAAACCAAAGTTTATCGAATTTCTTTTGTTGTCAGTTTCTGAGGTGAGAGGTAGAAATAATTGGAGATAGGCTACTAGGGACTACCAATTGCTAAACAAATTGGTGCCTGTATCTTGTGCATTCTTTTACTATGTTTTCTGAAAGTGATAAGAATAATATGTAATGTGCATATCAAGGAGATGGAGAATTGAGGATGGATACAGTTTTTATATGAGTTACACGTGGGGTAGCAACGGGGATTTAGATAGCATCTCTCCAGGTATACTTTGCAGATGTCCTGCTTCCTAAAATCCTAGAGTGTCCAATAAAATGCAGATTTATGAGTCATTTATAGGTGGAAGAGTGAAACTCTCAGGCTTTTGACCTGGAAACCTACATGTTAAACAGAATTCCCTTTAGCTTAAAGGATGGCTGCAGGAGAGGGATGGAGAAAAGCCTGAACAATGTTATTGAAATATGTCATCAAATTGCTCTTCTGTGTTTCCTAAAGTAGTATGTCAATTTACAAAGTGAAAAATTTCCCAGTAATTCCAGATTTGGATCTTATGAAAGGCTATCTCTGTACATGATGAGATCAAATATATAACTCATCCTCTCTTCTTTCAGACAACTAGCCAAAAAGAATTGTCTGTAGTGATTGCTGTTAGCTAGAATCAGCTGTCATGGATTGTGTTTGGTATGTCAGGGGTCTTGTGAGAATCAGCTGTCAGGCATGAAATAGAATTGTACAGTTGCTATAGGTCGAAGGAGAGAGGTTTTTTGCTCATGGAATTTTGAGATTGTGTCAAGTGTTGTATAATAGTTAGATTAAACAAAGTTGAGGTTTTTGGGAAGTCTCATTAAAAATCCCAAAAGACTGAAATATCTCTAGATTGAGAAAGATTAATATTGTGAGTAATTTTCCTTATGGTGATTAGGAGATAAACAGTTTTCATGCTAAATCCTGATCTGATTTTTATTAAAGCAATTTGGAGGGACTCATATTTGACACTGAATTTGACTTTCTTGAAATTCTTCTAGGGTCTGGGTAGATGCTAATAGGTTGGTGACGTTGATTTTTTTCATTGATTATAGAGTATACAAAGAGATAAATAAGTACTTTTTGAATCAATAAAGATGCTCAGTAAAGATTGGCATACCATTGGTAATGGGCAGTTGGATGCTGAGACTCTTGCTACTTCTCTTAGCTTGTCTACTCAGGGGTCACAGATTCACCATCCACAGGGTATATTTGGTTTATGGATATATTTAATTTGGAAAGAGAACTCATGAAACTTTTTATTTTTTTTAACTTTATAGTTTATTGTCAGGTTGGTTTCCATATAACACCCAGTGCTCTTCCCCACAGGTGACCTCCACCAAGACCATCACCCCCCATTACCTTTCCCCCTTCCCCTTCCCCCCTCAGTTTGTTTTCAGTATTCAAGAGTCTCTCGTGTTTTGTCTCCCTCCCTCTCCCTAAGTCTTTTTCCTCCTTCCCCTCCCCATGGTCCTCTGTTGGGTTTCTCCTGTTAGACCTATGAGTGCAAACATATGGTATCTGTCCTTCTCCGCCTGACTTATTTCACTTAGGATGACACCCTCAAGGTCCATCCACTTTGCTACGAATGGCCAGATTTCATTCTTTCTTATGGCCATGCAGTATTCCATTGTATAGATGAACCACATCTTCCTAATCTATTCATCAGTTGATGGACATTTAGACTCTTTCCATGATTTGGCTATTGTGGAAAGTGCCGCTACGAACATTGGGGTACATGTGCCCCTATGCATCAGCACTTCTGTATCCCTTGGGTAAATCCCCAGCAGTGCTATTGCTGGGTCATACGGGACTTTTACTGGTAGTTTTTTGAGGAACCTCCACACTGTTTTCCCGAGCGGCTGTACCAGTTTACATTCCCACCAACAGTGTAAGAGGGTACCCGTTTCTCCACATCCTCATCAGCATCTATAGTCTCCCGATTTGTTCATTTTAGCCACTCTGACTGGCGTGAGGTGGTATCTCAGTGTGGTTTTGATTTGTATTTCCCTGATGATGAGTGATGCTGAGCATCGTTTCATGTGTCTGTTGGCCATCTGAATGTCCTCTTTGGAGAAGTGTCTCTTCATGTCTTCTGCCCATTTCTTCACTGGATTATTTGTTTTTCAGGTGTGGAGTTTGGTGAGTACCTTGTAGATTTTGGATACTAGCCCTTTATCCGATA
>CM053578.1:56496266-56575549 GCA_028646485.1 Cryptoprocta ferox
AGTTTTATCCCTTCAGTCCTTCTCAGTTCAATCCATATGGGCGTGCGCGGATTACAGAGCTCCCTGCTCTTCCGCCATCTTGTCCTCTCCCATATTCAGCTCATTTTAAAATGTTCGTCTTTTTCTTGATTTGCAAAAGCTTTTTCTAAATTTAGGCTATTAATCCATTGTCTTTTATATGGTTAAATACTTTTTTAACTCTGTTACAAAACAGTTAAAAAAGTATTTTAACTTTTTCATTTACATTTTTTCATTTACATTTCAGACTTATTGATGTATATGTGTGCGTGTGTGTGTGTGTGTAATCAATAACTGTGAGGGTCTGAGATTTTATCCTACTTGTGAGCTAATAAGTTAGCTCACCAGAATTTCATGGATCCTGGCAGAAGACCTGAGATCTCTGGATGAGAGAAAATGGATAGTTTATTATTCACAGCCATAGCAGTACCAAAATGTCAGCACCCTCAGTTCCCATGGGCAACATGTCCAGGGCCAGGTGATGTTTGCACATGGAGTGGGTTGCATTACAGGATAGTACCCCAAGTTTAGAGCAGGACAATAATTTTAATAGCCAGCAAGAAAATCTGCCCAATATCTGCTTTATAGGAAGCCATTTTCTTTATTATGCCGGACACCAAATGAATATGTCCTATATTTCCCAAAGCTGTTGCTAAATAAATGATTCATAAAAGCTTGTCAGTGCCTCTGCTACCAAGACATGCAGAAATGAGAGACCTATTGAGAATTGTCTCCTGACTGTATATGCCATAAGAAGTTGTAAAATTATATAGTAAAATTTACCATTCTTAAATAGTTTCTTTTTTTTGTTAGACTGAAGAAGTTATTCCCATTTTGGAGAGTGTTATTAAACTGCTGTATTGGAGAATTCCCACACCAGCACTTCTCCAGTGTTTCTTCTGAAGTATTTCAGTAGAAAAGATCTGCCTTGTGAATGAATTTCTAAGTCCCCCATCTTGTCTTTCACATTCAGGCAGATGATTTTTTTTCTATCCAATAAAATACTTGTTTTAATGTGTAAATAATAGTTTTCCCAAATCATTGTGTGTAATTCTTCCAGGAATGTATGCCTTATTCATCTTTTAACTTTGACAATCTGGCACACTACATTCTTTTTTTTTTTTTTAACATAGAATTTATTTATTTATTGAGAGCCCAGCACAGAGCCTGATGTGGGGCTCCATCTCATGACCCTGAGATCATCACCCAAGTTGAAAGCAAGAGTTAGACACTGAACTGACTGAGCCACTCAGGTGCCCCTTCCTTCCTCATAATAATATTAATGTATATTTAGTACCACCTGTTTGCCAGAAATTGTTCCAAGAACTTTATATGTATTCACTTTGCTTTTGCAGTTATCTAAGTTAGGTAGCTATTTTTACCCTTGTTTCACAAATATGAAACTGAGACTCAGAGTCAAGAGTAGTTTGATCAAGATCAAATTCCCAAGTTTGATGATTATAATCACAATTCACCTAAATCCAATAAAGAATTTTTCCTGTTGCTTCATATTCTTGGAAAAAATGGATAGATTTAGTCATACAGTTGATCAGAAGTGATCCTATGCAATACTGACTTTGTGTGTATAACCCATCTAAGAATGTAACGAAAGCTACACATCTTATGTGGGGAAAAGATGCTTGCTTTCTCTCTCTCATATATATATATATATATACACACACACACACACACACACAGTGAGCAGGGGATGGGGAGAGAGAGAATACTAAGCTGGCTCCATTCTGTCAGTGTGGAGCCTGATGTGGGATTTGGACCCACAAACTGTGAGATGATGACCTGAGCCAAAGCCAAGAAGAGTTGGATGGTTAACAAACTGAGCCACCCAGGCACCCCTAACATTAATAGCATCTTTTTTCTTAATTTGTAATGTTTGTTTATTTTTGACACACACACACACACACACACACACACAGCACGAGTGGGAGAGGGCCAGAGAAAGAGGGAGACAAAGAATCCAAAGCAGGCTCCAGGCTCTGAGGGGTCAGCACAGAGCCCGTTGCGGGGCTTGAACTCATGAACCACGAGATCATGGTCTGAGCCAAAGTTGGATGCTCACCCAGGTGCCCCATTAACATCTTAAGCTCACTTAAAATAGTTTCACTTACCCCTTAGTGCTTTTAGAATTTTGGGCTGCAAATATTTTTTTAATTTCTCATTAAATAAAATGGGTAGTGAGAAGAAAAGTAGAGCTTCTCTGGTTGAAGCAAACATGGAATACGGGATTGTTTGGCTTTTCCCTTTGCTATCATGGGAAGCCAGAATGGAATCTGGTTAAGAAGATAAACTCTGGAGTCAGGACACTGGTTTTCAAATCCTGGCTCCATGTGAGAGTTACTTTAAAAATATTTAGCTGGTAAAGATGGGCATAGACCAGTCAGAATGGGCATGACCTATAAACAAGTGATATAGTCAGCTCTGGCTCTATTACTAGGGATGTTTTTGTTCTGTAAAATGAGCATAGCAATAGTCATTATATTGTAAGATTTTTGGAAGAATTAGATGTGGTAATACACATAAGACACTTAGAACACTGGTAGAAAGAGGTATTTGATATTAGCTGTCATCATCATCCTAATACTTGAACTTTCATGGAGTTCCAGAATTTTACGGTTAGAATGTAAAAGCCCTCTGCTTGAGAGAAGACAGGGATATGTACTTGTGATGATCATCAGATGTTTTAAGTATTGAGTCAGTAAATTGTACATCTGTAACTAATATTACACTGTATGTTAACTAGAATTTAAATGGAAACTTTTAAAAAAAATTTTCTAATTTATTTTTGAGAGAGAGAGAAAGAGACAGTGACAGCAACCGCTTGAGCAAGGGAGGGTCAGAGAGAGAGGGAGATACAGAATCCGAAGCAGGCTCCAGGCTCTGAGCTAGCTGTCAGCACAGAACCCGACACGGGGCTGGAACCCACAAACCATGAGATCATGACCTAAACCAAAGCCGGATGGTCAACCAACTGAGCCACCCAGGCGCCCCGTAAATGGAAACTTTAAAAATGACAGGGAAGATCTTGTTAAATTTAGGAATGGTGCTGTCTCTAAAGCATACTATGTGGATGGAAATATTATGGTTCAGAGGAATTTAGAAAAGCTACAAGAAAGGCAGAAACCAATACAATGGCATTCAATAGAGTAAGTACAAAGTTCTGCATTTTTGTTAAGATAAAAAAAAACTGTATATAGAAAGGGGAAAAAATCCCAAGAAATAAGATGAATTCTAGTGAAAAATACTCCAGTATTTTAGCTAGCAAAAGTGATGGCATCTTTTCAAATGGGGAAAAAGTTTTCTTTTGCTTATACATATATACATATATGCACAATATTGCATGTAATTCCAGGGGGTTGTTTTAACACAGATGTGATGTTGCCTCCAACTGTGGTTAAAGGCTGTTACTTACAATGTCCATATGACATCTATAATATAGTGAGTTCCAGGCATCAGACTGTAGAGAAAGACCCATGGATATATTGAGATTTGTTCAGAGGGAAATGTGACCAGGAGGGTGAATAATAAAGGGTCTCAAAGCCGGGAAAGGTAACGAGAAGTGTTTTGCCTAGTGAGGTTGATGTCTAAGGGGAATGCTGGTGGTGCTGGTGGTGATTTTTCAGATGCCTGGTGACCCTAACATGGAAGAGCTCACTGTGCTCTGTCAGGAAGGAATAGAACCATTTGGTGACATTCACAGAAAGGCAAAGGTCAGCTCCACATGAAAGATGCCTAAAGTAGACCTGCCTGTCCCCACAGAAGATTTTTATTTTTCAATGGTTGTATTCAAATATGGTATAGGAATTGGGTAAATAATGCCATAAAGGGAATTTTGTCATTGGTGAGAAATTCATAATCTCTTGATTTCCTTTCTAAAAATCTTTAAATTTATGACTTCAAACTATGATACAAATTGGTTATGAAGGATGACTGGAAGAAGGAAGAAAAAGTATGGAAGCACAATAACAAGTTACTCCAGAGAGAAGAACATAATTCTTATGTTATCTCAACATAAGAATTTTCTAAGAACTAGAATTGTAAAAGAACAGAATAGACTGCTTTCTGAAGAAGTAAGCTTCTACATTCGGAGGCAATCACTGGATAAAATAGTGACGTATCTTAGCAAGTATAGTACTCAGAAAATTGTATTCTGTTGAATTATCACTTGTAAGGAATGTTGTTAGGAGGACTCTTGAATTATTGGAAGAGGTACTAGATGAATTCTAAGTCTTCCAATTCTAACATTTTGTTATTTGGATTGTTTCTGTTGGTCTTGTATCAAAGTGTTTTCCTTACTTGATCCATACTGAATTTTCTGAAAGCCCACTTGAGAAGCATATCTATTTACTAAAACCAAATCAATATTCTGTGAACCAAACATAATTGTGGTCTCAGAAGTTCTTTATTGCTTTTACCAAGTTGCTCAGTTTATTTTGATTTTATTATTTATAAATTTCAGTGATGTTTGATTATTCTTAGAGGAGAAAGATTTTCCTCTTTTAAAAATGTTAAATAGGGCCAAAACCATACACATGAAGAGAAAAATAAAGATCACTTTCCTATATTATTTTCCTGGGGCTACCGAAACAAGTGATCTCAAATTGGTGAGTTAAAACAACAAATCTATTCTCTCACAGTTCTTTAGACCGGAAATACAAAGTCAGGGTTGTCAGTAGGGCTTTGTTTCTATGAAGGCTCTAGAGAGAATTCTTCCTTGTTTCTTCCTAGCTTTTGGTAGCTCCCAGCAATCTTTGCTATTCATTGGTTTGTAGCTGTGTTGACCCAATTTGTCTCTTGATATGGCCTTCTTCTCTGTGTGTCTTTGGGTGTCATTACTTAAAAGGACACTAGTCATTGGGTTTAAGGCCCACCCTAATCCAGTATGACCTCTCTTAACTAATTACCTGTGCCAAGTATGGTCACATTCTGTGGCACCAGGTGGATGTGAATTTTGAGGGGACATTATTCAATCTACTGTATCTCCTATTTCTGTTGATATTTTGATGCACTTTTCATTTTTGTGTTCATATCTATTATGAAACTGGGATCTTGGTACACATATTACTTTATACCTGCTTACTTCATTTGATACTGTGAACATTGTCTTGTGGCATTAACTATTTCCCTATCTTTTACATTTCCAGCTTACCAAATAAATTCAACCAACATTATTTTGTCCCCTCCTTTTTGCCATTATAAATCTGCGAAGAACTTCATTGTATACAAATCTTTGTAATTATCAGTGATTGTTTCCACAATGTGTGAGACTCTGTGGTAGATAGGGAATTGCATGGTCCAAGGGTATATTTTTTTCCCAAGATGTTTAATAGTATTTGGCTTACACCATTTGATACTCTGAATGGCAGAACACCTTTTTGGAAAGAATGAACTTAGTTCTAGGAAAAATGTTATTAAATGTTCAACATGTTATCTGCTCGATATATATTTAATATTAATGTTAAGGGCAGGTTATATTCCAGATTATATCTTGAAATTCCAATATTGTGTTTTGGGAAAATATTACATATGAATGATTGGGAAGGACTGCTTCCTTTCTGTTTTCTCTAACTGCACTCATTTTCACTTGTGTGTGGTTTTCATTAGCTGTAAGGGTAGATTCTAAGGAGGCTAAGGAGAGCAGAGCTTCGAGCAAGTGGAGAACACAAGGTGCCTAAAGTTTTTAAGGCTTTCTTTCCATGCTGATTTGAAAGCTAGACTTGACCTGATGTATGTACTAATATCTTGAAAGACTCATCAAAGTCATTATTTATATCAAAAATATGGGAGAAATTCTAGAGCAATTTAAACTCTTTAAAACTTTTTTTAGTGTTTTTTTTTTGTAAAAAAAACTCACTTAAATCTATTCTGATGGGGGTCATACACTTAGATGCTTAGAAAGGTAGGTGATAAAATCAGCAAAACTGATACATTAAAATCACCATACATCCTAAAAACAACAGTCTGAAAATAATGCTCTAGCATGCCTTCTCGAAGGGATCATACTTCTCTCACTTCTAAGATTTTGCTATTTGTGAAAACTTAGCCTGGGGTTACCAGATTGTGTAAGTTTTTTTTCCAAGAAAAATACTTTTCTGTGAAATATTCCAAAATTTAATTACAGATAAATTAAAACTGTAATAAAAAACCATACAAGGCAAAAATTTGTAGAGAAAATTTGTCTTGACAGCACCAGCCTATGACTTTGGGTGTGAATTTTGACTTGTTTCTTAAGAGCATCTACTCTTCTGCTAAATTGGCTGTTCTATTTTTTTTGTAGCTAGAGTTTGGGTTGCTACCTCTTACTTTTAACTCACCCAAGGACACTTAGCATGGATGTAAACAAACAAACAAAAACCCAGAAATGCAACAACAAGAATTTTGTATGCTTTCCAGATATGTTAGCGCATTGCTGGTTAACCTTAAAATTGTAATGTCAACTTAAATCCCCTTTTTTGGCAGTCAATCAATTCTTTTTATCTTTCAAGCATCTCAAAAGGTCAAATGGAGAATTTTACTCTCTGTACATAAAAACACTAATCTTCCTGAAATAAGATATGGAGATACAGTTATTGGTTAGTAATTTAAGACATAAAGAAAATCAGGATATCATTTGCAAAGAACAATTTGGGCAGCCCATATCTAAAGTACTTGATTTAAATATTTTATGTATTAAAAAACTTATTATTTTAGTATTTGAATTTCCTTGTATAAAAATTTAGATAATACTACCTTAAATGTGTCTAGTTTGTAATTTTGTAGATAAAATTTGTACAAATAAAAATTTTCCCAAAGTGATCTAAATTATAAGGTCTGTGGTTGCCACTCAAATAAGGAAGAGCATTAATATTCATTATGGTATATTAAAGAAACTATTGGGATTAAGTTGACAGCATTTATGTAAAGTTATATTAAAATGGCTTTTCAATAATTCTGCTATACAATGCCATTTCTATGATATGGATCATAAGATCCTAAAATTTCGTTCTTTACTATTTGCTCATATAAAGTTGACAATTTAATTGAGTGTCTTCAGTATGTCCTATGTCAGTCACAATATTTACAACCTAGTTTTCTTGTGCCAGTTTAATTGTCACGTGAAACAAATTGATGTATTTCTGCCTAAAACTGATTCTTTTGTAATGGCCAATCACAACTTGATTTTCCATAGAGAGTCTCCTTATTTCTTGATTCAGCCAAGATACAAAGAGGTATTGACTAGAAAAATGACTTGAGCTCCAAACTTGTAATGGAACAAGGGAGAACTTAAAGGAAAATATTGACAGAAAAAGGTGTTAAAAAATTCACACTTCTGTTGCTCTGTCATACTAGTGGTTTCCCAAAGAGGGTCTGTGTGCAATAGATAAGAAATTTTAAGAAGAGAAAAATAAGTATGACCTATATAAGTTGATGACTTTATTGCTCTGCAGAAGTGATAATACTGTCTTCCAGATTGGGTTATTTTGGGGGAAAGACTAACCATGCAGATATTTTAATTTGGACTTTAGAGTTCTCATAGCTATCTAACTAGTGGCCCATCTTAAATGATATAAAGAAATGGCTTTGCCTGAAAAATTTTAAATACTTAAAATTTTAATATAATGGCACTGGCCTGATAGAAATCAATACAATGTGTTAGCATCTTCAAGTTAGGAAGGTATAGGAATCTTTCCAGGAATGATCCATATTAATCATACTATGTTGGATAAATACTGGAAGTAGTCAAATGAGTTTTAGGACAGTCCAGATCTATATATCTACATAGAACTAGCTTGCTATTTTAGAACACAGAGCAAGTTGATTTTTCATCAATTAAGGAGAAGTCAAATATATGCATTTTCAAATACCCAGAAACTGTGGGCTTGAGTGTGTGTGTGTGTGTGTGTGTGTGTGTGTGTGTAACAGAATATGTCTATGTTTTGTAGGTTAGGTTTGAAACTAAAGATGACTCAGACTGCTTTTCCAAACTGCTTTATTGAAATAGAAATTGTATACCATAAAATTCAGGCTTTTGAGGTGTATAACTTAGTCACAGAATTATATAACCATCATAACTGACTGATTTCAGAACATTTCATCATGCGTTAATAGTCCTTACCCATTCCTGCTCCCCCACTCCCTGTCAACCACTAATTTACGTTCTCTTCGTATGGATTTGCCCATTCTGAAAATTTCATATAAAAGGAATTATACAATATGTAGCCATTTTTGCCTGACTTCTTTCATTTAGCCTAATGTCTTCAACATTCATCCATTTTATATAGCATGTATCAGTACTTAATTTCTTTTATGACTTAATAATGCCAGATTTATGGATATACCATTTTATTTATCCATTCATGAGTCGATAGACATTTCAGTTGTTTCTACCTTTGACCATTGTGAATTATGTTTCTGTGAATGTTCATGAGCAGGTTTTTGTGTGGAGACTTTGAATTGTCTTGGATATATACCTAGGAGTAGAAGTTCTAGGTCATAGCTACTTTTTGTTCAACATCTTAAATAACTGCCAAACTGTTTTCCAAACATTTATAGCAGTATATAAAGGTTCCAATTTCTCCACAGTCTCACTAATACTGGTGGGATTCACTATCTTCTGTATAGTACCCATTCTAGTGAGTGTGAAGGTTTTTTTTGTTTTGGTTTGGTTTTTTTGCATTTCCCCAGTGACTAATGATGTTGAATTTTTTTCTTTCATGTGCTCATAGGAGACCTGTCTATTTAAATCCTTTGCCTATCTTTTAATTGGGTTATTTGCCTTTTTAAAACTTGTGCTGTAGAAGTTCTTTCTATTTTGTGGACAAACGTTCATTATCTGACATGATTTGAAAAAAAATTCACTTACATGAAGATGTCCATTGAAGCACATTGAAGTTAATTTTTTTTTTCAGAGCACATGACTAATGATCCTCAATACTCTCTGAGAATCAAGGGAAAAGCAATAATAGATTTTTTAAAGACCCACATCTGAAAATGCTGAGTGGAACGGGAAGGAAGTTAACAGTCTAGAATAGTGCTTTGCACATAGTTTGTTACATTGAAATGATTTGAGGTTGAGGATCTTAATATTTTTGAGACACGATAAAACCCAACTTAAACTTGAAGAAGATTTAAACAATGCCTTTAATTAGCTTCTATTAAGTCACCTTGTTTTCTTCTGAGAAACACCCCCATATTTGAAAAATCATTTTTTAATCCATTTGTGTAGCTTTATGTGACATACTTAGTCCTACTGATATACTTTCAAATATAGATTATAGTAAATTACAAATTTTCTTACTGATTATTTGAAATATTGATATATTAGAAGGATTGAAATACTGTCATGTATATGAAAAAAAAAACTCAAGTGTTTAGTGGACAAGTCAGCTTTAAAACAATCTACTTAGATCTTTTCTGAAATGTGCTGAAAACTATTTAAGATGGGTAAACTTTTTTATATCTCTTTTTACAATCTCAAATCTTAGAATTAAGCAGTTTAAACCAGATAGAACATAAGTGATGTTAATACTACAGGAGCATCTTGTGATCTTGAAACTGACTTCATTTCGCTCCTTTTAAATGGAAACAGCATTATCATGGAGAATCCTTGACTTAGTTCTAAGAGCTTGACCTTGCTTCGTTCTTGAGATCATGCCCTACAAGCTTGATACTTTCAAGAACCTCTCCTATGTGGAGATACAGATAGAAACCCTATTAATGCTCACCAAGGACTGTGGAGTGCTTTCACAGTCACTGAGCCACATTCTTCCAGTAGGTAAACTACCTGGGACATCTTTGCATTAAATATGTGTTTTTCCAAGCCACAAGGGTTAACATTTAGTATAAGAATTGAAATTTTTGAAGTGAAATTGTAATGGCTTGAAATAATAGCAAAAATCAGGCACTGTTTAATGAAATTAATCTGTTCAATAAGAATTTATTTAATCTTTATTTTATACCAGGTCCTGGTCCTTTTATATAATGTACTAAAAAGATCTCTTAGTCTTTGCATATCCCTCAAAAGGTATTAAGTCCATTTTGCTGATGAAAAATCTGGGTCTCTGAGAGGATAACTGATTTTTACTCTTCTTCCATTTATGAGCATTGAACACAATGCCTGTTTTTTTCTTTTATGGCATCCTCACTCCTGATAAGGAGAGAATTTTATGTGTTTGCAAAAATACCTAAAATGTCCTCAGGAGACAAATGAAAGATCTAATCCAGGGTGCTCAATCTTCACTGTTGGCAACATTGGTAGTGCAGTCTGAAGCTGTCTATGATGAGTCCAGTAGTTTAACTACTTTACATAGTAGACAGAATTGATTAGTTCCATTGTCTGTGTTGCCCTTTGTCAGCAGTTTATTTCCTACTATTTCTCACGTTCACAGTTCCCATATACTTCACAAAAGTTCAAAGAGCAAAAGAGTTGAATGACTAATAAGTAAATACTGATGTTATGTCACTCTTTTTGATGTAGTATCTCAATGTTGGGTTTTTCCCCCCCAATAGCTACATTTTTTTTCCTTGTGGTGAGAACTTTTAAGATCTACTCTCAGCAACTTTAAAATACACATTACAGTATTGATAGTCATGATTCTGACATTATATCTCAGGAATATATAACTGAAAATTTGGACCTTTTGACCATTTTCATGAATTTTCCCCACTCCGCCACCTCTGGAGACCACTAATCTGTTCTCTGTATAGAAGTTTGAGTTTTGGGGCACCTGGGTGGCTCAGTCAGTTAAGCTTCCAACTTCTGCTCAGGCCATGATCTCACAGTTCATGAGTTGGAGCCCTGTGTTGGGCTCTTGCTGCTTGCCTGGAGCCTGGAGCCTGCTTTGGATTCTGTCTCCCTCTCTCTCTCTCTCTCTCTCTCTGCCCCTCCCCCACTCATGGTCTGTCTCTGTCTCAAAAATGAATAAATTTAAAAAAAATTTTTAAAGTTCGATTTTTTTTGATACCATGTGTAAGTGAGAACATACAGCACTTGTCATTCTCTAACTTATTTCACTTAACTTAATACCCTCAATGTTCATGGCAGAATTCACCAGTGAAACCATGTGTTCCTGGACTTTTGTTTCTTGGGAGTCTTTTGATTACCAATTTTTATTACTAGTAAGTAATTGGTCTGTTCAGATTTTCTACTTTGTCATTCAGTTTTGGATGATTGTATGTTTCTAGAAATTTATCCATTTCTTCTAGGTTGTCCAATTTGTTGACATGCAATTTTTTGGTAGTAGTCTCTTAAAATCCTTGGTATTTCTGTGATGTCAGTTGTTAACTTCTCTTTCGTATCTAATTCTAGTCCTTTTTTTTTCCCCTGATGAGTCCAGCTAAAAGTTTCTGTTTTATTTTTTCAAAGACCCAGCTCTTGGTTTAATTAATATTTTCTCTTTTTTTGTCTTTTTTAAATTTTGCTCTGATCTTCTTTTAAATTTTTTATTTTTTTAAAATATTTTATTTTAGAGAGAATATGAGCGGGAGAGGGCAGAGTAGAGGGAGAGGGAGAATCTGAAACAGGCTCCAGGCTCTGAGGTGTCAGCACAGAGCCCGACATGGGGCTTGAACTTGTGAACCATAAGATCATCACCTGAGCCAAAGGCTTAAATGACTGAGCCACTCAGGCACCCCTTTCCTCTGATCTTTATGTCCATTTTACTAACTTTGGCCTTCATTTTTCTATTTCTAATTTAAGTGTAAGATTAGATTGTTTGAGATTTTTCTTGTCTCTTGAGGTAAGCCTGTATTCCTATAAACTTCCCTCTTACAACTGTTTTTGCTGCATCCCAAAGATTTTGGACTATTGTGTTTTCATTTTTAATAGTCTCTATGTATGTGTGTGTACACACACACACACACACTACTTTTTGATTTGTTCACCAATTGGTTGTTAAGTTTCAGGTTTTTTAGCATGTCTCTGTTCATGGGTTTTTTTTTTCCAGCTTTTTTTTCTTGTAATTTCTAGTTTCATACCATTGTGATCAGAAAATATGATTGATATGATTGCAATCTTGTTAAATTTGAGAGTTGTTTTATAGCCTAATATGTGATTTATTCTGGAAAAGGTTTCAGGTACACTTGAAAAGAAAATGTATTCTGTTTTTGAATGGAATGTATATATCTCATAAGTTCTCTGATCTAATGTGTCATTCAGTGCTACTGCTCCTTATTGATTTTTTTTTCTTTTTTTTGGTCTGGATGATCTCTTTATGAATGTAAATAGGTGTTAAGTTTTCTATTTTTGCATTGCTGTTAATTTCTCCTTTTATGTCTGTTAATACTTGCGTTATGAATTTAAGTGCTTCTTATAGTGGGTGCGTAAATATTTACAATTATTAAGTTATCCTGTTAGATTGATCGTTTTATCAGTCATCATTTAATGCATTTCTTTATCTTTTGTGTTTGTTTTAAAGTCTGTTTTGTCTGATACAAGTATTACTACCCCAGCTTATTTTTTTTCCACTTCTATTTTCGTAGAGTATCTTTTTCCATCTCTCTACTTTCAGTCTGTATGTGTTTTTAGGTCTGAAGTGAGTCTCTTGTAGGCAGCAAATAGATGGGTCTTGTTTGTTTTATCCATTCAGTCACCTTGTGTCTTTTGATTGTAACATTTAGACCATTTACCTTTAAAGAAATTACTTGTAGGTATGTACTTACTACAATTTTGTTAATTGGTTTTTGGTTGTTTTTATACTTCCCTGTTTCTTGTCTTGCTCTCTTTCCTTGTGATTGACTTTCTTTAGTGTTCCACTTGGATTCCTTTTTTTTTTTTTTTTTTTTTTTTGATAACTATTACAGGTTTTTGGTTTGGGGATACTGTGAGGTTCACATATAACGTTGTTAAGTATGTAACAGTTTATATAAATTGATGGTCTCAAGTTAAAACACATTCTAAAAGAACTTCATTTTTACTCTCCCATCCTCAACATTTTATGTTTATATTGTCATATTTTACATCTTTTTATTTTGTGAATCTCCTTAATGAATTTTTTAAATAGGATTTTACTACCTTGGTCTTTGAACTTTCATACCAGCTTTATAAGTGATTAATCTACCACTTTTACTATATGCTTGCTTTTACTAGTGTTTTACTAGTGATTTTCTTTCATAACTTTCTTCTAATTATGTGCTTTTCCTTTTCACTTAAAGAAGTCCCCTTACCATTTCTTATGGGGCTGGTTTAGTACTCTTTTATTTGTCTAGGAAATTCTTTATCTCTTTATCAGTTGTGAAGGATAGTCTTACTTTTTTTAACACTTGCTTTTTTTTTTTGTCTTAAACAGCCCATCTGTTTTTACATGTTGTCTGCTTTATCTATTAACAACTTAAGCATATTAATCATATTTTTAAAATCTTAGTCTGATCATCCCAACATCTCTGATTCTGATGATTTTTCATCTTTTAAATGTTGTGGAGTTTTGTTTTTTTGTATTCTTTTGTTTTGCATTTTGATCTGCCTTGTGATTTTTTTCTTGATAGCTGGACATGAAGTAATGGGGAAAATAAACTGCTATAAATAGGCCTTTACTAATGTGGTGATGAGGTGGAGTGGTAGGGGAAGAAATCTACAGTCTTCAATTAGGACAGTTTTTTAATGAGCCTGTGCCTCTAAATTGTGTTTTTACAAGTGTTTCTCCATTTCTTTTCTACTTAGTTGGAACAAGATGGCTATAGACAACTTTGGGTATTTTCCTTCAGCCCAGTTAGGCTCTGTTAATGATCTAGCAGATTAGGTTCTGATTAACTAGTTTCCCCTGAGGGCAGGCCTTGTTAAGAAGAACAGAGTGCTCTGATATATTTCATAATTGTTCCTTTTCCCTTCCCCCTTTTCTAAGTGGGAGGGGATTTTTCTCTGGTATTTATGAGAATCTGGTAGAGCCCCTGAAGCAAGATTTCACAATATTGTGGATGCCCCCTTGTGACTGGTTCCTCCTAGAGTTTTTAACTCTGAGACTTGTCCACACTGAGCCTCTACCAATTTGTCAGTAACATTTCAAGTTTTCCTATCCCAGCACTGGTTCCTGTGGTGGCTTCTACTTGTCAGTCTGTTCTGGTAAGCCAATTATTTCTATATTCACCTGTCCATCTCTCTAATCTTGGAGGCAGCGATGTTCCCTGAGTCCTGCCTCTCTTAGGTCCTAAGAGAGTTTTTGATTTTTTCATTCTGTTCAACTTTTTACTTTTGGTAAGGATGGAGTGGTGACTTCCAGCCCCTTAGAGAACTAGACGTTGGAAGCTTCTCTATAGTAAGGTTTGAATTCAAGAAATGTAAGTCCTTCAGCTTCATTACTTTAATCAGGATGATTTTGGCTACCCTTGGCCTTGACTTTCCATTTGAATTCTAGGCTCAGCTTGTTAATTTTTACAAATAAGCCTGATGGGGATTGTGTAGAATCTATAGATACATTTGGTGAATATTGTCATCTTAATTAGTATAATTTGATCCATGAAAATGGGATATATTTCCACTCATTTAGGTCTTTGATACTTACCAGTATTTTTCTGCTGTTACTGAGATGGTCATATATTTTTGTCCCTGATTCCACTGATTGATTTTGCTAATGCCCAATCTTGCCTTCCTGGAATAAATCCAATTTGGTCATCATGTGTAATTATTTTTTATGTTTCTGTATTTGGTTTGCTAGTATTTTGTGGAGAATCACTATAGTAATATTCATAAAACATATTGGTCTATAGTTTTTTCTCTTGTGATGTGTTTTTTTAATCAGTGTAATACTAGCCTTATAAAGTGAGTTGGAAAGTTTTCCTTTATCTTCTGTTTTTCTGAAGAATTGATGACAAATTGTTAATTTTTCTCTAAATATTTGGTGGAATACCAGTAAAGCCATCTAGGACTGGGCTCTCCTTTGTAGGAAGTTTTTGTTGTTTGTTGTAGATTCTGGGTCTGGAGTTCTCTCTTGTCCAGCAAGAGAGTGAGACGGGATTGAAAATGCGAGAGAGGCTTATGTCTGCAAGGAGACAAGAGCCCCAAGTAAGGGTCCTTGCTCCATTTTTATTAGGATCAAAAGGCTTGTAAGTGTGATGGGCGTGCACAGAGAGACAATGAAACCATGAACATTAACTCACCAGGCGTGGGGAGAAGGGAGGTTTGGAGATATTCAGTGTTAGGGGTTTGGGTCAATATAAAACAAGATTCTGGTGCTGGGTGGAAGGTTGTTTACAGAAAACATGAGGCCTCACCTCTGTTTACCTAAACTGGCCTAGGGGATAAGAAAGACGGAGCATGCTACCTCAGGGTCAACAAGGCATTTTTCTTTTGCTAATGAGCTCTGCTTTGGGCTCTTTCTCTCTCTCTGGTCTATAGTTCTATTTACCTATTTACCTAATTTGGTCCTTCCTTCCTGTGAAAGCAGCTTTCAGCTATTGTTCTATAGCTTTGTCCAATACTGGGGGCCTTTGCCTCATTTACTTAATCTTATTTACCTAATCTTGTTTACCCTAATTTGGGTATGTTCATCCTTTGACTTTCTAATTCAGTATGCCTTGTTAACCCATCAGTGCAGGCTCTGGTAATTCCTAAATTTATTCCCCACAATTGTTACTGTTACCATTACTTAAACTTTTTACTTGTTAAAGGTCTATTGGGATTTTCTTTCCTCTTGAGTCAGTTTCAGTACCTTTGCTTTAGTAGCAAATAGTAGGTTATCTGATGTTGGCATACAATTAGTCATTGTATTTCCTTGTAGACCATTTTAAAGTCAATAGAAATAACCCTTCTTTCATTTCTGATTTTAGTAATTTGAATCTTAAGCCTCCTCTGTACCCTGTAAGTCCATAGGCAGGTCTAAATATTTGTCAGTTTTGTTCATCTTTTCAAAAAGAAACAACTTTTGTTTTTGTTGGTTTTCTGTGTTTCTATTCTCTATGTCAAATATATCTACTGGGATTTTTACTCCTTTTTTCTTGCTTTAGATTTAGTTTGCTGTGTTTTCTCTAGAGTTTTAGGATGTAAGTTTAGGTTATTGATTTGAATTTTCTTCTTCCTCTTTTCTTCAACAGTTGCAACTCAGTCATTTTTATTGCTACTAAAAGACTGTGTCACAAAAATTTCCTGGTAGATCCGGGAGAAAGTGCTATTTACACTAAACGATGAAATAGTTTGTCTTGGTTAATATGATTATATAGGAAAAATACAAAATAAGCACTATCGAAGTCATAAAATTGGCTGATTGCATCGGCTTCCACACTGCTCCTTTAGGTAACACACATACAATGGAAAATTACCTGTTTTCTCCCATACTATTTATGGTATTGGCAGTTTCATACCAAAAACAAGAGAAAATAATGATTTTTGAAAAAATAATTACTTTAGTAAATAAATTTAACATGTGAGTCTGTTGGCCAGCAAAGCTCACATGATCCTAAGCATTTATATTAAAACTTTGTCTTTTCATGGCTTTATTATTTTTTCCTGTTTAAAAAAAATAAAGATTATACTGAATCAGTATCAAAAATTGTGCAAGGACAAAATATTTGAATATGCTTTCCTTCATATTTATCATGTGTATATGTACAGCAAGTGCAAATGATTTTAAAAATAAAACTTATTGCATTAACTAGGACTTGAAGTGGCCTCAATGTACATACTCAAATTTTTAATATTTAAATAACTGAAAGCATAATAATTATAATCTAAAAAGGAGGAGTTGAGGAACTTGTAGTAATAAGTTCTATAGTAATAAGGCTATACTAATAAAAGGATGGAGTACAATTTCTCAGGTATGCCGTATTTATGATATCAACATATTTGAGAATCAAATATGGAGTATCAATTAATGGAATAAAGGACAAATCTAAAGATTTGAAAGTGACATGGAATAGAAAAACAATAATAGGTATTTCAAATAGTTTTGATTTAAATTCTAACAAAACTAACGAGGTTATTTGTGAGGATAATAATGATTTTTCACAAAGGAATGATAACATGTACAATGAAATGCAACCTCATAGATGTGTCAGTTTTGCAATCAAAAGATGATTTTCAAAATTTGTATTTTCCTTTAACTTTTGTACAGTAAAGCTGGCATTGGCTTTCTAAATTTTTGATGAATTGCAAGATAACACATATTCATAAGGAAAAAGAGTTGTTGAGTGTGTGTGTAATTCAGTAGCCAGCAGACGAGTTCACAGAGTTACCTACAATTGCTGGCGCTCTCCCAAGTGAAGAGGGGATTAATAAATGGAAATGAAGGAAGGTATGTACAGAACACTGAATGTGAGGTAGATATACTCATGAAACTACAGGAACACACAATGTATATAAAACTCAGTTTACATGTTCTTTTCTACTACAAGCATTTGTAGCTATAAATCTTCTAAGCATTACTTGAGTTATTTACCATCTGTATGGCAGGTTTGTTTCATTTTCATTCATATCTAAATATCTTCTAATTTCTCTTGTGATTTCATCTTTGAATCATTTATCTAGGAGTATGTTATTTGATTTCAAAATATATGCGAAGTCTCAAATTTCTTTTGGTTATTGATTTCTCCTTTCATCCATGTGGTCAAGAACATTTTTGTTGTGACTTCGAACATTTAGAATGTATTGAGGCCTATTTTAATGGCCTAATAAATGGTCTGTCCTTCTAGAAAATGGTCTATGTGCGCTTGATAAAAAAATGTGTATTCTGTTTTTCAGTAGAGTGTTTCATAAATGTCAGTTTTAATTGGTTTACAGTGCTTTTGAACTCATCTATTCCTTGTTCCTTCTAATAAAAACATGTAATAGAAGAAGTATTGAAAGTGGTGTATTGAAGTGTCCAACTATGCCTATTGAATTGTCCATTTCCTCAATTCTGTATTTGTTTTATACATTTTGAGACTCTATTGTTAGGTGCATATTTGGTTACATTATGCCTCCTCGTATATTGACCCTTTTATCATTATGAAATAATAATTTTATCTAGAATTTTAATCTTAAGGTATATTTTGTCTATTAATGTAGCCATTTTAGCGCTCCCATCACTATTGGCATGGCATGTCTTCCTTATAATTTCAACCTATTTGTATCTTTTAAAGTGTCTCTTTTAACAGAGTATAGTTGAATAATATTTTTTATCCACTTTGCTAATTTGCTCCTTGATCTCTGTATGCCCTGTCTTTTTTCCTCCATCTGTGCCTCCAGTTTAAATGTTAAATAAATATTTTCCAATATATCATTTCAATTTCTTTGTTTTTTTTAAAAACTTTTATTTTCTTAGTGGTTGCCCTGGGGACTACAGTTAATGTGTTAACTATAATCTAGTTAAAATTAATACCTGCTTAATTTCAGTTGTCTACAGAAACTTCAATTGTCTACATTCCCTTCACCCTTTGTGCTATTGTCTTATTTATACCTTACAGTTTTTTGTACATTACATCGTTGTACATCACAAACATCAATACAGTTTTATAATTGGTATATTCAGTTGCCATTAAATAAGGTAAGAATAGAACAAAAAATACACTTACTGTCTTTTGTCTTTAAACTTACATAGTTACATTTTACTATGCTAGTATTTCTTCTTATAGCTTCAGGTTTCTCTAATGTCCTTTCAGTTCAGTCTGAAGGCCTCCCTATATTATTTCTTGTGAGACAGGTCTACTAGCAGTGAATTCTTAGGTTTTATTCACCTATTTTTATTAACTTCATTTTTGAAGGGTAGTTTTGCTCAATATAGAATTCTTGGTTTCAGCACTTTACAAATGCCATGCCACTTCTGTCTGGACTCCCTAGTTTAAAATGAGAAATTACTCATCTTAATATGGATCCTGTGTCCACGATTAGTCATGTCTTTCTTGTTGAATTCAAGATTTTCTTTGTCCTTAACTTTCAAAAGTTGATGATGCATCTAGGTGTGGACCTTTTTTTACTTTATCCTACTTGAAGTTTATTGAGTTTCTTGGATAGGTAAACTCATATTTTCCATCAAGTTTGGGAAGTTTTATGTTAGTATTCAAGTATTTTTTTTTGTTTTTTAAATGCATGTTTATTTCGAGAGAGAGAGAGAGAGAGAGAGAGAGAGAGCGAGCGAGCGTACACATGCCGGGGAAGGGCAGAGAGAGAGGGAGAGGGAGAGACAGACAATGCCAAGCAGGCTCCATGCTTAGTTCAGAGCCTGACACAGGGCTTTATCTCATAACAGTGAGATCATGACCTGAGCTGAAATCAAGAGTCAGACACTTAACCAACTGAGCCACCCAGGTGCCCCAGTTTTGAAGTATTCTTTATGCTCCTTTCTTTTCTCAGTGACTCTGATTTTGCGAATGTTGTCCCACAACTCTTTGAGTCTTTGTTCACTTTTCTTCTTGTTTTCTAAGAGCGAGGGGTCTCATTTGACCTAATTTCGAGTTTGCTGATTGTTTCTTCTGCCAGCTCATATCTGCTGTTGATCCTCTCTAGTAGTTTTATTTTAGCCATTACTTTTTAATTCTAGTTTTTCCATTTTTTTAAAGAAATTTTAATGTTAATTTATTTTTGAGAGAGACAGAGCGCAAGCAGGGGAGGGGCAGAGAGAGAAGGAGACACAGAATCTGCAGCAGGCTCCAGGCTCTGAGCTGTCAGCACAGAGCCTGATGCGGGGATTGAACTCACAGACTGTGAGATCATGACCTGAGCCGAGGTCAGATGCTGAACTGACTGAGCCACCCAGGCGCCCCTAGTTTTTCTATTTTTTAAATGTATATCTCTTTATTATTTTCTATTTGGTGAGAACTCTCAAATTTCTCTTTATTCTTTAGTGATAGTTTCCCTTAGTTCCTTGAACATATTTATAATAGTTGATTTAAGTGTCTATTTCCAACATCTAGGCTTCCTCAGGAACAGTTTCTATTAAATTCTTATGTGTATGGGATATACATTACTGCTTCACTGCCTATCTTATGATTTTTGTTGCTGTTGTTGGACACTGGACATCTTTAATATATGCATTTACTCCAGAAATCATAGCCCTCCTTCGCGAGTTTTGCTATTTGTTTGTCCTGAACTAATTTTACACAACTTTCAATGATTGTTTTAGATAAATATCCCCAAAGAAAGGGTTCTTCTCACTAAGCAAGTTTTGAGTCCGGTCAAATAAATACAATTCATGTGTGCACTGGTTTTCAGAGAGCTGGCAGAGAAGTCAACTGACAGTTATCTGGGAATGGGGCTGCTTGGGAAGCTCTAAATCCATTCTTTCCCAACAAATCTCTACTGGGCTGATGTTTTTCGCAGTAGATTGGAAGGTTGTCAGTTTTCATGGATTACACAGAGGTAGTTAGATGAAAACAAGGAAACTTAATAATACCACAAAGCAAACACAAAAACAAAAAGCTTCACAAAGCTTACTGCTTTTACAAAGACGCAGCCAGTTTTCTTGAATAAATGTTCCTGGATTATTTCAATAATTCATTAATTTTCAGAGTGTTAAAAGAGTTTGAGTTTCTTTTCTAATCTAATTGAAAAGCAGACTGTGCTTTAATTCCTACTTCATTATTCTAGAAATGCTTCCCTTCACAGGGAATACAAAAAAGTATTTTAAGTTTTTTTTGAATTTGTGTCACAATCTAGTAAATGCTGAATTTAAAATATTGCCTGTAAGATTGATTTAAAAACTTAAAAGACCTATGTCTTTGTATACAACAAAAATGGCATTTCTAATATGTGGAGACTAGTGAATTTTGTGGTAACATTTGTGGAATAATCAGATATCTAACTATTAGAAAATAATAGCATTCTGATTTCATATTCTTCATCAAAAAAATTCTACATATACTTCATACATATTAAAATGAAAAAACCATAAAAGTACTAGAAAAAAAAGAACCTTGGATTTTTGTTTGTATTATTTCAGCATTAGAATACTTTTTTAGGAATGACCAGAAAAAAACCCAGAAAACAGAACCCATGAAAGATTGGTAAATTCACTTATACATACATAAATCTATGAAATAAAAATCACCATAAATTTTAAAGAATGCATACTGAAAACCATGGTTGTTTTGTGGAATAGGAGCTGGATGACTAGGGGATAATACATGAGGATTATATGCTTTCCACTATAGATACTTCTGTGCTTTTGAATGTTATATAGAATCTACTATCACCTATTTTTTAATTAAAACCACAAAATTTGCTGTATTTATCATTTTGCTGTTTTGACTTTTTATTACTAGTTATATCTATGATAGCAGTATTTAAAATTTTTGTTGGGGCATCTGGGTGGCTCAGTTGGGTAAGCATCAGATTTTGGCTCCAGTCATGAGCCCACAGCTTGTGAGTTTGAGGACCATGTCAGGCTCTGTGCTGACAGCTCAGAGCCTGGGGCCTGCTTCAGATTCTGTCTCTGTCCCTCCCCGACTCATGCTCTGTCTTTCTTTTTCTCTCAAATATAAACATTAATTTTTCTTTTATTTTTGTACATGATAATTACAAGTTTAACTTTCCTCTTATAACAAATCTACTCAATCATAAATCAGTTACAGGATCATGTATAATATATTTTTATGTCATGAATATATTTCATATCATTATGTCTAAGTAAAAGACATAAAAAAAAGTCTTTATGTGCAGTATATCTATTTATGTCTTTTTTCCCTTCTCTTTCTCAGTAAACTTTCAAGAGAAACAGATAGGCACTGTTGATCTGTTGTATACCAGGAAGTACTAACAAGCTTCCCTCTAACACAGAAGTGAACAGTATGGTCTCTTGACCCAGATTAGTTTTTGTGTAGTCATTGGAGCTCCTTAAAAATTCTAATTCTCCTTCCATGCCCACAGAGGGATGTATTTCTCCATTACATTGGAAGTTAAGTGTGTCCTTGTGACTTTGACCAATGAAATGTGAGAAGGTGTGTGTTACTTCTGGTCAGAAGCTTCAAGCATTCTGGTCTCATTTTTCTGCCTCAGTGATTGTGGACACATGGCAAAATGGCACCTTCAGTAACTGGGTCTTTGAATGATCAGTAAGATTATACCCTGCCAGATGACATGTAGCATGAGTCAGAAATAGACTTTTAATATTTTAACCCACTGTGACTTGGAGGTGGTTTTCCCAGCATAACTTTGCTTATCCTGACTGAGTCAAGTTCAAATCTCAGCTCTTCTAATAAGTAGTTTTGTGACTTAAACCGCAAATTGGTCCCAAGTAGAAGACACAAAGTAGAATTACTTTATTTTGTTGCCCTCTTTTATTAGAAAAGTGAAGTTGAGACTCAAGGCCATAAAACTATTTAGTGGATGAGCAAAGACTAAAAACCAGGCCTCATCCCACTCAATCCAGTGCTTTAATACTCTATTGAAAGACATTTAGTGACCTTTCTAATGGCAAATAAATGTCAGAGTTTTTATTCTTAGCAAGATTGAGGCAAGCTTCTCTTCACTTCTCATTTTTAGTGCTTCTGGAAGTTTGACAATTAATCTAAGGCTACACAAGAACAGTGGGAACAGTCGATTTATCTCTGCATGTTATGACTCACTAACATTATTCACATTTTTTTAGGTTGGACAGTTGTTAAAATGATTCTCAAATATATGTTTCCACTTGCTATCGACAAAGTGAAGTTTCAGTGTTGTCAGTGTGTAAAATTTCAAATCCTAGATGTCAGGCAATATATCAAAACCTAATTCAGAAAAGACAGATATTGCTTCTTGTATCAAAATATTGTTTAAAACCATTAGATATAACACAGTTCTCATTGAAGAGTACAAATTACTCCCATCTCTAAAATGATACCTAGGGGTCATTCTGTTTTATCCCCAAAGCATACACTCTCTTGTAAACATTTGCTTATTATTTAAAATATTGAAAATTAGATTTTAAATTTGATATATTGGTAATTATTTTAATTGTTGACTTGTACTTAATTTATGTGCTGTGGCAGTATATTTACTGTGTTATATCATCTGCTCCCACCATAGGATAAGATTTGCTTAAATATAGGAGATATTATAAATGAATGCTTATTTTCAGTTAACTATAAAAAACACAGGTATATTCTTTCCAAAAATGTTGGTATATAAATGAAACGAGAAGAGTTTATGCAAGTTGAGATGACATGTTCTAGGTGATACCAGGCTGAATATACCAGTTCATTTAGTAGTTGAGTAAATATTTTAGTGGCTTATGAAGACTCCAAGCACAGTTCTTGACACTAGGAATAGAGGTGAGAATAACAACTCAGTGGTTATGAAATTTATATAATAGTGGGATAAACAGGAAATATAAAAGTAAATTGTATTAGCTAATAATCCTAGGAAGAAAATTACAGCAGAATGGGGGGATAGAGAAAAGTGTTATTTTTAGAGAAGATTGTCTCTTAGGAAATGAAATTTGAGCAGGGATATGAATGAAGTGAGGGAATGAGCCATGGCATTATCTGAGGGAAGATTGTTTTAGGGAGTAGTGAGTATGATGATCCTAAGGAGGAAGAGTGTCTGAGACTTGCAAAGAGGCCAACAAAGTGTCATGAGCAAAAAAGAATAATGACAGGAAATGGGAGTATGAAGCTAACCAAAATCAGATAAGTTAAGATCTAATAGGCTGCAGCGAACATCAAGGATTTTATTTAGTGTTGGAAAACTACTACCAGGTGTCCAGGAGCTGAGTGAGAGAGCATAATTTCCATTTTAATAGATTTACTTTGGCTACTGTGGGGGGCACTGACTATTGATTTACCAGAGCAGAAGTTTTCTTGGAGAACCAGGAAATGAACCCAGGAAAAGGGTGGAGATGGTTTGGGTTTGGCTGAAACAGGATATTACTGGGATGTAGTTCTTACAGGATTAATTTGATGGATTGGAAGAAAAATTATGAGAAATAGGGAAGGAATCAATGGTGGTACCCAGGATTTTTTGCCTGAAAAACTGGATGCCTAACAGCTATGATAGGGACCTTTAGAAGAACATGGTTGGCAAGGTAGACAAGAGAATCAAGGCTTAGTTTTAGATTTGCTAAGATAGAAATGTCCATTAGAAATCCTAGAACAAGTATGAAGATTCAGAGTTGAGGTTCGCTCTGGAGGTACAAATTTGGGAGTCATCAGCCTACAGAAGGCCATTGGGATGGATGAGATCATCTAAGAGTAAATGACACTAGAGCACTTTAAGGTTGGGAAGTTGAAGTGGGTCCAGTAAAGAAGACTGAGAAGTAGTAGCCACATGGATAAGAAAAATATCAGGAGACCATGGTATACCAAATTCCAAGTTAAAAGAAAAAAAAAGATTTTAAAGGAAAAAATGGTGATGGGTAATATCAAATGATGCTGAGAGTTTAAGAGAGAAAGGGGGATTGGGAAGAGATTGAGATAGAGAGTAGATTGGGAGATGCCTGGTATAGACATTATAGCATACTTTTATAACAGTGATAGAAAAGAGAGAAGAAATGATGATGTGATGAGGGAGAAAAGTGAGGAAATAATTGCATGAGAAAAGTTCTGGAGTTAGGTAAAGATGGGACTCAGTATGTGAGAGAAGATAGCTTATATAGGATACAGACAGCAAATCCATTGAGTCAGCACAGAGTCAGACCATACATACATGGCTATAGATGCTTGTGGGTAGGAAGATTCAATGGCAGATATAAAGAAGGGCTTTTTGATTTTTTCTTTTTCTTTTTTTTTTTTTTTTTGGTAGAATTAAAAGGAAGGTTCTTAGCTCTGAGTAAATAGTTTGTATTTTTTACTTTCTCACCAGACTTTTTTTTAAAGTTAGGGATCATGTCTTCTCTATCTTCATAGCATATATCTGACCAAGTGTCTGGTACACATTAAATATCTCATGAATAATTATAAAACTCTAACAATAATGTCTAAAAGTTAGTTTTGTCTTCACCTTTAATATGTAATATGAACACATTTACATTAAAGTTTATTTCATTGGGGTAGCTTAAAGGTAAATTTTTTGGAAGGCTGATATTGAATATCAGACCTCAAAGCCAGGCTCTCCTCTGCTGACATTTGTTTTACTTTATTTAAAAAAAAATTCCCATTTGTTTATTTTTGAGAGACAGAGACAGAGCAAGAGTGGGGGAGGGGCAGAGAGAGAGAGGGAGACATAGAATCTGAAGCAGGCTCCAGCCTCTGAGCTGTCAGCAAAGAGCCCAATGTGGAGCTCGAACTCACAAACTGTGAGATCATTACTCAAGCTGAAGTCGGATCCTTAACCGACTGAACTACCCAAGTGTAGAAGAGAATGGATTATTTCAGGGCAGTTAGAGACTATAGAGAAGCAAATATATATATATCCAAAATTTATCTCTTTTTTATTAAGACAATGTCTAAGTGACTGAGAACATTATCAGTGAGAGTCCTAACTCATAAAAATATATTAACAATTTTTCAGGTGAAAAGTGACATGGAGTTGGGAAATTTTCAGCTATTTTGAAAGGAATCCCAAGAAAGCATAAGTAACAAGTAATCATTGCATACATTTTTCTATGTTGCCTTTTTTGAGATTTCTCTAACAAAATTTCTTAATCTCAACACTTGACATTTTGGTCTGGATAATCCTTTGCTGTAGGGATGGATGGGGGGGGGGGGTTGTTCCAGGCATTGTTGGATGGTTGTGGTATCCTGTCAATGGTTCACTACATGGCAATAGCTCCTCTCTCTCAAGTGTGACAATGTTTCCAGATGTTCCCAAGTGTTTCCTGTCCTCAGGGTGAAGGTGGTGGGCAGTTTAAGTGAGAGAATTGTTCTGGTTTGAGAACCACTACTGCAACATAAAAAGACAAATTAACTCAGGTCTTTGGCTGGATTATTCTAGACCTAGGTTATTTATCTAAGGACAGGCACAGGGAACCTCATAGTTTTTGTCTAATTAGGGTTATGGTATGAAGCTATTATCATAGGAATGGCAATTGAGACTGTTAATTCCCATTTCACATTCATAGGGTACCTTCATCCTGGATACGTTACAAAGTATTTAAAGCTGAATACCCATCAATAGAAGAGTAGCCAAAACTGTCATATGGAAGGGGAATGCAATTACCTGAAGTGTATTTCCAGAAGTCAGAACTATGACCAATAGTGCTAATTATAGAGATACATTTTGATTTGTGATGAGGAAGATGGTTCTAATGATCAGCAGTGTCTAAAAATGAAACAATCAGCCATTTCAACAGAGTCAGTCAACAGAGTCAGTATACCCAAACATTCTTATGAAAACATTTCAGGAATATTGCAGAGGGAATTAAAACACTGGTTGGATTTGAGATCTCTGTCAGACCCAGGAGTTGAGAATGAGCAGAAGGGCCATAGAAACACCCAAAAACTAAGTTGCATCGGACAGAAGGAGAGAAGAAAAGGCAGGAGAACAGTAATGGGAAGGAGCAAAGTTGAACTGGTGTTCTGATGTGTAAGGCAGGAAGGAGAGCTGAGGGAAGGGACGGTTCAAACAGGAATATCCTTACTTGGAGATTCTCTGCACTCTAGACTTAGGACTTGAGGCCATTCCTTGAGTTGTCTTGATGGTACCTCAGGACCCTGCCTTACATCAATCCCCACTCCTTTATGGCAGCTTCTACCACTTTTAGGAGTTAATACAACAGTCATAAGCATCCTTTGGGGTGCTTGTTAGCCACACATACTTAGGGGAACCACACTCAGAGACTGTGGTTCCTTCAAGTTTTTGTGAGCCAATGATTCTGCATTTTGAACAGGCACCTTGAGAATTTGAATGCAGCTGGACCTAAAATAATTCTTTGGACAACATTATTTTGGAAGGTGCAGTTCACTTTGCTCTCTTACTTCTACCCAAGACCTGTTAATTTTATAGTTTTCCCAGGTAAGAGAGATTTGAAGGAGACTATCAGTTAAACTGCAACCCCCCCCCCTTTTTTTTTTAAGAGAGAGAGAGAGCCACACATGTGCACATGAGTGGGAGTGGGGTGGGGTGGGAAGAGAGAGAGAGAAATTCTTAAGCAGGCTCCAGGCTCAGCATAGGAGCCCAACATGGGCTCAGACCTTAGCTGAATTCAAGAGTCAGAGCTCAACTGACTGAGCCATCTAGGCATCCTGCAGTTAAACTACATTAAGTATTGAATCTCTTAATCTAACCTTAACTAGTATGATTTTCCCAAAATTGACCTAGAACCAAAAGAAGTGCAGCAATATTTTTTTCCTGGAAATGTGATGTGTTTCTTTGAGGGGAGGGGAAAAACTGTTTATTTTCTGGTAATAAAAGAAAAAATCTGTGATAGTCTCTCTCTCCTGAATGACTGTAAATTCCTAAGCTCAGTAAGGCTGATAGTACTAAAGACATGTTTAGAAATAATTCAGTGCAATTACCTGCACTTGCACTGAAGCACTAATGACAGCATCTCCTTAGCTAGGTTCCTGATTGATAGTCTCATTTGTAAGAAATTCCTGATAAATTCACTAAAGTGTCAACTAAACCAGTGATGAGAAGTTTATGTCATGGTTAAACAACTTAGACTAACACTAGCATGTCTTCCCTTTTATATAAACTCCTATAGTGGACAGGTTTTTTATGTTGAATGTCTTTTGCTATATGAGTGTATAATATCTAGGTCTTAAGACGAGGGTCCAACAAAGAAAGCATCTCTAGGTATAGTTGCTTCTTTGGTTTCATGCCCAGTGAGCCTGAACTGTGAGCGTTAACTTTTTATTCCCATTTCTTGCCTCTGATTCTCCCTACATCTCAATTAGAATTTCAACTTTGTCATCTTGTTTTCCTGGTTAAACTTTTTTGTCGTATCTAATTGACCTTACACCCTGATCCTTGATCAGGCTTGAGGAACTGTAACCTATCACTGATCTAGACTTGACATTCTTCTGTGATACAAATGGAAAAACGTGAATGCAGTCAGTGTTTGTCACTTGTTTTCACATATCATTGATTCAGAGGGAGACTCACCATGAGGCTAATTGAGTAACTTAAGTTTTAGGGTCCTTATTGAGCCTTTTCTAGGACTGAAGATGGCCTTAGCATGGTTTGAATATAGTCATATGATTTTATAGTATTTGCAAAGAAAGGTATTTTGACACCCCCACCGTAGGATGCTCTCTTTCCACTAAAATGTTCCTAAATCCATCCCTGTTTGTATGACAGTGTTTTTATAACTATGAGAATTTTGGAAATGTAGATGAGAAGTAGAGTCAAGAATACATTTAGTTTGAGTAAACATGTTTTTGTGGCGTGTATAGGTTAGATGTGTATATGAGACATTTAGTCACATCCATGACTCAATGTAAGACTTGCTTCTGAAGTTACTCATGGAGCCATTTCGCTTGCTGTCATGTCAGGAATGTGTGGGTCATATCACAATATGAACAGGTCCCCAGAGCATCTGTCACAGGACGTATGCAGGCAGCTTAGGATAAATAAAGTCAGAGACGTACAGAGCCAGAAGCACTCTGTGGCAAATTTTTCTAAACAGCAGCTGTGTAAAATTGCAAGCAGCAGATTCACTTCTCATTGACATCAAATTTAAATAGAAGTTCTCTCCTGTCAGGAATATTTTTAATAATGAATACATACAATTACAAATGTACCATGCATATAATATTTTAAAGAGATCATGAAACTTATTAGAATCCCCAGTATGAGAGCACAAATCTGAAACAGCAAACAAAGAGTACATCTAAATATGAAGGACCATGTTTTATACATTTCCATTATAAATAATAAAAAAAATCTCAATCACCTATGCTGGAGGAAAGACTAAATTGTCATGCTTTCTCTATGGGAAATGGTATAAAATGATGGTTATATAAAAAAGGTAATAAGAGTATATATACAGCAAAAAATTGGGGGGAAAATGTCTTACTTTATGCATCAAGCATTTATTGCATTTTTCTGAAATTTTTGTGTTTGTGTTGCCAGCCCTTTTAAATTTGTGATTTGTGATTTCCTTCCTCGATCTAAGTATGCCTGTACTTTGTACCAAATTATGTACTTGTGATTTTATATTCCTTTTCTAAAGAGATCTCCAAACTATGAGCATTTAGTCCAACAAAACTTGAATACATTCTTTGGTTGTATTTTCTCACAGTTTTCTTAGTTTCTTAGGAAGTAAACACTGCTTGCTCATGCCTGGGTGGTACTTGGGCTGCTGATAAATACTAGCCAGGTCACAGAGAAAAAGCTGGGTGCCTCAGGAATTTTCTGAAAGGTCATTTCAAATGGCCCACTCTGAAGTTCCACCAACACCAGGATTTGAGTGTCACAGGAAATTATGGCGTTTGCAGTAATAATTATATAAGAACTTTCATTTACCTAGGGCTTTACACTTTATGGATTTTTTTGTTTCACTAGATACTCAAAACAACACTGGAGAATATCAGAAAATCAGTAAGGTATGAGCACTTCTAGAATCTTGGTTCCTAGCCTAACATGGTTATTTCACCATCATATGTAGCAAGGGGCACACTGAAATTTTGAACAACTCAGCTGGTTATAGCGACAAAGTGTTAAATCTTGCCAAATGGTGCCAAGTAGATCTACTTTTCAGGTCAGGTGTGATCCACTTTTCTGGCACAGATATCAATTACTGTGAACCTTTGACTGACATTCTGTCTATCATCATGACTGTGAGGAATCTGTTGGCATTTTACAGTTAAAATCAAGATTGCATGATTCTGCCTTACAGAACTGAGGGGTATGAAAATACATGGAAATGAATACTTCATGGGGAGGAGATGATGCTGTATATTTTATAGCATTAGAATGCCTTTCCTGTTGAATCCATCGGTTGCTTGTGGGTATGGCTCTGATGATGAGAACAAGATGGAAGTGAAGAGATAAAATAGAGGAACAGGGGGTGTGTCTGGGTGGCTCATTCAGTTGAGCATTTGACTTCAGCTCAGGTCACGGTCTCGTGGTTTGTGGGTTCCAGCCCCGCATCAGTCTCTGCTGACAGTTCAGAGCCTGGAACCTGCTTTGGATTCTGTGTCTCCTTCTCTCATTGCCCCTCCCCCACTCATGCTCTGTCTCTTTCTCTCTCAAAATAAGTAATAATAAGAATTTTAAAAATTAAAAAATAGAGGAACAGGACATTCATGGTTGATGGGAAACTCCTTGGTATACCATGCTCCCTACCCATGTCCTGACCTTAAATATCATACTACTTTCCAAACCACATACTAATTCTTCTGCAGTGGGTTGACTGTCCTCTGTCATGGAGATTTTGCATAGCATCATTATCTGACAGTAGCCACCTCACCTTTCTCCACAGGTCTGTGTTCCCCCCCTTCCTTGGGGAGCTATCTCTTGGTATACTTTTTTTTTTTTTTTGTACACCTGGAGGCAGTTGGTAGTATTGATGTTGGCATATATTTATCACATGTACTTTCTTGTCTTAAATTCAGGGAAGATTCGTACCCATTAAGAAGAATTGAGCTTGCTTTTTCTTTTGAAACACCATATAGTGTCTATGATATTAGCAGGGGAGCTTTAATCCACCATTCCATTAACAAAGCTGAGTAAAGTGGCTGATGCTTCTAATAGGTGAAGGCACAGAAGAAGGGGGGAGAGAGAGAGCATTAGGGAAGCATTCTACCTAAAATGGTAAAGAAAAAAAGAACATGAAAAAGTCAACCTGATAAATGGACTAATAAAATAGGTTGTCCTGCAGGATCTCAAATTTGTGAGATTCCTGGAAAGCTGTCACCCTCATTTCCCCCACACCTCCCGTTTCCATCACAAGATTTAATCTCTGCAAGATCTGTAAATGGCCTTTTTTGCCTCCATACCTATTGTGTGTTCTATAACCTAGCCTCCCAGTTCTTTGCCTTTTTTCTCTACTCCTTTCAGATTAACTTTCCAGAATTACCTCCCTGTTCATCTATTTCCCTGCAGAAAACACCTCCCCACTGATGATCACATTGGTGTTTACTAATGGGAGTGCAGAGATCTCAGTGATAAGGTACAATCACCTTTGTTGCTTAATCTCTTTAATATACTCTCTCTTCCAGCTAAAACTAGACTACTTCCCATTCCTTGCAATTTTCTGCCTCTCCTCCCACACCTAAAGGCTTTGCCCCTCATCTGCCTAGAACACTCTGTGTGCCTACATTGTAGACAGATCATTCAGGCTTCTTAAATGCTGCTGCTTCTCAGAAACCTTTCTCCTTTAAACTCAAATAACTGTTGGTCTCCATGCCACAAGGCACCTGTCTAGCTTTGAAGATACCTGTGTACTGGTTTTATTTCTATAATAAGACTGGAAGGGTAGGGAGCATTGTAATCATCTTTGTGTCAATTGTTTATAGAGTACCATGTGAATTTTAGGTACTCAATAGATACTCAATATTATGGATTTATTTTTTAAGGCTAACTGAAACATGAACCAAATGACTGGGGCAAATCAAAGAGGAAAGAAGGCAGGTCTACCAATTACTGTTAATTTAAAAAGAAATAGGACACATAAACAATCAAAGATGAAACAGGGTTAAGTAAGGCTATTTGAAAATACTTAATCCTCAGTTCATTTCATGCACATTCCTAAATATCACTCCTCATATTCTAGTACTTCTACAAGTCTTTTCTTGCCACTTTTACCTTTCAAATCCACTTAGTCCAGATTTCACCCTTACAAACACTTAGGAGATCACAGGAGGGCACCTGACATAATGAATTGCTGTGGTATCTATGTTCCCTCACCCCCACCCCCAGCACTGGAGGTAATCCTGCTGGATATGATATGATAATTTTTGTACCCAGTGGCTATACTCAACAAAACTTCATTCGCCTTGAACTGCAGCTCAGCATAATCCAAGGTCGGAAGGGTAGAAGCTATGGAATGTTTGCCTGGAGGGACCAATGCTACAATTTAGCTGAGCTTCTAAAATAGCACTATGGCCTAGAAAAGCAAAAAATTTCAAATTGTGATTAGCTTCAACCTTCTCTTTCACATCATTTACCAGATAGAGCAGATTTATTGTGAAGCTAAAGAAGATTAGCTGACATTCTAGGGCCTCACATTGGTGTGGGCCATATAAATTTGTGTAGGCCAAAGTCGTGTTTATAATTTTGTATTCTTACACTTCAATCACACCCTCCTCCGCAGTTAGAGAAGCTTCAAGCCCCATGAAACACAGATGTGCCCCAGCCTCTGTCTTCCTGTATGTAGGGTCCTGATATTGCTAATCTTCTGAATTTATAGCAATTACATTGACAGAAAGGAGTTATGTACCTTAAGTCTTTTGATTGAACAAAAGTCCCCATGGGCTTCCCTTTCTAGTTTTTTTTTTTTTAATTCCTCCTTTGTCAGGGAGAAAACACAACAGAAGTAAAAGACATGGATTTTCATAAAACATAACTTAGATAATAGCTGTTTTCATTTGGACTAGGAGCAAAGCAATAATTGTAACCAAAGTTAGGGAAATGATTCCCATGTGATTATATTGACTTTAATATGAAAATAGTACAAATCAAACCAAGGACTATAGGAAGAAGGACACACTAAGGCCAGATGTAAACTCATGTGCTGGCATCATCTGGACCCATCTAGGCACCTTTGTGGAGGTGGAGGCAAGGAGAACAGACACGAACATGCTGATGTTCATGATGCCTCGTGTGGTATGAGAAAGAATGCCCTTTGGCTCTGGCCCAGGCATCTTGTGTCTTCTGCCAGTACCCACAAAATGACAGTAAACTGTTAGCATGCAAATAGGGTAAAACTGGAGATTTTCACAACCTTTGACACTATTATACCATAGCTTACACAACCTAATAAAAACAATCAAATAGAAAAACCAATATAGTACATATTTAGTAGAGAGTAAAATGTAACTGCACTTTAATATCTTTACATCATAACATGTTAGGAAATTTAAAATAGTTTTTTCACCATCAGGCTTTCAAAAGCTAAAAAAAAAAAAAAAAAAAAAGGCGACGAGTTGGGTCTAAAGAAGACCTGGAGAAACGTACACTCTCCTACATTGCTGGAAGGTGTGAAAAATAGCTAAACAGTTCAGAAGAAGTTGTATTAGTTTATTTGGGGAGCCATGCTACTTTTGGAATCAAGAAGAATAAAGTCCCATGTGTGTATGTATATATATATATATATATATATATATATCCATAATATATAAAGAGACACAGTATACATATATGTATATATGTGTCTGTCAGTATATATGTATGTGTACATAGAGAGAGAGGCTGTTTACAATAGCATTGCTTGTCATAGCAAAATCTGGAAACAACTGGTTCCCTCTAATAGAGGAATATGTAGCTACAGATGGCTTATCCATTCCATGAAGTGGGATGCAGTTACGAGAAATAAAATATTGGATCAGTATATACTAACTTAAAAGGATATGATGAGATATTAAGTAAAAAAAAAAAACTTACTATAGACATATTAAAAGTGACTCCATTCTTATTTTTAAAAATAACCATATCGTAATTTTACAACTACCTTATTGTGACTTGACACAATAAGCAAGTAAAGTTTGAAGATGTTGTTTAACTCAGAAGTGACTTCAAACTGACTTTCTTTCCATGCTGTGCAAGAAACTAATAGTTTACACTGAGTTAGCTTCCCCATCTTAAAAGCAGCTTGGTTCAGGCTAGAGTTTGTTTAGCTTTGGAATCAGACCAGAGTTCCCATCTTGATTGGACAGCTGACTCACTGAAGGAACTTGAACAAGTCCCTTGGTCTCTTTTAGACTTAGTTTTTTTTTTTTTTTTAACTGTAAAAACAGAAATAACCATAGTACCTATCTCACATATTTGTGAAAAATAATTTTTAGGAAATAACATAACCTAGCACAGTTATGTCACTGATGGTGTTGGTGATGAAACTGAACGCTTAGCATTTAGTAGGTGTTTAGTAGCATTTAGTAGTATATGATAGCTTTTTCTCTTTTCTTGTCTTTTTTTTAATGGTAGGTTGCTCACCTTGCTGCCTGTAAAGGAATGATGTATCTCATCTTTTCATGTTATTTCTCTACGCTAGCCCAGTCAAACAGCAAGTGAACCAGGGCCTTGGGGTGCCTGTAAAGCAATATTCACATTTGAGTGTTGCTTACCTTCAGTGAAGGATATTAGAACTGTAGCCAGAAGATGTCTTAATGCGTGAGGAAAACCTCTAGCAATGCAGCTAGGGGAATATTAGCATGTTGACAATTCACCAACTAAAATAGCAGTTATATTTTACAAATGAAAAATAATCACCCCACACTTTCCTTGAGTAAAAACTATAGTTTCAAGTCAAGATGAATTCAATAAACCCCTAAAAAAATTTAAAAGGCAGTCAGCCAAGCCTTTATTGCAAGAACATCAGAGAAATGAAGCAGCTGAATTACTTATCACCTACTCTCGAGTGTTCCAGCAAAGAAGCTATTTCTAGGTCCTATGTCTCTTTTAAATTTTTACCTCCTAGGGATCCGGCCATTTTGTTCATGATTGCATAAGCTGCCAGCAGAACATGGCTTTGAATTAATCAGGCGTCTGATTACAATCCCTGAAACTATTCTAGTATTAATGGTTTCCCTGTCAGAATCTAATGAGTATTTCCTTTGGATGGATAGTCTCTATTGCATTGTTCATTTACTTAAAATTTTTGATCACTGGTTTAGGCATGATGTGGGTATTTGTTTCTAAGGTGATAGGGAATGACAGCTGCAGAGGACAATGGAACAATTAATGCAGCTTGAAATTCAAACCTGGAAAGTTGGCAAGCTGAAATATGAGCATAAAGATGCCCTCTGGAAGCCATGTGTCACAGGGTGCTGAACTTGCTATGACACCATTTGAAATCCCAGAGAGCAGGGACTATGCCACAGGCACTATTTCTGTACTTGGATTCCCTAGAGGGGTTCTGGGCTTCTAGCCCCGGGGGAGGAAAAGGGAAAAGGAAATCACCCCAAAATGCAGTAGAGGAAGACACTAGTTAAAACATTCTTTTCATGCTGGAAACAAGCTGTAGATTGATTTAACTGCCAGCGCTTTCATCAAACCCTTTCTAAAATCAACATATACACGATGCTTTATTTCGTCTAAGATTAGAATGTTAGTGTCTGGATAGAATTAGCATGAGTGTCCCCTCTGTCTTATTCACATTCCTTCTCAATCTCTCAAGCGACAATTTCAATAGATACTGAATGGAAAGGCACATGTGTGCACAATGCTAGAATATTTCTCACAAGGGACTAAGGTCAGCAGGGATTTCAAGGTCAGATGTGCCTTCTCCATTTTCTTGGTGTATAAAATGCATCACTTTTCGATGAAGTGTTTGGGTTTGGGAGGACACCATCTAAGCATTCTAAGGGAACATACTGTACAATATACAAAGGCCAGCTTTCATTCATTTTTAAAGATTTTTGAATACAATAAATCTCAAAGCTTTTAATTTCAAGATGAACAGTTTAATTAAAATAGTTTATTTTTCAATACATGAGGCAGTATGAGATGCCCAGAGAACCTAGAAATTTCAAATGCTATGGTCTAAATGGAAATACAGGCAGAGGAAGAACCAATCAACAGAGAAATCAGTAAATGAAATCGTATTGCTTGCCAATTAAGGCCACAAACTTGAGAGAGACATGACAATTAAGATATAGCTGTTCTCCTATTCCTGTTTCTCTGTATCTTGATTTTTTCTCACTTATAAAATCTGGATAACAGACGTTTTCCTTTGGTGGCTTTGGTTACTGTTTAATTAATGTAAAGCTCTTAGAAATCTATCTTTACGTTTAATAAATGAATCTTAGTTCTTGGAAGATAGAGATCAGTGTTTGAAATAAAGACAGATATCAAAATGGCAGTTGTTTGTTAAATGTGATGAGTCTGTCTTGCCTCCAGCCTCCTTGAAACAGAAGACTTCTAGCTCTTCCACCCATCAATGTCAGGAAGACCCTGGTTGGGTAATTACTAGTGCAGATTCAAGGACTTTGAGAACAGGTACAGGATGCAGAAATCACAACCATCTGGTGGCGGGGGGAGGATGTTCTAATTCAGCAGGCACTCACTGGAAATGCTTGACCACTCTCCAGAATCCGTGTGCCAGCCACAGCCATGGCCTCATTTGGGAAAGCAAAGGGGTGGGAGTTCTCAGCCTGTGTTTTGTGGCAGTCTTTTACCACCTCTCCTTCACAGGCGTGTTTCCAATATTACAAAGCAAAGCATGTGTTTTCTTCAATTGAAGATGGATGTAGTAAATGTCCGCCAGAGTGAATGTTGAACTGAGCATACCCTATGAAATGACAGAGAGTGAGAGCAGTGTTTCCAGTTCAGAAGCATGGTTAGTTGCCCCCAAAAGGAAGTCCAGTTTTACTTGCACTTTGCCTTGTGAAGAAAACTCAAAGGGAACAGTGACAGGGCTAAGGGGCAGTGTGGTACTTTTGTAAGGCACAGAAGACCTGCTGTGTGCTAGATGTGATTAGTTGTCATTGCTAACACCTTTTGGTGTTATTTGAAGATTTTTAGTCCCCTCCAGCATTTCTCCCTCATTTCTACCCCAATTCTAATTCCTGAGAAAGCCGGGAACAGACTTGGTAGTCATTAGAGTGAGTGTCAAAGATTTCAAGTAAAGTTTCCAGGTCACCAACGGATCTTTAGCATGTGAATGCAGGCTTTCTGCACATGGATTGGAATATAGGTTGTTTCAGTACTAAAATAATAAAGGTGAGGTAAGAGCCTTTTTCAAAATCCTCTTCTCTGAATCATTTACAAAAGAAGTGAAAGAAAAATGATTGGGGCACCTGGGTGGCTTAGTCAGTTAAGCATCCGACTTCAGCTCAGGTCCTGATCTCATGGTTCCCAAATTCAAGCCCGGCATCAGGCTCTGTGCTGACAGCTTAGAGCCTGGAGCCTGCTTCATATTCTGTGTCTCCCTCTCTCTCTGCCCCTCCCCCACTCATGCTCTGTCTGTCTCTCTCTCAAAAATAAATAAACATTTCAAAAAATTTAAAAAAGAAAGAAAATGATTATAAACTATTATATTACCATGAAAGGTCAGAGATGGGGGAATAAAGGAGGGGTGGGCAGGTAAGCAGTTTCCTAAAATCCTCCTATTAAATTTTCACCCTAAGTAATTATTGGTTAGTAGATTGAAGGTTTTTAAAGATGTGCTTGTGCCAAACTTGTAAATTGTTTTGAATTCTAGACCCAACTGTGCCATCAAGAGAAACTAATGTTACCACTTACCAGTTATTTTTTATTTAATTTTTAATTTTTTTTTTTTTTTTAGTAATCTCTACACCCAACCTGGGTGTCAAACTCACAACTCTTGAGATCGAGTCCCATGTTCTTCCAACTGAGACCACTTACCAATTATTTTTTAAATGGTGTTTCTGGCAGACATCCATTAGTTGACAAACCAGAGGCTTTGCATTTGCCATAATTTTCCAAAAAAGAATTTGGTATGCTAAACAAAATTGTGGTTATTTTTTCTTCAGTGAAAGCTTAACTGAAATTTCTGTTTATGTTCCAGGATCTAAATTTCTCTTTATGTCTGAAAAACTTTAAATGATGTGTTTTATTAATTTAAAACAGCAACTCTGTTGGTAACTTGAACATACCATATATATGTATATATGTCAGAAATACTAAAAAATGGAAAAAGATGGTATCTTTTATAGCAAACATATTAGAATATATTGTTGCTTCCAAAGTAGAAAATATTGAGGTAGTGGGGGATAGGTAGGGACTTGAAGGGAATGAAAGCTGCACGTAGACAGCAGAAAACCTAGTCTGAAACTTAAGCAGGTCACTAAACTTCATTAAGTTTCAGATTTTACCTATGTAAGTGAGAATACCAATATCCGGTTCAGTCGTCCCACTGAGGGTCAGGATTTAGTGACAGAAAATATGACAGCACTCTATATGGCACTGTTCATCCAAGTAGGATTTTCGGGGACCCAATTCTCACCTTGATATTAATACTTAGGTTTCCTGTCTTAAGTTTCCTTCTTCTATTGCATAAGGGATATATGAAAATACTATGATAGCAATTTAAGCATTACCATAATATACAGAGAACACAGTGGAAGACCCTGACTCCCCAACCTCCAAATCTTCCTTTCTCTTCAGTGGTATCACTAGAAACAGTTTGCATTTCCTGAAATGCAATCAGAAATTTTCTAATTATATTTGTATGCATGTATAAGAAATGTAATTTTATTTCCTATAATTTGAATCAAAAAGTTTATTTCTGACTCAAAAATCCAGCTTACTGAAACCAGAGTGGGGTTCCCCCCCACTTCCTCTCAGGAGAGGGTGACATAATTAGCACCACGGTTGTTTCAGGTAGAGCATTGTCTGTAAGAGGTCAAAGGAATCCAGGAAAGATGGAATGGGCTTTTATATTCGCAACAAGGACAACACCCATATACAAATGAATGTATTTCAGCTGTTGTAGTCATGAAACCCCATTGTGTTAACAAATGGGAAATAACACCTCACGGCAGCCAATCTAAAATAATCTCTACATGATGAGTGCTACTGGCAGATCTGCCAAGACGCACCGATTCTCAGTGTGATCACATAGATTTCTTCGGTCACAAACAGAGAAAAGCACATGATTGCACTGCACATGGTGGTTGTGCTGCCAGCCCAGAAAGCACAGCTCAAGCTACACGATAGCAGACTGTCACACCTGCCACTTGACAGGTGTGCACTAAAATTTATGAAAAGCTTTTCTAGCCAAGCCATCGGGCTGCTGAAAAGAATGGTGGATGCCTTGAGCCTTGACATTTATTACAGCTTTGCCAGCATATCTGTCTTGTAGAGTGTGATTTGAAAAACGATATGTCTAACCATGATCTTAATAAGCTCATTTGTTTTGGGATCTCATTGTACTCGTGCTTGCTGATAGAAGAGGAGAGGGCCAACAAAATAAATAAGAGGCTTCCTCACAAATGGCTTTCCTTATTTCAATATGGAGACAGTCTGATGTTTAACATTACCAAGTGTCTCTACCTAAGTGAGGAGTTACAAGGCTGCCTTGAGGGGTTTCAAACTGAGGTTCCAGTTGCTTAATAACCATAATTTCAGTCAATTTGGTCTAAAACACTGAAATTAAAGCACGTGATAAATATTCTGGTAGAAATGCAAATTTATTAACACTGGCCAAGAAAGCTCTATCTTTAAGTATGTTTTAAAATAAAACTTTGCAGTTTTCTTATTAATAATCCATTTATAAAGATTCAGAACACTTTGTGGATTTCCTTATTTACTAACAAAATACCCTTGGATGATAAAGGAGAGATGGGTGTCTTCCTCAGTTGACAAAGGATGAGGAGGAATAAGATAAAATGTTTAAAACTGGTTTTCCCAGCCTTGTACATGGTTAGCACACCCATCTCTCCATTTTCAGTGTACTTTTCTCTGGATGAGTTTAAGCCTTAGCTGATACCACCTGTATTTGAAGACCTTCAGTTTGATAAATGTGTTTGCCCATTAAGATACAATACTCGGGGCGCCTAGGTGGCCCAATCAGTTGAGCATCCAACTAGGCTTAGGTCATGATCTCAAAGTTCATGGGTTCAAGCCCGCATCATGCTCTGTGCTGACAGCTCAGAGCCTGGAGCCTGCTTCAGACTCTGTCTCTCCCTTTCTCTCTGGCCCTCCCCCCACTGGAGCTCTGTCTCTCAAAAATAAAGAAATATAAAAAAAAAAGTAATTAAAACAGAAAAGATACAATACTAATTTAAATGAGGTTAATAAAATAATACTTCGAAAAGCATTACTATATTAACGTGACAAACAATATTTCTTATGAAGAACCCAATCTTTTTTTTTCCCCCTCTGCTCACTGCTAACGAAAGAATAAAACTTTTGATGAAACTCTTACCTTCCTTTTCCTTTCCTGCCTGCCTTCGTGCCTCTCAATCTTAGTCGTCTTGGGGATCAGCCTCTCTGGTAAAACAAATAAATTTTTAGAAGACCTAACTAAAAGTATGTATAAACAAAATTAGAGAAAGAACAATGACATGTGATAGAAAAGAAGTCTTTAGACTTAAGACAGTAGAGGAAAGAAAACTCCAGCTCTATGCAAATTAATTCTAACATTTCAATGAGATGGGCAATTTCTAGGAAATATCACTACAATGAATTCTGGAAGAAGTAACAAATGTCAGTAGAGCTGCTAGTGTGTTCATTGCCATGGAGAAAACAGAAAATGTCAGTTACCTTAGAGGAAGAAAAAAAAAAATCCAAAGCAGAGGAGTTTTACTGGGGATCTTTCCATATTGTCCAAGGGACTGAAAATCGCCATCATCAATTCCACCCATATATAGAAAAGGATGGAATTCTACATGATTCATTTTATGTTAACTTCATGATAAAATTTTATAAAGAGTTACACAGAAAGAAAAACATCTACCAGTCTCCTGGAATATACATGAATAAGTGTGCAAAAGTCCAAAATATAAGTTGAATCCAACATAATATTTTTAAGTGCATTTTTTCCTTACAGGAATATATCACTTACTACTAAAAAAGTTAATATGTAATTTGATCAAAGAAAACAATTTAACCTCAGAATATTAAAAGCATTTGATAGGGGCACCTGGGTGGCTCAGTCAGTTAAGCATCAGAGTTCGGGCTCAGGTTATGATCTCCTTATTTGTGAGTTCGAGCCCTGCATTGGGCTCTGTGCTGACAGCTCAGAGCCTAGAGCCTGCTTCAGATTCTCTCTCTCTCTCTCTCTCTCTCTCTCTCTCTGTCCCTCTCCCACTTGTGCTTGCTGGCTTGCTCGCGCTCTCTCGAAAATAAACATTTTAAAAAACTTAAAAAAGAAAAAAGCATTTGATAAATTTCAAAGTCCATTTTTAAGTCCAGCTCAAATGCCATCTCTTTCAAAGAGCCCTCCCTGATTCTTTGGCTAAAAATAATCACTACTTGTAACTCTATCACTGCATTTATTTCTTATTTATGACTTTTTCATGCTATTTGTATTATAAATGTGTATATACTCCATCTCCTTTACTTAACTATAATTGCCAAATGGTAGAGATTTGGTTTTTCCCATTTCTCACAGAACCCAGGTGAGAGTAGCTTACACTTTTCCTCACTTGATGCTCAACAAAAATTGATTTCTAAAAATCACGAAACATAAAATTGTTCATCGGCAATTTTACATTCTTGAAATTCCTCAGTTATCTTTCATCCTCACCCCCCATTATTCCAAATATAAGCCACATTTATTTGTACATTTTCCTCTTACAAGGTTATCTCATTTTGTTTTCTTCTAAATTTGTTGTTATTAATTGGCTGAATCTAATAGGATAAGAACATAACCATGCTTGTTTCATTGTTTCCTCCAGTTGCTGTCCCAACTGGGCTATGCAGACTTTTCCTTGATTGTCCCCTAAGGCTATCTCAGGCAGATCCTGTAACTCTTTGATCATTTTCAATTATTAAAAAGTTATATTTAGTTGAGCTCTGTTTAAAACCTCCACCTCATATCCAATTTTATTACCATCTTTTCCCTTCATCCTAGGAATACCTGGAATTCATTTTTTTCTAATTAATGCTTATTTTATTTGGAAAGACCAGGAATTAAGAAAATGATTCTTGTATCCCTTGCTTACTGTGCTATGTCATTTGCTATCAGTGATCATCCAAGTTTATTCATAGTATGCTCTTAGGATGCTTTTATTTACAGTGTGTGGTATCCAAATTATTTTATGCATAAACCTAGCAAGGTAAGAAATACTAAATTGAAATAAATTAATCTCTATACTTTTCAAAATCCTTTCTAAACTCTTCTAAACATTTATGGATATCAATAGTAATTTTAATGTTCTAACTTCATTGAAAATTGACTTTAAAGGGGCACCTGGGTGGCTCAGTTGGATAAGTGTCAGACTCTTGGTTTCAGCTTAGGTCAGGATCTCGGGGTTTGTGAATTCAAGCCCCTGTTGAGACAAACTGTCTAAGAGCTAAACTCATTTGGTTACACATCAGAATCACTGAGGCACTTACAAGTACCTGTACCTGGGCCTTTCCCCCAAAGACTTGGGTTTATTTGGTCAGGACATGAACATGAGTATTTTTTAAAACCTCCTCCAGATGATTTTAAGGTGCAGTGTGGCTTGAAAGCCACTGATCTAGTGTTTTCTTTTGTTTTTAAATCATTGTAGTGTAAAAGATGCCGAAATCTTAGGCTTTATTTCTAGAAGAACGGTGACAAGACCAAAGGAGGAAATCAGAACCACTGTCGTAATCAGGTAGTCAGGTGGCTCTATGTACTATTCCAGGTGATACACTGTGAAGTCTAATGTTGACAGAGGAATGAGAAAGGGTGTCCCAGAGATCTGTATAATGAGATGGTTGTAAAAACCTGAGATGTTTATCTCGGAGAGCTGACTTTGGAAAATTACAATCCATTTGCAGAAACACACAGAAAAGGCGTTTGACTTAGTCTGCGTTTCTCCAAAAGGCAGAACTAGAGCCAACAGTAAGAAGTTAGGAAGGCAACTGTTACCAGCTCAAAATAAGGAAAAGCATTCTGATAATGGAAGCTTTTCAACCACAGATGGACAATTTTCAAAATGCTCATGCAAAGGCCAAGCGATCTGTCATAACCAAGGGAAGGAGATTGGACTATATGATAATTACCTCCTGTACAAATAACCTGAGAGAACATATTGAAGCTTCATGACATTTCTCAAATTGTGTCTTGGTGTTTGGGAGCTAATGCAGAAGGAACACCTGACCAAGAAACACAGACTATTGGCTGGAACCAATTTCTTCATGTGATTATACTAGGTCTAACTTGATTCCCCTAGCCCTGGTCACCTCTGGATATAGTATACCCTGGGGAGAAATTGATCATCTTTGTTAGAAATTTTACTTGTAGATTTCACTTAGATTTCTATTGAACAATTGATGAATATTTTTTGTTTAACTTTTTTTTAATTCACGGAAAATTTTCATGTAGTAACCCAAACATTAGTTAGAAATATTATATGGTAATATAAATAATCATTTACCTATGTTAAGGAAAAAAATATTCAATGATATTTATTAAAACACAGCAGGCAACTTTATTCAAGATTGTTGGAATAGGTCTAGGGTCCACTATCATGGAATTTTGCAGTGAAAGAGAGTTATTGGACTCAACTTGGGACATAGCATGGGAAGGTGGGAATTTATAGATGAGGAGCAGGGTCGGGGGATCAGTGGATGAAAAATTCATACAAGGGAACATCAGAGACCAGGGAAGGATTTTGGTTTAACCAGCCTAATAGGATTCTTGATGACAGCAGGAAAAAATGATAGGACATCAGTTGGGGGAATGTAGAGGACGAGAACTCTAATCAAACATCACGTGTGATCAGAAATTGAGGATGTATGTATTAGGGGAGTGGTTCCCGCTAAACTTCATTTTACAAGGAAGTTTACAGGTAGAAAATAAGTATCCATCAATGGATAAATGAATAAAGAAATTGTCACACATATGTATATAGTAGAATACTATTGAGCCATAAAAAATGAAATCTTGCAATTTGTGACAACATGGGTGAAACTTGAAAGCATTATACTAAGTGAAATAAGTCAGACAAAGACAAATACTGTATGTTCTGCCTTATATGTGGAAATTTGTCCATCTATCTATCTACATACATACATCTGAGCTCATAATACAGAGAATAGTATGGTGGTTGCCATAGCCACAGGATAAAAGGGTGGAGAAATGGATGAACTGTTTTTTTTTCTGTTTAGATAAATTGGATTTTTTAAAAAGTTGCACTAACATGAATATCAAAAGTGAGGTAGATTCACTCCCTACCTAGGTAATTTGCTTATACTAATTCTCATTCCTAGTTCATGACTTAGCAAAATTATTATAACATGTCATAGACCTTCAAGATCAAGGGTCACCACTATAAATGTAAGCTATATCAGATATTAAGGGTGATCTGCCACTTTTCTGTAATAAAGACAAAACCCTTACTCACCCCTTTATCTAAAATGTCCTTTATGACTCCTGGAGGACCTCTGTCATGATACCATGGCTGGAGCCTTCACAACTCAGAGGAATGATAGAAACAGTATGTGGTAACAGCCATTTTTTTCTTTACATATATGATACAACAAAACAAAACACATAGAAAAAAAAGAAAACACAAAAAAACAAAACCTTGAAGGTGACCAAGATTCTTTGCTTGGCCAATCCTTAGACAAACTCCCATACCTTCTCCTAGTGCCATCTGTAAATTACCTGGACTTTATCTTGGGAAGCACAGTCTACTTTTTCATTTATCTTTGCACTCTCACTTCTGGATCAATATCTTTTGGGGGGTTAGAGCCTGGAAGGAGGGAATAAGAAAGATGGAAAGGCACAGGTGTTTCTTTTTTAGTTGGTGTTGTGGAGTTTTCTTGGTTATTGCTGTTCCTCTGGAGAACCCTGACTGGCCATTAATGTTCTCTTGCTAGAAGACAGACAAGTGCTATCACTTTCATGGAAGGCACAGTTGAGTTCTTCAGATGCATTATGGCAATCTTATTGCTGATAAGATTTTTCCACTTCCCTTTTTTTGAGCCACAAACTTGCCATGCCAGGTGATGAAAATTCAGACTGCTACATGACTGAGCTCTTCTCTGTCCCATGCTTTCTTTTTAGCTCAAATAAGATCAGCAAATTTGCTGTTGCAGAAGTATTCTGTTGAGGAATGAAATCCCAGTCTTTTCTTGCTCTACTGGCATTCCCAACCTCTTTAAGTAGATTGCCTTATAGAGGGAGTCCCTTCCTTTTGACTCTCTGTAGACCTTTCCTCTGAATACAGCGATTGTCTCAGGCCTCGGGTTATTCGCTCCCTCTTAAACCTCTCTCCTTCCTATGTAGTTTTCAGCATATATAGATAGGTTAGGAAGCTCTGGGATGACAGGTGAAGTAGCATAGCCACTTTGACTGTCTTCCAATAAAGTTTGAAGTGACTTTCATCCTTGCTAATTTTGCTCTCTCCAGAATATCTGGAACTTAAAAAAATTTTTGTCCTAAATCCTGGATCCTAGTAACTAGTTTTGGTGGAATAGGAAAGAAATTATCACCATTCTGTTAGTTCCTAATAGAGTTCTGTGTTTTCTCTCCAAAATTTAAAATTGAAATGATTAAACTCTAATTTAGTGCACAGATATTATCGTTTTGTCCTTAGAAAGTGAAGGAATATTGAAGAGATAATGGGGGCTCTGAGAAGAGCAAATTTCTAAAAATTTCCTCCAATAAATCACTACAACTATCAAAGTGTGGTGGCGGGTGGTATTAAGCAAAATTAGTTGAAGTGAGTGAAAAATTAGTTGAAGTGAGTGAAAAATTAGTTGAAGCGAGTGAAAAATTAGTTGAAGCGAGTGAAAAATTAGTTGAAGCAAGCAAATGAAAAATACTAATGTATCATAAACTTTAAATATTGCTGGGTAGACTATAGGTGGAACCAGCTTAATTATAGCTCTTCTTACAGATAAAGCATGTGGTCTTTTGAGGTGTGAGAAATGGCAATCTCTGCAATCTTAGTACATGGAAAGGCACATGCAGCCCATGGGAGGTTACAAGGGCTCTCCAGTGTAGCTCATTGTCCTTCCAAGGACCTATACTAGGACTCACTCAGCTTTTGTGGCAGTAAAAGATCAAATTCATGGCTAACCCAAATAGAAAGCCTGTCAGTGATAGGCTTTTATCTGAGGTATATATATATATATATATATATATATATATATATATATATATTTTTTTTTTTTTTTTTTTTTTTTTTTTTTTTACTAATAGCTTCACCTGAATGCAACAAAGCACTTTTGTGAACCTAAGAGATACCTCTCCAGAGAGATGGGACCCACTCTACCTTAGACATAAAAGTACCAAAATAGAGGCCTGATTCCATCACACAAAAAAGACTGGAAGTGTTTGTATACAAAGTTTTAAAAAGTACATTCAGGTCAAGGTATTTTAAAATCTTATTTCAGGATTTTAGAGATACTAAAAACTTTGATTCTCTGAGAATATTTGTGTCTAATTAAGACATTTATAAGGGGTTCATAGCATATAACAAGTCTAGAAATCATTTCTTTGCTTTAGATACCAATACCAAGATTTTCAACATATTTTTAAACATGAAGGGGTACCTGGGTGGCTCAGTCGGTTAAGCATCCGACTTCAGCTCAGGTCATGATCTCATGTTTGTGGGTTCAAGTCCCGCATTGGGCTCTGTGCTGACAGCTCAGATCCTGGGGCCTGCTTCAGAATCTGTGTCTCCTTTCCTCTCTGCCCCTCTCCTGCTCACCTCTGTCAGTCTCTCTCTCTCAAAAACAAATACATATTAAAAAAGTTAAAAAACATGAAATTAAGGTAAAGTTTATATTATATTTTCAAAAAGGAAGATTCTAAAAAACTTCCCTTTACAATCAACAATCTCAGTGAACTATTGGAACAAGAATGAGGAACCTGAAACCAGGAATCAGAGGCTCTTACACAGGAGAGAAGCAGACAGAATCAATCATAAGGGCAGTGAAGGGAAGTACAAGGGTGGGAGATGTATACTAGCAATAAACCAGTACATGTTTGAGCTAAGAGATAGAGAAGTCTAAGATGATGATGTTGAGAGAATGGCTGAGGGTAGATAATATAGAGATGGATTAGAAAACCAAGCAGAAAAAACAAAAAAGCAACCATTATTAATTGGGAGAGGGTATGAGGGTATAAAAGAATGAAATAATTTTATACTACAAGGCTCAGCTTTTAACATTTCACCATAATTACATTAAGAATGGAATGCTGATGTAAGAATTTAAATCAATTGGATTCTGGATGGATGGTAATGTGTGCACGAGGGAGAGAAGTGGTAAAAAGCTAAATTCTTATCCATATCAGACATTTTTATTTATTTTTATTTTTTTAAAGATTTTTTTAATGTTTTATTTATTCTTGAGAGAGAGAGAGAGAGAGAGAGAGAGAGAGAGACAGTGTGAGCAGGGTAGGGTCAGAGAGAGAGGGAGACACAGAATCCGAAGACAGGCTCCAGGCTCTGAGCTGTCAGCACAGAGCCTGATGTGGGGCTCGAACCCATGAACCGTGAGATCATGAACGGAGCCGAAGTCGGATGCTTAACCGACTGAGCCACCCAGGCGCCCCTCAAACATTTTTAAAAAGGAGGCATAAACCTACTGTTTTGAAAAATGTTTTAAAAATGAAATATTCAAAGAATTTCTAGTGGTTGCCTCTATGGAGCAAGACCGTGGATGTGGAGGGAATTCTTGGGACAGTTACTTTCTGTAATAAAACTTAGAGAATGATTATTGATACATATTTCTATAAGAAAGAATAACTTTGTTATCAGCGAAAGGAATAAGTAAGAGAATTGAAGAGACATTGGTAACATTACAGTAGGAACTGCTAATTGCTCTCATGTCTGCTGTCCTCTTCTTTCATGGGAATGGAAGTTTTAGCTCATCTCCCAGTAGCCCAGAGTAAAGACTGTATTTGTCTACTTCCCATGAAGTGGGTTGTGACCTCTCCAGTCAATGAGATTGAAGCAGCAAAGTGTTGTAGTAGCCTCTCAAGCCTTCCTTAAGAACCTGTGTATATATGCTCTTCATTTCTTCATCTTCATCCCTTCCTCAGTCTTTTTTCCTTTCCCTATCCTGCAGCTAGAAGCATGGTTGCTCCTATCCAGGACCATCAAGTTAAGGCCATCCACAATTGAGTAATAAAAACAAGAAACCTGCTGTCTGATATAGTGGAAAATCAGTTATTTGAGGTTTCTCTACTCATAGTTGAAGTTAATCTTAACTGATAAACCTATTTTGCAATATTAGTATTATATTATACTATGAAAGTACAGTGTTAGTATTATAACTCAGGATTAGAAAGACATGAAAATAAGAATAAATATGAGCCATAATCAAAACAACATAATTCTGGAGCCACTATCATCAGAAAGTTTATTGGGATAAAATAAAAAGAAGTAGTCAAGTATATATGAAAATGTGATTAATGATTCATTTCCCAATGGATTATAAAATAAATATGATATATAAATAGGTATATTAAATATATAACAAATACACTGAAAAACTAAAAGCTTTTCTGTGACTGGAATAGTGAGAAATCAGCTTGGATAAGAAAAGGAAAGAACAGTCCTGCCACTCATCAGGCTATGGGTACAGACACTGATAAATTTGCTCCAAAGTTGATAGGAACCATTGTTTCTTCTAAGGCAATAGAGAAACTATAAATACCAAAATGATGCCCTCTTCGAGCAACTACAGTTTTGTTTGTTTCTTTACTAATGATACCCCCAGACCATTTTGATACACCCATCTCTTACTGGGAAGACACAATTGCTAAGCCATCTTTGTCTGGTGACACCCAAAACTGTTAACTCAGCTTCTCCAATCCCAACTCAGAAACACTAACCAATCCAGAAATGGTCCCTGAGCCCCTTATTTTGCCTTTATAATACTTCTGTGGGGATACCAAGCTCACAAAAGACATTTTTCTCCTTTCTGTCGGGGAGAGTAGCATTTCATGGTTTCTCTGGGGTGCCATCTCTCACTCTGGGTTAATAAATCTGATTTGGTCAGACTACAGGCTTGTTTCTGTAGTAGTGTTGGGCTGATTAGACTTTAACATAATTATATTTTTTATCATTGTAATATTATATATTTTCTGAAGTTCCAACATCTTTCCATGAATAAATTCCAGATAGACTAAAAGTGGAATACTTAGTGAAATGAAATTATAAATGTACTATAAGAAAATATTCTCAATTATCAATGTAATACTTTGGGTGGATTTTTTTTAATCACTAATGACAGAACCCACACAGGAAAATGTTGCTAAATTTGATTAAATAAACATTTTAAACTTTTCTGTAGTTAGAAAAAAAAAGAGTAAGGAAAATGAAACGGCTAATGACAAATTAGAAAACATGTAATAACATACATGCTATAAAAGAATGAACATGTCTAATATATTAAAAGACATTACCAGTAAATTTTTGAAATCTGTATCTCTACTAGAACAATGGACAAGGGATTAAGCATGAAAAAGTTTAAATTTTTTTAAATGTTTTATTTTTGGGAGACAGAGATCGCGTGAGCATGAGCTGGGGGAGGGGCAGAGAGACATACACACAGAACCTGAAGCTGGCTCCAGGTTCTGAGCTGTCAGCACACAGAGCCTGACACGAGGCAATCTCATGAACCACAAGATCATGACCTGAGCCTCAGTTGGATGCTTAACCAGCTGAGCCACCTAGGAGCCCCAAGCATGAAAAAGTTTTAAATAAAATATACAAAATTCTTTCCTAGTAATCACAGAAATCTAGATAAAGAGCAACGTAATAGGTTTAATTGCGTCTCCTAGAAAGATATGTTGAGTGCTAACTCCTAGTACCTGTGAATGTGACCTTATTTAGAAATAGGGTTTTTGCAGATGCAAAAGTTAAGAGTAGGTCATTAGAGCGGGCCCTAATCAATGCGACTGGTGTCTTCATAAGAAGAGGGAGGTTTGGACACAGACACAGGTAATACCACGTGACAACAGGGGCAGAGATTGGAGTGACTTTAAGCCAAGGGACAATAAAGACTGCTGACCACCAGTAGAAGCCAGAAAGAGGCAAGAAGAATTCTCTCTTACACATTTCAGAGGGAGCATAATCCCGCTGGCACGTAGACTTCGAGCCTCCAGAACTATGAGATGCTAAATTTGTTTTTTTAAGCCCCCTGTTTGTGGTACTTTGCTGACAGCCCTAGGAAGCTAATATAGTTATAAAGTACCATTTTTCAACTCTCAGATAGGTAAAGATTAAAATTACTTTGATACATTGCTAAGGATGAAGTGGAAATTAGTGTAATATTTATCGGGAGCAATTTTGCATAAATCAAGTTTATATGTTGGACTTCCAGTTCCATTCCTAGAAATTAATCCTAAAGATGAGTGGAAAAAAAAATTGGGGAAAATGAGTGGAAAAGTGATGGGGGAAGGGGTTAACTATAATGGACTATAATACCACCCTTAAAATTAAGAAGTTATATATTTATTGAAATAGAAATTTGATATTCTTTCAGTGGGGGAAAAATCACAGAGGATCCCATCTATGAAATACTTGCAAAGATATAAAACCAAAGTGTTAATAGTAGTTATTACCTGCAAGATAGAATACAATTATTTTTCTTTATTTTTCTTTTTGCTTATATACATTGTCTCATTTTGTAAAATAACAAATATCCACTGTTTGATTACATGCCAATGATTGAGTCATTATTTTAATGAATAGAAACAATAATTTAAATAATATGTTTTTCCCTTAGGAGTCAGTTTGATTTCCTTAATTTTTTTCCCAATCAGGTAACTTTTAACTATGCTAACAATGTTTTCTACGGGGATATTAAGATTAAAGCTTGTAAATTGACCGATACATTGAAGAGTAAGTTTTCACAAAGTATAATCGCAAAAGCAATTTTATTTAGTCTCTCACAGTCTCTCTAAATCTACTCATTGGGTATTGTTCCTACCTGGATGACTGGCTAAAGATTTTTCTGATTACTCTTAGGTAACAGAAATCACATACACACCCCCAAATCTCAACTAAGTAATTAAAAATGTCTGGTCCCAGATGATAATAAAACTTTTGAGACTGACAGCATGCAGAATTCAAATAAGGGAAAACTGATCTTCCTCCTTCCCTCATTGTTACAGTGTTGGTAGTTTTTCTTCCCGTTGCTAAATGGGAGAAATGTGGAGGTAGAAGGAGAGAGGTAAAGAAGTAGGAAGGTGGGAAAATTATGTGATTTGTTTTTTCCTCTGACACTTGGTGCTCTGTGAGCCTGGTCCCTTTCCAGAGAATACAATTCAGAATTTCCTCAGATACTTCCGCCAGGGGAAACATCCTGCAACTTTTCCGTGATGCGGGTGCTGTCCTCCCCTCAGGCTGCAGCTTCCCCCCTAGCCCTTGGGGTTTTGGTTGTCCACTCCTCAGAGACTTTGCTATTGGGGTCACAGTAGCCCACATCCTTTAATGGGTTTTAGGTCACGATGATAGGTCTTGTTACTCACTTAGATTTAGAGCATCTGTTATCTTGTTCAGCTGCAAGAAGCAGGAAGACTCATTTCAATATGAAATCACATGTGGTTTATATGTTTTAAGTATATGTAAGTTGTTTGTGAAGCGAGGTGATTCAGCTCACCCCTAATGGCATAGTGCCAGGCTGGGAATCATTGTTGCTACTAATCATATGAGAACATTCCAAATTCTTTGCACTTTTAAACACATTAGCCTGTACTTCTCCCCAGGCTACCGCCAGAAGTATTCTCAGTCAAGTTATCATTTATTTTACCTTTCCTCCAAATATCATTCTTATTTCCTTCAAATTGTGGATTCAGGGATTTTATAAACACATGTTTACCTTAAGTCTTTTAAAATTCTCTCCCTCCCCCCCCCCCCACTTTCCTAAAATCACCTGACATTTTCTTACAAAAAGTACTACATAAGAAATAATCTCTTGCACTTCCTGGGAAGAAGATGTTAAAGAAGCTGGCCAGGGTGATGGGATCCATTCTTCCCCTTCACAAGAGGGAGGTCCCCTCAGGAAAGAAAAGAAGGCAGATAATCCAGTCTAATCTTGTTGAATGGCCCTCTGGGTAAACAGACTAATGCTGTTTGCTGGGAGGAAGAGACCTTATCGCTGAAATGCCCTTAACAGGAGTCCCCGACTAAAGATTACCTATAATAAATGAAACTCAAGATAAATGACATGGCTCCTTAGAGAATGTCACATAGGCTATCAAACTCTATTGGGTATAAAATTGAAACATTTCATAATTTAAACCTGTCTCGCTATGTCAGGAATCCAACAGTCTCCCTTTCCTATCCATTTTCCTGGACTGCAGGTATATGTCCGATGTGGGGAAAAAAAGACCTAGAGAGCCACTGTTAATGTCCTAGACTTCATTCTGCTTTATGCATGCCTCTTGAATGCCTTGTAATCTTGTAATCATTTAATAATTTTGACATTGAGTAAAAATCTGAGTCATGTGATCAGATTGAATGCTTTTTTTTTTGATCCTGTGTGCTGCTTCCTTCATCTTTTTAAGAGGGTTATCTTGGATCCCCCTGTGTTCATAACAATGAACTCTGTCCAGGAATTTTGTACCTATTTCCAAATATGTCATGCTGATAGATTCTTGATCTTGATTTCAGCTTATTCAGGACTAGATTATATTTCTCTTTCGGGAAAGGCATTTATAGATGCCATTTTGCAATTAACCGATTATAAAAATTTCCAACATATATTTGGTTTGTTATACCCATGATTATTATTTGGACAATCAATGAACTATTTCTAAGGAATTCTATAATTTATCTTTTTTTGGAAGATTCGTGTCATCTTTTTAAATATTCAGAATCATTTTGATATTTTTATTCTCCCTTCCTGATTGTTAAATTTTATTTGATTTTCCTGCATTAAGTCCTATACACAAGGCCCTTTCCCTTTTTTTAATTTTTTTTGTTTTATTAATTTTTTTGAGACCATGCAAGCGGGGTAGGGCAGAGAACAAGGGAGACACAGAATGGGAAATAGTCTCTAGTCTCTGAATTGTCAGCACAGAGCCCGATGTGGGGCTTGAACTCGCAAGCCATGAGATCATGATTTGAGTCCAAGTCGGACGCTTAGCCGACTGAGCCACCCAGGTGCCCCAAGGCCCTTTTCCTTTTATGGTTCCATGTCTAAATCTAGTTCAGATCTTGTTCTCTGCTCTTGTTTGGAGACCCTACTCCCTTTCCGGATTGGTGTCCAATGATCGTACCATTTGATTCTTTTGTCTTTAGTCTTGTTTTTCCTGCCATTTTACGATGGTAATAATTTGGTTTTCTTTACCTAGGTTCTCCTTCAGGAACAAATCACTGAGCCAGATTAATACAATTGAGACCAATATCCCTAACAACTATCACAATGCTAAGTGTTTGAAGAATTGGCATTTATTTTTTACTACGTCTAATTATAAAGGTCCATTAGATATGAAATGAATTCAAGAAACATTCACAACACTGTTCTGGAAACTGGAGAGTACAAAGGTTGTACTCTAATGGCTATGATAAGGACTGTAGCATGGTACAAGGCCAAAGGAAGAAATGAGAGAAGTAGAGGACACTGTGTGATTGGAACCAAGAGGAATTAATTCCTTTTTAGTTGGAGAAAAATGGGAAAGGTTTAATATAAAAAAGTTTTACCTTGGGGCACCTGGATGGTTCAGTTGGTTTAGCATCTGACTCTTGTTTTTGGCTCAGGCCATGATCTTAGGGTCATAGGATCAAGCCCTGTGTCAGGCTCTATACTGAGTGTGAAGCCTGCTTAAGATTTTCTCCCTCCCTCCCTCCCTCCCTCTCTCTCTCTCTCTCTCTCTCTCCCTCTCCCTCCCTCTCTCTCCCCCATTCAAGCTCTCTCTCTCTCTCAAATTAAAAAAAAATAAAGCTTTACTTCAACACTGAGCCTTGATGCATGGGGTTTAAATCATGTATTAGGGTTCTACAGAAAAACAGAACCAATAGAAAGGAGAGACAGATATAAATGAGATTTATTACAAATAAGTGGCTCATAAGATTATTGAGGCTGAGGAATCTCACAATCTGCCATTTGTAAGCTGGAGACTCAGGAAAGCCAGTGATAGAAATTCCAGTTCAAGTCCGAAGGCCTGAAAAGCATGGATAGTGTAGGTCCCAGTCCAAGATAAGGAGAAAAGTGATTTCTCAGTTCAATAGGCAGAGAGAGAGAGAATTCAGCTTCCTCCACTTTTTTATTCTATTGGTGCACTCAGTGGGTTGGATGGCTAGTGCCCACCTACACTAGGGAAGGCACTCTATGCAGTCCACCAGTTTAAGTGTTAATCTCTTCCAGAAACAACCTCACAGAAATAATGCTTAACAAAATATGTGGGCATCCTCTGGCCCAATCAAGTTAACACATAAAATTAACCATCATAATGAGAGTGCAAGGGTAAGACAGAGTAAGGGGAAGGAGAACTTAAAGACACACTAGAGTAAGATCAGGAGAAGCAGCTTGGAGAAACTGGCTGGATAAATTGAAGGGTTTTTAGGTCAGTTTGCTAAGAGTTGTCCTAGGTTATCACACATACTGGTTTTTATGAATCAGGAAAAAAAAATGATGTCTGTCTACACATGAAGATCACAGTGTAACTGCTCTGAGTATTTGAATAGTTATTGAATGGAGAACTCTGTGTTTTGTTGGGAAGAGACATTTCTATGAGTAGAAGAGTTTCCAAATACCCTTGTAAACACAGGCCTCTACTGTGCCCAGTTTCTCCTCCCCTCTCTAGAGAGCCCACAGTTAACTTTTACTTACCTAGAATTAACTAAAGTAAAGAATTTATTCAATAGGGTTTTCCTCCAAGGATCTTCTTTGACATGATAATAGGTCAAAAGTTTATAGATTCTTGAACACTTTATTATTCAATACTGAACTGGGACATCATCAAAAGCTTCATCAATAAAACATTATCTACAGGGCAGTGTTAAGTGCAAAACTTCAGTAATAGGTCTCTTGGCTAAAACAAAATAAGCAAACAGACATTAAAGGTTAAAGACATATTTAGCACCATTATCCTTTTAGAACATGGTTTATAAAATGGAGTTAAAGATACTTTAGAATCACAGTTTGAAACAACCAAAAATCATACTCCTTTATCTGGACTTTCAGAAAATCTTAAGTACCACAGAGTCTGACCATTTCTCACCAGCCCTGCTGCCATCACCCTGGACAAGTCCCCATCATCTTTCACCTTCATCTAGCTCTGAACTTGTATCCCTACATCTAATTTTACCACATTCGACTACTCATCAGAACAGCTGGAGTGATTCTGTTAAAACCTCAGTTAGTACCTGCTATGTTGCCTGTGTTCAAAACTCTCCAAAGACTTTACTTCTTCCTCAGGGTAAAGCCAAAGACCTCCTTCTGACTCTCAAGGTATAAATGATCTATCACCTCTCAGACCTCATCTCTAGTGTTTTGTCCTCCTTCATTCCTCAATAGCAACACTAAACCACTTTGCTATTTCTTATTCATGCAAGGTCAAATCCTGCCTCAGGGATTTTGCAATTGCTGTTTCCACTAGTGGGTGCTCTCCCCTTAGAGGAAGCCCGGCACATCTCCTCACGTTAGGTTTTCACTCAAGACACTTTCCCAGTGAGATCTTTCCTCAACAGAAGATCTAAACTTTAAACGCTTACCCCCATCCCTTACTAACATTTTATGTCACTTTTATCTGCTTGTATTTTTAGAACTTCTTACTATTTAACATACTCTACATTTTATTTATGATTTTCCTTTCTCCCTGGGTAGAATGTAGACTCCTGAAGGCAGGGATGATTACTGCTACATCTCTCCAATGCCTAGAGTAGTTCCTGCCACATTATAGATGCCACTAAATATGCCTGGGAATGAATAAATATTTAGCAGAAATTGTGTATGCTAAGTTATGAATGTAGTATGTTGGTTTTTTCTATTTATATACAACTTGGGAAGTTGTTATTGAAAATTTTTTAAGTTTTGTAATTAGAAAGTTTTCAGTGTTTCTTAGTGTAAAAAAAAGTTTGAGACAAAAACTTTCTTGAAATTCAATTAAACTTTTAAAAATATTCTGAAGAAGTGAAAATACAGCAGAATGTCTCCATTTTTGCCTCCTGACAGGAGTGTTGATGTTGTAGCAATTAGGAACTTCATTAGTGACCATATGGCTGAATGATCTCACTATGGACCTTTGAATTAATTTGCATTTGTGTTGTAACTCTCATTCTAAATTGTATGTATTATGTTTGATTATTTGTATACTCTCAAAAGAATTGGAAAAGTTATATTTAAATGGAGAATATTTATCTCAAGGTAGAACCAAAATAGCTTGTGTTCTAAATTTAATTTCCTAAAAATTATTAGTTAATAAAAATAAAAAAACAAACACAAATATTTGCTTCATTTGATGTACCACCCACCACCTACCATGTACCTCTCTGAGAACCTCTCATTTGAAAATATCATTATTTGTTTAGTAAGTAGTTCTGGTAAAATTTTAAGAAAACTTCCATTTGGGATAGTTGTGTCTCTATTTAGGTGAAATTACTAAGTGTAGTGTAGACCTGTTAATTCAAGAAAAGTATCTGAGAACTTCTCCCTAATTCCTCTACCATCTCTACAACCAAAACCCTCTTAAATATAAGGTCAGGGGGTGCTGATAACTTGGGAAAAGTATAACAAGACCATTTATGGCTTATGAGAGATTGACTTCCCATCTTTTGACTTATAGATTTAGTCAGAGGGGAGGAAGTAGTGCATTAGAAAAGGAGACTTGAAGTCTCCTGGAGGAAGACACTCAGCAATGTTAGGAAAAGAAATAAAGCAGCTCCCTCACCAACTCCCTCAAGAAAGATGGAATTTGGGATATAAGATGTTTTTTAGGCATCAGTTTTTATAAGAGGAAGGCAGAGGGTAGGGTGGTTGGATTGACCATAGGAAGAATTTGAACTGTGATGCAGACTTGATAATGCCCAGGCCAACCTTGCAGGGAGCCAAGTGATACTGTCTGTGGCCCATGTCAGAGTGAAATGGCTGGATCTTTCAATCTGTACCTTATTCAGTCCCTGGATGTGAGCCACCCTGGAAAGGGTATGACAATGGTAAGTCTCCTTCTCACACTTTCTCTTGGCTCATTCATCCTGGGAATACCAGTATCATGATGTGAGACAGCCCTCCAGAGAGGTTCACTTGGTGAGGGGCTGAGGAACCATGTCAGTAATCTTGGAAGTGGACCCTCCAAACCACCCCTACCTCCTGCCAACACACACAGTAGAACCTTCAGATGACACTGCAGCTCCAGTGCGCAGCTTGGCTACAACCTCATGAGTGGCCTTTGAGCTACGTAAGCCATATGCTGGTTCATGAGCTGCAGAAACTTGAGATAAAATTTTTGTTTTAAGCAGCTAAGTTTGATGGGCAGTTGGTTAACAGCAGTAGTAACTCATACAGCTGTGGGCAAACTCTGAAGACAACAAGTTCTTCCCTGACGGAGAATCTGAGTGGCACATCTCCATATCTATCATGCTTCCCTCTTTTCTCACTTGTATACATTTCTCTGTATATGTTTGGGGAGCTGCTTCTCCAGGCTTCTTTTCCTGACAGGAAATGTAAAAGAGGGAGATTAACAGAATCAACTCCAACTCTACTGCTGATGGGAATTTCAAGGCAGCAGTTACTTTCTTTCACTTGTACTATTTCTTTTAGATTCCTTATACCCTCAGCCACCACCTCTTCTAGACTTGGTGGCTTATCTGGTAACATTACCCAGACTCTCATCTAGAAGGCATCTGATCTCTTGGTCCCCATGATCTCCTTATGCCTGCATTGTTCTATCTGCCTATTTACACTCACAGTTGGGCAAGGGATTACCACGACGCCCTCTGGTGGCTTATCTGGGTCCTTCTTGTACTTTTCCCAGCCCCCATGGTGTAACCAGTTCTACCTCTTCTTGATGATCTAGTTCAGTTATTCCTACCAAGATGATGACCCCTCTTCTTGCCCCAAATCTTCAGACAGCACTCATAGATTGTAGGACTTTGATGGTGTCCTCTAGTGAAATTGTCACCCTTTGTACATCAGGACCTTTAATCCTGCAAAGCACAGGGTTGCAGGGACAGAGAACACAAAGTTCCATGTGCATTATTTATTATAATATATAATAGTAAATGAGGCAACTCCTGTTTCTACCTCTTGGTTCCTGAGTCCCTTCATTCTTCCTATCAAAGTCACAGTGCTGTATAAAGTTCTTTGGTCCAGTGTAAATACTGTATCTTGTAGGATAGCAGCCTATCCTCACAGAGTTTTGGCTCTCATTTGGAGCTTTACCTATTCATTCAACAGAGCATTCCAAAGCTCTATGAGGTCAGCAGTGTCTGGATAGTGTGGTTTGTGATATAACCAGTGAATGCCATGGTTATTGGGCCACAGTGGCACTTCCTATGTTGTAAAGTGGTGTCCTGGTCTGAGGAAATGTTATGTTGGATTCCATACTGATGTATCAGGCATTTCATAATCCCTCAGAGTGCTGGCTGAGGCCCCTGGGCAAAGAAAGCAAATTCATGTTTTGAATACATGTTGTATCTAGTCCTATGAACATAAACTAATGGTCCTTCCAAGATGGAAGTGGCTCATTTAGCTGGATGGACTCCTTGAACAGTAGTGCCATATCAGGGGCTTCAAACTGATATCTGTTGTTGACAGACTGGAAATTCAGTAGCTAAACTGGCCTTCATAAATGGGAGTTCATGATATTGGCACCTTCATGATCTCCTTTTCTGCTGCTATGACCATTTTGTTCACCTGGTCCTCGAGCCAGCACTGAAATGGCTGATGACAAAGGCTGGCTGACATTAACTGGCTGAGTTATTTTGTCTACTTGATTACTAAGTCTTTAGTGGGCAAGAACTTATGATACACAGATATGCATACTTATGCCCATTCACATATGTCCATTTCATAGATATTCCACATATCTAATCCAACCTCCTTATACTCTAATATTCTTCTTTGTATGTTTCTTCAGAGTTATCATGACTTTCACTACTGCCTATAAGCCTGAATATATTTATAACCTCAGTACTTTTAGCTAAAATGAATGACAAGGTGTATTGCACCTAATCTGTCTGTTAGGAGGATGTCTTCCTTCTTTAGCTGGCCATACAAGATTCCCCATACAGCTATAGCAATGAGCTGAGGGAGGAACATGGTATAACAGTAGTTGATTTTAATCCTGTCAGTCACAGGCCATTTTCTCCTTATGAAGGATTGCTCCTGGGTCCACAGTACCTTACTGTTTGGTGAGTCTTACAGGACTCAACTCATGATGCTTCGCTCTGGCCATATGTTCTCTTGGTGAGTCATGGTCAGGCATTCCATCTTTACTACAGGCCAGAAGCATGCCAGAAGTTATTTTTCAAATGATGTGTAATTCTATACTGCAGATGGCAGGACCTAGCCCTAAAATTTCAGGGGACCCACTTTATGATTCTCCCATTGGGACTTACCATATGGCATCTCTTCTTACCACTGATACCTCCCACACTACAGGGTGTGCCTGATCATATGGTCCAAGTACGAGGGCTGCTTGCACTACAGCCCCAAGACCTGCAGCAGAGCACTTTCTTGCTGTGCAACCCACTTAAAGCTGACAGTTTTATCATCCTGGATATGGATGTGGAATACACTGACTCCAGAGATGGAAGAGGCCGACCAGTGTGATGCTTCTTTATTCATGGTAAGATGCACAGAAGATGTGATAGTTTGGTTAAGGAGATGTCTTGGCTCACCCTGACTCCTAAAAATTTATAATTGTAGTAGTCTCCTGAATCTTAATAAAGTTTGATTTTCTTCCTTCTGGCATGCATGTGACTTACCAAGACCTTTAACATGCTAGCCATCTCTTGCTTATCTCTGGCCCAGTCAACAAAAGGTCACCATTATAATGAATCAAGTAGTATTTTGCATGATGTTTAGATGATTCTACATACACAAGAGTGCCATTTAATTAGCATAGTCCTGGTGCAAACCTGAAGACTGTCTCTGCCTGCTTCCATTTGTTTTTCTTTATCTTTCACAGAAGTGTTTCCCAATAAATGTCTCCTACTTCTAATTCCAATTTAGCATCTGTTTCACAGAGGACATGAACTGGCACATGCCCCCACTCTTCCAGGGAGACCTTGACATTTTAGGTCTCTAGATAGTAACTCTGACTACATGTACAACTGCCCTTAAAATGTCTGTATATATTTCTTTCCATAAGGTACAGTTGTCTGAGTAAATGGCCATAGATCCCTTTGGGGAAGAAATGGAGGAATCCTTACGCTGTTAACTTAATGTAGTTTTTAGGGTCCTTCCTTCTAAATATCCAACCATCTCTTCAGTCATTGTGTTACGGGTGTGGGAAATAGCTCAGGTCTGAAAAATGGAAGTGGATCATAAATTTTTATTGAGACAGCAGTCCTCAGCCCTCTGGTCATTCATGCTTGATTTCTTCTGCTGTTACAATTGAGAAGCACCCTTGTTGACTACATATCTCTATGACCCTTAGAATGTTGTGTTTTGTTAATTATCTCTCTAACTTTTTGCAGCTTGGTCTCTTGACTGGAACTTTGACCTGTTTAGTCTTTACAATCAGTGATTGTAACTCCTTGGCTTTTGGAGGTTAAAGGCTGCTACCTAGCTCTATGGTTTTAGGATCCTATTATTTCTTTTGCTATCAGCAAGCCAATTTATGTAACAGCCTTTCCTATTGTCAACCTTGGCTTGTAGAGGAGAGATACCACTACACTCTTAGGTAATATTGTTACCCCTGTCACCACTGCATTCCTATGGGTTTAGTAAATAGTGTGTCTTCTGGGCATTCCTATGGAACATAATCATCTGGTGGGTCTTCCAACCTTACATGATACGTTCATTCCTAGATACCCACTTCTCTGAGCTCTTTATTCTGGCGTTTCAACTTTTCTCAGAATGAGCCAGCACTTTTTCCATGCTCCTAGGAGCCATACTGGTAGCAAATTCACACTGTGCCCTGGGGTCTTTGCCAGGTGTACCTATATAGGGAGCTCAAAATCAGTAGACTCTTTCTTATACAATGTAATATTCTAGTTCCCCTGATCAAATACCCTCAGAATCCACTTGCATGTATATTTGCCTGGCTCCTGTCAGTTCACATTGGCTAGGTCATATAGCAATTTTGGGGTTTTTCCATTTTTCTGAACTATTCATAGTAGATCTTACTTGTTTTTGTTTTTAATCTTCTTTGAAATAAAGTCATTCATACAGTTAGATCTAGGCTTGGTCTTCAACTTTCCCTGCCCTCCCCTGTGAATAATGAGAACTTCTTTGTATGTAAGTAACCAAAGAGGTTCCCTACAGTTCATACCTGCATTTCAGCTGCCTATTACTTACCCTTCATTGGGCAGTACTTTTCTGTAGAGCATTGATGGCGCTTAGAAATAGTCATCTAATCCTGTTACCTTTATAGCTGCTATTTCCCCTATACATCTCAAATACTCGACTGGCTGTACCCAATGCACTGGTTTTCACTGGTACACCCTAATTCACCACCAGTGAAAGTTTTAAAACTAGATTACCACCTTGTTCCAGGGGCTATTGGTGGTTCATCTTCACCAGTGATGGAACGTTTATTACTAACTAGGTGTAAATGATCCTGCTTCAAAATTGTCTGACTGCCTACTTTCTCAGACTATTCCTGGGAACAACCATCACTCTTGAATCACTAAGATGGAATGTGAGATGCAAGATGTTTATTGGAGATTAACATGAAGTCATTCATACTGTTAGATCTAGGCTTGGTCTTCAACTTTCCCTGCCCTCCCCTGTGAATAATGAGAACTTCTTTGTATGTAAGTAACCAAAGAGGTTCCCAAAGGGGCACAGTATTGGGAAGAGGAAACAGTCAAACTTTGAAACAATCCAGCAATGTCTCAGTCCATCCTGCCAAACGTTCTGGAATGAATATTGCCCGTCAGGGTCCCATGTCAGAACAAAAGGCTAAGCTTTTATAACTATGGATCACTCAGTGATTGGATGTAGATTACCCAAGAAAGATGGGATCTTGGGCTGGGAAACCCTGCAGCTGAGGCAAACCCTAAAAGCACTGAGAGCTGGAGGCTATCTGTTGACCATATTCCCTACACTGGGCAGCCTGTCTTTCTTTGAAGGGAGGTTTGTTTAGCACAGCTCAGTATGTACCACAGGAAATCTGGACTGTTAACCAGAGCTTAACAGCCAGATCTTGGTGGAGTGAATTTACTTCTCATTCAAGCAAACTGGCATTAGGTTAAGGATTTTATTCTGGGAACAATGGTTAGGTTTATGAGTTTAAATCATGGTGTTATAATCTAGATTATGTGGTATATGTGAGTTATAACTCCATAAAGTTGTTAAAATTTTTTTGTAGAACAAGTTTTCAACTCATTATCTATTACTAGCCAAAAGGGCAAGTCATTCCCATTCTGGCATTCTTGGGAACTTGTTACTACCTCATATAATCACCTCACTTCTGTTTCAGAGGAGAGTTGTTTCTTTCATACTGAGTAAGCCTTCCAAATATATTGTACAAGCATTTAGGTAAGGTGAAGAAGAAAGAGATACTAGAGGGCCTGCTATTTTTGGCACAGGTTTTCTAGCATTTATTTTAAGGATTAAAATAGATATAAAAATTAATATTCTGGGCTGGCAAAGAGGATCGACCAAACACATTTGCTTGAACATTAGTATTGCTTAAGGAACTTGTTTGGAAAGTTGGTCTCTTTCGGAATGGCTTCTAAGGATCTATTCTGAGCTTCTTGAGGGTAGTGAAAACGTTGGTGCTTTAAGAATTTTCATTCAGCCAGTCAGTCATAATTCATTCAAAAAGTATTTTTGTGTATCAACTAAATTCTGTGTTCTATAATGAATGCATGTATAGAGTGCTATGGGGGACAAAATGAGTAAGATCTTTTTGCTCATTTGTTAAATCAATTTGTTTAATAAAATGTGTGCTTGAAAAAATTGTATTTGGCTTATTACACTCAAACAGGTTTTTAATAGTGTTTACTTTTCCTTTTCATGTCTCTCACTTTTTCTTCCCAGGCTCCCTCTGTTGTTGTTGTTGTTGTTGGGTTTTTTTTAGCTCTCCTTAAACACACACACACACACACACACACACACACACACACACACACACAATCTGCTTATAGAAAAATATACCAACTTAGGCATACACTATCATGAAACTACCAAAGTAACCAAAAGGAGAGGTAAGGATATTTTGCTAGTAATCACTACTGATTACTTCTCATTGAATTATTGTGATCTTTAGGAGATTATGAATGCAAAACACTTCAGTAAGAGCCTGTCACTTAATACGCTCTCAATATGTTTAGTGGGGAATAGTTGTGAGGGTTCTGGGAGATAAATCTGATTTTGTGTCTGAACAGATATGTCTAGATATGTCTGGAGTTACTGAGGATTAAAAAATTGTTAGAATGGGAAGAAAATTTATAGATCTACCATTGTTTGTATTCTGAAAAACATCCAGCATTTAGTGCAAGAAGAGAGGTTATAGGGGACTTGATTCATAAAAGCATGGGATTTGAACCATGGAATGGTTTTGGTTCTACCTTAGCCACACCATGCTGACCCCTTACATGTGTGTGTAGAACTGCCTTTATCCAAGTTGGCATAGCAGCAGATGGCTAGTGTCAGCAGTAGAAGCAATTCTTATATGGGATTTTATAAAATGACTCAGACCTGGCCAGAACCATATCTCATTGGAATTCCAGTGTGATCTGTGATCTAAAACTTGCATAAAAATAGCATCAAGTGCTTCAACACTAAAGGAATAATTATTAATAGCTTTTTAGATAGTTAGAGTACTCTTGTGGAGTGCACATATGATTTATTTCTTTTTTCTTATCGAATATGACGTGTATTTAATAAAATCTATTTCTCCTCCAGTTCTGAACCACAGATGCAATACCTGCATAATGCAGTGTAATGTGGCTTGCAGTCGCCAGGGGCCATAAATAATGCACCTCAGTAAAGCACTGGGATCAGGTTGCCTGTTGCATATGGGCTGCTGCAAACCAGTCTGACACCAGATGCAGGCTATTTCCACTCAGTGGTTCGGCACATTGGGAATGAGATGCCAAGGTTTCCTAGGGCAAACCAACAGGTCAATCTGTGACTGGAATTTATTATTTATTATGAAAGTTTAGTGGACATGTAAATAGAAGAGAGCATTAGTTAACAATTATGTACACCATTTCAGAAATTAATATTGTCATAGTTATCAAAGATTTATAAAAGGATATTATGTTCTGCTTCAAGATTTTGGAAATAGTTGGGTTTGCTTATTGCCTAAAGTTGTGAAGGTATAGTTGGGTCCATATTTGGCCCTTCTCTGAATTCACGAAAATCTTAAGACAACAAATGCATTCACATAAGAGCATATTTAAATGATTTTACTTTTCGTGATCATTATTAGGAGTTAATACATATTGGAACATATACAATTTAAAATATGATCACATCATATTGAGAACAGACTTGATGAAATCAACACATGATATTTTTCTCTTTATCTTATAATCAGCCTAGTTATCAATCACAAGATTTCATAGTTCCTGAGTGTGATTTTTTTCCTCTTTGATTACTTGGTTAACCTGGATGAGGATAAAATCATTTACTGAATGTGATGATGCCTCAACATTTTTGTAGTGACTCTCCTTGGGGAGGATATCTATAGTTTTAGATGTAATAATTGACTTGTTTTAACACAATAACATCACAAAATATTTTAAGGTTAATAACTATTGAAAAGCTGAAGGCACAAAATATACTTTCATAACTTTTAAATGATTCTAAGTGTTTAAGAAATAGATATATAAAAGGATTATTACATAAACATGTTTTATGTACCTTTCTGTTTTACTGGAAGTATTATTATGTATTCCAGTAACTTCTGTTACAGTTAATGATTGGAAGTTGTAATGAACCTTTTTGTTACATGTGTATATCTGGCTTTTATATCTGACCCTTATAAATGATGGGACAGAACCTCTACTATCTAAATATGAACTTTATGATATGATAAACCTCATTTTTGATAGAACCTCATTTAGGGGGAAAGTAATCAAGGTATTAATGCTCCAGAAGCCTTAAGACAATTTGTTATGATCTCACTTTTCTTCACTTTTCACTTTCCACTTTTAATTCATCTTCAGCCTATTCCATTAGAGAAAGACTTCCAGCTCTCTCTGGCCTCAGTCCCAATTTGTTTTCATCTCTATCTTTGTCGCTGTCCAGTTTTTCTTTCCCTCTGTCCTCATTTCAGTTCCTAGCTCTGTTTCCAGTTGTCACACTTGTATCTCCCTTTCTGGGCTCAGCCACAATCCACAAGTGTTCAGGATTAAGCAGTCATCAAAACTGCTGGAGAACTAGGATTGAGAGTATCTGTTTCACCCTTCCTCTAAAATCACACCAGTAGAACTTGGGAAAAGGAAAAAGAACATTTGTGTTTGCCCAATGTGTATGTCGTTTTTATCCATTTTTATTTCACCTTGCTCAGAGACAGTGAAAAATTAATGCCACCATTAGAAAAAACATGTGGGAAATACTATTTCAAAATGTCCACCTGTTCAATTTGTGAATCCAGGTTAGCTGAGTTTCTGTTGAAATGATAAAGTAATTTCAAGTCTACTGTTTTTTTAGAAGTGAGTCTTTTGTAATTGTCATGCTGTGTGGAGGCTATTAACTGCAATCAGTCTTTGACTTTCTTGCAATGTATTAGTGTACTACTTTGTCATGAACCATCTGAGAAAATTTTGTTTTAAAATGTGCCTTAGGTAAAAAGTTCATTCTCACAAGGAAGATCTAGAGGCAGATCTTTTTTTCTCTGTTATTTAAAGGTGAATGCCTCAAAATGATAGTCGGAAATCAATTTTCAAAAGATTTCATGACCCAATTATTTAGAAACCTAGATATTTAAAGATAACTTTGAGTGGTATTAGGAATCAAAGAAGACACAATTAATTAAAAAATAAAACCTCAATGTTGACATAAAAATTTTGAGAAGTAACACTATAGATTATTTTTTTCTATCAAAAGGTGAGGGCTTTGGTTGAGGAATATTTTGCTACAATGATTGATGGTTGTATTCATCATTGTGCGTTTCTAAACTGTGTTTATAGGATGGTATATTTGTAAGGCTGTAACATGAAGTAAAATGACACCCCAATTGTGGGCTAACCTTTTAGAATATGTATTACTTAATTCTTATTCTTAATGTCACAACAGTTGATCACTTACCCTACTGACATTTTATTAACATTTACAGTCATTTATTAAAAGAAATTTTATTTTGTTTTTTATTTTTCCATTATGAAGCAAAGATTTATTCTGACTGCTCTTTTTTTCTTATTTAGAGCCCTTTACCTCAGCTTATCATATGACTGAGGAGACTAGATAAAGCCAGGTTCTTACTGTAATGTTCAAGTTCTTTTAAAACTTCTCCCATATAAGGTGCCTGTTATTAAAATGTTCAAATGGTACTTTGCATGGTGGTCTCTCAGAGTCCTGATTTCAGTGAACACCACACTTGCATGATAATAGCAAAAATTAATATAAAGTGCAAACATTGTTCTGAATTTATCATAGTTTATAGAAATGTGAGACCCATGAACTTGACAAATAAATACTATGTATGGAAAACTTTCTAGTGCCCTAGTGGTTCCATTGCCAATGGTTAGTTGTCAGATCAGTGTGATTTTAGGATCCAGATCAAAAGATCACAAAATCTTTAATTAGTCTCATGCACTTTTATCATATGCAAATCTGGCCTTTTAGACATAATGTTCTCGGAAAAGTATGTTAGTAGTGGTCAAGTTCATGAACAGCCATATCCCATGGCTGGTGGGATCTAGTCAATGGGAACACCTTATGAAGAGAAGAAGAGGAAGATCTGTTGAGGGGAACCTTTAGCAGGGTGAGTTGGCACTCATGTTTTGGAGCCAGACAGAGCAACCTCTCTGGCTGTGAGACCTTGCACATGTTATTTAACGTCTCTGGGTCTTGATTTACTTGACTGTAAAATAGGAATTAATACAAGTCTAAAAATTAGGGAAATAATTCAGGGAAAGTGCATAGCACACTTATACAAAGTATACTTAGTGCCTATAGTAAATATTCAATAAATATTAGTTGTTATTACTAAGATTGTATTTTTAAAATTTTAGGTGTTGCTACTTTTTATATAGCATGACTTCCTGGGTAATAAGGCTCCTAGTTAAAGTGTCTAGGGTCTTGGTTTAGATAGTCACACCTTATTACCTCATAACAGGAGTTCAAGGATTTCTTTTAAATAACTATAATAAAGGTTCCAACACCAGTTTGTTCAATATTTAATTGTTCAATATTTAAGTGCACAAGAATATATAGGTAATTCCTTAGTCATCATATAAATTATATGTAATATTTCCTCTGTCAGATAGCAGTGGAAGGAAGTTTCTTCAATGGCTTGCCAAGTATGGTTCCCAGATCAGTAGCATCAGCAGTTGCTGGGAACTTACTTGAACTTGGTCCTAACCTTAGACATTCTTAATCAGAAACTCTGGGGTGGGTCCCAGAAAGCTGTATTTGAACAAACCTTCTGATGATTCTGATGCACATTCAAGTTGGGGAACCACTGCATTAGTGTTTCTTGGAACAGGAGGCTGTAAATACTAGTGGCTATTGTTTAAGAAGTATGAGGATAGATCCTTAACCGATGAGATAATCCCTCTTTGTAGTCTCATATTACAAGAACACAATTGGCAAGTGAGTATTTGGCTATGATATAGACCAAAGTGAAGAGGGCTGGAGGGCTCTTTGAGGAGAAAGAAAAGTGATGATTCCACCGAAGGAAGCATTAATTGTTTGAAGAATCCTTACTGTTGTAGGCTGCCCCTGGAATTACATTAGAGTAGCAAAGGTAACACTCATAATATATAAAATGGAACTAAAATAGGTTGTTTCATAGCTTATATTCTTCATTTTTTTTTAACTTCTAAGGGATTTTGGGCAAAGCATTTTAAAATCAAAATAGAAATTAGAAAACTGGCTGAGAAAATGAACTTGATAGAGAAGGTAAAATAGAAGTCATAGAAGTTTCCGACTCAAAGCTTACTATAGGTAGAAATTTCTTGAATATGAGTCTGGAATCTAGAGACTGTTTATCCTCATTTCTGCCCTACCTAATTAAATTACCTGGGCATTTTCTAAATGGAGGAATAATTAGTTCAAGAAGTCAGTGTCGTGTAAAGAGAAAAGCCCATTCTTCAGAAATAGAAGAGGCCTGTGTTTGGATCTCATTTTCTAGCTATTTAACTTTAGGCAAATGATTTAAATGTCCAAGAATTGGGTTTTTCATCTGTAAACAGGGCTAATGATGGCTATTCTTTTGGATGGAGGCTCCCAAAGTGGGATGAGGGCAGCATTTTTGGTGTTGAGGGAGTTTGGTGTTGAGGGAGTTTTTGGTGATAACAGGATTGGAAAAGACAGTGGCACTTGGAGGGCAGAAAGCAGAGCTGGACACCCTGCAATGTGTAGGACAGTCCCACTATGGAGGAATGAACTATTTCTTGCACTAGTTTTTAATGCTCCCAAGACATTCATGTAGGTGAAATCCTTTTTATAATTATTTAAGCCTAGAACCTAACTACATACAAATCGTTTTTGCATGCTTTTAAAACCCACGGAACTTCCAGGAATGCAAATTACTGTCATCTAAATTGAGGGAAGATTATATTTTGTTTTGTTTATGCTTATCAAAAGTTCACCCTTTTAGAAAAAGAGAAGAAAAATCTCATAGGAAGCAACACTGCTATGCATGGTATTTGACTTTCAGCGAAACAGCCTTATCATACTTTATCTGAGGAAGTTGTATTTCCTTATGATATCACATATGTGTGCAAATCACTGACTACTTCACTGTGTCTTATAGAGTAATTGTGCCCAGGCATTTCCTGTTGGTAAGTTAGTTACTAACAGTGTTAGTAAGTGGTTCGTATCTGGTGCATAGTAAGTGCTCATACGCAGTAGCTATTATTATTAGGAGGCAATGACACTGATGTGATGGATCAAATATAACTCAGTGCATGGTGGCTATTCACACGCTTGAAAGTCTGTTTTTGGTGTGGGAATGTAGATCCAGGCCAGCCTGATGTTGGGCATACGCCCATGCGGACCTCTATTTTAGGATGATGGTAAGAGCAGCTTGGGAGTTTCAAACTTAACCCTAAGATTCTAAGAGAGGGGGAAGACAGGAACCTAACTGAGCTGGAAATGATAAGAAGATTAGGAATTGGATTCAACACATGGCTGCTTAATCCATATTGGACAGACAGTAGTGCCGTGGGTGTTTTTGTTGCTACTATTACTCGTATTCTCTGGCGATTGGTTCCGCCATCTGGTTGCCTGTGCAGCTCCCTCGAGTGTTACAGGTGCTACTTTTTACAATCTCTGTGTTACCAGAATGAATTATTAAAGGAGAGTAAGCCTCAAGCAGTATTTTAGAAAGCAAAGCAGAGCTACCAGGTTTTGGAATAAGTGCAGTGGCCTAAAGTCAGTGCCATTGGTACATAACCATAACACATACAGGAGTGTGTTCAGCAGGAACCCTACACTATACCTAATTCCCATTTGACTCTTGAGCTGTGACTGCTTCTCCAGAGTAGGATGTCAGCATTTCTTGTGGTCCGTAAAATAAACAGTTGAATCCTTGAACAAGAACTTAGAGATATTTCAGGGGCTGGATGAATTCTAAGATAGGCTGACATTCTTCCCATATGCTAACCCCGCGTGTTATAAAATAATTTCATAAGAACTGATGATGTACCACATGCAATAATAGATATATTTTTAATCCATGTAGGACAAAACACCCTCCCACACACACACACATACCTCTTTTTCTGTACCTAAGTTAGTTAGAACAGATGAAAAACTTTAAGAAGGCTTGTGTGTATTTGAATTCAGAAACAATCTAGATGATGTTTCTTTAGATAATTGTGACCATTCACCCAGGTGTGGCTACTTGTTTGCTAATGCTGACTGTCCAGAACAATGTGTAAACAATTAAAGGAGTATTTATATAATTTTTGATGATGATAATGAGATTAGGTAAATAGTTAAATTCAAAGTGATACAGTATTCTGTGTTATCATATACTGAAATAATAATTGGCCAATAAATAGTATTAATCACCATGAAACCTAAATATTTTTACTTGAAACGCTTTTAAAATTTAACAGTGTGGAAGCCAGTATGATCTGGAAGGATAGACTTTGACATCTTTGTCTTAGAATATACAGACCATGAAAGATGATCCTGTCTCAGAAAGCCACTTCACCTCTGAGGTTTGCTTGACTAGAACACTTCAAAAACCTGAAACACACTGACATTTAGGAATACACAAGCTTTGAAAGTTGTGTCAATTCTGCTATAATATATCCGTGTGGTGGAAATGTTCCCTCCCCTCTGCCTTTTCAATGCTGTTACAGTAGAAATATGAAGCCTGGGATATTTCTTAAGGAGTATTCAGCTTCTTTCCTTTGACTCTTGTCATAAAAATATGTTCTTCCCTTTATAAATGTGTATTTTTCCTGAAAGCTAATTCTGTGTAGAGCACATTCTGGATGGTACAATCTCTAGTTTGTTACCAGCTCTGAAAGGAATGGACATGATTCCAACTGGGACTCCAAGTCTCCACACTTATAATTGAAATATATACTGTACATGGTTCCTTTGCCTTCAACACTAATAGCCATCTGCTAAAATGGCAAGGTGCCTGCTCTCTGGTTGATTGGATGGATGCCCTGGAGCACAGGTGCCTGGCAATGATAGGTTTAGAGAAATCCCCGCCATAACATTGTTCATGACATTTCCTCTGCAGGACTTCTCTCTTGGGTGTATGTTATACAGAGGGGTGTCTCTTCCTATCTGATGTCATGACTACTGCTAGATGTCTTCAGAAATTTCTGTTTATCATTAAAAGAAAAGGCATAGAACATAGTGACATTTAAAAAGTGGAAATCATAGTATTTTGGCCTAGCTTGGAAGTTTTAAAAAAAAAATGTTCTTTGTTGGAAGAACTTTAACACAAACTTTTAAACCCAAACTATTCTTCCGGTCATTTCATTTTCTAAACTTTGTGGGGAAAAATAAAACCTTTTTATTTTAGGTATTAAAAAGTATTATTTTGCTCCCCTCTGATTATATTTCTTCGATTAAAACACTCCTTTGGAATATCAAGTGGATTTTATGTTTAATCCCTCAGGGATTAGGTGTAATAGTACAGAGAGAAGAGAAATTCCATACATGATCCTAACTTTGGTTTCCAAAATTCTAAACCTAAATTTAGGATGTAAAAGTGTTCAAACATTAGACTAAATACTTAGGAGGAACAAGGGAAAGGTCTCCTAAGCCAAAGTTTTAGTCTAGAAAATAATTCCTTAAGACTGGAGAAGGGAGAGATGGAGAAAAAATGAGATGCAAATATATTAATAGGCCGTGGAGGTGGCATCACCTATGTCCTTCTCTTGGACAGAGCCTAGAGATAGTATAAGACCTCAAAAAAGATATTACCGTGAGTTCCCTGTAGTTAATTGTGAGCCATAGAGACCTTTGCAGAACTACCCACACGTTCACTGAGCTGAGGGTTATTTCAAGGTCAGACCTTACCTTGTGCCCAAGTAATTCAAGAATCCAAAAGTTGATGCCCCTCTCCTATCTCTGATGGCTTGGGCCTTTGATATAACCTTAAGAAGGAAGAATACAAACCCAAATTTCACTGGGTATGTGTCGTCTTTTTTGGGAGACTTGCAATTAATTGAAGTTGTTATAGAATATAAAATTATATTTTTAATTCCTTCAAGCATGTATAACTGAGATTCATATTGAGTATATTTATTTGTAGATTGTGATTTATTCTAGGAAAGATTTAAGAACTCTTGGAAAATTTAAAAATTTTTCTTTTCTACTTGTGATCTACTTTGTTGACTTTGTTAAAGGCATTGTTTATGTAATATGCCCCACTCAGATGGAGTACACATTACCTGGATTTCCCACTCTGTTCACTAGAAATATACCAGTTCAGTTATCTAACTATAGCAGCACTTAGAGAAGATTTTAGCTTAGTATTTTGCAAAAAGCCACAAAAGGATTTTTTGATAGTGATCAAACTGATACACTGGAATAAGAACTCCATTCAGTCTAATGTGCATATTAATATACAGTAATTTGCAAAAGCCATGTATTGGGTTAGCTCTCAATGTCTACCTCTCCCTCTTTGCTTAGGAATAAAAAAATACTCAAAGATCCTGGTCAGGAGAGAATCTCCATTAATGGGTGCCATGCTTCTCTAGTGCCACGATATCTATAATTTTGTTTCAAGCTTCCTATGACTGGGACCCTCTTTTTTTTCCTGTCTTTGCTTAAAGAATCACATAATGGATAACTTTAAGCACTAAATCATTCACAGTAGATTTCTGTGGAAGACTTAGTCTGTCCCCCAAATGCTTTGTGTGCATACTTAGTGTGAATGGCTACCTGGAATTGCTGTACATTTGTGAGTCTTTGTGTTCTCATTGACCGGTGTTCCTGCTGCCTGATCAGCATTCTGAATGCACCATTGGTGTTGTGCAGTGAGAGAGTGGCAAGGGCATTTTAAATGTCTTTTGTGGGCAAGAGTCACTTTATATGTAAGGTCCAAAATAAAAACAGAGTTTCCCCATTATTCAGCATCAAGAAAATAGTGGGTTGACACAATTTTGCCTTCCCCTGCCATCTGTCTATTTACTTTCTGTTTTTGACTTTATACCTAAAAGAAGGTGGGCACATTTGTACCCACGAACTGGAGGAAAACATTCATAAAACCTGACCCTTGGCTGTGGATCTCTGCTCCTTTTGCTTGTAATTGTGTTGTATGAGTCAGCCTCTGCCTACTGCCCTAGTATCAATATTTTTCAAAAGCTGGGTTTATCCCAATGAGGAAAGCAATTACTAATGTGACCAAAATTGTTGAAATCTTTGATTTTCAACTAACTCATAAGAGTTCTAAATGGTACTTTGGGGCCTCTTATTATACTCTACATCAAACATGAGAGAAATAGAAGGAAACATGTGGGGATAATTCATAAAGCATTTATATACCACATAATATAGTTGTATAAATCCATGTAACAGGAGACTTTCTGGGAATAATTTTCATTGATTAACCTTTAGGTCAATTTGTTAGTTTAAAATAACTTTAAATGACCTTGTTTCATATCTCTGACCTCTGATTCTTCCAGCTTATTAATGATCAAAATAGTCAATTGTTTGATAAGTGCCAGATAATTTCTTCTAGTTATCTTGTTCTCTAATGATTTCTTAAACAACTGAACAGCACTTTAATGCAGTTTCTTTAGCTCTATCACCCCCTTTGGATCTTTAAGTAGAGAAAGGGAATGGGAACAGAGCATTAATGTTGTGTTTTTTAATGCAATAAATGAGATATTTCCAAAATCTGCACAGCTTATAACATTACATCAAGTATTGTATGTAGTGAATTATTTATATTGGTGTAGAGAAAAATATAAATCATATGGAAAATATTTTTTATGAAACTCTGCCAATTTTAAATTTAGAGGCACAATGTAAGAGTTGGTGTTTTTACCTAATATTGTCAAATTTTTAAAGAAATAAGACTAGGAAAAAGCTGTATGTTTGGACAGTCTGACTCAGTTAAAATGAAGAAGAAAATTAAGCTGGTTAATTAAGGCTAAATAATTTTACTTGAAATACATTATTGTGGCAAATAATGTTGCAGCTTTTTTTCTTTTTCATTTTATTCTGCTAATGTAGATTCAGCCTTTATACAAATCCCAGGAATGACAACAAGAAAACAGAACCCAAATGTAACAAAATAGAGTTAGATTTATAGCATAAATCCAGCATCCTCTATTTAGGAAAGACTGACATAACACTAAAAGCCTGATAGAGATTCCATATTTATTTACTTCAGAGTGCTGAATCAAGCTCAATGAAAAGTGATTTGTAAATTGCTTATTCAGTGAACTTGAATAAATAACTCACAAATCAATGTCTTACAAGAACTTGGTAACCAGCCTATTTCATTTGAAGCCATGCTACAGCCTATTGATCTCCTCTAGATAATGTCAAATAGGAAAAACTGGAGTAGAAGCAGGTCATTCTACCTATTTGCCAAAAAGGTCAGTTCAATTCCAAAGGAGGGAAAAATGCAACTGGAGTTTTAAAAATACCCCTTCTTTTAAGCTACTGTTACTACCTCAGAACTCAGGAAGATGGATCTCTGACACAGACCCTGTGCTTTAGAGGGCCTGGGTCTAACTTTATACCATATCACTCTTCATAGAGACGGGAGTCCACAGGAAAGCAGATGTATCTACTCAAAGGTCATGTTCCTACCTTATGGACCTCCAGCACAGCCTTTTTCTCAGGTCCATCCTTTCAATCATGGACCTTGCTGCACCTGGGTCAGAGATGTGGCCAAGTTGGGGTAACTTGCAAGGGGTGTGGAGAGAGCTTGGACATAAGGCTGGGATATCCTCACACCTGAGTGAGAGGTACCTCAAGAAACCAAAATAGAAGGAGAAACAAATCACTGGCCAGGGATATAGACCTGGTGCAAGCATTCTATATGATGTCACATTCCAGTGCATAATTCTGAGAAGTCCAAAAATTTCAAACTTGAACCTGGCCTTCCCGATTGTTAAAAAGATAAAGTTTTTAAAGGTAAGAAAATATATTTTTATTTAACATCCTGTCAATTTGGTTTAAAACATTTAAATATCTAGACATTTGACATACGAGCCACCTTTTGTTTTCTTGCCCTAGGCTTACCTGCTACCACTTCATCTCTCTACTCTCCCTCACAACTAACCGTTTCAAAGTTTTCTTAACTTGCTCCATCCCATTTGCTCCTCCCCTACCTACTTTTCCCTTCACCTGACTTGGCCTCCGCAGCTATACCTTTAGCAAATCTATTCTTGCTTATGTCATTCATCCAGTGAACATATCTTCAGACATAATCTTGTTCTCTTAGCAGTATTCAATATTACTGGAGGCTGGTTAAGTCCAAGATTGAGGCACCTGCAAGTTTGTGGCCCAGTGAGGGCCTGCTTCCTAATTCCTAGATGGCAATCTTTTTTCTGTGTCTTTACATGGTAGAAGGGACAAGGGTGCTTTCTAGGGTTTCTTTTATAGGAGCAAAAATCCTGTTCATGAGGGCTCTGCTTTCATCCCCTATCACCTCCCAAAGACCCCATTTCCAAATACTATCACACTGGGGATTAGGTTTCAATGTATTAATTTTGAGAGGATACCGACATTAAGTCTCTGGTGGCTCCACTCCAGATCGGATTCTAACATACATCCCCAGCTTCAGCCAGTATAAGTCAATCTTTTACTTTTTCTCTAGACCAGGTTTTTCTCTTTTTTTTTTTAATCCAGGGGGAACCCTTGAAATAACTGTTAGATTCCAGAAAACCCTGTTTAAAAGTTGGAATATCTACAGCTCTCAGTATGCTAGTGTGAACTGTAACTTGTAGACAAAATAATCCAATAACAATTATCAATGCTTTTTAAAAATCTTACTGAAGGGGAGGGGCAAGATGACAGAGAAGTAGGGAGCTCTGTAATTTTCACCTGCCCACATCTATCAAACTGAGAAGGACTGAAGCCACAATACTCTAATCTGCAAGAGTGGGAGAAAAACACACAGAGTCCACAAAGAAGACAACCCCAAAGGTGCCAGAGTGAGTGAGAACTGGGGAAATAAAAACAGGCCAGCCCAAGAGGTGCTGAGAGGAGGGAGCCCCTCCCCAGCGCAGAGCTGGGGAGAGTGTGTGGAGCCCCAGAGAGACAAGGGGAAGAGAAAGAGAGACTGAAAATGCTCATAGAACTGTCTCTAGAGAAGAGAAAAAAACTCAGCCCGGGACGAAGAGGGATATTATCATCCCATATATAACTGCTGGGTGCAGGGAGAGAAATCCATCCCATTTAGCTGGCGCATTATTCCTTGGACTTGGTGGCAGCGGACCAATTCCAGGCAGCCCAGGAGAAAACTGCTCAATGACTCCCCCTAGTCAATCCTGGCTAGGAAGCCGGCCGCCTGCGGGAATACATCTCATGTCGGGCGGTAGCATTAAAGTGCATGAACTAGGATTTGGAAATGAGGCAGGGCTTGGAAAATACAGTTTGGCCCGCCCGTGGCACAGGGAGATCGGACTCAAAACAGTGGCTTACAATGCTTGGTTCAAGAAGGTCTTGGGGCGCCACCATTCTTCTCCCCACAACCACCAAGGCGGGGCCTTGGAGAGCAGCCCCCAAGACCTACCTACACCAAACCATGCCCATCTGTGTGGGAGAGCTTTCTTTTGTCTCTTGCCATCCAGATATATTTTCCTTTATCTCATTGTTATCTCTCCCCTCCTCTGGTTTTATGCTTTTAGACTGTCCTTTGTCTTTTGTTGTTTCTGTCCCCCACCTTTCTTTCTTTTCTTTTCTTTTCTATTTTTTTCCTTTTTCTTTTTCTTTTTCTCTTTCTCTTTCCCTTTTCTTTCTTTTCTCTTTTCTGTTCTTTCTTTCCCCTTTTAGTTTGCTTGTTTGATTTGTCTGTGCATTTTCATGCTTTTGTTCCCTGTGTGTTTGTTTGTCTGTTTTCCTTTTCAGGGATACCTCAAGAAACAAGCCAAAGTACACATGGTGGAGAGTCCCAAATATCACTGAGTAGGGAAATAAAATAACCAAAGGCACAACAAGAGAAACCAAGAGACACCCTTAAAAGAACACTTCAACGGACAGGTCCTGGACAGTCAACGAGCCTCCTTTAATAGAGCAATACTAACAGGTGCAGAGTGCATAACGAGCTTTTAAAACTGACAAGAAAAAGAAAGCTAGCCAAAATGATGAAATGAAAGAACTCTCCACTAAAGAAATTCAAGGAAGAATTCACAGCCACATAACTGCTCAAAACAGATATAAGAAACATAACTGAGCAAGGATTTAGAACAATTGTCATAAAATTAATCACCGGGCTTGAAAAAAGCATAGAAGTTGTCAGAGAAGCTATTGATACAAAGACTAGGGACCTTCAAAATAGATGTAATGAGTTAAAAAATGCTATAAATGAGGTGCATAATAAAATGGAAGCAGCCACTGCACAGATTAAAGAGGCAGAGAGGAGAATAGGTGAATTAGAAGACACAATTATAGAAAAAGAGGAAGCCGAGAAAAAGAGAAATTGATCCAGGAACACGAAAGGAGAATTCGAGACCTGAGTGATACAATGAAACGGAACAATATCCGTATCATAGGAATTCCTGAAGAAGAAGAAGAAATAGAAAAAGTTCCTGAAGGGGGGTGCTTGATCAAATTATAGCCGTGAACTTCCCCAATTTGGGAAAGGAAATAGCCCATGAAATCCAAGAAGCACAGAGAAAGCCCCTTAAATGTAACTTGAATCGACCTTCGGCACAACATATAATGAAATTGGCAACATACAAAGATAAAGAGAGATCCTGAAAGCAGCTAGGGATAAAAGGGCCCTAACATACAAAGGGAAACCTATCAGAGTGGTTACAGACCTATCTAATGAAACATGGCAGGCCAGAAAGATATGGCAAGAAATCTTCAATGTGACGAACAGAAAACATATGCAGCTAAGAATCCTTTATCCAGAACACCTGTCATTCAAAATAGAAGGAGAGATAAAGGTTTTACCAAGGAAACAAAAATTGAGTGAATTCATCACCACCAAACCAGCCCTACAAGAAACCCTAAGAGGGACTCTATGAGGGAAATGTTACAAGGAATACAAGGTACCAGAGACAGCACTACAAGCATGAATGCTACAGAGAACACAATGGATCTGAACTCATATTTTTCAATAATAACACTGAATGTAAATGGACTGAATGCTCCAATCAAATGACACAGGGTAGCAGAATGGATAAAAAAACAAAATCCATCCATATGCTGTCTACAAGAGACTCATTTGAGACCCGAAGACACCATCAGATTGAAAGTAAGGGGGTGGAGAAATACCTATCATGTGACTGGAAGTCGAAAGAAAGCCAGAGTAGCCATACTTATATCAGACAAACTGGACTTTAAAGAAAAGGCAGTAACAAAAGATGAAGAAGAAGGGTATTATATAATTACACAGTCTCTCCATCAGGAAGAGGTAACAATTATAAACATCTATGTGCCGAATTCGGGAGCACCCAAATACATAAAACAATCACAAACAGAAACATCAACCAGACAGAACATCACTAAAGAAACAATGGACCTGAAGGACACACTGGAACAGATGGAATTGATATATTTAGAACTCTGCATCCTAAAGCTAGGGAATTCACTTTCTTCTCAAGTGCTCATGGCACATTCTCCAAGATAGATCATATACTGGGGCATAAAGCAGCCCTCCATAAATATAAACGAATGGAGATCATACCATGCACACTTTCGGATCACAATGCTATGAAACTTGAAATCAATCCCAGGATACAGTCTGGAAAACCTCCAAAAACATGGAGGTTAAAAACCACCTTACTAAAGAATGATTGGGCCAATCAGCCAATTAGAGAAGAAATTAAAAAATATATGGAAACAAATGAAAACGAAAATACAACAATCCAAACTCTCTGGGATGCAGTAAAGGCAGTCCTAAGAGGAAAGTATATTGCAATCCAGGCCTATTTCAAGAAACTAGAAAAAGTGCAAATTCAAAATCTAACAGAGCACCTAAAGGAACTAGAAGGGGAGCACTAGAAGGGGAGCAGCAAGAGCAACCCAAACCCAACAGAAGAAGAGAAATACTAAAGATCAGGGCAGAAATAACCAATATAGAATCCAAAAAAATAGTTGAACAAATCAATGAAACCAAGAGTTGGTTTTTTGAAAAAATAAACAAAATTGATAAACCTCTAGCCAGGCTCCTCAGAAAGAAAAGAGAGAACACCCAAATAGACAAAATCAGGAATGAAAATGAATCTATTACAACCAATCCCTCAGAAATACAAGGAATCATCAGGGATTACTATGAAAAATTATATGCCAACAAACTGGACAACCTAGAAGAAATGGACAAATTTGTAAACACACATGCACTACCAAAATTCAAATGGGAAGAGATAGAAAATCTGAACAGACCCGTAACCCGTGAAGAAATCAAATCAGTTATCAAAAATCTCCCAACAAATAAGAGCCCGGGGCCAGATGGCTTCCCAGGGGAATTCTACCAGACATTTAAAGCAGAGTTAATACCCATTCTTCTCAAGCTATTCCAAAAAATAGAAATAAAAGGAAAACTTCCAGACTCATTCTATGAAGCCAGCCTCATTTTGATTTCCAAACCAGATAGGGACCCAACAAAAAAGAGAACTATAGGCCAATATCCTTAATGAATACAGATGCAAAAATCCTCAACAAGATACTAGCAAATCGAATTCAACAGCATATAAAAAGATTTATCCATCATGATCAGGTGGGATTCATTCCTGGGTTACGGGGCTGGTTTAATATTCGCAAATCCATCAATGTGATACATCACTTTAACAAAAGAAAAGATAAAAAACATATGATCCTGTCGATAGATGCAGAAAAAGCATTTGACAAAATACAGCATCCTTTCTTAATAAAGACCTTCGAGAAAGTCGGGATAGAAGGAACGTACTTAAACATTATAAAATCCATCTATGAAAAGCCCACAGCTAAT
>CM053578.1:56576049-56607747 GCA_028646485.1 Cryptoprocta ferox
AAGCTTTTATATTTTTATTCAAATCAGAAGGCCACATGGTCTCACTGCTTAGTGTCTTATAAACAAAATTTGTTGAGAAATTCTGAGTGTCTTTTGTAATGTATATGAATATAGATTTGAATTAATCATCATTTTTTTGAAAAGATCTTAAAAAACCAGTCACTGTCTCACTAGCAGATCAATAAATGTGTATGTTGGATGATAGGTGTGAGGTGTTCTATATATCTATGTATGCCTAAGGCTCAACTGAATTTAATTTCAATTTAATTTCAATTTATACCTCTACCTGCAGCCTGATACCTGACATTGTTTTATAATACTGGAGGACAGCTGCAAATGACCCAGCTTTGACAGTGCCCTCATTTCCATCACACTGATGCATGTTAAATCAATTTACAGATGAAATATAAGATACAAAGTAGTAGGTTTGTTGAGATGCAAGGCTAGCTATCAGAAAATCCACATTTACTTTTTATACTAAAGTATAACTCAGAGCAACGAGAACAGATCTGATTTAGAGTTTGATCAATTTTGACAAATGTATGCACCACCGCAACCCAACCCTGATCAAAACATAAAACATTTCCATCATGCCAGAAAGTACCCACGTGTCACTTTCCAACTATCTTAACCATTCCCCTCTCCATTCCTCTGCTGCCAGAAGCAACAACTGTTCTGTTCCCTATCACCATAGATGAACTTAGCCTGTTTTAAAACTTCATATGAATGCATGTAATCTTTTGCATCTGGCTTCATTCACTGAGCATAATTTTGTTTGAGATTCATCTATGGTTTTCCATATGTCACTAGTTTATTTCTTTTTATTGCTAAGTAGAACTCAAGTGTATGAACATGCATGGTTTGTTTATCTATTCTCTTGCTCATGGAACATAGGCTGTTTTCAGTTTGGGGCTATTAAAAATAATGATGCTATGCATATATTTAAAAAAAGGTTTTGTGGTCATCTGCATTCATTTCTTTTCAACAAATACTTAGATGCTGAATTGACTGATGATAAGGAAGAAGGATATTTAACTTTACTTCTTTATGTCTTTTAGTTTTTCATGCCTTATTGTATATCCAGTTTAATCTTGAATAAAAGTAATAAAAGCTGATATTTTTTCCTTGTTCCCCTCTCTAGGAGAAAACATTCAATATTTCGCTATTCAGTATGTTAAGTGTAGGTTTTTCAAAAATGGATTTTATCATATTAAGAAAGTTTTGTTTTATTCTTAGTTGGCTGAGAGTTTTAGTCATTTCTGGAATGAAGCCCACTTGCTAATGATTAATTTTCTTTTTATGTCTTGTGGATTCTCCTTGCTAATATATTTTTGTATGTGTCTTTAATCATGAGGAACATTAGTCTGTAATTTTTTTTTCTTCTAATGTCTCTGTCTAGTTTTGGAATGTGGTTATACTGGCCTAATAAGTTTGGGAAATATTCTTTCCTCTGAAATAATTTGTACAGTATTAGTACTACTTCTTCCTTAAAACTGATAGGATTTCATAATGAAGCTACTGGTACCTATGGTTTTCTTTGGGTAAATTTTTAAATTAAGAATTTAATTTCTTTAAGAAATGTTAAAATTTTAATTTCTTGTAACAGTTTTGTTACATTGTGTTTTTCAGCAAATTTATTGGAATATAGTTGTACACAATCATCACTTATTATCCATTTAATGTCTGTAGAATCTGAAATGGAACTCTGCTGTTCCATTTACCCCCCAGTTTTTTTTTTTTCATTTTTTAAAATATAGTTTATTGTCAAGTTGGTTTCCATATAACACCCAGTGGTCATCCCAACAAGTGCCCTCCTCCATGCCCATCACCCATTTTCCCCTCTCCTCCACCCCCATCAACCCTCAGTTTGTCCATTCTTCCCTGTTTTAATGAGAAATAACTGGCATACATGACTGTATAACTTTAAAGTATCCAACATGAAGGTTTGATTTAATTCTAATTGTGAAATAATTACCACAATAGGTTTAGCAAACATACATCTTCTCATACAGATAAAATAAAAAATTTTTCCTTGTGATGCAAACTCTTAAGATGAAGTCTTAAAAACGTTTCTATGTATAATACAGCAGCATTAGCTATAGTCGTAATGTTATACATTATATCCCCCTACTTATTTATCTGTATCTTTTGATCCTTTCCTCCAATTCTCCCTCCCCCTTCCCTCTGCCACTAGTACCCACAAGTCTGATCTCTTTTTCTATGAGTTTGGTGGGGTTTTTTTGTTTTGTTTTTCTTTTTTAAGATTCCATATATAGGTGAGATCATGCAGTATTTGTCTTTCTGTCTGACATATTTCACTTAGCATAATTCCCTCAAAGTCCATCTATGTTATTACAAAAGGTAGAATTTCCTCTTTTTTAAATATAACAAGCTAATCTTTTTTTAAAATTTTTTAATTTATTTTTGAGAGAGAGAGACAGCATGAGCAGGGGAGGGGCAGAGAGAGAGAGAGACAGAGAGAGAGAAAATCTGAAGACAGGCTCCAGGCTCTGAGCTAGCTATCAGCACAGAGACTGACGCAGGGCTCGAACACACAACCCTGAGATAATGACCTGAGCTGAAGCCGGACACTCAACCGACTGAGCCACCCAGGCGCCCCTCCTCATTTTTTATGGCTGAATAACATTCCATTATATATATCTACACACACACACACAAACACACACACACACACACACACACACACACACACATACATTCTTTATCCATTCATCCAGCATGTTTCCATGTTGTGGCTATTGTAAAAAGTGCTGCTACAAACATGGGGGTACAGATGTCTTTTAGGGTGTTCATTTCCTTTGGATATATTCCCAGAAATGGAATTGCTGGATCATATGGTAGTTCTGTTTTTAATATCTTGAGGATCTTCATATTGCTTTTCACAGTGACTGTACCAATTTATAATCCCCACTAACAGTGCATATGCATTTTCTTTTCTCTGCATCCATGCCAGCATTTGTTATCTACTATCGTTTTGATAGTGGTCATTCTAACAAGTATGAAGTGATATCTCATTGTAGTTTTAATATTTATTTCCCTAATGGCTATAGTGATGTTGAGCATCTTTTTTTGTGCCTCTTGGCCTTTTGTATATCTTTTTTCAAGAAATATCTGTTCAGGTCCTTTGCCATTTTGTAATAGGGTTACTTAGCTTTTTGCTATTGAGTTGTAGGAGTTCTTTATATGTTTTGGCCACTAAACTCTTATAAAATACATGGTTTGAAAATACTTTTTCCCATTCTGTAGGTTATCTTTTCACTTTGTTGATGGATTCCTTTTTCCAAAAAAACAGATGCTTTTTGTTTGTCATAGTCTCGTTTGTTTATTTTTTTGTTGTTCGTGGTTTAGGTGTCATATCCAAAATATCATTACCAAGACCCATTCAGGAATCTTTATTCCTATATTTTCTCCTAGGAGTTCTATGGTTTCAGGTCCTACATTTAACTCTTTATTCCATTTTGAGTTACTTTTTGTGACTGGCATAAAATATGGGACCAGTTTAATTCTTTTACATGTGAATATCCAATGATGCCATTTACTGAAGAAACTATCTTTTCTCCACTGAATATTCTCCACTCCATATCAAATATTGGATGACCAGATATAGTTTGTTTTATTTCTGAGCTTTCAATTCTGTACCATCAGTCTATTTGTCTGTTTTTATGCTGATACCACACTGTTGGGTTGACTACAGTTTTATTGAGTAACTTGAAATCAGGAAGTGCGATGCCTCCTTCTTTCTTCTTTTTCAGGATTTGGGGTTAGGAGTGTTTTTTCTACTTCTATAAAACATTCCATTGGAATTTTGATAGAGATTGCACTGAATCTATAGATGGTTTTTGGTAGTGTTGACATTTTAGCAATAGTAATTCTTCCAATCCATAAACACAGAACATCTTTCCATTTGTATGTATCTTCTTCAATTTTGTTTATCAATGTCTTACAGTTTTCAGAATAGAGATCTTTCACCTTAACTTTATTTCTAGGTATCTTATTGTTTGATGGCATTATAAATAAGACTGATTTCTCTATTTCTTTTTCAGAAATGTCATTACTAGTGCATAGAAATGCTACTGATTTTGTATATTAATTCAGTATTCTGATTATTTATTGAATTCATTGATTAGATATAACAGTTTTTTGGTTGAGTCTTTAGGATTTTCTGTATATAAAATGTCATCTGCAAATAAAATGTCATCTGCAAAAGAAATAACTTTACTTTTTCCTTCCAATTCTGAAACCTTTTATTTCTTTTTCTTGTCTGATTGCACTAAGAGTTCCAGTATTCTGTTGAATAGGAATAGTGACAGTGGGCAGATTGTCTTTTTCCTGGATCTTAGAGGAAAAGCTTTCAGTCTTCTACCATTAAGCATATTAGCTGTGAGCTTGTCATATATGACCTTATTATATTGAAATATATTCCTTCTATGCCTTTGTTTAGAATTTGTTTAGAATTTTTATCCTGAATATTGAATTTTGTCAAATGCTTTTTCTGTTTCTATTGGAATGATGATTCTTTTTTTTATTCTATTAATGCAATATATCACACAACTGATTTGCATATGTTGAACTAGCCTTGTATTCCAAGGCTAAATCCTACTGGATCATGGTGAATGATCTTTTTAATGTGCTGCTGAATTTGGTTTGCTAGTATTTTATTGAAAAATTTTATGTCTATATTCATCAGTTTTATTGTTGGTTTTGGTATCAGGACAGTGTTTCTTTACAATGAGTTAGGATGTGTTGCTCCTCTTTAATTTTTTGAAAGATTTTGAGGTTGACATTAATTATTTTTAAATGTTTGGTAAAATTCACCAGTGAAGCCATCTGGGGTTCTGGGCTTTTCTTTGGTGGGAGATTTTTGATTATTGATTCAATCTCCAAACTAGTAATTGGCCTATTCAGGTTTTCTATTTCTTCTGAATTCACTCTTGATAAGTTGTATGTTACTAAGAATTCTATTTCTTGTAGGATGCCCAGTTTGTTGCACATAGTTGTTCATGGTAGGAACTTACACTTTGAATTTCTGAATTATCAGTTGTAATGTCTCCTTTTTCATTTATAAGTTTGTTGATTGGGTCCTTTTGCTTTGTTCCTTGGTTAGTCTAGCTAAGGTTTGTCAATTTGATCTTTAAAAAAAACCCAACTCTTAGTTTGGTTAATCTTTTATTTTGTTTTACTAGTCTCTATTTCTACTATAATATTTATTATTTCATTTCTTCAGTTTGTTTGTTCTTCTTTTCTAGTTCCTTAAGGCATAAAGTTAAGTTACTTATTTGGGATCTTTCTTGCTTCTTAACGTAGGAGTTTATTGTTAGAACTGTTTTGCTGCATCACATAAGTTCTAGTATACAATGTTTTCGCTTTTGTTTGTCTCAAGAAATTTTATTTATCCTTTAATTTCTTTTTTGATCCACTGGTTATTCAGGAGAGTGCTAATTTCCATGTCTTTGTCAATTTTCCAGTTTTATTTTTGTTATTGATGTCTAGTTTCATGCCATTGTGGTCAGAGAAGATATGTGGCATGAATTTAGTCTTGCTGAATTTGCTAAGAGTTGTTTTATGACTTAACATATGGTCTCTGAAAATTGTTCCATGTGAACATGAGAAGAATGAGTATTCTGCTGTTGTTGGATAGAATGTTCTGTATGTGTCTGTTAGGTCCATTTGGTCTATAGCATTCCTCAAATCTGCTATTTCCTTATTGATTCTCTGTCTGGATGATGGATCCATTATTGAAAGTAGGGTATTAAAGTTATCAACTATTAGTTTATTACTCTTTATTTCTCTTTTTAGCCCTGTAAGTTTTTGTTTTATATATTTAGGAGTTGACCATTCAGCCCATAAATATTTACAATTGTTATATCTTCTGACATATCGACCTGTTTACCATGATATGATGACCTTCTTTGTCTCTTTTTACCAATTTAAAGTTTATTTTTTTTTGTTTAGTTGTCTATGTTTTCTTGTATGCACTAAACTTCCTTAAAAGGATTATTCTGAATCTTTGGCAGTCCACAGATCTCCATTTCTTTAGGGTTAGTTTTGAGAAAACTTTTTTAAGCTTTCTTTTGTGGTGTTATATTTACCTGAGTTTTCATGATCTTTGATTCATTATACTGATTTCTATGCATTTGAGTAATGGGGCTCCTCTTCCAGACTTTATAGACTTGCTTTCGTGGAAATTCTTCTACTAATCAACTCAGTTTGGGTTTCTGGGTGTGTCTGTTAATAATGTCCTTAAATAGGCAGGGGCTATTACTATGGTCTACTTTTGAGCAAGGCAACTGTTTGAGCCCTGAAGATGGAGATAAGAAAGTGTGCCACTGGTTGCCACAGTTGAATGCTGGCTTAGTTCCCTACCCAAGGGAAGCTATAGGATGGGCTTTGCCATTGTGTAGACTCTCTAGTCAGGCTTACTAGACTGTCAGGACTGGGTACTATAGTTCAGAAATAGAAGGGGCTATAAATAAGCTTCCTTATCCTGGCAGGGCAGCAGGCCAGGGCTTGGGGCCTATACAGTTTGTTCTTTGGAGGTCCAAATCAGGCCTGAGTGTGCACTGAATACCTTGGTCAGGATGTCACTGGTTTTGCTCTGCAGATGGGGAAGCCACAAGCTGTTTTCTCTGTTCTAGTGCCACTGTACATATGGCTACTGAATGAGCTATATAGCTTCCTGTGTGCTCCTGTTAGGTTCCTTGATCAGACCAGTAGAAGGTTATATTCAGTAATAAGTGGGGCTATAAATTAGATTCCCTGCCCAGGCACAGTGAGTGAAGTAGTTCTAAATCAAGTAAAGCTTTTTGTTGTCTTAACTCAATCCAACCTGCACCCCAAGTTTCCTTGTTGAACTGGGCCGCTGGCTTTGCTCTGCAAACTACCAGCTGTGCCTGCCCTTCTCTTGGCTTGAGTGCCACGGGCCTGCACAGCTTCTAGGAGTTGTAACCAGCCCTTCTGGTCAGAGGGGACTGGGACACACCCACCAGAGTGGGTGGGGTTCTCAACTCCCTTGTTTAGGCTGGAGGGGAGCGACCACTCCAAGCTACAGTGACCACTCCAAGTACTCTTAATTTCCCAAACAGGCTCTCTAGTTGGGAGCAGCCAGGAGCTACTCTCCTGAATTTAATTTCCCTTACCTAGCATGAGAACATTCCATCCTCCATACTGGCTTCATTCTCGGAGTGATCAGCTCTGCCCACGTATATCTTGGCTGGAGTGTCACTGGGCCACATAGCAGTTAGGAGCTCTTGCCAGACATTCTGTTCAGATGGGGCTGGAATATGCTCTCCATAGCAAGTAGGGCTATGACTCAGCATTTTTGCCTTGGTGTGACAAACTGGGCTCTCGGGCCAGCAAAACCCTCATTTGAGAATCTGAATCAGACAGATCTATACCCTGCCAAGTTCCCTGGTAAGAGTGTACTCCTGCCTTGGTTCTGCAGATGAGCAATACCACTTTTGGGATTACTGCTTGGGCACTGCAGGTGGAACTCAGTCTGTCAAGATCCATGTGCTAGTTGTTGCAAGCCCCCTCACTTTTTCTGTCACAAATTCCCAGAGGTTGAGCCCTGCAATCCCATGGTGCAGGGTCAGAATAGGAGTTCCCATGAAGCAACCTGCAATGCTGGGGGTGTCTGGTTGTCCCCCACAGGGCTCTCTTTTCTCACTGGGGAAACTGGAGGCTCAAGGGAGACCACTCTGTGTGGTGCAGAGCTGGCCTGGGGGAGTGGGTAATGTGGTTATTGTACAGCCACTTCTCTCACCCTTCTAATATGGTCTGTCTTCGTGACTGTAGTCATGGGGTACTTCAACCTCACCTCAAATTCTAGGATTCTCTCAGTGGTGTCTTCTTGAGTAGTTGTCAGTTGTCCTTCTTGTAAGGGGAAGGAAAGTCAGGAATGACCTGTGTTGTCATCTTTGTTACATCACTCCCCAGTCACATTTCTTTATAGCCACAATTCAGCTACTTTGATAGTCTCTGTCAGTAAAAGTTACTTAATATTTTCCAAATAATGTAATGCCATCAGGTACTATTATTACTTTATATACATTTTATCAATATTCTATTACACAGAAAATAAAAGAGAAGGAGGTACAGGGTGAGTTATTTATGGGCTCTAGTTATGTACAATCTGTTACTCTACATTTACCTTTTTAACAGGAAATCATTTATCTAAATTGGAAAATTTCTTTGGTAGTTGAAAAAGTAATCAGAATCCATGTCAACATACTTATTCAAGATGCAGTCTAAATAAAAACAAGTAACAAATTAAATAATCTTGAGAAATTAAAATCCCTGAATTTTTCAGAATTTTCTCCAGTTGGCATATTTCACTATACAATTATATATTATTTAGAATTAAGATACTAACCTGTCATATTGACTGTGTAAGTTTTTTTCATTTTTATAACTCATCATCTAATTTTTAAAATAATCTGTATGTATGACAAATGTGAGAAATAATATTTAAAGATAGTAACCATGCATAAAATTTGGCAATCCCCACCCTACAAAATTATCCTGAAATGTTGCAAACAGATGAACATCTAGCTATATTGTTTTCACCTCTAATAATCTACATAATAAAAATGATTGACTGAAAGAAGTTCACAACTTTATTTCTATTTGCAAATCATAAAATATACCATATTAAGCAGACTACATCTATTAGACTAGCTTGAAAGATAATAAGAAAGTATCTGCTACTGTGCCTAAGAGGCATTTTCAGATGTAATTTTTATTATGAGAGAATCTAGTCATATTTTATGTGTGCTCACAGCAAAGTGCTTAAATATACAAATTATACACACACGCATGCACACACAGCTAATTATATACATCTGATTTTTAAATGCACATGTACTTATTGATGGACTCATAAAGAAGAGTTTTTCTACTCTCTACTCCATAGCTTATAATCTTTTTTGTTTTTGCTTTTGTTTTAGAAAACAAGACAACTAAGGTGCAGTGAATTCCAATTACTTGGGATTTTGTGGGAGGAAAGTTTGTGAAAGAAGCATCCTGACCATCACATTATACAGCCAGTGATCTTTACTGTTATTTAAGTATTTAGTTTAAAAATGTACCATTTTTACGCTAGCATAAAATCTTTAAAAAGTAAACCGCTTTAGGAGTTTTCTAACTGTGTTAGAATGAAACAATAATGTACACTTTGAGTGCAGATGATGACATCACTTCTTGATTCTCTCAAGCCTACATTGTCCAAAAATTACTGGTCCAGTTCACATCACCAAAGACATATTTTTATAAAGCTGGATTAAATTATTTTTCAATATTAATGTAACTGAAAGGGCACACACTAAAAATCAAAGTTTAATATTCAGAATTTAGTAGCATCCATAGTCCTAGTCATTTCCCTCTTTAGCTTTAAGACCAATTGCTTTCTGAATAATATCATTACTTTTAAGATAAAAATATATAATGCTCAAATATTTGGACACAGGAGGCATATCCATCCTATGTGCCTCCACAGACATAAATACAGATTATATATATGCTTCTCATACAAGGTTATAGTTGGCATTTTATTTGTATACTCCTCTCCCTCTCAATAGACTGCAAGTTCTAGAGACAGAGATTATAACTCTTTTAATCACTATTGATCACTATTGTGGTACCAGTATATAACTAGTAATCAATATAATTATGTTGAACTTGTATTCAGTCATTAAGCAAATACTTATAAAGGCCTTCTGTGGGCACTGTGATGGGCAATAAAATTCTGACATGAACATAACTAAGAAGCTTCACAGTGTAATAGAGGAAATAAAATGGTGTGACAAGGGCAGCAACATAAAAGTACATCATTTATAAAAATATCCAAAAAGAAGGAAGGCCTAATTCCCTGTTAAAGTCTATAAAAGATTCCAGAAAGAGGTGACACCTGAGCTGGATTTTCAACAATGAATGGGCTTTTCTCAGGCAGAATATGGAGCAAGATGTGACAGAATTCTAAATAAATGTTACAGTATTTGAAAAATCACATTGGACATGATGATAAAAGTTGACGCAGCCTATATCCCTAAAACATAAAATAAATCAGCTCTTAGAGTATACGGCAGTTCTCACTCCACAAAGAGTAAATTCCCACTCCAGAAATCCCATCAACGTCTCCTTGATATTTCTGTTGCTTGATTCTTTAGTCTTTTATAATATCGTCATTATTAGAGTTCTATTCTAATTTAGTCAGTATGTCCCATTTACCAGCATGAGGTACAGAATTAAGTTACATTTATTTTATTCAAATTAAGTTTTTCGAGGCTCTTTTCCATTCCTTCAGAATCCTCTAATTATTGATGTCTCTTAGATCCCCGGGGATAATTTCCTAATCTGAAGGGCTGTCTTGGTTACTACCTCAGGGATAGAATCCAGGAAAGCGTGTCCTGTCAGAGGAAGGGCCTTGTTCCTGCCTGCTGTCCTGTGGCTTGTTACACTGATCGCTGAGGTAACCTGGGCAAGTCAGTCCAGTACAGTGGCTTGGGCACATACAGAGCCCAGTGTCTCGTGAACCAGCGTGCAGGTACAATTCCTGCCCTACTCAATAAAGTGTTTCCTGTGCTCACGCCTGGTCCTGGATGATGGTACAGACAAGGTAGGTTGTCTTAGGTTTCATGGTTAGGTTTCATGGTTCCACATACCCCCCACCCACTTGGGCTCCTGTACGTAAATTATTTAATAACACAAATCTTTCTCTTTATACGCACATACCACACAAACTTTTTCTTCCCCCAAACAAGCCCAGATCTAGAGGAGTTTCCTGTTTCACGTGCCATTCCATAAACTACCTTACTGTGTAGTTCCAGGAGTGCTAGAGGTCCTACCTCTTCTAGGCCCACTGCTAATCACCATTTCCGATTCTCAGGTGAATGGTATCTCCACCTGTGAGAAATCCTGAATCCAACCCACCGTCTCAATGCTTCCCAACTAAACTTCCCAAAGTATATAACTATTCTTATGCCAGTTAAATTTTGTTATTGGTTCTCTAGTGTACATTAAACTGTGGCCACGCACAGCTTAGCATTCATAGGTTCACACGTTGCAGGTTTTTGGCCATTCCACTCATAACACACCTCTTCGTATAATCATACATTTAGATATGCTTTTAGTCATAAGGAATTAGGTAACATCTACTTCTAAGTCAACCATTTTATTTTGCTGGTGAGGAAGCAGGCATGGAATTTCAAAGTTTTAGTTTGGAATTTACATGTTCACCACTGTATATTCAATGCCAAGAAAAGTGCCAATAGAAAGTGCTAATTAAATATTTATTGTATGAATGAAGGTTCATCCATTAATTTATCAGTTTACTTCCAAGGTGTATATAAAAGTATATAGAGAGAGATCAGACTCTCACAACACTCATACTATATATTGAAACAAAAATTATACAATAATATTCACCAATATCAAAGTGTGTAAATTCAGAACAGCTGTAATTCCCATATTACCGATAAGAAATATGTGTTGAAAACTTTAGCATGTGTCAGGCATTCATCTAATACTTTATATGTATTAACTAATTTCATCTTCAAAACATTCCTCTACCACAGACATTATTACATCCATTTTACAAATGAGAAAACCAAAGCCCAAAGAAATTAAATACCAAGTACAATGAGAGAAGATGTAAGAAACTTTTCACTACATCTTGTGTAGGAGTAGATAATGTCACAACTAACTTCAACTTCTCTGGCCTAAGTATTTGATTGGGTGGAAATGCCAAAACAAAGATGGCAAATATCAAATGAACACTTGGATTTGGAAGTGTGTACTTTTAGTGTTTGCTTTAGATTATTTTGTGTCGGAGGAAGCTCTAAGACATCCAAGAAGATATATGAAAATGACAATTGGTTTAGAGGTCTACAGAAGTCTTGAGAGGGGAATATAAATCTGGGAATCATTGACTTACAACTTATATAGTGTCCACATATGACATATGCACACACACACGTACGTGTGTATATATATATATACACGTTCAAACACACATATACACATACTCAAATATTAATACATGGAACTATGTCATGTTGAATATAATTTAACCCACCTTCTAAATATATCATCTTCTGACATTAAAGCTTGGGTATCTATATCACTTAGGATTGATCCTAGCTGCTTGAAACAGAAGCCAGGTTAAAATATTACTTAGATAACAAGTCCATAAGTAGGTATTTTAGGGCTAATGAAGATGTTAAGGAACCCATTAAGGATTCTTCCATCCTAATCCTGCATTTGTTGTGCTGTTATATTCTAGGCAGGAAGAAGAAGGAAGTGAGGAGGAGGAAGAGTACTGTCTATATCTGGAAATTAAAACATTCTATATTGTTTCTACTGGCTGGAATGTGCCACATGGTCATCCCTATTTAAAAAAATAAAGGCAGCTGGGAAATCAGGTTTTTACCTGAATGTATTGTAACCCCAAATAAAATTAAGATTCTGTTAAGAAAGAAAGGGAGAGTAAATATCGGATAAACAACTGATGTTTCTGACAAAGAGTCACAGAGTTTTAGCACTTGAGTAGAATTTGGAACCGCCTAGCTAACATAAACCCCTTCATTTTCTACACGAAAACAGTAAGAGATTTGCACCAGGTTACCAGATGTGTAGGCAGAGTTGATAGTAAGTGAATTTGGTAAGAATAGAACCGGAGTGTTCTGGCTCCTGGTTCAGTAGCACACCCATCAAACCACAATGCAGCATCAACTGCCTTAAGGTTTATAATAACTGCTCTATTAGCCTTATCCCAGAGCCTTTTCATTTCCTACTCAGCTCCCATAGTTCTCTATGCAAATAGCCATTATCATACTTAGTATACTCTATGGTAATTATTTGTTTGTGTACGTATTTGCCCTCTAAATTGGAAATACCCCCTGGAGCAGGCTCTGTGACTTATTCATCTTTATCTCCCTCTTCCTTCCCCTCAGGGTCTCAGAGAACACTCAGCATATTGTACACAGTTAATAGGTTCTTGTTAAATGAATTAACCTTACACAGAAAGTACAACTTCAGGATATTTTAGTGGTTTCTGATGGAAGAATATTAAGCATTCTTATGATATGGAATTTTACCTCAATAGCCTCTAAGCCATTGGTTAATATCATCATTACTATAATATTACAATCATAGATCTTAGCGCTAGTAAAAATCATCTGATTTACTTCCCATATTCATATAGTCTTATTTTATCAGAATCAACTAAGGACCAGAGACATTACATTGCCTAACTTTACTGGATCAAGCCAAGAGTCCTCTTTCTTAGGACATTTATTGTTGTTTTTGTTGTTTTTCAATAAAATACATTTCCAAACCTTAATGTAATGATGTATTTCACTTTCATATTTTATATGTTAAAAGTCTAAAGCAGTTTGTGCTATTTTAGAATACTGAACCTTTGATATATCTCTAGGTGAAGACGCAATGGTTTTCACATGCATGATATTGTAAATGGACAACAAAAGAGATCCAAAATTTATTATCAAGATTAAACTTGAGTTTTTCCACTTCTAGGGATGATACTCATAATACATTTTTAGCACCCCTCCAGGGCAGCTTAGATATCCTACTTTCTATTTGTAACTGGGAAAATAGAGGTTAAGATAAAGGCCAGAGGAACTGTCAGAAACCATTAGTTTTGCTACTCTATAAACATCCATTTGCTTAAATTACATTGGCTCTTAGCATCCACACTTTTACTATATGTAACATGGCCAATGCTATTTTCTCAGCACTTTACTCATTTGAAAATGAGAACGTGCATTTTATATGATTAAATAAATTATACCAGGCTAGCATATGACACAAAGTCCTTGTCCCCAAGACCTGAATGAAATCAGGGAAGCCTATTAAGAGCTAGAGAATAGACGTAAAGACAATCAGGTGTAGAAGTAAACATGAGCTCATATATTTCTCATATTGTACATATCAAATATATCTTACCTATGAATAGTAATCTTCATATTTTTGTTACATGTAGTCATATGAGTTCTATTCCCCAGGACATGAATTTCACTTAATATAAATTTGCTAAATAAAAGTGATTCATATTTTTTTCAATTCCATGCAACTTACAGAGAGAGGAACAATTTTGGAAGTTGTTTGAACAATGAGAGATAGTTACCTAGGTCAAACAGGATCAAATGAAGCTTACATGCCCCAAATGTATCCAAAGGGTTACAGCCTAGGTTTCTGTTTACAAAATATATTTTCATTCTCCTACTTGACTCAATCCAATTATTTCTAAAACCTGAAAATGTAAAAAAAAGAACATGTTTTCTTATTTCTAGATGAGAAAAATGAGACTCAGAGAAGTTACACAGTCTGCCCAAATTCTCCTAGCTACTAAGACCCAGAACTGGGAGTCAGAGCTCTGTCTCCCAGGCTCGGGGTTTCTTTTACTTCACTGTCTTTTCCTGTTAGAAATAGAGTGATTGGTATTACAATCACATTGTAAAAGCCAAGCTGATACCTCATAGATTTGGTTAAAAAAATTTTAAGTCTTTAGTTATTTTGAGAGAGGGAGAGAGAGAGAGAGTGCACAAGCAGGGTAGGGCCAGGGAGAGAGGGAGAGAGAGAGAATCCCAAGCAGGCTCTGTGCTATCAGAGGAAAGCCCAAGCTGGGGCTCGTTCTCATGAACCCTGAGATCATGACCTGAGCCCAAATCAAGAGTCTGTCTCAACCAGCTGAGCTGCCCAGGCGCCCATAAAAACTATTTTTTAATCTAGTTTAGTTACTAAACAACGACACTCAAGACAAGTAATCATTTGAAACTTCAATCATTTGACAAAAGTATGAAATACCTGAACAGTAATTAGTTCTGCTACATAATTGATACATTTAATAATTATTAAGCTTTTTAATTCATAATTTTCTATTACCTACCTACCTATTGCTGTGGGACAAAGAGACTCTTTTCTGTGATCTATGTGCCCTGTAATCCTGGCTTTAGATTGCTCCATGAAAAGCTGATTAGGCCCAGAACCCATTAAGGTCTATATTAAAAGAACTGTGGGAAAATAATGACTCAGAAAACTGACACAGGGAGTTAAATGGAAAATAAATCCTTTAACCCCTGGTCATTCTTTTAAAAATGTATGTATTCTGTTTGCAGGGACATTTGAGAAGTCAGTTAAAAACTTACTTCAAAAAAGATTTATTGTGAATGATTCAGAACCTTCTTCTACACAGCACTGTTCTCTTGTACCCAACACTGCCCTCCAAATAACAATATTATATATACTACCACTACCTTCATATTTGTATTTGTTTAGTGGTTTAGAGCTGAAAAGAGAATTTTCACATATTTTCTTGCTCTCTCTTTAGTTTGTGTATCCTTTTCCACCTATGTACCACTCTATTTCTCCAATCATCTCTTTTGTCTAAAATATTAGTTCAGTATTTATTCATTTATCAAAGTATCAAGATGTATGTGTGTGTTCAGTTTTGAGAATATAGAGAAACCTTAAGATTTCTAGCTAAGCAAGAAGATAAATGTCCTAAACGTCCTGCAATAAATTTCATGACAAAGTATTTCATAAATCACCCAGAAGCTCCTCATTTTATTGGATCATAAAGACTTGAGAATTTCAGAAATGTAGTGATGTTGTCATCATCCTTTGATATTCAAAGGTGACTCTTGTTACCTATGTCCTCATCTCTATCTGACGTTACACTTGAACAATGCTTAAAATTCTTGGTCCTTTCCACACAGACTGAGCCCCATCACTGTTCATGGCTGTCATCAAAGGATCTGGTTTATATGTGCCTTGATTTTCCATGCTCTAACTTTCCATGCCAGGTTAGCTGACCTGCTGTCAATCTTCTCTTATCCCATAGCTCATTTCTTCTGATTGAAATTACGTAACCCTGTAATGTTTGTTTCACTCATCCACAGTACTTAGTACTTCTTATGTTCCTGTCCAACTTCCTAATCCTGTTCTATGTCTAAACTAGGACCATGTACATAATGGGCCTGGGCAAGGGAAAAAAACAAGATGAAGCTTGACTTCAGGTTTCCCTTCTTCCTCAGTCTGCATGTTCCCTTTCATTCCAGTATTTGTGACTCCTCCAAAACGCTCTTCCAATCAAAATCTGCTTTGAAGAAACAGTACTATAAATATGAATTAAGTTCTTTTGTAAATGTAAGCTACCTTAATTAAAAGGTTTTAATATTTAACACAGTAACTCTAATTAAAGATACTTTTAAATATATCTTTAGAAAAGATACTATTAAAGATAATTCAGACATCAAATAAGGGAAAGAAGTGATAGGAAGGTTATGATAAAAACAGTAAAAGATAGTTTGTTTCTGGAGTATGAATTTTGCTAATTCTTTTTAAAAAATGTTTATTTTTGAGAGAGAGAAGCAGATCATGAATGGGGGAGGAGCAAAGAGAAAGGGAGACACAGAATCCGAAGCAGGCTCCAGGCTCTGACCTGTTGGCACAGAGCCCAACGTGGGGCTTGAACCATGAACCATGAGATCATGACCTGAGCCAAAGTCAGATGCTTAACTGACTGAAACACCCAGGTGCCCCTGAATTTGGCTGATTGTTTATCTGATCAGAATCTGACTTTGTGACCTTAAGAGTATTTTTCTTTACTCTGGTCCTCTGAGAGATGTTCCAGAAAGATTAAGGAGGAGATCTTTGACATTTTAGTTTAAAGCTAAAAAGTAATATTTGGCTTTAGAAGAATGTGTCAAATTTAGTGCCAAAAAATATTTCAACTATTTTATTTCATTTCATACTTGAAAATATTCAGGAGAAAAAAATATATTCTTGGGAAAGAACTGGGAACAGAGATACCCTTGGGAAAGCTGACAATATGATTGTTGAAGTACCTGATTCTTAGTGACTCAAAGGCATCAGAATCATTTCGCCTGCTTTTTTTAAAAATGTTTATTTTTGAGAGAAAGAGACAGAATGAGAGTGGGGAAGGGGCAGAGAGAGGGAGACACAGAATACGAAGCAGGCTCCAGGCTCTGAGCTGTCAGCACAGACAGCTTGAACTCATGAACTGTGCGATTATGACCTGAGCCAAAGTCGGACGCTTAACTGACTGAGCCATCCAGGTGCCCCTCATTTTGTCCTGCCTTTTTAATTGTACTTGGATCACCTTTTAGATATATTAAATTGTCAGCTTTAAGATAAAAACTGGTCAAAGGCATCACCTTGATTTTTATCCTTTTATCCCTTGAAAGTTACAACTTGAAGAGTACATTTAATAATCTTAGTAATGGGCTACAGAAATGCCAGTTATGTATATAAGTATCTCCTGTGGCAGAGTATATTTTCCCAAGATGGCTACACCAGTATATACATTCCATATTACATATTCTTACAATGTGAAATCAATACTTCAATCAAGAGGCAAGGTCCATATTTCTTCTCTCTAGATCTCTATCTTCACCCTCCCTCTCTGTCTCCAGTCACTATGAAAACCCAGCCACCATTCAGTAAGCAAGCCCATACTACCCAACATGGAGAGTACATATAAAGAGTTCCATGTGGAGATAAACTGAGGCCCCAGGCATTGTGGAAGAGTGATAAGTTGTCCCCTTTGTGCCCTGCCCCAACTCTTAACCCTCATGGTCCATACGCATAATAAATGACTGTTACACTCAAATATATTTTGCATGATTTATTATATAGCCATAGTAACTGAAACATCATCATATTAGAAACAGGTACTTGATGTCTTTGTTTTCTACTTTTGGCTTCTGTCACTGGTGCCCTTTTTGATTGTATAAAGAAATGATGAGACATAGTGCTGCCTCATCTACCCCACTCTTTCCATCTCTCTGAATCTCCTATGAAGGTTCAATAAAATTCCAGAGGTAAGACATGGCACAATCATGTTTCAAGACTAAATCTTCAATTTAAAAGCCACATGGGAACAACATATTCTTTAGCCCTATCTGTGGTGGTATCCATGTACAGAGATACTCAACTTACTCCAATAGATATTTATTGAGTATCTGTGTGTACAAAAGGAAAGAAAGAGGGAATTAATGTTTATTAAGTAAATTGTACATGGCAGGCACTATTAGTCCCTTAAATATTTATAATAACCTCATGACACAAGGCTTCACCACAGATGAGACTCAGGGAGGTTAAATAACTTTTCAAACTGCCAGTGGGTGGCCGAGTCAAGATTCAAACTTCCATCTCCATTATGACAAATATATGTCTTTGCATCCTGCCTTATTTTTGTAATGGGATAATAATCGCAACTTCAATTGCTACTGAAGTTGAAGGAAGTGGAAATGGATGTGGCCGTGAATAGCAAGTGGAGTACCTTACTCTCAGAGAGCAGAGGAAAGTGTTCATGAAAGGATCAGGAGAGACAGAAAGATGCATATGGCAGCCTCAGGTCTTCCACTGAATAAGAAAGGAGATTATACACGGGGTAGGGGTGAGAAGAGGGCTTGAAGAGGATGGAGTATTTTTAGAATCATTTTTTTATGTTTTTTTTTTAATTTGTTTTTGAGAGCCAGAGAGAGAGAGTGCGAGTAGGGGAGGGTCAGAGAGAGAAGGAGACACAGAATCCAAAGACAGCCTCCAGGCTCTGAGCTAGCTGTCAGCACAGAGCCTGACGCGCGGCTCAAACCCATGAACCACAAGATCATGACCTGAGCCGAAGTCGGACACTTAACCGACTGAGCCACCCAGGCGCCCCTGTTTAGAATCATTTTGAAAGGGAATGGAAGAAAAACTGAATGATGACAAATCCAAGGTTTGTCAGTTCTATTGCTCCCACAATAAACATTGCTTGTTCACCTCCCATGTGCTACATGCTGGGAGTACCATAATCAATAAAGTAGACACTGACTCTGCCATCAAGATGGGGATTAGGTAAGTAAATGGGAAATTACTATTCAGTATGATATAGCCAAGAAGCTTATTGGATAGACTACTACATTGGCACAGAGCCTCGAATTTGTGAGTTAGAAAAACACTTTCCAAAGCACATGACATCTCAATTGCAAATAACAACAATGCCAAAAGCAACAGGTGTAAACCAAGCAAAGGGAGAGAGTTGTGGGGGGAATATTATAATACATGACTTGGTGGGTACAAAGACCCACAATTTTAAGAAGTCTAGCATATTTTCCATGGAAAACAGTACCTTCTTTCTTTATATGTTACACCAGGAGTGTGAATTAAACCCCAAAGATATTAGAGAAGATTTTACATAAAAGAAAAATCAACTCAAATCTACATTTTGGAAAGATGTCTTAGTCAAAGCTCTCAGTGGTAAAACACAATCCCACTTGAGCTGACTTAAGCAAAAAGAAAAAAATTATTAACTATATATTATAGTGCTTTTCAAACTTTTTCATATCCTGGCACAGATGGAAAATAATATTTATACAACACTCTGGAGAAAAGAGACGAGACTGCTTGTGGCAGGAAGCAATCAGCCTGGGGACTCGAGCTGCCCCGAGGGCTTGATGGGTCAATATTGAGGCACACATCTTCAGCACACCAGCTGGGGAATCTTAGATGCATTATATGAAATTATAGACTCAGGGATAAATCATGAATCTGAAAGACTGGCTGAGCCTTATGCAGGGCTGAGGCTAAGAAATCCAAGGCCAACCTTGCTTCTCTCTCCTTCTGGGGCAATGGGGTCTTAATCTGCCCCTTTCTGTATGTATATATATATATATATATATATATATATATATATATATATATACTTCTTTCTCTCTCCTTGAGCTACATTCATTGCTTCCTTGTGCACATGGCAGAAGATACTGCCTCATAACTCTCACATGTGTAAATTCTTCCAGTTAAAACATTTAATAAAGATAAATTAGAAGTTCTTAGTGTTCCCCCAAATTCCACCCTCCCACACCCCGAAAGTATTGGATTGGCTCAGATGTCCATTCTGTATGAAATTTTTCATAAGAAGTAAAAAACATAGGGCCACAGATGCTTGCCATTATGTAGTTAGAGGGGGCATTTCCACAGAAGGGGCTGCAAAAGCTAGCAGATTCTGGAAGGCCACTCTGGCTACAACTTTAAGTATGTCCAGAAGGAGAGGAAACATGGGAGTCATGGAAATGAATTGAGAAGCTGCTGCAGTAAGCCAAGAAAGGGTCCGGAATGGCCACACCTGGGATAAAAAAGGATAACAAACTGCAGAGATCTGAGCAACAGCAGGTAAGGCAGAACTAAAAAGGGTTGGGCTTTGACTGCAAATGGGTGTAACAGAAAGGAGCCAAATGTCTGGCCTGAACAATGAGGTGAAGAGGATGGTATCTTTCACTGCTAAAGGATAAAAATGAATAACAAGCATAAGAGATGGAAGAGTTCCAGTATTGGATACAAATTTAAAGTTTCCTTGAGAAATCCAAGGGGAACATATCCAATAGGCAGCTGAGTAGGAGAGACTGGAGCTCAGAGAAGCCATCAAAGAAGATAGATTTGGGAGACTGTTAGGTGATGGCTAAGGTTTGGGGATGAAATTGTGCAGTAGAGAGTTTAGGATAAGTGATACAATGGTGGAAAAACCTCTAATAAAACCTAGATATTGAGGGATGATCAGAGTCAGAGGCCTGGGCCTCCAAAGGAGATGGAGAAAGAACACAAAAATAAATGAGGAGGGGGTGAACGACAAAAGAAAGGAATGCTTTTCTGTAAGTAGGAAGTAACCAATATCGGAAGTGCCAAATGTTGCCAAAATGTAAAATAGAATAAAAAGGGCTTGGTAGATTTACCAATAAAGACTTTGGCAAGGACGCAGTTTAAATAGAGAGGTGAGTACACAGGCCAAATCATAAAGCATTTAAAGGGTAAATGAGAGGTGAGAAAGTAGAGCATGAAAAAGATGAGAAGTTTGGTTATGAAAGAGCAGAGAGAGATGCCAATAATTGGAAAGGCGTATGAACTCAGGGAATGTTTTGTTTAGTTCTTAAATACATCACATTAATTCCACATGACAATGTGCCTTGCTGGCATCCCTGAGCTAAAAAGTGGAGCTTGAAATGGTGTCAGTGGCCCCAAAACAGTGCTGCATCTTTGTTCCAGGTGCCTAAAAATGCAGAAAACAATACTGAACTTCAGGATTTAGAAGTGGTTCCTCTAGTCACTATACACAACAGGTGAATTAAAGCCTTCAAGAAGCTGAAAGAGATCATGGTCATATCACCTATATGAGAGCAACTCCAGCACAGGGAGGGGCCTCTTACTGAAAAGAAACAACTATTCTGAAGCCAAAATAGGAGTCTGCCCAGAAGGAAAGATAACCCAAAAGAAACAGAAGAAGAAGCTTCAGGGCTATGAAATACATGGCATACAATACACAAATAAAAAGGAAAGGAGAGAGAGAAGGTGATGGCTAAAGGAGAACATAAGATCAAGGAAAGATGTGTGTGTGTTGTTTCTATATAATGGGAGAGACCTAAGCCAGTATCATGCCCAGCACATAGCTGATACTCAATATATACAGTTATAAAGGAAGGAAGGGAGGAAGGGTGGGAGAACAAGAGGGAAAGAGAGAGGAAAGGAAAAAAGGGAGGAAAGGGGTCTGCAGGCTCAGTAGAGAGACTCCCTGAATGATTGTTATTGAAATAAAGCAGAAAGAATAACTAAATGACTAAAGTCCCAGTGAAATCGGAAAAGAATGGAGTCTAGAACCAAAGTGTTTGTTTTTAAATTAACTAAAATGGGCTTATTTTTAAGGTGACTAAAATTTAATAAGTAAGTGAAAAGTTTTGGAAGAGAACTAAAACTAAGAATAGAAATATCTGAAAGAGTAGAACAAAGTCCTCAAAAACAAAGGCTGGTTACACCAACGACAACTGCAGCATCTTCAAAATGGTCCTTTTGGGGTGCACTGAGCTACTCTTCCTTGGCTTCTATGAACAATAAAGGAAAAAGAAAAACATAATCCCCAGAAATCATTGATTATTTATACAGAAACCTAAACTGTCATCTCTAATGAGAACCAGATTTAACAGGATGTTGAAATGAACCAAAGCCCCAAAATAATAAATATAACATCCTAATTGAGATATAAGATAAACATGCAAGATTTCAGAGGAGATGACCAAAAACCAGTTTTGTGATTATTGATTGCTTACCCCTATTTAGCACATAAAAGGTTTTGGGGTTTGAGAAGAAGGTTGGAGGAAAATGGAACTTTTGCAGGAAGCTGGTATTTGCAGAGATTCCCTCCCAAAGGGGACAAGCCAGAATTGCCTGTTCCCCACCTCATTCCTAGGAAATGGGGTTTCTCAGGCACCACTCAGAGGGTCTGATCGCTCCCAAAGCCTGAGCAGTCAGAGTGCATAGGTTGTCACCTCACACCTAAGGAATCAAGGTTCACAATACTGTGTCTGGACAGGCACCTTAGAGGGGAGGCAGAAGAGATGGTCTCTGCGATTCTCAGGACAGAAGGGATGAGTCTTTCCTCTGGACCAACAGTGGACCTCCTTTAACAAAGATCACATGAGTCTTTTTAAGACTCTGTCTTGAGGGATAAAAGAAGTTGAGCAGCAAGAAGCTGGTAGTACCCTGTTGGAGGCAGAAGGGGGCTCAAAGGCATTACAAAGCAGCAGTTTGAGAAAGATGTGTTCCCTCTGTCAAAGCCACTGCCTATGAGAGGTCCCTAAAGGGAATGCGTCTCCAGGGACCTCATGAAAGTAACATGCCAGAAACAACTGCCAAGACAAGAGTCCTGTTACCAAATCTCGAATGATTTCTGCAAGTAAAACTTTCCTCCTCTCTTAAATTTACCTCCTCTGCCCCCATCCATATTCCAACCATAGGAGGAACAAAAACTGTCAGAAAGATGAACAAAGGGATAGGATTTCTAGGCTGGGAGAAAAAGAATCTTGCTAAGCCTTTTCCCTCATTTTCCACTATAGGAGGCAAGCCTGGGTAGATCCAAGGAGGGAGCCATTAACTTAAAAATAAATTTGGAGTGTTAATTATTATACCAGACTGGATATATTAATTATGTAAATCAGACTTTGATCTGTGCCTTGAAGTGGCTAGGGAGTTTTCATTATCTGTGAGTGACCAGGAAAGTCATGGGTTTGCCCAAGAATTCAAGGGTCAGGTAAACATTAACCTCACACAAAAGGCTTGAATGATGGGAGGAAAAAAGAAACATCAAGTTGTTTTCTGATTGTCCTGCAAGACCCTTCTGTTCATCAAGATGTTTACACATATATTCATAATCTTTCCAATACTTGCTCCCTTTCTCCCGGCAGTAGAAAAAATAGACATTTCTAGACTCTTGAACTTTTTACCTGTCTTGCAACCTGAAATTTTAAAAAAGGAATAAAGGAATGGAAAAATCAGATGTAACCTAAAGTTATTTCATTTCATAAAATGCTGAAACACAGTTTCTTTTCATGTTTCCTGGGAGAAGTGAGTTAAAGAAAGTTTGAAGGAAAATGCCTTCTGCCTTCAGAATATAATCTCTGCTGAATGTGTCCACACATTCCTGGATTAATTTACTCTTTCACTAATGTTTTAATGCCTATTCTTGAAATATATTTCATTAATCTGATGATCCCAGGGAAATGTACTTGATAGGAGAATAATGAAATGTGTAACACGTTAATATTAAGGGCTATTTCTATCCTGGCTGTTCTAGTTTCATAGACTATAAATTATCTGTTCTAAAGTGGAAAGTTCCTTATTATTTTCTGAGAATTCATGACTAAACTGTGGAATCCTGATTTCCATGAGTAACACTTGAAGAAATAAAAGCAATCATTTGGAGGTGAACCAAATTCTCTGCCTATGCAAAGCAACCAACAATATACCCAAGTCAAACACTTGGGTATATTGAATTTGGGGGAATTGTCTCTGTCAAAATCACACTCTGATTAGCTCAATTTTCATGTGGTGCCTGACCCAGGCATTTGGAAAGAAAGCAAGTTTGCACTGACTGAACCATTCTTTCAGTACACTGTTGCCACCAAACATTTTCTACTAAAATCAACTTTTGGTTAACAGCTTGCTGAAATATGAGTGTTACACTTTTGTAAAGGTCTTTTGAGGCTTTAAATTTTGGAGGAGTAAATGGTAAGTTTATGTTTTCCTGCAACAGATAGAATTGTTCAATTTTCCAGTGGAGGCATAATGTTTCCGTAGTTTGTTTTATAATGCTGAAATTTTTGCTGAGTTTGAAAGATAAATTCAAAGGGCAAAAGTATAGTAAAGGTGTTTGTTTCTTGGACTATTTTTCTTTTACTTGAAAAATCACAACAAACGGAAAATATATGTATTAAAACAAGTGTTTTTTTTTTCAAATTTCTTTAATGTTTATTTTTGAAAGAGAGAAAGCCTGAGTGTGAGCAGGGGAGGGCATGGAAGGAGGGGAAATACAGAATCCAAAAGAGTCTCCAGGCTCTGAGCTGTCAGCACAGAGTCTGATACGGGGCTCGAACTCACGAACTGTGAGATCATGCCCTGAGCCGAAGTGGGACGCCTAACTGACTGAGCCACAAAGGCGTCCCTTAAAACAAAAGTTTACATGTCTTGTTAGGAATGTCTTTGCACATGTTTTCTTCCACTGATACTAGTTCTCTAATGGTACAAAATAGAAAGGACAAATAGTACACCTTTACCAAGGTCAAAGAAAAATCTGGCAACAGAATTTGGACTCACTTGGATTCAAAAGTCTGACATAAGCCCCCAACTCCTGTTTCTTTTTATGGTCTACTGAAAGGAAATACTTCTTATTCATCATGAATCTAGGAGTCTCAAATACACTCTCTAACTCCAAAATCCATTTCTTAACTTGGTGCAGGGTGTAGAAAGTACAAGGGCAGTGTTTTATATTACTATTGAGCAGTATCTCTGGGAAGAGATTAATAACTGCTTAGCTTGGAGTTTTTACCTTGTGCCAGAGAATGTCTTTGCATGGAAGCAATTTTAAAAACTCCCACTGCAATCATTAAAAATAAAATATACACACAGTACTGGAACTCAGAGCCCACTGATTTGCTTCTACTTATTATCTCAATTCATATTCCCCAGGAAAGGAGTATATGACTTTTAGAGGCAGAAGGTACAGCCCATGGCCAAAATGGGGCCAAGGTCCTCCTTTTAGAACCAGTGTTGTTACGAAGACAATGGCCTCCTTGCTAAGTCATCACATTCCTAGAATTTTGAGAAAAATATTCATGCAACTGTTGATACAGATAACAGGCATTAGGAATCTCATGCAGAAAATCAAGAATACTTTGTCACATGAAATTGAAACTCTATACTTCCAAAATTTTATTGTAATTTACACCCTGAAACACTCAGTTTTTAAAACAAAAAACTGATATGGTGCTAATGAGATTCCTTGGGGTCATCTTCCTTGTCTTCTTAGCTTTCCTACTGTGTAATGCACGTTGAGTGTTCATGGAAAATCTCAGACCAGCTGTACAATCTCTTTTGCTGCCCTAGTTTTCATGCCCACCACTTATTAAAGTCCTGTGGCTTCAGCTTGTTCATTAATTTTTTTTATATATTCGCTCAATAAATTCTAAGCCACAAAAGCCAAGGTAAGTATTATTTCTGGAGGCCTTGATCCTACCAGGGAGTGAAGATTTAGCAGTTAACTCAAGAGGCATAGTCCCTCCCATCATGCTGTTTATATCCAAGTAGAAGAGAATGATGGTAAATCACCTGACATTATTAATTATTCAAGTACAACTGTCTTAAGTGCTATGAATGGCAGGATGGGGAACAGTGAAAGGTCTTAATGGAGGACTCTGAACTAATTTGGAGTCTTGAGTGTCTAGGAGTCAATGAACAGAGACATTCCATACAAAGGAAATAATAATGTGATGAGCATGAAGTGGAAAGAACATTGTGCACTCCAGGAAATAAAATAAATCAGGGTAACTAAAGCAGATATCTCAACTAAGCTTCCACGGAACTTTAGGATTCTACAAGACATCACCAGGGGTTTCATTAGACTGGGGAAAAGTGGGGAAGACATTTTTTTAAGCTTCACACATCACACATTGTTAGTACTTGCAGTGGTGGTTATTTACTGAGTGGCCCTAGTAGAAAGGTCATCAGCAGTCTTGCAGCTCCATCTGACAGTATGCAGTAGTACTGTGTCACTTGGTAGAGTACATTCTCAGCTGTTTCATGAGTTGAGCGGAGGAGAGAGGGTCACTGACAAATGGTGAACACTGTGGTATACCAAAGGGAGGTTGGTAGATCTCGGATGACATCAGCCTCTTCCTCCAAAATTGTGTCCCACACTTTCCTCTTCTGTGTTAATGACTGCCTCAGAGGACTGACTGAACTCTACTGGTGTAACACAAAATTGTACAGTAACTTTTATTCTAAGGAAGGTATTTTTAGGTGTCATAACAGTTTCTTTTGTGCTGCTTTGTTGTTGCTGTAAATGCTGCAAACATGGATTGCAAAGGTTAATAGTGAACTATATTGTAGTCTCACGTCTTACACTTTATCAGTATTTATGTTTTCCAAAATGTCTGGCATTCTATCACAGCAATTTTTGAAGACAAAGTGTGAAGTGGATAAGGAAGATTCTAGGCCTAGGTCTCTGAATGCTTCTAAGTCATTTCCCTGTATTAGAATGAGAAGAAATACTAAATAAATTCATTTTATAGTAAAAACTACTTATCAATGAGTTTTGCATGGGTTTGTCATCCAAATTGTATTCCACTGTGCAAATGCATCAGTGGGTGCAGGAAAATTAAAAAGATACAAGTACAAATCATAGCCATTTAACAAGTAAAGGGGTTGGTTATTTCAGACGAAACCAAAATATTTAGAGTAAAACTTTGTTGAAAAAAGACTCAGGAAGCAAGTTATTTAGTAACAGAACTCATTGCCCAGAAAAATGAAAAACATCACGCACTTGGTGAGAATCTAATAATACCAGCATATAAATATATAATGATGAAAATGGTGACAAGTTGTAGTATGAGAAATTAAAAAGGTTCCATATTACATGGTATAAGCTGTCGTATTGATGACATGTCACACGATGCTGAAGAGCTTTGCGGTAATAAACTAAAGAACAGCTTCCCAATACGGGGTGATGAATCAACAGATTTCATTAGTAAATGTCATGTTGTAGAATTTGTATGATTTCTAAATAGTGGTGAAATTTAAGAAAATTTTATGCTGCATTTAGCCTGCCCAAACAAGCAAAGGCCAAGGTTTAGTTAATGTTGCACCATCATGTCTACAAACAAAAGGCCTGTCTTGGGAAACTACTGACATCTGTGTTGAAGTCCCATCAGTAATGAGCTACATGAAGGTTCTGCATTATAAAAAAAAAACAACAAAAAGATAATTCCAATATTCTTACTCATTACCACTTTACTGAGAGGTACTAGTGTCAAAAACTCTTCAACATGAAATAAAAAAGATTACAGATAATGCTATAAAAATGGTTAACTTGATTAATAAAGATTCAGTTTACACAATTTTTAGAAATGTAGAAAATATAAATCTGCTACCTACAGACATCCAAATAGTATAGGAGATCTCTACAGGGTGTGCAAGCTGAAAGGTAAATCACAGGAACACTTCGAAGGACCCTGAAGGCCAGATTTTACTAAGTGCTTGAGTGATAAAGAATAGCAGCAGACTAACCTGCTTAGCAAACATTTTTCAATACATGAACCAGTTGGACAAGTTTCTGCAAGAAAATGTTTTGACTTCAAATGACAAGATGTTTGGCTGTAAAACCAACAGAATCATTGGGGGGGGAAATCATGTTTCAACAGGAAACCTTGAAATATTTCCCATGCTACTTGAATTTGAGAGTGAGATTATCAGCAAGTCTCTAGTCTTACTGAAATCCACTTGGAGGAACTGCAGAACAAAAGCACAGTTTTTTCCCTCACATTCAATACAACTACCTGGCTAGGTGAGGGGCCCTTTCTCTGACTCTCTGGCTCAGTCGAAGAACTTTTTTTTTTTTTTTTTTGTATTTCTGAAGTGAAAAACAGGCACATGTTTTACATGAAAGAGGTGAATTTCATTCTTGGTTTTTAGTGTATGTATACACAGGCTTATAAAAGAGATCAAGGAAACAATATATGTACTTACAGATTTTGTAACTATCTAGGCTTATATTTGAAGTTGATATGTGATTTAGCCAAAAAAAAATCTTCCTCAAAGTCTTGTATGAAACTGTGCTTAGGCTATATTTTTTATTCATATTGCTTTGTCTAGTAGTTTTGCTATTCAACATTGTTAATACATTTCATTGTTGAAATATTAAAATCAATTTATGATCTTTAAATGAAATCTATAGAATCTATCATGAGAAAACTCAAATTCTATGTTCAAGGAAGTTATTTAAAACATTTATTATGTTTGTTTATAATTGTTTTCGATTCTATATAAAGAATAATTTCTAAAAAAGCTTAACTCTGTTTTTAAAGAAAATCTGGATAAAAAGTCATTTTTAAAAGCTTTAAATAAGTAAAATCACGATTCTTGTACATACTATCCATAATACGTAAGAGATCTTATTAGCATTTCATAGAGGATAAATTTATGATAAGATTTTTAGGTCTATCTGAATATCTTTTTAAAAATCAAACAAAATTTTTAAATAAAGGAAAAGTTTAAATATCCTTTACTAATTTGTTGGCTTGCATTAGAGTTGACATCCTTGTGGAGAGGAGGAACAACATGAGTAGACTAATACATTATCCAAAATAAAAAGATCCACTGAAAAATATTTTCCACTCAAAAGAGCATTGACAAGACCTTCACCCCCATGGTTAAATTTATTCCTAAGTATTTTATTCTTTCTGATGCTACTGTAAATGGAATTGTTTTCCTAATTTTCTTTCTGATATTTCATTGTTGGCACAATGAAATGCAACTGATTTTTGTATATTAATTTTCTATCCTGCAACTTTACTGAATATGTTTATTAGTTATAACAGATTTTTGGTAGAGTCTTTAGGATTCTTTCTAAAATGTCGTATCATCAGCCAATAAAGAAAATTCTTCTTCCTTTCCAGTTATGATGCCTTTTATTTCCTTTTCTTGTCTAATTTCTCTGACTAGGACTTTTAGTAAGATGTTAAGTAAAAGTGCATGAATGGGCATCTTTGCCTAGTTCTTGCTCTTAGAGGAAACATTTTACCTGTTCACCACTGAATATGATGTTAGCTGTGGGTTTGTGATATACGACCTTTATGTTGCAGTATGTTCCACTTTGTTGGAGTTTTCACCATGAATGTTGATTTTTGTCAAATATTTTTCATGCATCTATTTAAATGATATGATTTTTATCCTTCATTTTGTTAATGTGGTGTATCACAGTGATTAATTGGTGAATGTTGAACCATCTTGCATCCCTGGAATAAATCCCACTTGATCCTGCTGTATGATCCTTTGAATGTATTGTTATGATTTGCTAATATTTTATTGCAGATTTTTGCATCTATGTTCATCAGAGATTGACCTGTAATTTTCTTTCTTGCAGGTCTTGCCTGGCCCTGGTGTCTGGATAATGCTGGCCTTGTAAAATGAATTTGGAAGTGTTCACGTTTCTTTAAGTTTTGGAAGAGGTTGAAAATGGTGTTGATTCCTCTTTAAATGTTTGGCAAAATTCACCAGTGAAGCCACATGATCTTGGATTTTTCTTTGCTGGGAGGTCTTTGTTTATGGATTCAATCTCCTTACTAGTAATTGGTCTGTTCAGATTTTCTATTTATTCATGATTCAGTCTTGGTAAGTTGTATGTTTTTAGAAATTTTTGCATTTTCTCTAGAATATCCAATTTGTTGGCATATAATTATTCATAGTTGTCTCTTACAATACTGAGTATTTTTGTGGTATTAGTAGTAAGGTCTCTTTCATTAATTTTACTTATAAGACCTCTTTTATTCTTGGTAAATCTAGCTAAACGTTTATCTTTAAATAAAAAAAAAACAGCTCTTATTTTTATTGATCTTTTCTATTGTGGGTTTAGTCTCTATTTGTTTCCACTTTGATTTTGTTATTTCCTTCCTTCTACCAACTTTGGGTTTCATTTATTCTTCTTTTCTAGTTCCTTGAGATGTCAAGGTAAGCTGTTTAAGATCTTTTTTCTTAATGTAGATACTTATTGCTGTAAACTTCCTTCTGAGAACTGCTTTTGCTGCATGCAATAATATTTGGTATACTGTATTTCCACTTTCATTTGTCTCAAGAGATTTTTGATCTCTCTTTTGACTTCTTCTTTGACCTATGGTTGTTTAGAAGCAGGTTGTTTAATCTCCACATATTTTTAGATTTTTCCATGTTTTGTAACTGATTTCTAATTTCATACCAATATGGTTGGAAAAGTTGATATGATTTTAATTGTCTTAAAACTTTTTTATAGTATAATATATGATCTACCTGGAGAATGTTCCATCTGTACTTCAGGAAATGTGTATTCTGCTGTTGTTAGAGGTCTGTAAATGTCTGTTAGGCTAGTCTGGTCTAACATATAATTTAAGTACAATGTTTCCTTATTGATTTTCTGCCTGGATGATCTATCCAATGTTGAAAGTAGAGTGTTGAAGTCCTCTTGTTATTGTATTAATATTTCTCACCTCATATTTATGATCATATGTGCTTTATGTATTTAGGTACTTCTATATTGAGTGCATAAACATTTACAAATGTTATATATTCTTAATGGATTTACCCTTTTATCATTATATAATGACCTTCTTCGTCCCTTGTTATAATCTTTGGATTAATGTCTATGTTGTCTGATATAAATATGTTTTCTATATTACTTCTATATCTGTAGTATTCTATATTTCTCCAGTTTTTTTTATGCTTTACATTTTTATTGACTATCTTTTTCCATTCTTTACTGTCATTCTGTGTGGGTCTTGAGAGCTGTAATGACTCTCTTATAGGCAGCATATAACTTTTTTTTTTAATCCATTCAGCCACCGTATACATTTTGATTGAAGAATTTAGTTCATTTATGTTTAATTATTGATAGGTTTGGACTTACTACTGTCATTTTCGTCATTGTTTTCTACCTGTTTCGGAATTACTATGTTTCTTTCTTCCTTTATTGCTCTTTCCCATTGTAAAATGATGATTTCCTGTATTGATATGCTTAGATTCTTCTTTATCTTTTGTGTTATCTACTATAGGCTTTTTCTTTATGGTTATTCTTAAGCTTAAATAAAACATCTTATATTTCTAACAGTCTACTTTAAACTGATAACAACTTGACTTTTTATGCACAGAGAAATTCTACATTTTTACACCCTCACCACACATATTATGTTTTTGATGTCACAATTTATGTGTTTTGTATCTTGCATGTCCATTAAAAATTATTGGAGTCATAGTTACTTTTAATATTTTTGACTCTTAACTTTTATACTAGAATTATATGTGGTTTACTTGCCACCTTCAAAATACTAGAGTATTCTTGTACCCCAATGTTCGTAGCGGCACTTTCAACAATAGCCAAATCATGGAAAGAGCCTAATTGTCCATCAACGGATGAATGGATTAGGAAGATGTGGTTCATCTATACAATGGAATACTACATGGCAATGAGAAAGAATGAAATCTGGCCATTTGTAGCAAAGTGGATGGACCTCGAGGGTGTCATGCTCAGCGAAATAAGTCAGGCGGAGAAGGACAGATACCATATGTTCGCACTCATAGGTCTAACAGGAGAAACCC
>CM053578.1:56608247-56680339 GCA_028646485.1 Cryptoprocta ferox
TCCAACATACACATTTATTGATCTGCTAGTGAGACAGTGACTGGTTTTTTAAGATCTTTTCAAAAAAATGATGATTAATTCAAATCTATATTCATATACATTACAAAAGACACTCAGAATTTCTCAACAAATTTTGTTTATAAGACACTAAGCAGTGAGACCATGTGGCCTTCTGATTTGAATAAAAATATAAAAGCTTATTTTAATTATTTTATAGATTTTTTTCAGAAAGTGAAATTCACTGAAGTACATGAGGTTAAATGGTAATAAAACATACCAGCAATCTCTAAAAGCTGTGAAAGTTTGTTTAATATAGTCCTCTTAATCACTAGAGGGAAAGAAATCACACCATTTGAGAAATTCCTGTGAAATTTTGCATTGAGTACTGTGCCAAAACATTACTTAGAGAGGAAATTGAAATGATATTTTAGAGTATTTTCTTATCAAAATATATAGTCAAAGCTGTGCAGAAGATTTAAGAAATAATATTAAATTCCCTGTTTCCCAAAGATCAAATTATGGTCCTCATTCTTTATTGGCTATCAGGAATGAAATTTATGCCTAAGTTTTAATTATGCTCAATTTGTGCCTAAAATTATCATGAGGGGAAAAATGCTCTTTTCTTAACACTTGGAGCTCTTCACTGTCATTGAAGCTGCATGAACATTCCTTATTGCGAATGTGCTAAAATGTGGCTGCAGCAGGGGACAGGGTGAGCAGTGATTAGAAGCAGCAGTATAATATTGGTTCAGGAACTCTCTGTTTTATGATTTGGCAGATGAACTAATTGTTCATCTCCAATCATTGACCTTCAAAACTATGTTCATCCATCTGTGAAATGGCCTCACCTTCATCATCAAGGAACTCTATAATGCAAAAATTATCTGTTAAATATCAGATCATTTTCTTTGCATTGCATGGATGTGAATGCTGGTCATGAACCCCTTTTGATTCATACTGAGGATTGTTGCTTATAAAAATAAATTATGTTTTGCCATATCTATAACACCAATATTTGTAGTTTTCCCAATTTTAGTATAGCAAGGATAACACAAATTTCAAAATCATCAAAAATTAAAGAGTTCAGTGACTCTTGACATATTTAGCAGGTAGATGTGAAGTTTTGAAAATATTGAATTTCCATAGGGCTGGCTTCAACACTATTCTTCATGATATACTGCAAATATTTATAACCAAATATAATTTTGATCAAATTATATTTTATAAATTAATGATCAAATTATAATTTATATTTCTCAAGTTGATAAAGTTTTTAAGAACCAGAGTCTTGAACATGATTTCTTGAAAACATCATGAACTGGTCTGAGGGATGAATATCAGCTGGTCTGAGGAATGAAAGGTAATCATTCTTAGCAGGGTTGAGTTGTTGCCAAAAAAAAGATTTTCAAGAGAAGTTTAGTCATTGCCAAAAGATTTTTCAGAGAAGCTCTCAAAGATAGCTTTCAGAGAGGGTCCCTGGGTGGCTCAGTCGGTGAAGCATCTGACTCTTGGTTTCAGCTCAGGTCATGATCTCATGTCTTTGTGGGTTTGAGCCCCACATCAGTCTCCCCACTGGCAGTCCAGAGCCTGCTTGGGATTCTTGTTCTCCCTCCCTCTCTCCCACTCCTCCACTCATTATGTCTCTGTCTCTCTCAAAATAAATAAATAAACTTAAAAAAAATTTTAAAGATAGCTTCCAGAAAAGTATTTTCAGGAATATTGGGGTGAAATCTCTCTATTTTGAAACACCGGGCCAGACTTCTGTATATACTATTATACATTTATGAAGTGATTTGTCTACATTTAAAAAAAAAATCAAGGCAACTGGCTTGGTATTTGTGCTCTGTCCTCCACACTACCCCCAAATAATGGGATATGTTTTGCATGTGTGATATAAAATATTGTCTTAAGATATAAACACAGAGAATAAAAGCCTGGTTATTACTATTGTATGTAACATTGGAAGTTATGACAACTGGTGTTTTAGGATCAACAACATTAAATTATTTTGAAAATCACAATAGCATACATACACACATATATCTTTGTATATATCTATATATATATCTATATATAGCAATATATTTATGATATAGATAGGTAGCTAGACAGATAATTACTAGAACGTTTTTTAAAACCCTCTTTTTTCCTAAGCTAACAAAGTAAAGAAGACAGGTAAATGAGACTGAGAAGAGATGCATAGCATGCTGCAAGTCACAGATCTGATCAGCAAAAGGAAATGAGTCTGTGTCCCCTGACATCCACACCCTAGTTTTTTTTTTTTTCTATATAACCAGATTATCATTATACAAAGAGTCTAAATAAACCATAATTTCTATTTTGAATTTTTCTATAATCCAAAACATTTTTAATAATGCCTTTATAGTTTCTGTAGTTATACCCTTTTTTCTCTCATTTGGTGTCAATATTGAGTTCTGTTGACCCATGGTTAATAAAAAAAAAGACCTATATAAATTCTTCATATTGCAATGTATTAACTTTTTATGCATTACCTATATTATGTATTAATTATTACATCTACCAGCATATGACTGTTAAAATTCACCATGTTAAATATATTATGCTGCTCCTCTATATTCTTACGTATTGACATGTTTGATTTGTGTAGTTGATTGGCTCTGCAGCATCAATTCCTCCTTTTTCCTACCAAATATTTTTCCATGACAGATTCACCTTACTCCCTTTCTCCTTCAAGTGGTTTGGGCGAGATTGCCTTCACTACTGTTACCATGGGTAAGCCATCAGTCCTGACCAGCTCAGGCCTATGAAAGCGAGTGAACCCTGGAGCTCACAGCAGCTACCAGAGCAGAGCTCTTTCTCATGCTGGGTGCTGGAAAAATCTGAGACCTGTAGCAGTGCCAGTTGTTGTTTGACCTTGAGGGGATGGCCAGGAACTGGCTGAAGGGTCACCGTTTGGAACCTAAAGGTGAAACTTCAGTTAACAGGAAAGATGATATAGAAAATCAGAGATAAACATCCTGTCATTAAGTCCTGCTATTTTCTATTTAGATTTTTTTTTTCACTGCCATCATTTTCATTTCAAAGACTTAATTATTTTTTCATAGCAGTCAGGTTGTTGTTTGCTTGTTTGCTTTGTGGACTTTTCCTTTCCTTTCCTTTCTTTCTTTTTCTTTTTCTTTTTCAGTATAGTGGATACACAATGGCAGTCTATTTGTATTGTGTGGATATGATAGCCTTTTGAATTTCTCTGAGAATAGTAATATTACTCATTTTAAAGTTCTCTTTTATCTTTTGCATCAACGTTTTCATTTGAGATTTGTTCAGAATGATGATTTCCCACCAAATGCTTGGTGATGTTGGGTTTATTCATATTTATAATACTATTAGATAGATGCAGTCTCCCTAACACAAATGAAAAACTCTCTTCCTCTGGCAAGGAATGATCACAGAAAGTGCTGGCTTCAGTTTGTGAGGACAGAAAGTTGCTGGTCCTTTGGTGTCTAGAGTTTGCTCTCTGGTGGCCTCTTGTCCACCACAATGACTACCATCGTGACTGCCTAGGACGGGGGATGAGGTAGGGGGGGACTGCCTTGCTTTTGTTCTCACTTCCATCTTAATTCTGAGAGTTTCCTTCAACAAATCTCACTTTATTGAGCGAGTTCTAATAATAGCTTTTTCTTGGAGACACGCATTGCAACTAGAAACTGAGATTGGGAAGATTGAGACAAATATTCCACAGCTTTTAAATTAATTTCATGCCTACTGGTACTAGCTTACTGCTATTCTAACAACCATTCCTGATCTTGGGGTTATTTTTTGTTTCTGTTGGGTTGATTTGTTATTGCAGAGATCTTTTCCTTTTCAACTATATTGAGTTTCATGGTTCGTCTGTTCCTCACTATTCTCTTTTTTCTAGAAATTCTTAATTTCAGCTCTGTTGACAGTAGCATTTCTGTGATATCAGATTTATTCTTATTTGTATCTTCTTTGATTTTAATGGGCTTTGTCAAAAGAAACAAGGTGAAAGTTTATGCTTGGTCAGCCATTTTAGAATAGAGAATCTTCCAGATAGTCTACTAACTACAATTGTCACTAATCATTTTTATCCTATTTAATATTCCTTTCCATTAGAAAAGTATGATCTTAAGTTGCAGTATTATATATATATATGGTAATTTAAAAATATATAATTACCTAATAGTCTCGCAATTCATTGCTAATCAGGCCTTTTGCTATTCAGTGACATAAAAGTAATACTTAATACACATATGGCTTCAATCTTCAGATCAGTAAGAAAACCTGATAGTCAATTTCAGGCTAGCAGTGGTTGTCAATCTTCTTTACCCAAAGATTTCCAGAATTTCAAATTGAGATTCTAGGAGAGGAAGGTAATAAAAGCAGGCAGTTGTCAAGCTTTTCCTCCACATCTCTCCAAATTGCACTGATATATGGAGAGAGGATTGTGCTTATGACCAAGAGAATGAAAATAAGGTGTGAAACTCTCCTTCTCCACTTCTCACTCATGGACCATTACCTCCTCCAGATTCACCAAGGTCTTAACTGAGGGGTACATTCACTCCCTTTCATTACAATGTTGAACATCTCTGCTTTGAGAAATTTCAATAGAAAAAAAATTTTGTTTAGAAATCAGACCATCTCAAGGCTTATCAGTCTTAATTTCCTCTACCAGTTAGCCTTTCTGTCTCTAAAGATAAAAAGAAAATAAATATTGCCTTACTGAAACTGGTACAAGCTTTCAGTTATATTCAGATGATTAACTTCTTGCATGACTAACAAATGTAAAGTGGAAGACCTAATGCTATTTTGGCCATTTTAGAACATTTCAGTTTATGAAGGGGAGAAAAGCAGAACAAACTGACATTATGTAGCTACTGATTTCCAGGAATATCACTTTATAATAAGAACCAAGAGATAAATGACACCTATATGCAGTAATGCATTCAAAATGATTTTTTTGGTAACAACGGCACTGCTTTTATGAAATGACCACTAGTTGTAACACCAAGGTTACATAGCTTGGAAAGACATCCTATCTAATTTGTGTTAATTTAGCCACTGGACAGAAGGTTAATTGAAGGTAGGGTTGTAATGACATAATATCCCAGTGTGGGACTTATTTTACAAAAGCAAATTCACTAGCATAATAAACTGTCCAAAAAAAAAGTGACATGAGAACATAAGAGCCTTGTGTGATGATAGTGTAATATGAAGTTTTTCAGTAAGGAGAAATACAGTTGAAATGATTTTTCTCTACTAAGAGAAAGTAATTTTGCAAAACAGTACTACACTTAATGATATTTTTAAAAGAAAAAAAGAGTTGACATTTGGTCATTGTGGCTAGTTAGTTTAGTGCAAATTGAGGACAAGGATACAGATTTGATTCCCAGACAGATGTCTTTTTCTTTCCCCCAGACAAATATCTTAATTGGCTACTGGTTTATGAAAACAAACCATTATCCTGTGCCAAATCAGTGTGCTCAGAAACATGATCCCATGATCGCAAAGGGTCCAGCAGAACCTATCAACACAAACAACTAAAAGCATAAGGGTTTGAGGGTATGAAAATATTGTAATATTTTGATTTCCATAGGTCAGCATATTAAGCCCAGTTAAGCTACATGGGGAGGGTTTCTGTATATACCCCTATTTCCATTATTATAGCTTCAGTATTTTAGAAAAAATACTAACTAAAGTATATGTTTAAGAAATCACTAAAATAGATAGCAGTGGAACTGGCTGGCCACTTAGCAATTTGTTTTTAACATTTTCCATTGCTTTAATTTATTAAAAGTTTGGCTAGGTGTCAACTAGTCCAACTCTCAAATGTATTAAGTCTGGTCTTCTGAGGGAAATCACAATTTTAGACCAGTGAACAAAACATCGATGGTAAACCATAAGGAAGCAAAAAGATTCAAATTGATACCATGGCAACCATTAGTGTCTAATAGGGATTGACAGAATTAAACAGTGTTCTCTGTAAGCCAAATTCTCATTGATAACTCATCAAGGTCACTTGACACTTCTGCTCTAGATGAAGAAGTAAATAGAGATGCAAGGAAACATGGCAATAAGATCCAAAGAAAAGTGACAACTCTTTATGACAGAATGTACTAGGCTAGGGAGTACAATAATCACTTGAAAAGATAGGGAGACTTTCAGCTACTGACAAAGCTGGGCTGTCTGATTATTAACACATAAGAAAAAAAACCTGTGGTACTATACATCAGATTCTTTTTTGTGTGTGATATATGTTTTAAATATATCAGTTTTAAGCTAAATTACAATAGCATAAAAAGAATTCAGCTCTTCCCCTACTAAATTCATTTTGCCTTCCAGTTTTTTGTTCATCCGTTTACATGCCTTTCGAAAATTTCAGTCACATTTACTCAAGTTTACATTCTTTTTTCAATTATTATTTCCCAAATGTTTTCTTTCAAGCATTGGGCATGTATCTACCTTAATGTCATGAAGAGTCTAAAGTTCACATTGGACCATACATCTATACAACATAAATATTTTCTCTGTGCATACATCCAGAGAGAGAAAAAGAAGAATTTGGCTTAGTAGTTTCAAAAAAAAGCAACTGGATTTTTTAAAGTCCATGTTTATTTCCCAACCAATTGAGATCCTCTGGTTTACTCTTTGTGAAAAGACACAAAGGAGGTAAAAATAAAATTAAAGAGAATTAATAATAGGAATTTCAACCCAGATATTGCTGATGAAGATAGCAATAGCTAACTGTACTATCACTTACATGCCTTCACACTGTCCTAAAAGCTTTACATATATTACCTTATTTAATCCTTCAAGTAACCCAAAGGGGCGGATGCTTTCATTATCCCCAGTTACAGATGAGAAAACAAACACAAGGACACAAATTTAAGAATTGGCAAAATTGAAGCCAGGCATCTGGCACCATAGCCTTTGCCCTAAACTACTAAGATTTGCTGTCAATCAAGTATGCTTCCCACTCACAGTCCTTATTGATCTCTATACTGCTTCAAAGATTTGTCTTAAATCTCATATCTTCCACAAAATCATTCTTTTCATTCTCTATAACCAATTTTCTCTGAATTTCCGTGCTTTTTACACCTATTTGTATAATACATTCTAGCATTTGGGACAATGACATTTACTTTGTGTCTCCACCCCCATCCCCGGTTTCCCTCTTCTTTCTGACCCTCTACCCATCCCTCAATAGCATGACATAGACAAGCTTAATTCATAGATGTTGACTATCTTCCCTTAACCCATTATTTTATAGGCAGCTGTAGCAAAAATCTGACAGAAAGAAAAAAAAAACAACCCTGTAAGTTTCGGTAAGACACATGCTTCTCTTACTACCTATTCTCAGTTAACAAAATTTAAATACCATTTAGATGGCAGATATTGCTCTTATTTCAAACATTTAATACCTCTGTAAATCTATTTTTCGAACTAATTTTATGCCTAATAATCATTCTGCATGAGTACCAGTAACCCATGTCGCGTGACATCCTAGCTCTGCTGGAAAGCTGCTTTCTCTGAGAAATGGTTGGCAAGTACCAAATTTATTCTGTGCAAATTGTTTTTATAGCAGCCTGATGTTCTTCAATCTTTTCTTAAATTGAACATTGGTAAGATACAATGTAAACTGCCTTGCAGCTACATTGGATTTGCCATGCTAGCTCTCCACACTTGGAATTAGATTGATGTTTCATTTTATACGAAGGATATTTTAAATAGCTCAGAGTATACCTCTATACTACACACATTACATATTTCCTCATTATTTTAATATTTCTTCAGTTTCCGTCTGTGTTACTGTTTTTCATTTTGGGTGGGGGGTGTTTTGTTTTTGTTTTTGTTTTTTAAAACCCAGACAGCAATTTGATTACTCTCTTGGGTCAGAAGAACAATTCCTATTTTCTTTTCTTTTCTTTTTAACATTTTTATTTAGTTTTGAGACACAGAGAGAGAAAGAGAGAGAGACAAAGTGACAGAGCATGAGTGGGGGAGGGGCAGAAAAGGAGGGAGACACAGAATCCGAAGCAGGCTCCAGGCTCTGAGCAGTTAGTGCAAAGCCTGATGCAGGGCTCGAACTCGTGAACCACGAGATCATGATCTGAGCCAAAGTTGGACGCTTAACTGACTGAGCCAGCCAGGCACCCCTAATAACTCCTATTTTCAATGAGCATTCAACGGCAGGTTTTCAGAGGTTACATTGAAATCATAGCTTTGACAGTGATCCCTTCGAGCTAATTAGAGGCTAAATCACACAGTCTAAGTTCGAATCTTTAAAAGATAACCCTAATTTACAGGTACACTTTATAAAAAGAAAAACGTGCTGGAGGAGGAGAAATATTCATCGAAACACCTTTTCTGAGATACTTTTTAAGACAGCAGTTTTCTCAGTAGTTTGCCAATGATTATCAATTCATCTTCTTCAGCACATAATTCAGTCTTTTCAATGTGTACTATGACAGTGCTGATGAGCTCTTAATTCTCCTCTATTTATTGCAGTAAATGTAGCAGTCACCTTAATGAAACATCTATTAAGACAAAAATGTCAGTGCCATACTTTGAAAGATGGACTTAAGTGTAAAAGTTTCAAAGGCCAACATGATATTTTGAAGTAGATCAAACAATTATTAACTTTTAAAAGAATATAACTGAAATCTCTCCTTAATTTGATTAATTTAAAATTTTTTAATAGGATAGGCAAGAGCATCCTAAGTTTAGAAAGTATTGACATGGATCTGATTTTACTTTTACTTGACTGGTGCAAATCCCCTAGAAGTATAAAATTTACCTTCTTTTGTAAACAGTTAGATCCTATTGATAGTATAAGGTTGGAAAGTGGAAAATATAGTCAACTGACATGTCCCATTTGATACAGATAATGTCAACTGACTTAAGCACTTTCATAACAAAGAATCACATCGTCTTAGAAAATTTAGTTGTTTGAGTATCTGTTGAATTGATTACTTTTGGACTAATTAGCTGAATTGGATTGAATGGATACTTTTGAATTCTTTATGTCATAGTAGTCTCAAAATGAAATAAGCTGTAACATCAATTTAATCATAGGTTTTAAGAGCCTGCTATGTTCAAGGTTCTCTGTTAGGCTCTGTGGAGATAAATATTAATAGTCTATTCCTATCTTCAAGGAGTTTACAACCCCGTAGGAAGAATAAGAGACAACAACCACAACAATAAATATATAAAGTACATTTATTTTAACCTCTGACTTACTAAAAAGGTTATTTTATTTCATCACGAACAGATGTTTCGCCAGTCACTGACCACTGCCAGCAAAGGCTACCTCAGTGCTGTCCATTGTTTTGTAACATTGAAATGTAATTGGAAAATTCTTCATTGTACTGAACTAAAATCTATTTTTTTAAGTTTCTTTATTTATTTTGAGACATGGACAGTGCAAGGGGCAGAGGGACAGAGAGATTGGGAGACGGAGAATCCCAAACAGGCTCTGCACCATCAGCACGGACGTGATGCAGGGCTCAAATTCATGAAATTATAAGATCATGACCTGAGTCAAAACCAAGAGTCCGATGCTTAATCGACTGAGCCACCCAGGCACTAAAATTGTTTCTTTGCGGGATCCCCATGTCCCATTCATTTTTGTTCTGGTCTTTTGAATCAAGAACGATCTACTACCTCTTTTGTAGGATAACCTTTCAAATATCTGAAGACCCTTATGTCCCCATTTTGGTTCTGTTTACTTTAACAAATGACTTTATTTGTTTCTTCTGGCTAAACCTCTCCAGTTTAAAAAAAAAATTATGTAATAATATTTTAAGACACTTCCGCCCCTTCCCCCATCTCACCTCATTTGTCTGGTTTGGGTTAGAAGAAAAAGCTCATGTGGTTTGGCAATAAAAATGATTAATTCATACAATAGCATGGTAATGACCAAGTATGTATTGGAAGATGGGCTACACTGAACGCAAAATGCCACAGTATATCACAATGTGTGAATGCTCAATACTCTTAAAGGGTTATTCTTGTGAGTCAGATTTTTCAAAAACTTAAAAAAATCTGCTCTGTTGGTGCTCCCAATCTGGATGTATGGGTGTTGCTGATGCTGGAGAAAACAAAGCGATGTTCTCCACTCTGCAGACATAAAGACTTTGCCCTTCATTTTCAGCTGCAGCCACCATGGGAGGATCTGTTTTATTTCCTCACAATCTGTTTGACACCTTTAGTCAAAGAGTCACCCTGTCTTGATACTTCATGCCGTATTGTTCTGTCTATCAGTGATACTTCCAGTTCATTCCCAGCTCTGCCATGCCACTTGAAATTGGGCTGTGTTGTCTCTGGAAAGCTGCTCATTCAACCTGTTCTTCAGCTGCTGTTTGGACTCCTGCTGGTTTATGTTTGTTATATGTCTCCCAAGGGGCAGAGGTATAGAACCACATTGGCTGCTGTTTTGTACTGACTGCTTCAGGATCTTTTTGGCAATCCCAGATTGTTTCATTTTATGCTAATTTTGGTTGGCTGGTGACATTAACGAAATTCAGGGAAACTGCTACAGCATCAAGGTATGTCAAAGACATAGCAGGCGTCTTGAAGATCAGACACAACCACTGCACAGATCGACATTTGGGTCTGTCCCAAGGGATATGATTTTTTTAAATTAAACTATCTATTTCTCTCTTTTGTTTTTTCTTGTCAATTAGCATAGCTCGACAAATCTGCTTTCAGACTGAAGAACTCAGGGGTAGTTTTTGACTCTTTAATGCTCAGCATATTCTCAGGTCTGAGAAGGTTATTTTGTGCTTTCTATTTTATTCAGGTTTATCATAAATAATAGCACTAATAATGATGACAACAAATTCCTACTAAAAGTCATGGAACATTTTATACACTAGAACAGGACATTTTGACCAATACACCCTTTCCTCATTTTTCTTGAAGGACTTCTTGCTCACGTTCCAGGAACTCCTTCTCTCCTGGGGATCTTTTCAGATCAATGTGTGATGGTGAGGACATAGGAGTAGGGGCACAGGACTTTAGATTTCCATCCTAGCTTAATTGCTAATTGGTGTGGGACCTTGGACATCACATGGGATAATAACACTGACTTCAGAGAGTTACGCCTGTATGTTAAATGCATCTTAAAGTGGAGGCCAAAATTTATGTTGTCCTTGCATTGTACTCTCAAACTAATTCATGTTGTACTTTTCTAATGAGACCTTGTCCCATGCTCCATCAGAGTCATTTATGTATTTGCTTAGCATCCTGATGGCAGGTCCTCTGTCTCTTTCATGATTAGATACTCAGCCATGAATAATACAATTCTTAGTAAATTCTCCCATCCAGAAGCTAGGGCTTTGTCGAAACTATGAGTCTTCTATGTTTGGTTTACCTCCTAGAGACACAGCTCTAGGCTCAGAACCCATGACAAAATACTAGAGAAAAAGCTATTTAGTTGTCATGTCCCCTCTCCACCCTCCCTATTCCTCTCAGAAAGCCATAGAAATTTGGATCTAGAATAGGCTCTAGTAAATATTTCCCTTGCTGTTTCCCAAAATGTGTGGCACACAGCTTTACAAGATGATAAATAGGAATTAGTGAAAACTATGTTTCAATCAAGATAAAAAATATGTTTTCATCATGAGACTTTTCAGCACTTCCAATATGCTAATACAGTATTTATAGACACAGGGAATCAACATGGGAGAGAAAAATTGTTGAATTTTTAAAATAGAATTAACCTTAAACAATTATAAGACCTTCTTTCCATTATATAGCTAATTACTCAACCCCCATCATTTTTAGGGGCGTCCGTATTAAGTACCTAATTTGTTTATTTTGCTATTTTAATTAAATATTTTCTTCTCTTTTTTATAGACCATGGTTATTGCTGCATAGAGTAGGCCTGTCTGCTTACACCTTAAAAACCAGAAAAAAAAAACAAGAGTCTGAATTCTCTTGAACTCAGATAGAGATGAAGTATTCTTATAGCTGCTCTGTGTAGGAGCTGTTAGCACCAAAAAGGATATTTGTTCATGAAAGACAGTGACCATTCAAAGGGTATTAACTAATTAGGGGATCACCTCTCTAAAAATCTAAGAATAGCTATGGACTCTCCCTCTTAGAAAAATGAAAATAATGTATTTATATATAATTACAGGTATTCACGAGAACCATAGAGTTCAAAACTAAACTCCTTGGAATCTAAAGATTCCATGTTAAAACTCCAAAAGAACATATCACCCTTTCTCATTTATGTGCCTCTCAAGGGAGAATAGGGCTGTTTTCCAATTCAGGGAAAGAAAAATCACCGAAGAAATGAACTGACAGATAAAGAAATATTAGGTCTTCAGATTCCCTAGTGGGTATATCCCAGGAAAGGAGTCAGATATCTCAGGATGGATCTTGGCAAAAGAAACAAAAAATGACTGGAATTATGCTTGAAGAGTGCAGTGAGTGGATTTGGTCACACACTGCTTCCAACCTTGGTCTCCAAAATGGGTATCTATTCGGTGCATATCTACCTGTCCGGCATCAGTTTCCCTTTCTTCTGATAATAACCTCCTGCTTTTCCCTTTGAGGAGGCAGTCTTCTCTATTTTTTTTATTTTTGTTTTTGGTTCAGATATGGCTGAATCCACCCAAGCTCCAGAGTCTGGCACATAATCTGAAATTGACCTCTCAGTATGTTCTATCTCCTCCCTACAGTGGTTGGTTTAGGGAAGGATCTGTGAGCTAGTTTGGGAACTTATGTTCAACTGGCAGAAAAAAGAAACCCTCTGTAGTGGTTAGGCTGATAAGATTTAGGCCTGAAGCTGCTAGTGGTCTTTCTGTTACCATGAGGGGAAAGCATGTCTAACATTGAGGGTAACAGAGAGTAAAACTATAGGAGATGGAGACCCAGCCTTGAGGGTATCCTACTGAGCTGTGTAGGATAGCTTCTATTTGCCTTTTCAGAGCCACACTCCACCTTTCCCCACTGGCACTCTAGCTCAGGTGTCTAACCTGTGGAGACTATTCAGATGAATTACTTCTGGCTTCCAGATGGAGGGCGGGAGGTGGAGGAGGCCCAGCAGAGGGAGGTGAGGCAGTTTGATCCCTTGGATGCCTCAGCAGGATTGTCTCAGGTGGACTTGGAAAAACTCCTTCCAGGATCTAGGAACTTCTCCCTCCTCTCAGATCATCAGGCCTAGAAGTGGTAAGAGCTCTAGTCTCACAAAACCTGGGTTACTGCACTAGCTCATTTTCATTCACTCTTCCCACATCCACATAGTAGCCCTTGTGTAAATAAACCGTTCTCATTCATTTTGTGAATGTGCCAGCTGTTTCCTATTGAGATACCCAATGATACACCAACCTTGCCTGAAAGCAGTTCAACCATAGACATTTCATATACATATACACAAACATTTCATTTTTTGCTTAATCCGATTTGAGAAGTGTTTCTATCACTTGCAACCAGAAAAAGTCTTAACTAATACAATCTATCTTAGCCCCCTTTGGCCACCTTGTACATTCTACTTGGAAAATAATTACTTTAGAAACATGGAAAGACACATTATGAGAGTTAAAACTCACTCAGGTTGGAATACAATTCTCAAACCAATCCATCATGTCACTCATGATCTATTAATTCTTGTCCTGTCAAATTGAAGCAACTCTCCTGCCCACGTTAAAAAATATGACCTCTACTGCCTGCAGAATTTCAACCAAATTCTCACTCACACGTTTCTAACACATAAAGTAGAAGTATAAATCAGACCAAAACATACTTCTTCCAATTAAAAGGTGTGAAAAGAGCAAAGAGAAATGGCCTTTTCTATTTACTCAACTCAGCAGCTGAGCAGTTCATTAGCAAATCCTGATTGCGTGTAGGTCATAAGCTCTAGGAAAGTGAAGACTGTTTTATAAAGCAATCTTAGAAAGGCAACCTTTAAGTCAAAAGTACTATTCCCTAGTGAGGGTTATTAATTGAATCATTTGTTTACAAAAGGTGAATGCGGCTCTAAGTGACAGTACTGTTTGCATAGTGGTATCAATATTAGGAAAGCTTATGTGTAATGCATTAGTAATGTAGAAAAAGATGCCTACCTCCTGAGTCAGGGATATTTGTTTAGCACTTTGAAATCTAGTAATTTTAGCAGCTCCCTGAGCATGAATTGAATTAGCTTATTAAGGTTAAAAATAGTCTTTAAAAATATTGCTAATGAGTACCATGAAGTACCCACCACCTTCTCCTTTCTTGGCAGAGACTTAAATCCTTGGTTGGATGCTAGAAAATGGGGGAAGAAATAGGTTGGTGTTTAGGTCCCAGTTTTTACTTCTTTACTATTCTTTTTTAGCCAATATTTTTATCAGAAGTGATTTCTGGAATTAAGACTGAAATTAATAATCTTTGTCAGTAATTGTTTTCTCTTATTTAAATCATAATTCCTTGTGGAGAATGTGCAGGAGGAATAAATATATTTAACTAAAGTTGCACCTTTAAAAAATTCAGTTTTACCTTTAATTTCACCAATGAGCTATAATTTTAATCTGGAGTAAAGCAGTTCTAAAGTTGAATGAGAAGTTTAAGTATTTTGATCTTTTGACTGTGATACGTGAACTTCTTTTTTCTGTGTGCAGATGTGGCCAACTGCCCATCAAAAGATGTTGTTGTTGTTGTTTTTTCTTCTAGAGTATACAGATGTAGCTGGGGAGTTACACCAAGCCAGGGAATGCATTTGACAGACCTTGTAGCTGTAAGTGTAAGTGTAAGCTGTAAGTGTAGCTTTGTAAGTGTAAGCTGTAAGTGTAAGCATGTGACTAACTCACAATGGACTGTGAATGGAAAAGATGTGTGCTCTTCTGCGCTGTGTTCTTAGAAGCACACATGCCTCCTTTATGCTCTATTTTCTTTTAGAGAGCTAGATACAGATGATCACAATGTTCAGAGGCTTAAAAGGGAAGAAATCTGGGTCACTCCCTGAATTGCCAAGTGGAGGAGAGGTGCCCAACAGTTACATCAGCTTTGAATTGTTTCACAAGTAAGTAAAGGATTTTTATTGCATCTGAACCATATGTGTTTGGCCTCTATGTTTTTAAATCAACACCTAACCTACTCTAATATAATATACCTTTTCAACCCAGTAATCATGGACCATCTAACTGTAACCCCATTAGGTAGATAAAATTCCAACATATACAATAGAAAGTGTTTGGCTAACCGAAATAGAAGTTCAGTGGTGTGGAAAATACTCCTCTTCTTCATTCCTTTTGCGTGTTCTGATGATATGTATGGGGGCATTTGTCTGTAATTAAGGGAAAGGGGGGGGAGTTCAACTGGAAGCAGGCGCTAATAGAATGTAGAGGATGATAAGAGCTCTGCTCTCTGTCTAGCTAGGCACAAGGTCTGGACTTAAACCCTTATAAATGGAGGAGAGTAGACCAGAAACTAACAAACAGTAACCACACTCTTGAAGCCTTACAAAATGATGGATCCAAGTGGTTCTATTTGGGACCAAGATAATAAACCAAGAGTTTAAAAGAAAGAGTTAATCTTCCTACCTTTATCCTGAACTCAGCACCGAAGAAGGACAGCTTTGGGACACCTGAGTACAAAATGCTTGACCCAGACATTGGCATTCTGAAAATGGGCACTCACAGTGGGGGCAGTAGTGAGGCTGAACACAACTCCCCTCCCCAAGGCATGATAATAATCACTAACATGTATTAATCATTCATCAGAAGTCAGACATTATTCTAAATGTTTTATAGATCTCTCATTTATTCCTCAAAACGTGAGTTTGAGTGGTAATTACTAGGAGGTAGGAAGGTAGTATTATATCTGTTTTATACATCAGGAAACTGAGGTGTGTAGAGACTAAGTAATTTGCCAATGTCATGTGGCTAGTAAGTGGCAGTATTAGAATTCCAATCCAGAGTCTGAACTCAGAGCCTGAGCTGGTGATTGCTATGCCATACTTTTTGCCAATCCCCAGGGAAGAGGTTATCCAAAAAACAGTGAGCCTATTACATAAAGGACCATTCCAATCATGCAAGAACAACAGGCCTTTCTAGAAACAATTAAAAACACTTAGAATTTCATGTTGATAGAAGCTTCAGATAATTTTTTTGTGTGCAAAAATGTAAATGTCACCTTTGGTAGCCATAGTCCAGTGAGTCCAAGGGACTTGTGGATTTTATTAACTCATCAGGTCCTCTTTGGGTCATGGTCAATAGGATTGTGGCATAGATAGGCAGATGACATAAATTTGAATTATTATATGTTTACCTCTAATGGAAGAAATTAGTATGGTTGCCACAGAGTATCATAGTATTTTTTTTTATTGTAAAACAAACTCTAGGTCACTTATATTTAACAGATGGAATATTAGGGAAAAATAAGAAAATCATGCATTAGGACAGCAAAAGAAAAAATAGATCTCAGCAGTGCCCAATGTTGTTACTCATTTACAACCCAAAGCTGTTCCTTAAGGGGTAAGGGTGACTTCCTCCATCAATGTTTTATTTATATGAACATAAATGACTAAAAAGACCAATCTTGCCATACATTTCCCATCCTGGGTGGTTAATTGCATGCGTTATTTCTTCTGATCCTGTTTTTCTCTCTTTGCACATGAAGGATTGAAAAATGCAGTATTTCTTGCTGCAATGTTTTTCTTGTTCCTTTTCAGCATTAGGAGGAATAACCCAGGGTGTACTGAACACTGGGCTTCTGTTTTGAATTTTCTGAATGACTGAGCTGGTGACTGAGAGGGTGCTGCTCCTATATTTACCTATGTGATTGGCCATTCTGGGCCTTCTATCTCAACTCCCAAATGTTACCAAGGAGCTCTTGATAATATCCCACCACTGTTATGAATATCCCTTATAAGGCTTTGTGCTCTCCTAGCTTCAGCACTTGCCCCTTTTCAGTCTGTTTTCCAAACAACAGCCAGGATGGTTTTTTGTTTTGTTTTGTTTTTTTGTTTTTTTTGTTTTGTTTTTTTTTGTAACATATGAGTCAGATCCAGTTACTCCCCTGCTGAAAGCTCTCCATAGCTTCCCAGCACACTGAGAATAGTTCTCCAGCAGTCTTAAAAAACCAACCCTGGATTTTTCTCTAACTTCATTGGCTTCCACTCACCCCTCACACTTCCTGGGTCTCTGCTCCCAGCCGGGCCTCCTTTTCTCCAATATGCCAAACCCATTCTCCATTTGGCACACCCATAGTTATCACCTGGCAGCAATATCCGTGATACCATCTCAGCTCAATCCCACACTTCATTCTGGGCTCTATTAAAATGCCCTGTTCTCAAAAAGGGCTTCCCTCACCACTTCTCAAATAGCACACTTAAACACTATACAACCTCTTACCTTCTTCATTTCTCTTCATAGCTCTTATTATTACCAGGCCAGTCAGGAGGGACCTTGTTAGCAGAGGCTTTGATAGGTACTGTGAATGAGATGAGAGGCATCAGGGGTTCTGAGCAGAGTTATCTGCTTAACTTACCTGTTCACAACTTCATCTGAGTTATGGTTTTAGCACTACTAGAAGGGATGGGGTGGGAGTTAGGAAGCTATTATATTAATCCAGTAAGAGATGATGGTGTCTTTGACTAGTGTGGTAGAGTACAGGAAGTGAAAAGGGGTCAGATTTTGGATAAAATTGGAAGCTACAATGGATATTCAGTGTGTACTTTGCTCATAGAAAAAAGGGAGAAGCATATTTATGAATATCTGCAACTTGCCTGATCCATATGACCACATGGGCCTGTGAGCCTCTTCAGTGTGAAGGCTTATTCAGTAGTGACTCTTAGACTCTTTTATCCACCCATGATGATTCTGCTACCATTTTGAATGTTTTTCACTTGCCGTGTATTTCTGTGAAGTTGAAACAAACTAAGAGCTTATTCTGTTCAGTGGGAGTTATAGGTTCCAATTAGAAAACTCACCAATAAATTCCTTTTTGATGCTTTTTTAAAGATTTACCATTACTTTATATAAGCAAATTTCATTTGATCAGAGGATACTTGCCCTGTAGTTTTACATTCTCAATTCTTACTTTCACCTGTGTTTCAGAAAAAATAGCCATATGGACTCTGTCAGAAGGTTTAGAAAGGAGAAAGAGGCTCAAATGATAATTTCTATTAAAAAAAAGAAAAAAAAGCTTTCTTTGACTATTAAAATTATCATGCATTTTCTATGCATTAGATTTAGGGATTTTTATTTTAATGACTTTATGGAGATACTTAATCTCACAGAGCCAGAATACTAATTACTGAACTGTGTTGCAATAGGAAAAACAGCAAATTACTCAAATTTTAATTATGATATTCAGTTTTAAACAAGTGTATAATAATTGACTTTGTGTGCAATAATTGATTTGTCATTTAAGCAGTCATTTTTTATGCAAATAGACTACTTTATATGTGTGAACCAGTTATTATAAAATTAATTACTGAATATAATATCTTGCAGAACTATCAAGAGTTCTTCTAACTGGCTTATCCATTCATGCAAAATCTGGGTTTTTTATGTACAGTGATGAGCTTCATAACCAAAGGAAACTAAACCACATTTTACATGCCTGCTAAATGTGCCTTTCATTGTAATTATCCTTTTCAAGTGCTTTACAAACACTCTTCCTCAAGGCTCCTGATTAATGAATTTTCGCAGTAACCCTAAAAGCCATTTAAGCATTTTAAGTCTTCCACATTTTGGAGATGGTGGAAATTTATTCTGTGGTTAAATATTAAATATTTGGATGGTATTCTCTCTGTGATACCATGATATCCATGCTGGGCTAGATTCTCTAGTAATAGAGACAAATCTTTTTTGGATGCTTTGTCTCTGGCAGGTAGAGAAATCAGAGACAATTGAGGATAATGAATGAGGATTTTTTTGAGGCATAGACTTGAGGGGGAGAGGAATCTAGAAGACCCATGAGTATTTGTGCACATCTATGTAGCATATAGCTTCCTATAGGCATCCTAGCACAGCGATGACAGCACTCTAGGAACTTCTGGGAACTTCCTCATATTCTCCAGGAAACTCCTCGGATCTTTCAGTTAACTTAGACTAGATATTTGGCCTAAGCCATTTGTCGACACTTTCTCCTGATTTCCATTTTTGGCCCTAAGCTTGCCAGTAGGAAAGGTTGGCAATCACTTCTTTAAAACAATTTTTTGAAAACAAAGATGGCTCTGAGACGAATTAACCATATAACACAGTTGTTGTTGTTGTTGTTGTTCTTTTGCCTTCAGATCTATTTATCTTCTCTCACAGTACCAAAAATTTAATATTGCCTTTGTATGGTTTAGCTTTTCATAGTTTGCAGGGATGCTCTACGAGGCAGAGATCTTGGCTGTTTACCAGTGTATCCCTGGTATTTAGAACAGTAATACAGTAGGCACTCAATAAATGTTGCTGAACAAGTAGTTACAATACATCATCTTAAAATTTTTATTAAGAACTAAAAACACGGTTAGTATTATGAGTAATGAGAAAGTTTGCAATGAGCAGATTTTCTTTTAATACTGATGCTAAAAATGGAGAGTACACCGTGGGAAATGTAGTTATAACTGACTTTCTTCTTGAGAATACTTTTTAAGATCATTCATAAAGTCATCTTGAAAAGTTATTAAATTGTGGTTAGCATATTAATAAGGGTTTCCTCTCAAAATAAATTACAGTGAAAATAGCATTAAAAGTTGTTGAGGGGCACCTGGGTGGCTCAGTTGGTTGTGTCCAACTCTTGATTTTGGCTCAGGTCATGATCTTACATTTTGTGAGTTCTAACCCTGCATCGGGCTCTGTGCTGAGCATGGAGCCTGCCTGGGATTCTCTCTCTCCCTTTCTCTCTGCTGCTCCCTGGTTCATGTGCTCTTGTGCACACACACTCTCTCTCTCTCTCAAATTAAATAAACACATATGGGGAAGTTGGGGAAGGATAGGGAAAGAAATACCTGTTTTGCAAGAGAGAGAGAGAGCAAGAGACTGAAAAAGGAGGGAGAAGGCTCAGAAAAGAAAGAGAGAACATAAGCAATTGAATCATTCTTTAAAAATACTTTGCTCTTATTAAATTTTAAAATGGAATTTTTGTTTAATTTTAAAGGGTTAAGAATGCTTGAAATTCTTTGTTTTTGCCAGAAAGGACCATTAAAAGATGCTTAAACAGTTACCATTTACCTATTAAAGGATTACTAGAATCTGATCTAGTATCACAGTTTGGGAAAAAAAATATTCCTGAAAAGTTCATTTAGTCCCCAAAAGCCATAGTATCCAGTTATGGAATTATAACAGTGAATTAATGAAACGTATTCCAAGTGGCAAACGACTGTTTTTATATCTTGTAGTAAACAGAAGAGAGCAATGAAATGTGATGTCCCCAGATACCCTGCTGGCTTTACACTTTAGTATAAAGTCCTCATTTGCCTTCTTTGGCAGTTGTATTTCTTGCCTGAAAGACATTGCTCCTGTCAGCTTGGCTCACTTTAATCCATCCTTTCTTGAAGTGTTAGTGGTACAGACCAGCGAAAAACAGGACAGACAAGAAAGTTCTCAAGTGTGAAATTGAACCCTTAGCCAAACACTGAATATACTCTCTTTGTGGCTCAGCAAAAGTTCCATTAACTTTTATTTCTGGGTGCCACAGTAGTTCTTCTTGATTATATCTAGTCCCAGCTGTGGAAGTAATAGAACTGTCTTGTGAATCAATTAGTACATGGCAAACTGTTGTACTATAAAAAATTTACAGGCACCTGAGGTTGAGAATGTTTATCTCATCTGTACCTTAAATTATCGAAATTCAACCATTCTTATTGCAGATTAGCTTGATTTCTAAGAACTTTTAAAAGCTAGGCATCAGAATTAATGAACTGAGATTTGTTACTATCTATTTTTCTCCCACAAAACAAATTTTCCTGTGGAATGGCATAAGAATGGCTGTTGGAAGGAACTCTTTAATTTACAAAGAGATTTTTGGTGAATGCGTGAGTCATTTTAAAATCCATTTCTCCCAATATTATTTCTCTTTGCAATTACTCATTTTTAATATTAAAAATATGATTATTATCTTGAATATGCTGTTTCTAAGATGGAAAAAAGTATCCTTAATAGGCAAATCATCCAAGAAGGTGCAGAGTAATTTTTAGATATTTTTTTTAACAAAAATATTTTCTTTTTGAAAAAAAAAATTGTATCTAATGCAGTTACTCTCCCCCTGTAAAATATATTGCTCAACATCAGCGACTCTCAAACCCAATAGAAAGAATATTCCATCTTTCTCCCTAAGGTCAGGAACACAATAGGGATGTCCATTCCCACCACTGTTGTTCAACATTGTCTTGGAAGTCCTAGCCTCAGCAGTCAGAAAACAAAAAGAAGTAAAAGACGTCCAAATTGGTAAGGAAGTAGTCAAACTTTCACTCTTCACAGATGACATGATACTCTGCATGGAAAACCCAAAGACTCCACCAAAAATCTGCTAGAGTTAATACTGACTTCAGCAAAGTTGCAGGATATAAAATCATCATACAGAAATTGGTTGCGTTTCTATACACAATAATGAAACAGCAGAAAGAGAAATCAAGGAATCGATCCCATTTACAATTGCACTGAAAACTATAAGATACCTGGAAATAAAACTAGCCAAAGAGGTAAAAGATTTATATGCTGAAAACAGTAGAAAGCTTATGAAATAAACTGAAGAGTACACAAAGAAATGGAAAAATATTCCATGCTTATGCATTAGGAGAACAGATATTGTTAAAATATCAAAGCAACCTACACATTCAATGCAATTCCTATCAAAATAACACCATCATTCACAGAGCTAGAACAATCTTTTTTTTTAATGTTTTATTTATTATTTTTGAGAGAGAGAGACACAGAATCTGAAGCAGGGTCCACACTCTGAACTGTCAGCACAAAGCCCAATGTGGGGCTTAACCTCAGGAATGGTGAGATCAGACCTGAGCCAAAGTCAACTGACTGAGCCATTCAAGCGCCCCTAGAAAAAACAATCTTAAAATTTGTATGGAAACAGAGAAGACCCCGAATAGCCAAAGTAATGTTGAAAAAGAAAATCAAAGCTGAAGGCATCAAAATTCCAGACTTTAAGCTCTATTACAAAACTATAATCATCAAGACTGTATGGTACTGGCACAAAAACAGACACATAGATCAATGGAACAGAATAGAGAACCCAGAAATGGGCCCACACATGTATGGCCAACTAATCTTTAACAAACCAGGAAGGAATATTCAATGGGGAAAAAAAAAGACAGTCTCTTCAGCAAATGGTGCTAGGAGAACTGGACAACAACATGCAGAAGAATGAACCTGGACTAATTTCTTACGCCATACACAAAAATAAATCCAAAATGGATGAAAGACCTAAATGTGAGACAGGAAACCATCAAAATCCTAGAGGAGAGTACAGGCCACAACCTCTTTGACATCAGCTGCAGCAATTTCTTACTAGGCATGTCTCCAGAGGCAGTGGAAACAAAAGCAGAAATGAACTATTGGGACCTCATCAAGATAAAAAGCTTCTGCAAAGTGAAGTAAATAATCAACAAACCTAAAAGGCAACTGATGGAATGGGAGAAGATATTTGCAAATGACATATTGGATAAAGGGTTAGTATCCAAAATCTATAAAGAACTTATTAAACTCAACACCTCAAAAAACAAATAATCCAGTGAAGAAATGGGCAAAAGACCTGAATAGACACTTTTCCAAAGAAGACATCCAGATGGACAATAGACACATTAAAAGATGCTCAACATAACTCATCATCAGGGAAATAAAAATCAAAACCACTATGAGATACCATCTTACACCTGTCAGAATGGCTAAAATGAATGACTCAGGAAATAACAGATGTTGGCAAAAATGAAGAGAAAGGGGAACCCTTTTGAATTGTTGGTAGGAATGCAAACTGTCTCAGCCACTCTGGAAAACAGTACAGAGGTTCCTTAAAAAATTAAAAATAGAACTACCCTATGACCCAGCAATTGTGCTACTAGTTATTTATCCAAATGATACAAAATTGCTGATTCAGAGGGGCACATGCACTCCAGTGTTTTTGGCAGTGTTATCAGCAACAGCCAAACTACGGAAAGGGCCCAAATGTCCATTGACTAATGAATGGATAAAGAGGATGTGGCTTATGTATACAATGGAATACTATTTGGTGATCAAAAAGACTGAAATCTTGCCATTTGCAACATGGATGGGACTAGAATGTATTATGCTAAGCGTAGTAAGTCTGGCAGAGAAAAACAAATGCCATATGATTTCACTCATATGTGGAATTTAAGAAATGAAACAGATGAACACAGGAAAAGGGAAGGAAAAATAAGATAAAAACCGAGAAGGAGGCAAACCATAAAAGACCCCTAAAAACAGAGAACAAACTGAGAGTTGCTAGAGGGGTTTTGGATAGAGGGATGGGCTAAATGGGTGATGGGCATTAAGGAGGACACTTGTTGGGATGAGCACAGGGTATTACATGTAAGTGATGAATCACTGAATTCTACTCCTGAAACCAACACTACACTGTATGTTAACTAACTTGAATTTAAATAAATATTTTTTTAAAAAAAGAAAGAATATTTCATCTATCAAAAAAATAAAGAGTTCTGCTTAAGGGCAATTTACAAGTGGACCAAGAGAGCTTAACTATTTTACAATCAGTCATAATTTTCAATAAGTCTCATATAAGCAGTGAAGTATAATGTAAAAGTTAATGTCATCAAAAAAGATGAAACCTCAGTTGGTGGAAATGAAGTATATAAACCATTTATGGTTAATGTTGTCCATTGGACCTCTTTGGGGTATGGTCCATTCTCCCATATGCCACATGACCCTATAATTATAGGAATCCAGCTCTTATATCTCCACACAACTGTTTGTGCAGGGTGATATACAACACCTGGCACCCTGGTAGCCTTCATTAAATATTAAGTAATAATAATGCATATGCTGCCTCACATAAAGAGTAAAACCTTATTTTAGAAGGTGTTAATTTTTCATATATGTAAGGTACTATACCCTGAATTTATGGTGCTATTTTTTAAAATGTTTACTTATTTTTGAGGGAAAGAGAGAGCAAGTGAGTGAGGGGCAGAGGGAGAGAGAGGAGCAGAGGATCTGAAGCAGGCTCTGTGCTGACAGCAGAGAGCCTGACGTGGGGCTTGAACTCACAGGATCATGACCTGAGCTAAAGTCATAGGCTTAACTGACTGAGCCACCCAGCCATCCCTCAAGTGCTATTTTTCAATTATTTGCTTCATGGTGCTGGTTTTATAAGTGAGCTCAATTGCCCAGGTTTTCGGGGTCACATCAGAGCCGTGGTGGAAAAGCAACTTTGCCTCTTCAGCAGGCAGCATAGCCAGGGGAATGACACACGTGCAAGCTGGGACGGCAGCCTACCACCCTGCTATAAGATATGAGTTTGCTGCTGCTGCTTTTTCTCCTGAAGCTGATGCCTGCTGTTGGAAGGGATGTAGACTGACCTGAACTTCTTCCTTTTCTCCCTCCATGGGATCTAGTATGAAAAAAATCATAAACAAAAAAAAAATAATTTCTACTGAAAGAGATTATCATGCTATATTTCAAATGGCTCTACCCTTGGCCTGCACTCAGGCACACATTTTATCCCAGATGTTTCAAACTTTTTTTTTCTCTTTTATGGTGTAGACACACACATACAGATGATACACCCCTGTATACAATTCTTGATGTCTTAGCTTTAACCTCACACTTCCTTTCCCTCTTGATAATGTAAATATAAACTCGGTACCACCACTGCTCTTTTCTGATGTCAGGGACTGGTTTCCCAGAACCCATTTTCCTGTCTGGTTTCAGGCTAGTCTGCCGAAGAGCAGTGTTTGTGGAAGATCTGGAAAGCAGTGGAAAGAGATAGTTGTTATTCCTGGGAGACCACCCTTATGGCAGCATCAGACACTTCCCCACCAGCACCTGCTTTGCAGCCCCAGTGGCCAGACATGAAGTTCTCGAATTGACAACCAGTCCAACTTTCTCAGCCACTCTAGGACTTGAAGCTGAAATTGTTAGTGATGGTTTCTTTGGCCCAGTGCTTCTAGCTGTCCAACACCTGCCACACCATGCAGACCCCAACTTCTGTACTGAATCCTTTATTTCTAGAATAATTGCAGAGACTCTGTCTTCCTGACAAAACTCAGACTGACCAAACCCAGGGAGAGTGATGATATAAGTATATCTTGTAGCTGTTCTGATTTAGGAAGAAAAATAAATTATCCACAAGCTTCAGAACTTTATAGGCAATAATACTTAAGGTACATTTCATGAAAGGCTATGGAAAACATACGAATTATGACATCATGGTTAGGAAACTCTTCCTCCATTACTGTTATTATCATATTTACTCCTCTGTCATGTATTAGCTTCTTAAGTTCCATATAGTAAAGCCATAGTATGAATGGATAGATGCCTCATTGTTTACCTAATCAATAATTCCTCAAAAATATATGTATACAAACACACACACAACTGTGTATATTTTACCTTCATTACACAAACCCTTCCTCAGGGGACACACCACACACTCCTTAATTCTCTGCTTATTTTTTTTTATGTTTTTAACATTTATTCATTTTTGAGAGAGAGAGATAGAGTGTGAGTGGGGGAGGGGCAGAGAGCGAGGGAGACACAGAATCCGAAGTAGGCTCCAGGCTCTGAGCTGTCCGCACAGAGCCCAATACAGGGGTCGAACCCATGAGTGGTGAGATCATGACCTGAGCCGAAGTCGGACACTTAACCAACTGAGCCACCCAGGCGCCCCAAATTCTCTGCTTATTTTTATAACTTGCAAGCTACCACAGTGACCCGTTGTCTCTCTTGTCTAGGCAGTTACAAACAATTCCCTTCCCCTCCCATCACCACTTTGTATTAATTCTCCTTGGTTTTTTGTTTGTTTGTTTTGTTTTTGTTTTTGTTTTTTTGTCAGGATCCTTCTGAGTGAAAAGTGATTGTTGACATTCTATCAAGCAGTGGAACAAATATGGGCTTTAAGTAGAAAAACCTGTATTTGAATCTACTCTTTCCCAGACACTAAAAGCAGAGTATGCTCTTTAAGCTCTTGTGCTCTCAATAGCCTCAGGTATAAAATAGAAGAGAATTCCACATGTGAAAGTGTATGATAAAGATTAAGTAATGTAAAAGCCCAGCAGTGTTCTACCACATCAAAGGTGTTCAACAAATGTTAGTTTACTAGACAAGACTTGATTCCTCTAAACTTTAGTTTCCTCAGCTGTATAAGTAAGCATTAATTATATTAATCCATGAGGGTTTTGTGAAATGAAATGAGCTTATGCTTAGCACAGGCTTGGCCTAGTGAGAAGCTGGTCAATGACAGCTGCTTCTGTTGTTGTTAATCCCTCACTAGAGATACGATTTATGAGATTCTCAAACACAACTGTCTTTCTTTTTCCAGTCAATCTCAGTGTAGATCTGTCTTTCTCAAAATTACATTGGATGTCCAGAAAAATCTCCTTTGGCTCCGGAGCCTCCCTTGCCACTGTGCAGAGGCTTTAACACACACCTTGCTGACTTGCTGTTCCAGCTCCGCTAAGGCGTCTCTCTTTATTCATTGAACATCTGTGGTAGTAAGTTTTATGTGTCAACTTGAATAGTTTTTTAATCAAACACTAGTTGTGTGAAGGTATTTCTTCAGGGATGATTAACATCTACAACCAGTTGACCTTAAGTAAAGGAGATTCTCCTTCATAATCTGGGAGGGCGGGCTCATCCAATCTGTTGGAAAGCCTTAAGAGTAAAACTGATGTTTTCCTGAGGAAGAACAAATTCCCTCTGTGAACTGCAGGGTCAGCTCCTGCACAGAGGTTTCCAGACCACTGGCCTTTGGATTTCATACTTAGCTAGCCAGCACCCTCTATAATGTAAGAGTTTTTTCCACTAAGTGTCTGAGCGAACCCTGCTTCTACCTTCTCTTGTGGAACTTTGTTTGATTCAGTATCCTAATACCCGTATCACTATATCTGCCTTCTATCTCACTAATTGCAGTTTAGAGCAATACATAGTTTGCCCACTCTGACTTTAAGATTAGCCTTAAATGATATGTCTGTTAAAACTCTAATGAAATAATAAAGATTGAATAAATAATTGGAGTCCATTTTTTGCCAATAAATACAGTTTATTTCACTGAACTTCACATGGATTTGTCCCAGCTCCGTTCTCCTATCCACTCTATTCCTACTACCCCTACCCTAGACTAAGAAAAAAAATTAACTTAAATTGTGGAATTAGTTATTAGATGCTTAAGGCAATATGTATTTTATTTAGAATAAACAAATGTAAGCAATAAAATCAAGTATTATTAACAAAGATAATAAACTATAGGTGGTCAAATGAGAAAGAACAAGGAGAAGAAAGCTACTGACTTGTACACAAAAACAAATTTTCAGTATTTGCGTAGAACATTTCATGAAGATTATAGTCATTACTACAAAAAGAGCAGGTAACTTACAAAACTATATATTCTTAAAACCTTAGATAATAGGATAGGAGCCAATAGTATAATATTTTCCTTCTGCCTGCCTTTAAAATCCTCACTTTGTACCTATACTGCTATAGCATCAATAGGATTTGTTACTATTTAATGGATAAAACATTTATATAACTATTATTGAGTGCATATTAATAAGTAGTGGAAAGTACTAATTCTCTAATCTTAGAATCTTCATTAAGAAACTTACTACTATGACAATAGAGAGCAAGGATCCATGGCTTTGTGTAGTTTCTTCTGCTGGTCTTCACATGCCTTCCTCCCACATCATCCCTTCCTTCTTATGTTTCTGTTCTCTTTATATGCCATCCATGGTCACTTCTCCCTCTATTCCTATCTTTCTCCTCTAATTCAAATTTCCTTCTTTCCTCCTCCCCCTCTTCTTTTGCATTAGTCTTTCCCTCCTCTTCAGGACAGTTTTACAAGTAACTTCTTCTCTAAGTATGTGAGCAGCCTAAGATGGATAAGTGCAATCCTTTCACAAGCCAGTGTTTCCTCCAGGGCTCAGAGCCACACTTTGTCAGTTTGTATGTCTGCATCTGTCGGTTTGGCATGGTACTGTCTGTGTCGAATATTGTTTTCTTTTAGTTCTTCCTAGCACTGGAACACATGTCCTGTTTCAGGAGAACTCTCTGCTTCTTTGTCATTGAGTTCGTGAGCATATGAAGGTAGCCTACCAACAAGCCATAACTTCAAGGGATTTAAACTCCTGGAGGAGTCCAGACACAGAGAGTCTAGTTCTTACACTGTGGTAGGAAGAAGGCAGAGGGTGGTGAGACAGGACAGTAGGACACTTAGAGTCTTAAGCAGATCAGTCCTATAGTTTGAATCTGGATATGTTCTCTTTAGTTCTTTAGACCTTCTGTGAGTTCTGTGAGCTATGAAAGATCTTTCCAGTATATTCCTTTCCTGCCCAATTTAGCCAATGTCGTTTCTCTTGTTTGTAATCAAGAACCTGGAGTGGCTAACAGACTTTAAATGTTTTCTGTCAATTTAAGTGGGGTATTGTGGTGTCTTTGCTAAATGATATAGGGGACTAGGGGGAAACAGGCAGGGACTATATCTGCTGTTTGAAAAGGCCTCCTTAGTCCTGGATATCCTGATAGAGAGACCTGTACTACTTGACTGCTTAATAAATGGTAACAACTTGATAATTAATTGAGTTTCAGGACATATGCCAGTAGTTTTTGTGGAGAGAGTGATGAGCAAACATTCCCAAGACACTCTGCTATTGGTTCCCTGAAATATTATCTGCAAGTTACTCATTGTGCCTCTAAAGCGAGAATACATTAGGCTTCAGCCTTGCTGAGAAACATGTCAAATTACAAATGAGTGAGTACATATGAACTTACCACTCCTTGAAAGAAATTATATAGAAATGACAGGATTTTTGTTATTAGTCATTCATCAAAAAATTGTTAAGAATTGTTCTTCCCATTTTTAAAATTAGTAAATGCCTGGGTCATAAAACTTAGAACATATAGAAAAGCATAAAGAAGGAATAATAATTTGTAATCTTGGACTCAGTACATAGTTAATATCTGGTATAGTCACTAAAAGATTTTCTGAAAGCAGCAATATTTCTTTCTTTTTTTTAATGGTTTTAAGAATAGAATTTAGTGATTCATCATATATGACACCCAGTGCTCATCCCAACAAGTGTCCTCCTTGGGCCCATCACCCATTTAGCCCATCCCCCTACCCAATTCCCCTTCAGCAATCTTCAACTTGTTCTCTATATTTAAGAGTCTCTTATGGTTTGCCTCCCTCTCGGTTTTTATCTTATTTTTCCTTTCCTTCCTCTATGTTCATCTGTTGTGTTACTTAAACTCCACATGACTGAAATCATATGATATTTGTCTTTCTCTGACTGACTATTTTGCTTAGCATAATATATTCTAGTCCCATCCATGTTGTTGCATATGGAAAGATTTCATTCTTTTTGATCACCAAATAGTATTCCATTGTATATATATACCACATCTTCTTTATCCATTCATTAGTCAATGAACATATGGACTCTTCCCATACTTTGGCTATTGTTGATAACACTACTATAAGCATTGGAGTGCATGTGCCCCTTTGAATCAGCAATTTTGTATCCTTTGGATAAATACCTATTAGTGTAATTTCTGGGTCATAGGGTAGTTCTATTTTTAATTTTTGACAAACATCCATTCTGTTCCCCAGAGTGGCTGCACCCTCCCACCAACGGTGCAAAAGTGTTCCCCTTTCTCTCCATTCTCACCAATGGAGAATGGTGAGAATTGTTTGCTGAGTTCTCATTTTGTTTGCTGAGTTGCTCATTTTAGTCATCTGACAGGTGTGGGGTATCTCATTGTGGTTTTGATTTGCATTTTCCTGATGATGAGTAATGTTGAGCATCTCTTCGTGTATCTGTTAGCCATCTGTATGTCTTCTTTGGATAAGTGTCTGTTCAGGTCTTCTCCCTATTTCTTCACTGGATTATTTGTTTCTAGGATGTTAAGTTTGATCAGTTCTTTATAGATTTGAATACTAACCCTTTACCCAATATGCCATTTGCAAATATCTTCTCCCATTTTGTGGGTTGCCTTTTAGTTTTGGTGATTGTTTCCTTCACTGTGCAGAAGTTTTTTTTTATCTTGACAAGGTCTCAGTAGTTCATTTTTGCTTTTGTTTCCCTTGCCTCTGGAGACATGGCTAGTAAGAAGTTGCTGCAGCTGAGGTCACAGAGGTTTTTTCCTGTGTTCTCCTCCAGGATTTTGATAGTTTCCTGCTTACATTTAGGTCTCTCCTCCATTTTGGATTTATTTTTGTGTATGGTGTAAGAAATTGGTCCAGTTTCATTCTTCTGCATTTCTCTATCCAGTGAACCCAACAATATTTGAAAGCAGTAATATTTCTTTGCTATTCTGATTATAGAATTTTATGAAATATTGAGAATTGTTTAAGTTCAGAGATTTTATTTATGCAGAATATTTCTTGATGTCATAGTATTTTTAATCTAGAGATCAAGTTACATACAACTCTAGGGGATGAGTAGACCTTAGTCAGCCTTCTTTGGTGAGTGTTTGGTGCTTCAGGCAAATAGAAGGAGAAGAAGCGAATGTCTGTGGATGTGAAAGAGTGAGTTTTGTCCAGGGATAGGGACAGAGTTCAACATGACTGGAGGTCAGTGTAGGAAGGAGCAATAAGCATCACATCACAAATGGCTCAGATATTTGAATTTTATCCTGAAATTAGTGAAGATCCTTAAGGAATCTCGGCAGCATAGTGAGTTATTCAGATCTGCCCTTGTGAAATCTGACTCATCAGCAGTTTGGGAGAGGATGGGGGGTAGAGCAACCCCACAAAGAAATTACTTCATCACGATAGTCTAGCAGCAATGCTAAGACTGACAAAAGCAGCGGCAGTGCCATGGAGATGGGGCTAAGACTATGAGTCACTGGTTAAGGACCAGCAGAGGAATTGCTGACCATTTGGATGTAAGGGTGCAGAGTGAAGAATGCCACCTTACTAACAGAGTATGGTTGGTTACCCCATGCTTAATTGCAAAAGCAAAAGGAAGCTGCTTAACATCTACTCTAAAATTCACTGTCTTACTCAAATCCCTATATAATGAGACTGTGAAGAAATGACAGTGGTTTTTTTTTTTTTAATGTTTATTTATTTTTGAGAGACAGAGAGACAGAGCATGAGCAGGGAGGGGCAGAGAGAGATGGAGACACAGAATCCAAAGCAGGCTCCAGGCTCCAAGCTGTCAGCACAGAGCCTGATGCGGGGCTGGAACTCACGAACTGTGAGATCATGACCTGAGCCAAAGTCGGCCGCTTAACCAACTGAGCCACCCAGGCACCCCAGAATGACAGTGGTTTAACTCACATTTTCATCTAAACTGTTCTTGCTTGGTTCCACCCAGGAACTCTCAACTTTCCCCTGAGAAAAGTAATAAAACAAGTTCATACAAAGATGTTTCAGAGTGCTTTCAGACAATGTGGACCAAGGATTCCCTGTATCAAAATGTCAAAGGGGTGGGGCCTGGATATCTGTGTTTTAACAAACATCCAAGATGATTTTTATGCCCAGTAAATTTTGATAATCACTATGCCAAAGACTTAACATCTCAACTCTCCCAGGATTATTTTAAGAGAGGAACACAAAACAAAATAATCCAATTCAATATGTGTTTATTCAGTATGCTTAATGCTTTGCTAAATGCTGTTTGCCTTTCCATATTACACCCATACATAGGAGAAGAGAAGGGAGGGAAGGAGGGACGGGGGAAGGGAAAGATCTGCCCACTAAACAAATAAGTAGTCTGAGATAATTGCTCTCAAAAAGACTTACATCCCCATCCTTGGGCGAATGCCCATTCCATTTCTATATGCAAACCCTATCTTTTCAAGAGAAGTCAGAACATAAATTTTCATAACTTTTTAAAGTAAATCATAGAGACTTTCTCAACTATTATTAGAGCCACAGATAGGACCCAAACCCAGTCCTGCTATATACTTTTATTGCCTTTGTATTTACAATTGTAAATGATTTTGAAATGTTGTTCTAGATATTTTTAACATAATTGATTTTAACAAGGAATTAGCAGTAAAGCTCATTCAAGAGTCTTTTAGCTTTAAGTGGAAGTTCATAAAAAGAAAACTAAGAAATGCTGGAAAAAATTGATTGAATCTTATAAACCAATATATGATCTAAAGTAAAAATTCCACACCACAAAACAATTATCTTTAGTGATTTAAAGGGAAAAGTTAAAAATCTGATTATTTAATTGTTAGCTAAGCAGGAAGAAGTTGAACACACCACACTGAGAGTGTTTAAAACAGAAAATGTATTCCACATCTGTTTAACTGCAGTTGGAAAGAGATCTCCTTGAAAGTATTTTTTATACATTTTAGATTGCTTCATGTTATCAAGGGGCTCTATTTCCACATTATATAACTAAGTTTCTAAAGTGCTGAACAGCTTTATAGGAGGATTAGGCTGTAGTTGAAAATATAAGAAATTCAATAGATATAAAAACCTGGCTTAGTTTTCATTGCTATTGTAATAGAGTAATGTTAGATCATTTTAGGTTAATAGAGCAAAGTATTTTTAGAAATTACTGGACCTTAAATAGATTCTAAAGCAGTAGAAATAAGATTTGAAAACTTTGAAAAATGGAAAAGATTCACATTTACAGCTTTGTCATAATGTGAAAGCATTAAAAGACATTTTGCCTTATTATGATTTTTTAACAGTGAACCCTTTATTGAGTATAAGATGGGCTTGACAAAGAAAACTTATTTCAAGAGTAATAGTTGATTTTCTGTAACATTAATATGAGTATTCACGTCTAACTCCTACCCTCCTAGTTGACTAGTGAAATGGAAAATAGAATATAAAAGTGGGAAAGCTACATCAAGTGAAAATTAGGAGAATGAGATATTCATGTCCAAAAACTTTGAGAAATTTCTGCAGTGTAAGTGCAGATAGGAGTATATCTAAGGAAGGGAAGGACATTTGTGTATCTCCATCTGTGATGTCATGCCTTGCAGGGGAAGCAAATATAAGACTTCAACATCTTCCCACCCCTACCCTAGCCCACCCCACTGCCACACAATTACACCAACTCATAGGGAGGGGTAAGTCTGGAGGGAAACACTCATGTGACTGTCCACATTATTTGGAGAACCTTTGATAATATTCACTGTTCCCCTTCCCCCTCATACAAACCATTTTCATGTAGGCTACCAGGTCAGGCAAAGAGTTGGCATATGGCTGTGGTTGCCTTTCATCAAGAGGAAGCAAAGACAAGCGCATAAGAGAAATGAAGGTTGAAACAGAATACCTCAGCAAATTTCTGTTGCCATATCAAGGAGAAACACACCATCAACTGGAAATAAAGCTTTTTGCTGAAGCTGGCTTGGCCTCAGGTGCCATCCTGACTGGTCCCTGAGAAGTAAAATTTGGAAATAGCAATGTAACTCTACAGTAAATCTAATTTTTTTCTCTTTTTATCTAGTCTATCAAATTAAAATAAGAATCCATGCACTCTTATAAAACCAATCTCTGCTCCTGCCTAGAAATAATAGACCTTCTCCTATAGTGATGATAATGTTGATGGTTATGATGGTGATGAAAGCAATAATTATAATGGCAACATTCATTCATTAAGCAGTTACCATGTGCATTGCACTATGTTAAGCTCTTTCTTGTGTTTTAGTTAATCATAAGATCTCTAAAAAGGTAGGTGCCATTATAGGAATTTTTTAAGTAAGGAATCTGAGTTTGGAGAGAACTACTAACTTACCCAAGCTTATATATCTAGAGAGAAGCAGAGGTAGGATTTGAATTTAGGATGAGAAAACAGAAACATCACTGAATTCAAGAGGTAGTATCTATTTTAAGGAATCAGGGAAAATGAGAGAATGAAGAAAGCTAAAGTTTGGAAAATCTCTAACCCATGTTCTTTAAAGGATGATGCTATGCTTTAAAGGATACTGTGCATAAAATTAGAATAATCCAAGATCTGAAAGGCCTGACTGCAGTTTTAAAGAAATAAAAAGTTTTCTAAATTAAAAAGTGCTGTTGTGGCAGAGCATAATAGACCCTTAAACATTAAATCAGGATTAATTAGAGTCAAAATCTTGGAAAAGAAGAAACATAATGAGAGAAAAAAGAAGAGATGTGAAGAACAGATCTGGGGGATATAACATACATCCAAGGAATCCGAGGCATTGATAGAGAAAACAAATAATGAGAAGGAAATGTCTTAAGAAAGATTTGTGTGTTCTGGGCAAAAGATCTAGAGAGGAAAAATACAAAAAGATCTGCATAGATATAAGAGAAAAAAAAAGTATAGTCTAGCAGACAGAAAGAGAGAGAGAGAAAGAGAGCTAGAGGAAAAGTTTATTAACAAAAATCTAGAGAGTAAAGGGAATAAAAGATTGTCACTCAAGAATTCTATTTTGTCACTGGGGCAGACCAAAAAAAATTTTTTTTGGAGTGCCTTGGTGGCTCAGTCAGTTAACTTTCTGACTCTTGATTTCGGCTCAGATCATGATCTCATGTTTTGTGGGTTCAAGCCCCACACTGGGCTGTGCACTGACAGTGTGGAGCCTGCTGGGATTTTCTCCTTCCCTCTCTGCCCATCCTACATACATGCTTTCTCTCTTTCTCAAAATAAATAAATAAAAACTTAAAAAAAAGAATTCTATTCTGTCAAATTATTGTTTATGAACAAGGGTAATTGAAAGCTATGCTCATAGGTGGAAGGATATAGAAAATCCCACATACGCCTTTACTGATAAAAACATTCTTTTTCTCATATAATTACTTTTTTAGAGTAAGATTTAATCAAAGTAGAAAACAGGAATAGTGAAACAATGGTATTAATAAAATTATTAGTGAACAACAAATTAGTGGAATATAAATAACTGTGGTAACTATGATGCATGAATTTCTAGTACAGTAACAAGTCGCCACAAACTTCATAGCTTAAACAATACAAATTTATTATCTTACAATTCTATATATCAGAAATCTGGCATGCATTGCACTGGGCTAACTAATACCAAGGACTCAATAGTCTGCATTCCTTTCTGGAAGCTCTAGGGGAGAATCTTTGCTTTTATTTTTCTTTTGCCTCTTTGAGCTTCTAGGGGCTATCAACATTTTTTTTTTTATTCATGGTCCTCCTTCTTCACTCATCTTCAAAGCCATTAGTGTTACATTTCTTTGACTGTTCTTCTATAGTACCATCTCCCTCTGACTCTCTTCTGTTTCCTCTTTTTAAAGCACCCTGATAATTAAATTGGACCCACCAGAATAGTCCTGGAAAAACTTAAATTTCATAACTTAATTACATTTAAAAATCCCTTTTCCTGTGTGAGGTTACATATTCACAGGTTCCAGGAATTAGAACATAGACATCTTTGGAGGGGAGGGGAGTTTTCCATGTATCATGTATGACAATAAAATGATGTAAGCATTCAAACTATTCTAAAATTTAATAAGTATAAAAATTAGTATTTTAACTCTTATTCTAAGATTTCTTGATTATTCGTTTTTCTTGTATATTTCTTTTGAGTTTGACCTTTAATGTTCCTGTTCTTGACTTTGCAAACTGACTCTTCTAAGTTCCTATTTTTGACTTTGAAACCTGGCATTGATTTCAGTATCTTGTTCTGAGTTGGGGTAAGAATAGGGCAGTTCTATAGGAGGGCACTATACAATATCACACTCCATGTAAAAACTAGAGATAGAGATGAAATTAAACTTCCTATCATTACATATACTCTTCTGCCTTAGATGAATTTTATATAAGAAGTGAGATAAAAGGTTGGTATACTTACAGAAAAGTAAAGGAAATTCGAGAGTCAAACTTTGGAAGATGACAAGAGTAAACATAAACATATATAATATTAACAAAATATAAATGATAAGATTATTCTTAAATTTTTCAATTGGTATGGTTTGGCCTGCATTTAAAGCATTAAATCATCATTTCTAGTACCATCTGTAATTTAAATTGATAGAAAAAGTATGTATGCATGTAAAACACAGACATATACATACATATTTACACATGTATGTATTAGATATATATAAAATTATCAAGAAAGAAGTAAGGCCTCATCTCAGAGAAGCTGTTACTTAAAGCAGTTTTTCATATGCTGTTTCTCAAAAGGTGGAACTAAGAGCAATGCAAATGTAAGTTATGCTTGAAAACCTGCTTTGGCTAAAAACCTGAATTCTTTTTAACTGATGAAAGAAAAATGGAATTACAGTAGGTATTTCCAATCGAGTTAAAAAAAATAATCTTAACTTTTGCCTGGTAAAGGAGATCATTATTTGAAACTTAAATCTGTTGATATTTTTGTTGGACATTGATTCATTAAAAGAAAATTCACAGGCATGCCATTTCTGCCAGTTGTCGGAAAAGCAAACTGAAATAAATTGGCTTGAGAGGTTTTGGGCAGGAGTGAGAACTCAGGTTCTTGCTGCCTTCCAAAATGTATAGGAAAAAACTTGTGACATTATTTCCAAATGGGAAATTTGTTCAGACTATACCCAGGCTTCTGCATTTTAAAGAAGTAGATACATAAGGAAAGTTTTGGCAGGGTTTCTAAACTATTACACAGATATACATGTATTTCAATGAAATATATTACTGGAACTATTAATTTAAAGCCACACTTTATAATGAACTCCAGGTACTTATGACTGAGGTGGTGGGAACCATGCCATAAGACAAATGAGTGGATGAATGGGAAAACTTCCATTTGAAGAAAATAAATTTAAGGACACAGAGCAGATTTCTTCTGCATTGTACTCTGCGCTAGATGTCTCCTAACTGCCACTTCAGAACCACTCTAACTTTCTAGATCCCAGGGCCTACAATTCCTACAATTTCTACACTCTACAATATCTAGATCAGAATAAGCAAACTTGCTCTAAAAAGGGCCAGACAATAGTTATTGAAGCTTTGTGGGTTATATGATCTCTGTTGCAAATACTTACCTCTGCCACTGTAGCACAAAATCAGTTATAAGCCAACATTATATATGTAAAAAGCTGTGGGCCTATTCTATTCTTCAGCCTGCAGTACCCTATTGGGGTATGTAGTGTATAGATGAGCAGCCATATGATATGGGGAGAACTCAGAAAATAGGATTTGTAGAATACCAGGAAGAAATACCATCACAATAGTACAAGGATAGAGCTCCCTTTTAAATTATAAGAAAGTTGGGGCACCTGGGTGGCTCAGTAGGCTAAGCGTCTGACTTCGGCTCAGGTCATGATCTCACGGTTCGTGGGTTCGAGCCCCGCATCATGTTCTGTGCTGACAGCTCAGAGCCTGGAGCCTGTTTCGGATTCTGTATCTCCCTGTCTCTCTGCCCCTCTCTTGCTCACACACTTACTCTCTCTGTGTCAAAAATAAATAAAAACAATAAATAAATAATAAGAAAGTTATCGGAACTATGAGAAGGCTTAGTTTTCCAGAAAACAAGGATCATTCTGAGGAATCATTTTTTAAGCCCCTAAGATATAAATATATTTATGAAATTAAAAAAAACAGGAGGGGCAGGATCACTGACAACACTCCAACTCTAAGGTCAAGGAGCACAAGGCCTGTCTGAGAATGAGGCCTAAGCAGAACAACAGAGAAGCTCATCATTACTATAATAACTTTAAAACATACTAAGTAACAGGGGTGCCTGGGTGGTTCAGTCGGTTAAGCCTCCGACTCTTAAGTTCGGCTCAGGTAATGACCTCAGGGTTCATGAATTGGAGCCTTGCATCAGACTCTGAGTTGACAGTGAGGAGCCTGCTTGGGATTCTGCCTCCCTGTCTCTCACTCTGCCCCTCCCCCACTTGCTCTCAAAATAAATAAAAGTAAACTTAAAAAAAAATACCAAATAACAGACAACAAATGTCTGTCCCTGAGAAAGAGGTAAGAGAGTTGAGCCTCCCACCATGAGATGCAAGCACAAAGGGGAGGCTGAGGGTGGAGCAAGAACATTGAGGAAAAATCTTCTGGAAGTATAGCTCCCAAGATTAACACAGGATGACCCTGAATGAAACAATAGCAACAATAAAACTCAAACCAAAGCTTGGGGACTCAGTAGATTGACTCAGCCTCCCACACTTTTGATTAACAGAAGAGACATACCCATTGCCCAGCATAAATATTATTTGCCTCAGTCCCTACTTATGCCATAGACAATGACTGGCATTCAATTAAGAAATACATATACATAAGACACAAATAAGAAAAAAGAACCCACTATCAAGAGACAAATCAAATAACAGAACCCGACTCAGGAATGGCACAAACATTGGAAAAGTTACTTAGGAAATTTTAAATACCTCTCGTTCATAAATAATAAATTATAATTTCTAGTAGAAAATGTAAACAACAGGCTTAAACAGATACCGAATTTAGCAAAAATATGAAAGCTATGAGAAAGATCAAATAGAAATGCTAGAAAGACTTTTTAAAAATGGAGGTGAAATAAAGTTTTTGAGATTCAAGGATTAATTAGCTAATTTATATTAGCAGACCTGCACCACAGGAAATTTAAAATAAAATGAAGTCTTTAGGCAAAGGGGATATGACACTAGGCAGAAACTGGAATCCACACAAATACTTGCAAATTAAGAACTCTAGGAATAGTTAAAATGAAGATAAGTGTAAAATACAGTTGATCCTTAAACGATGCAGAGCGTAGGGGTGCTGATCCCCTGCACAGTCAAAAATCCACATGTAACTTTTGACTCCCCCGAAACTTAAGTACCAAGAGCCTACTGTTGACCAGAAACCTTACCAATAACGTATGTAGTCAATTAATACATATTTTATGTTATGTGTATTATATACTATATTCTTCCAATAAAATAAGGTAGAAAAAAGAAAATGTTAAGAAAACCATAAGAAAGAGAAAATATAGTATTGTATTTACAAAAAAATGTTTAAGGGAACGCACGCAGTTCAAAAAAATTGTTTGAAGGTCAACTATACATTTTCCTTACTTTAATATGCATCAGAAGAATAATTAAATGTTGAAAGAAAAGATAGTAGCAATGCATTATGGGTTTATAGCATATGTAAATGTAAAATGGATGACATCAATAGCACAAAAGATGGGAGGGAGGAGTTGACAGTGTGCTGTTTTAAGAATTGCACTCTAAATGAAGCAGCCGAATATTTGAAAGTACATTGTTATTAATGACATACATGGAAAACCCTGGGGCAACCACTAAATTTTTTTACAGAGGTATATATAATAAGCTAATCATGGAGATAAAATAGAATTCTGTAAATTATTCAATCAAAATTAAGCCAAGAAAAGGAGACAAATAATAAAGAACAGATGGAATAAATGGAAAACAAATAGCAAGATGGTAGATTTCAATTAAACTCTAGCAATATTTATACTTTATAAAAATGGTTTAAATATGCAATTAAAAGAGATTGTCAGATTAGATAATGTCTTAGTCTGTTCAGGCTGCTATAACAAAATACCAAGACTGAGTGGATTATAAACAATAAAAATTTATTTTTCACAGTTCTGGAGACTGGGAGTTCCAGACCAAGGCACTATCAATCAGACTTGATCTGGTGAGAGAATGCCCTCTTTCTGATTCATAGACAGCCATCTTCTCACTGTGTCCTCATATGGCAGAAGGGGTGAATGAGCTCTCTGGAGTCTTTTATAAGGACACTAATCCCAATCATGAGAGTAGAGCCTACGGAAGACTTCCCTCCTAATACCATTACACTGAAGTCAGGATTTCAACATACGAATTTGTGGGGGACACAAACATTCAGTCTTTACAAGATAAAAAATGGTCTAGATGAAACCATTTAAGCATAAAGAAAAATGTAGATTAAAAGCAAAAAAATACAAAAAGATATTATGCCAACACTAATTAAAAGAAAGCTAGAGTGACTCTATAATAATCAAACATACAGACTTCAGATCAAGGAAGACTACTAGAAAAAAAAGAACGTATGATAAAGAGTGTAATTAAACAATAAGACATAGCATTCCTATATGTGTATGCATTTAACAACAAACCTTCAAGTTCCATGAGGCAAAAACTGAGAGAATTAAAAGGAGAATTAGACATATTCACAATTAATTTTGGAGACTTCGGTGCTCCTCTCACAAAAATAAATAGAAGAAGTAGACAGAAACCCAGAAAGATACAAAAGTCTTGAAAGACACTATCAAGTAGCTTCATCTAATTAATATTTATGGAATGCTCCATCCAATAATAACAGAATAAACATTTTTCTAGTACTCATGGAATATTCACTAGTATAGATCATACTGCAATACATAAAGAAAATGTTAACAATTTTAGAAGAATTTAAATCATATAATAAATTTTCCTTAACAGAATTAAACTAGAAATCAATAATTCAAAGACATTTACAAAATATTCTATTATCTGGTAATTGGATAACACACTTTTAAACAATCCTTGAGGTAAACAAGAAATCACAAGGGAAACTACAAAATATTTTATATTTAATGAAAACCAAAATATATCAGACTTTGTGGGATGTTGCTTAAGTGGAGCTTTCAGAGAAATTTATATGTCAAATGCTAATATTAAGAAAGGAAAAAGTCTTAAACCTATTATCTATGTTTATACCTTAAGAAATTACAAAGAGAAGAGCAAGTTAAGCCCAAATTATGTTTAATCAGAAACATAAAAATAATAAAATGAAGCCAAAAACTATGTTTGATCAATAAAATGACAACATTCCAGCAAGGCTGATCAGGAAATAAAAAAAGAAGAAGAAGAAACAAGTGACCAACAGCTGGAGTGAAAAGTACTATCACTGTAGAAACAGCAGATACTTAAAGGACAGTAGTAGGCTGTGAGTTCTATGTCCTTAAATTTGACAACATGGAAGAAATGAACAAATTCCTTAAAAAACACTTCTAATGAACACTGAAGAAAAAAGAGATAATCTGAATACTGTGACATCTATTAAATAAATTATGTTTATGGTTAAGAAGCTTCCAAGAAAAAAGACTCCAGACCTAGAGGCCCTCATTTGCAAATTTTATCATGTTTTTAAGGAAAAAATTATGAGAATTCTACAAAAACTTTTCAAGGAAATGAAGTTAAAAGAACATTCCTATCTTGTTTTATGAGGCCAGTATTACCCTGGTATCAAAAACAGAGACAGTACAAGACAGTACAAAATAGTTTTCATGAACATACATAAAGAGAGAGGTGACAGGACCAAATGAGATTTATCCCAGGAATGCAGGGCTAGTTCAACATTTCAAAATGAATCAAAAGGGAAAAGTTATATTGATAGAAAGTTGATTAATTGTTGCCAGGGTCTGGGATTCTGCTTGGCTTGGGGGAGGAGTTGACTACAAAGGAGCCTAGAATTTTTGATAGGAATGAAGCTTACATATTTTGATGGTTGTGGCAGGTATATGACTATATATACGTTTGTCAAAACTCATACATCTATCTGCTAAAAATGGTGACTGTTGTTGCATGTAAATTATATCTCAGTGAATCTGGCTTCAAAAAAAGTTACCATCCTACATTCAACTGAAATAAGTAAACAGTACATTTATTTCCACAAATATTTATTGAATGTTTGCTATGCAAGTGACACTATTTGAGGACTATTATCTAGATATACCTCTTTCTTTTCATTTTCTTTTCAAGAAACATGAATTGTGTGTAGCAGGGTGATATTTTCTAGCAAATCTCTTCACCGACATCAAATATTACCTTAAAGTCTCAAAGAGTATTATTTAGGAAAGCTTTCTGTACTTTTTCTTTTACTCTGAATTCCTCTTCTTTTGACAAATCTGTAAGCAAGTAGGTAAAATCATAAACATAACACCATTTTGTTTGTTTCAAAAACTCAGAAATTCATGAAGTAAATGATGTTTTTGTTCTTATTCCATTACATGGGAAGGAAAATTCTTATTTTAACCATTATTTTAAAATTAAAATAGATGAAGCTTTTTCTATACAGTGCTTTTGACAATTAGCATGCCATCATATGGAAAGAGAAGTAGGAGCAAAAGTATCAGAAATGATGCAGAGACTTTGAATTACTTTTTTTTCATGCAGTGCATTGATAAATCACTCATCTCACCCAATAACCCATGCTCAATATACTATACAACTCATTAACCATGAATTAGAAAGAATTGAGAAATGTTGGTTTATCCTTTAAGTGCTAATGCTATAACACTTGGCATCATTTTAATGAATTGCCTGTGACTTACTCATCATCTAGCTTTAATTGGGAAAAAAGGATATTTCAGGTATTACTGCACATTGAAATATATAAAGAAGAATTTTTGGAAATAAGGTAAAACTCCATATAGAATTTCTTTCTAAATATGTTTTGAGTAACAAATTATTGTATGAATTTAGGGTTATAATGTATTTCTGAGAGAATATATGTTTTCTCATACCTGAAGCTCTGTATGCCATATATTTTAGTTGATGCAGGCTGAAATTTGTTCAAGGGAAGGTAAATATATTTAATATTGACTAGTGTGAATTGGGCCATCTCTCTGTCTCACAGTACCCAACTGATCATCCTAACTGTTTATAATATTCCTGCTTTACATAAAAGGGAAGAAAAACTCCCCAAATTTTCATTTTTATTTATTATACAAATACTTTAGAAATTGTAATTAAACAACAAATAAAAAGACAGCATTTCCTCATAATCCTGTCACCTTAACAAATCATACTTTTTAGTGTTTCATTATCCTTTTGAAGCTTTGACAATATGCATATAAAAATTTGAACATAGTAGTAACATAGCAACAAAACCATTTACTTATCCATTCATTTGCCAAATATTTATTAAGGCCAACATCATTTTAGGAATGATATATCAGACCAAAGAAATCTGCTTTCATGAAGATTAAATTCTTGGGGATTGAAGACAATAAAAAAGAAGTAAATTTATATTACTTTTAGAAGATGATAAATACTTTGGTTAGAAAACAGAGAGAATATGATGGTTTCTAGAGAACAAGGGCAGGAGGGAGGGACATTATAGTTACAAATAGCATAAACAGAGTAAGTCTCCTTGAGAAGGTGACACTAGAACAAAGACTTAAATGAAGTGAAGCATTAGCCATGTGGCTTTCAAGGGTGAGAGAGTTCCAGACATAGACCAGAGCCAGGGTAAGGCCTCTCGCAGGAGCAGGACAGGAGGCCAATGTGGCTGGAGTGCAGGGAGCATTGGGGAGAGGCAAGAGATGAAGTCAGAGAGTCAATGCAGGGAAGGGTCAGGGTAGGGCTTTGTGAGCCACTATAAAGCCTTGAGCTCTTTTATTCCTGTTGCTTATTTTTTCTCACTTATCATCATATCAAAAGCATTTTCTTTATCATTTCATCCTCTTCTATGACGAGTATATGGTATGATAGAAAATAATTCCCCAGGTGTTATTAGTCTTACCAGTAGAACATAAGCAATCATCTATACAAGATGATGGATGGATGGATAGATGGATGGGTTAATGGATAGATCATATAGATACAGATATAGATATATGGATGTATATCCATCTATACAACCCAGATATATTCCATCTTCTTTCTCACAGTTTATTTCAATTTATGCTTTTCCATTTCCATTACCACATATACGTTTCTAGAGGAGAAAAAGTAACTGTTCTAATATTCATATACCTTAAAGTATTAGGAACTTGATGTTTCATTTTTGCTGATATATTAATTTTGGATGTGGAAGAGGCAATGTTTAACACAAAAGGAAAGTATAAAGAAAGAATTTCAGATATTGGAACCTTCTGCCGGCATGTGTAAGGATGACTCTGTCTGAGGGGATGCTAGAATATGAACACAATAATAGTTGATCTAACAGATGAGTCATTAGTAAGCCTCCTATGAATGTGTGTGGCTAGAACTGGAATTTACTGCAAAAGTGACTATTTAAAACCATATCATTCTGAGGCATATATTCTTTCCATTATAGCTTTAAGAAATTCTGTCTTTTTCAGGCACCTGGGTGGCTCAGTCAGTTAAGCATCTGACTTTGGCTTAGATGATGATCTTAGGGCTCATGAGTTTGAGCCCCACATCAGGCTCTGTGCTGACAGCTCAGAGCCTAGAGCCTGCTTCAGATTCTGTGTCTCCTTCTCTCTCTGTCCCTCCTCTGCTTGTACTTTGCCTCTCTTCTCTCAAAAATACATAAACACTTAAAAAAAGGTTTTAAAAAGAAAAAGAAATTCTGTCTTCTTCCCAGGAGATAGTTTTAGAATTGATCTGTGTCACACCAGTGTTTCATATCTCTGTGCTAGCTATTCTGAGAGCTTTACTCATTTTTCCAAAACTATTGTCAGTATCCTTTGTATATGCAATAAATAGAAACCAGACCCTACTCATTACTATGAAATGCTTTCATGATCTCACATTATTATTTCTTTTTAGATGCAGCCAGCTAAAATGTGTTTTTGAAATGTGGCAATTAAACAACAGATCCCAAATTTTCTTTTTTACTTTCAAGTGACTACTTAATTAAATGATTTACTATTTAAGTGCTACCCAACCTATGTGACTGTTCATTATATTTACTTCCAGCATAAATATAAACTTAAAAACAAACAAACAAAAAGCTTGGGATAAACAGTAGTTACATATAATTGAATGCACTCATTTCATTTTGTGTTATTTTTCCAGTTTTACATGAGATGTGCTTCTATGCAGAACCATGTTGGTCAATTAAATTAATTTTCTCACATATTCATCATTTATTCTTTATAGAAGCCATCATTCCTAGGAAGTACAAAGGAAATATTTCAGATTTTGTTATACTCACAGCCATGGTATATTTAGACAATCATTTCCCTTGTAGTGCTGTCATGGCTGTCAAACTTGAGATACTATCACTTTGTAAAAACATAGTATCTATAGGTCTATACTTTATTTCATTGATAGAAGTGTGTGGATTTCAGTACACTTATACCATTTATAGGAGGCAGAATTATTTTGTTAAATAGAGTAGGTATCCTCCTTTCCACTGATTTTTGCTTCTAAAGCATTCCTGGTGCAGCAGTGCCTTCCTCTTTGGAGTATGTTTTATCAGCCTTTCTTCTTTCATTTTGCTGTCACCTACCAACTCCTGCAACTGTCCTCCGCACCTGGATCTTACAGTTACTAGTTACTTTACTACATGACTCACTGCAATCACCTTCATTCTGGCCATTTATTATCCATAGTGATGACCCATCCCACAGCTGGCATCCAGTTCCTCGGCCATGCCCCCCCCCCCAAAGGATATGGTCCTCCTTAACTGCACTACTTTAAAAATTCTCCATTTCAACCTGTTGAAGCCATTTCTCTGACCTCCAGTCTTTTCATTCTGTTGCTCTGTGCTTGCATTCCAACCACTCTTTGACCACATCAAGTCCTCCAATTCATTCAATATCCTATTTTTCACTCTCATCACCTCCATGTCCTCCTGTCCTACCTTACTCAGCTTGGATTCTGGGTCTATCAAAATAAACACACCTTTTCCCTCAATACCTTTGCCTCTCTACAAATCCAAACATTCTCTTACTCTTTATCCACATCCATGAGTCTTAATGGCCATTCATACACTGCCAAGTATTATACTTCTCTAAGGAAAATGCCTTTCCTGGTCTCTGAAATCAATACTTCAGACCTGTTTGCTGTTGTTGTTGTTGTTGTTGTTGTTGTTGTTCTCTTTGAGTTTCTGATAGTCAAACTTGAGTATCATTTTCATCTTGGCCAATCACTGTCTCATATGTAGAAAGGAAATTGATGCTGTCAGATGAGAATTGCTTCCCGTTCCCATAACAAAATTCACCTTGCATCTACATACAAATTTCCATTTGGAAACAGAATAAATGTCTTTCTCCCTTTCCAATGTTAACCTTCCATTTGTGTGTCCTTCAGTTTTCTGAGGTAGTAGTACCAAGCAGTCCTTAACAGTGAAGATAAAATATTTTACCTGTATACTTTAGAGTTCTCATCCATTACCTGGGGACAATAAACTACCTCATTCAAAGTGAGTGAGGAGCATTTAGTAGGTGCCAAGTGACTACATTAGAGCTGGGCACAGCAAGTACTTTGCAAATGTTAACCATTTTTATTTTTTCTCAGAATTTTTGTTCCTGCAATTTTCCCCATTATCTCCTGCATCATTTTCTCGCTCTCACCTAGATTGTCCCCATCAGTATACATAGGTAACTATAAAACTTCCATTAGATACCAAGTTCTGCTTCCAACTAGGCCCTATACTCACTTCTATGTATTCACTGCCTATACTCCCTGTCTCCTCCTCAGTTTCAATTCTTTCTTCAATTCTCTTTAAACTTTTGAACCTAACACTGAATTCAATCTAATAATTTAGATTGACTTCTTTTATCTTCTAACTCTCCATTTTATAGGCTTTTCTTCCACTACATTCGATAATACTTACTTCTGCTAATTTACCCACTTCTTCTAATTTATTTCTATTATTTATTTCATTTTGGGAAATATTCAGCTCATGTTGCAAGCATAGGCACTGGCTTTTTTCATTTCATACTATTTTTTTCATGCGTTTTTGTGTATTCTCTCTTCAGTACAAAGGATAGGTTTGTTTGCTGCCCAGTATAATAAAAAATGTGTTTCTCTGGGGTAGAAGTGAAAAAGGCTTACTGTCTATTATAAAGATTTGAGTTTCTAAGTTCACAGTTCTTCAGTAATGGCACAAATCCACTACACATACTACAGCCTCCACCTGGACCCCTTGGCATCATCTACCATGAAACTTGGGAACAAGGATGCAAACATGCTGATGCTCACGCTACCTGCTCTGTTAGGAGTAATAAAGCCCTTTGCTTTTAACCCAGGAGCCTCGTGTCTTCTGCAAGGATTCCTGAAACTTTACCAAGTTAACTTGATAACTCTCAAGAAAGACAAAATCTCAGACTTTTCACAATCTTGCCACTTCTTAGTAGCCAAGTCTTCTTTTATGTGTTAAAACAGTAGCCCTTATCATTTTTTCATCTGTACTAACATGTTCTGCCTTGTCAATCTTATGCAGTATTCTGGCTTTAAATAGTTTTACCTTGCTAACTCCCAGATGTCTGATTCCAGCCTAACCACCAAGCTCCAGATATTTAGATTCAACTTACTCTAAACTTTGACCTACCTGTCTAATAGCTATCTTAAATTTAATACGATAAAAGTAATTAATATTTAGCACTTTGTGCTATTCTCCCAAATCTATTCTCCAAATATTTCTCCTCTCAATAAATTCACTATTATCTACCCAGTTGTTTGGTTCAAAACCCTTGGTCCTATCATATTTAGCTCTAAATTATATAATAAATGCCATCAGTTTTGTGTTACCTGGGTGCCTCAGTCGATTAATTGTCTGACTCTTGATTTCGGCTCAGGTCATGATTCAAGGGTCATGGGATCAAGCCCCATGTCTCAGTGTTGAGTTTGGAGCCTGCTTGTAATTCATTCCCTCTCTGTCTCTCTCTCCCTCCCTCTCCCTCTTTCTCCCTCTCTCTCCCTCCCCCTCCCTCCCCTGCTTGCACATATGCAATCTCTCTCTCTCTCTCAAAATAAATGAATAAACATACATACATATATACCATCAGTTTTCATTACCCAGCATCATCATCCTGCATTGAGTCTCTTAAAGCTTACATCTCTATTACAGCAATAGATTCCTAATGACTTTCTTAGCCCTTTGCCATCATCTACACATTTTTTTTAAAGTTGTAAGCCAAATGATGCCACTCTCCATTTAAGTCTTAATTTTTTTAATTCTCAGAAGAATAAAATCCAATTTTTTTACCTTGAATCATATACACAATTTCAAAATCCAGAAGCAAATGATATTTAATAATCATTTCCTCCTAATCTTTTTTGATACTTTTGTGCATAAAATATATCATTTATAGGTACAATTTTACCTCTCACTTTTTAATTTAACAGCATTGATATAAGGATTCCCTGATGTCATTAGAGTGCTTTATGATTCATAGTTTTAATGGCAGTACAATATTCTATCATATGAATGGAACATAATTTATGTAACTAGTATCCTAGTGTTGGACATTTGATTTTTGTGAAGTCAGAGAATAGGATCTCTGACTTACCGATAGAATCTTGTGGCACTTACAAGAAAATACACTTTCTAGCAGAATTAGGAGAGAAAGGTATAGGTATATGGCCATACCTAGATTATTAGTTCCCAACTGAGGACTCTCTCAATAAAATAAAGTTTGTTTACTTTATACACAGTAAGTGTATGTTAAGCAGTTTTTATGACATTTAAAATAACTGATCTGGAAATAAGTTTTGGAAGAGTTTAAAAAAGAGAAAAGGAGTAAGGGGGAACTGACTGGATACATTTTTGAGGTGTAACCAATGTAAGACCTAAAAATCTTTAACCAGGACTGGTTTCTAAGACATCAGGGCCTGCTATTACACTAAGATTGAATCATGTCAAAATTGGAGTGATTTGGAGGAAAAGGATCTATCAAATATCTATCCTTCCCAGAGACTTCAAAATAAAGATGTGTGGTTCCATAATATTGACAAAAAATAAATTGTTACATTAGTATTATATTTATCTAGAATATTTCAATGATAGTTTTAATAAGCAGTGATGCTGTATTTTATCACGAACAAAGATTATTGCCTTAAGACAACATGGATTTCTTTCTTAATTTTTTTATTTAAAAAAATTTCTGTCCAGGAAATGTATATATGTATAAAGGCATAAAATTGTGTGTGCTCATTTAGGATACTTAGAGATGCTCTAAAGTATCTTAAAAATCACAATCAAGATGGGGTGCCTGGGTGGATCAGTCGGTTAAGCATCCAACTTCGGCTCAGGTCATGATCTCATAGTTCATGGGTTTGAGCCCCGCGTTGAGCTCTGTGCTGACAGCTTGGAGCCTGTGTCTCCCTCTCTCTCTGTCCCTCTCATTTTCACACTCTGTCTCTCTCTCTCTCTCTCTCTCTCTCTCTCTCTCTCAAAAATAAATAAATATTAAAATTTTTTTAAAAGTCACAATGAGAATTCATAGAAAGTATTCAGAAGCATTCTCATAGACAGTAACAAGCAATGTAGCCTTTTAGTAAATGAAGAGTAAAAAGAGAAGAAAAAAATCTATAAAATAATCACAAGATCTCAAAAGGCATGGGAATTTATTGTAGTGCCAAATGGCTCTATATATCTCATGTGAGAACTCCATGATTGTTTAGTTAGATTTAAACAGTATTATGATAGATGTTCATAGCACATTCCCAGAGTTATCAAGAATGGCTAAATCCTCTTTGGAGTTTCTATCTAAAAAGGCACTTCAGAAAGGGTTCCACCAAAAATGGCTTAGTATTAGAAATTTTAAGAGTCATATGCTTAACAATTCCCCAGAAGAGACCATTTCATTTCCCAGTGATGCCAGATAAATAAGTTGCTACCGTGACAATATGAGCCTTCTAGCATTTCAGCTCTCTCCTTGCATAAAGACTTTTCCTATGTTATCATATAATTTCAACTGAGACGTACATTCAGAGCATCACCTCCTTCTAGTAAGAAACCTTTGCCGTTTTGCCAGAATTGATTTTTGTAATAAGTTGGCATAACTTAAATGGACAAGAGAACTCATCATCTAAAGAAATCCTGTGGTTGATAGCTTCTTCAAAAAGTTAAACATATGACACAGGAATTTCACCCCCAGAGTATGTGCCCAAGAGAATGGAAAACATATATCCACATTAAGAGCATGTATGTCAATCTTCATAGCAGTCAAAACATGTTAGTAATGGCCAACAAGTGGAAACAACTCACATGGTAAGCAAGACTTGCTATGTCTACACAATGGAATATTATTCAACCATAAAAAGATTGAAATATTGATTCATGCTTCCACATGGATAAATTTGAAAATGTTATACTAAGCAAAAGAAGCCATCCACAGAAGGACAAACATTATATGATTTTATTTATGTAAAATATCCAGAGTAGGCAAATCCATAGAAACAGAAAGTAAGTTAGTGGTTTCCAAAGACTGTTAGGAGGAGGGAATGGGGAGTGATTGCTCATGGGTATGGAGTTTTGTTTTTTTCTGGAGTGGCGAAAATGTTCTGGAATTAGGGGTAATAGATGGACAACTTTGTTAATAGACTAAAAATCATTAAACCTTACATGTTACTCATTTTTTATTTTTTTTAATGTTAGTTTGTCTTGAGAGAGTCAGACAGAGCGTAAGTGGGCGAGGGGCAGAGAAAGAGAGGGACAGAGAGAATCCCAGGCAGGCTCCATGCTGTCAGTGCAGAGTCCCCTGTGGGGCTCCATCCCAAGAACTTACCAAATGTAAGATCATGACCTGAGCCAAAACCAAGAGGTGGATGCATAACTGACTGAGCCACCCAGGTGCCCCTAAACCTTACATTTTAAAAGGATGAATATTATACATGTGAATTATATCTCAATTAAAAAGTCATTTTAATAAATTTGGATATTTCATGTATCAGCTTTTGAAGTGAGCCACACCACGACTTTTCCTGGTGTATGACACTTTTGTAGCTAAATCTAGAGGCTTCCAAATAAAGGAGTAGCTCTGACAGAGCAAAGTTATAAAAAAAAGAAAAGGGATAGTGATTTTAAGGACTAGTCATATCAACAAAATGACAATTAGTAAATTGTTAGGTAAAATATCTGAAAAGAGCAAGGACCCAATTATATCAGTACCTCCTGCTCTCGCTCCGTCTCATCCCCCCTTTTCCTTCTTCCTCCTTCCACCTCTAATTACAGACTCCTGGGGGATATTTCTGTGGCAAAGTAAACATCTCTGCCAATAAGTTGCAAGAGAGAGCTGAGCACTTTCTTTGGTACTCTATTTCTTCCTGATTTATGCAGTTCAAATTAAGTATTTGATCTTTTAGCTACAAAGCAAATGCACCCAGCCGGGGGATGCTGAAAATTGTTAATTAGGAAAATGACAGAGGGAAGGAGAAGAAATTTAGCAAATACACTTAAGCTTTATATGCAGAAAAGTAATAAACTTCTACATAAACATCTGTGGTTTATGAGAGTACTATATACTTTATTATTAAGCAAAAATCATGAGGCAGCAGAGAATACACTAATGATGGCATATATTTGCCAGAACTAGATAAATTGCCTGAGAATAGAAAGGTTACATTTGTTAATAAAAACATCATAAGATTATTTTATTATTTTCCCTCAGGGAAGGATTTTTCAATATTCTACAGAGTGTAAAGGATTCCCTCTCTTCAGTCACAGTTTCAGAGACCTTGTATGTTTTTATCTAATGCCAAAATAACACTCATTCAACAATACAAACTATTGTATAAACTCTGAGGCTTTTTCCTCCTGGGCCTTAGCATCTGAACCATGTGTAATTTGTAGCCCTGTCATCAAACTAGTGAAAGTTCCTCCCTTAATTCTCAGTTGACATGCATAGACCTAGAGAATTCTGGGTAATTGTTGCATTGGAATTTTGCTTCTTTCCTGGGGTATTTTATTATAATGATGATATGCTTGGTTACAATGCCCAACCTGTTCATTTCAAGTTCGTCTGGGAGACATTTCCTTTTAGAAGAAAAATAATCTTTGTGAATCATTGTATCCATAAAATTTTGATGATTGCTTGTAAGACTCTGGTCAACATGATTCAGCAAGTTACATAACAGTGTATATTGTTCAGTGGTCTGTAAGGAATTATAACAATGGTTGACATACTTGAGGCATGGAAATCACAATTCAGAACTAGTTTTAAACAGGAAGATAAGAATGTATTCAGAGCATTGCTAAAAAGTTCCATATTCAGAAATTAAGACATGTGGTCAGTTTTCTTTAAGGAAAGAAGAAAGAGTATGTTAATTAAAAAAAAAAGTGTCACTGCATAGCTTTTTTTGTCAACTCTATTTCTGGCTGTAGAGGAAGGAAGATAAAGAAATGTGTAAATTCAGAGATGAAAAGTGTCTCTAAATATAGACTGAAGAATTAATGGCATAAAGAGGGTTTCTGGAGGGGGTCAGTAAAATATCAATATTTCATAATGTTAATTCACACTAGTCATGGTTAAATAGAAGGTAAAACTGAGTTCGTGAAAGGATTAGGCTTGGCTGTAGCAAAAACAAGGGTTTGGTATCTTGGAAATAGGTACTGTGGTAGTGACAGATATGGGAACATTTAATGTTAGTGACCAGTTTACAGGAAGCATATGGAAGCAACAAAAATATCTTTCACTGAAACATGAATAGAGATATTCCAATAGTACTTTCTCCAATCTGAAATTATTTCCACCCTGATTTTTTTAGTCATTTCTTTTCAGTCTCCATCTCTTTCTGCGTGACTCATCTCCATGATCAGCACGCCTGCTGTAGGCTAGTTGGAACAGCCTGGCCTTACTCTTCATTATAAGAATGTGGCCACAAATCCTTCTGATGTTGACAGAGAAGATCAGATACCACCAGGTCTGACTGCGCTGAATCGATGTAATAACCTATGAAAAATGATGGCAGTATAATATTTGTGTCAAATATTTTGTGAGCTAGAGTCACAGTTCTTTGAGCACCTACGAAATAAGAGGGTATATTAATTCAAGATATAGTGATATTATTATTTATATAATCACTACTAAATATTAGGTGACTTCTCAACACTTTCTGCAGTTTTATCATTTTAGATATGACTGATTCTATTATCTTTTGAATGACAATTTTAATATCACATCAGATATGTGATCCTTTGAAAAGAAGAAAGAGTAAGCAAGATATATTTAAGAAAAATATTCCTAAAAGAAAATATTATATTGTATTATGAGAAGTTTAAAAAATTATTTCTTAACATTTTCTTCCAAAAACATTTATTTATTTATTTATTTATTTATTTAGCTCAGACATTTTCACTGAGCCCTGTTCATGCGTCCATTTCACATCTGGGTGGAGCATGTGAAATAAATCTTTCATCAAACATAGCAGAAATGGCCCATGACCCAGATCATGACAAAGGTCATCTTCTGAGCACAAAGCACATCTCATTCAATTATCTGCAGCTCCAGTTGTTTTTCACACAGTGCACAAACCAGACATCCTGCTAGATACCCTACACCTAGACTGTGCTCATATAGATTGTGGAAGCACCTGGAAAAATGTAATAACTGCCTCCCAACTGTGTGATATTTCAAAGCACATGATTTGGAGGAAGAGAGGGTGGAGTTCAATGTGGCCATGGATAGGATCAGTAATTAATCTTCATTGCATCAACATGAATTTCACTCAGTTGTTGGATATAATTATGCACCTTCTTTCTGTCGCCCAAGGTACTTACTCCCAGACCTTCAAGATCACACTCATTAAGGTGGAGCAGTATTGAATCTGTGATTTTATTTACTTGGAAGCATTCCAGCAGTCCGGAACTGCTGAAGCTCCTGTGCTTTAGGAAGCAGCAGCCCTGCTTGGGGCCCAGGTCTGGTGGTCAGGGTGGAGTTCGGGGCCCAGGGACCTCTCTGCTATCGCAGACGGGGCTTTTGGTGGGGGTCCTGGGCACCCCCCCTGGGTGGGGGTCCTGGGCTTGGGGCCCAGGTCTGGTGGTCAGGGTGGAGTTCGGGGCCCAGGGACCTCTCTGCTATCGCAGACGGGGCTTTTGGTGGGGGTCCTGGGCTGCCTGCACATTGGGGTGGCTTGAAGGGCGGGTCTGACTCCACTCCCTGCACGGCCACAAGGGGCGCCCCATCACAGCACAGTCAAGAACCCCGGCACTTGGACTGCGTCCATAGATATTTAAATCTATCCAAATTTAAAGTTTCACTCTAGTTAAGAAACTAGAATAGAATAGAATAGAATAGAATAGAAACATTTTCTATATAGTCCTCCCTTATTTTATAGTGTGCTTTAAACCTTAAAGATGTAAGAATTTGTTTGTATTTTTGAGTTGATATTAAGTACGGAGTTGAGTTAGTTATACCCCTCAGCTAATTGCACAGTGTCATCATTGGTCAGTTCAAGTCTTCAAACTAGTATTGTTCTTCTTCTTTCTCATACTGTTTCCATTCCCCACATACACATAGGTACCATCCTGTTTGTGGTACAGGTCTGTTCACACATCTCTGTAGTGCTGTTTTGTAGGAGGGTAGTTTTTTAAATTTACATACAGGATATTTTACTGTTAATCTTGTCTGTTTCTTGCTTTTCATATCATATCTAACACATTGAAATCGGTCCACTCTGTGGGATGTACATTCACTTACTTTCCTTCTTATTTTTTGTTTATAGATGGTTTATCCATTATCTCCACGGTTCATGCTTTACAACAACCCAGGGGGTTTTCACCTCCCTGGCATCATATGTATGAATATTGTTTTACATTCTTTTAGGAAGTTGTGTGAGAATTTCTCTGGGAATGATTCAGGTTTGAAATCCTTGGGTTATAAGGAAAATGGATAGTTTATTCCAGTAAATAAAATACCAGTTTGCTTTCAGAAACATCTGTACCAATTTATATTCCTAATGGCAGTACATGAGAGTTTCTCTTTCTTCTCATCTTTACCAACATTTGTTATTAAATGGTTTTTCTTATTTTTGCCATTCTGACTGAAGAAAAGTGATGTCTCGTTATTATCTGATTTTGCCTTTTTTTGATTAATAGTAGTATTGAGCATCCTTTCATCTGTTATTGCTTGTTCATCTGTTTTGCCCATTTTTCTGTTGAGAGTCCTGTCTTTTTCATACTGATATATAAGTATTTTTCTCTGTATTCCATATATCTGTTGACTTTGTCTATATAGTTCTTCATTAGAAATCTTTACTTTGATGTAATAAAATCCATTTTAATTTTTGCCTGATACTTTGTATGTTTTGGGTTTTTAAATCTACTTATTTTTAATTAAAAAAATTAGCATGTGTTTTTAACCTGCCATCTATACTATGAAAATATACAAGTTTAGCTTTATTTTTCTTCATATAGTGAGGCTGTTTTCTAAATATCATTTATAAACACTCCTTTTTTCCCGTTGCTTGTGGTGCTATATTTTAGTTCCAAATTCTATTACTCTTCATTGGTTTGCTCTTCTGTTCTAGAGTTAATACTATGCTGATTTTTATCACTACAGCTTTGATTCTGTCTTAATATCTAGGAGGGGAAGTCCCTTTTATCCATGCACCTTTTATTTTCTTGTTCAAAGTTGACTTAACTATTTATGGACTTTTCTTCTGCTGTATAAATTTTAGTGTGAATTTTCAAATTCTTCCCCCAAACAACCTTTTAAATATGTCCCTTAATGACCATACATGGCAACATAGCATTACATTTTATACAGAAAACTATTTTCTTAAGCCTTTTGAAAATGTTATTCTACTCCACATTCAAGTGTGCTTTTTTGACATGTGATGCCAGCATGATTTGTTTTCCTTTATGAGTAGTCTACTTCTTTCTCAAGAAACTCCTGATTTATTTCTTTGTCTTCAATATTTATACATTGTACCATAATGTTTCTAGGTCTGGATATCTTATTCTCTATGCTTTTTGGTTCTGAAGCCCTTTGAATCTGAAGTTTTCCATCCCCTTTCAGTTCTTCGGTGCCATTTCTTGAAATACATTCATACATGTCTACATACATTTTTTCTCTCCTCATGGGACTTCTTAAATGTATATTTTGATATTTCTATATCTTTTGACTTTTTTTGCCTTTTCTCTTTCTTATTTCCAAATGCTTCTTGGGGAAAATGGCCTACTTCCCGGTACCCTATTTTATTCTTTGGCTGTATCCTCTTAATTATTTATCCAATGCATTAATTATTTATTGAAACTCACATATCTTTCACACCAAGTATGCCTACCTGGTTCTTATTTTAAAAGTCTTGTTTCTGCTTCGTATTCCAACTATTCTCTCTTAATTCTCTGAAAGTTTTCATTAGTTTTATTTTGGATAATAAATAAGATAATAAATAAGCAAATACGTAAAAACTAAAAGTTGGCGCACTTAATAATTGTACTTGGGTTTGTCGCCTTTGTTTTGTAGCAGTTATGCTCCTCACATATTTAGTTACTTTTACCTTTGAACTTGTTTCCCTGTGGCTTGTTTTATAAATAAGGAGTCCCAGGTTCTAGCTTGTGTGGTTCTGAGAGCTGAAGGTCACTGGGGAGCTGATGATCCTGGGCAGAGAGCCCAACACGCCGCAGTGTGCCCCTGACCACCTCCCTTTGCTCTCTCCTCATCACTCTTACCTACCCCTTGGTTGTAGTTGGTTATTGCCAGAGATGGGTTCAGTGATGCTATGAGGTTTGCCATAATCACTGCACCCTTTTGTTGTCTCTGCTAGCCCATTGCCAATCTCCTGTGCAGCCTGAGTATTACCTGCTGACCCAGCGCCACTGGATAGGCACAGCTGTCCCTTCAACTATCATGTGGCCAGGCTAATGGGGAAAAAAAAGATTTAAAACCCTCCCCACCTTTTCCTCCACCATGGCCTTATTCCTCAGCCACATCTCCATTTTCAAGCATTTCTGTCAACATTTGTTTTCCCTCCAGAACAACTTCTGGGATGAAATGACAGGAGAATGCCAACATGTAAGCGAATTCTCAATTTTGTTGAATCTCATCCATATTTGTGTTTAAATGATGAATAGCAAAATAGTATCAACTTTAGTTGAATTCTCTCTCTGTGTGCTGGGGCGATGCTAAGTGTTTTTATATGCATGTTATCACCTCGTCCTCACAGACCCTCTAGGAAACAGTGCTTTTATTATACTCATTTTGCAGATGAGAGAATTAAAGTCTACTTAAAGCACATCACACAGCCAATAACAGAGCCAAGGTAGAAATTTAGGCCATCAGTTTTCACAGTCTAATTTTTAGGCGATATTTTATGTAGTATTTCAGTTTAGAATGAGATTGTTTGGGATGGATGCCTTCATGATGTCCAAGAACCCCCTAAAAGTATGCCCCAAATTCTGTTTGTCCATACAAGACAGTTTTTATCAGGGATTGAGTCCATTGTTTTGTTTTCTTTTGTTTTTTGTTTGTTTGTTTGGGTCATTATCCTACTTTAAGCATTTTACTTTTTACTTAACATGCAGTGCAATATTGGTTTCAGGAGTAGAATTTGGTGACTCCTCATATACATACAACACCCAGTCTCATCACAAGTGCCCTCCTTAATGTCCATCACCCATTTAGCCCACACCCCCAATCACCTCTCCTCCTTTATCCCTCAGTTTGTTCTCTATCATTAAAAGTCTCTTGTGGTTTGGTTCCCTCTCTTTGCCCTTCGCCCCCTTCTCGTAAGTTCATGTTTTGTTTCTTAAAGTCCACATATGAGTGAAATCATATGGTATTTGTCTCTCAATGAGTTGTTTCACTTAGTATAATATATCTAGCTCCACCCATATCATTGCACATAGCAAGATTTTAGTCTTTTTGATGGCTGAGTAATATTCTATTGTAAATATATATCACAACTTCCTTAGCCATTCCTCAGTCGGTGGACATTTGAGCTCTCTCTGTAGTTTGGCTATTGTTGTTAGTGGTGCTAGAAACAGTGGGGTGCTTGTGCATGTACCCCTTCAAATCTTTAGTTTTGTAGCCTTTGTACTGCAGTTGCTGGATTGTAGGGTAGTTCTCTTTTTAATTTTTTGAGTAACCTCCATACTGTTCTCCAGAGTGGCTGCACCATAGTACTGGAACTCTTAGTTTCATCAATCAGGTAACAAAAATAAAGAGCATACAAATCAGCAAGGAAACAGTCAAGTTTTCATTATTTGCAGATGACATGATACTCTATGTAGAAAGCCCAAAACACTCCACCAAAAATTCCTACAACTAATAAATGAATTCAGCTTTTATATACAGGATATAAAAGCAATGTGCAAAAATCTGTTGCATTTCTATTCACCAATAATGAAGCAGCAGAAAACGAAATCAAGGAATCAGTCCCCTTTGCAATTGCACCAAAAACAATAAGATACCTAGGAATAAACCTAATTAAAGAGGCGAAAGATCCGAACTCTAGAAACTATAGAACACTTATGAAAGAAATTGAAGATGATACAAAGAAATGGAGAAGCATTCCATGCTAATGGATTGGTAGAACAAACATTGTTAAAATGTCTATACTACCCAAAGCAATTTACACATTTAATGCAATCCCTATCAAAATATCATCAGCATGTTTTCACAGAGCTAGAACAAACAATCCTAAAATGTGTATGCAACCACAAAAGACCCTAAATAGCCAAAGCAATCCTGAAAAAGAAAAACAAAACAGGAGGCACCAGAATTCCAGATTCAAGCTTTATTACAAAGTTGTAGTCATCAAGATAGTATGGTACTGACACAAAAGCAGACACATAGATCAATGGAACAGAATAAAAAACCCAGGAATGGACCCACAAGTACCTGGTCACCTCACCTTTGACAAAGCAGGAAGAATATCCAGTGGGAAAAAGTCTCTTCAACCTATGGTGTTGGGGAAACTGGACCACTCTGTTACACCATACCCGAAAATAAAATTCAAAATGGGTGAAAGACCTAAATGTGAGACAGGAAACCATCTAAAACCTAGAGAAGAACACTGGCAGCAAACTTTTGGACCTCGGCTGAAGCATTTACTAGACATGTTGGCAAAGGCAGGAGTCCATTGCTTTTATTAGATTCTCAAAGTGTCCATGAATTTCCACAAGGTGAAGAGCCACTTTAAGTGAAAACTTTCATGGGGGCTTAGGCACTAAAGTTAGCCAGTAATATAAAATATTGTGCATAGTGATTTGTCTCAGAAACTTTCTTAAATGAATCTCATATAATCTAGACTGGGCCACTGGAAGCTCAAAAGCTCAATAGATTATATTTATCTTTGCTTTTGGTGTTGTATTTCTTTTTCTGCAGCAGTGCAGAACAAGTTACTTTGTAATTATAATGGGGGCAGAAAAAAGAAGGATGTAAATAAAGGCTTCTGTCTCCATAAGCTTGTACAATTGTGTTCATTTGTTTCAATGTTCATGCAATGAAGTTAACTCCAAATTGAGAGAAAAAAAATAGACTCAACCTCAACCTGGTATGAAGAATGGATTAATAGTAATATGTTCAGTGTCTGGTTCTCTATGTCCTAAAGCTTGTGAAGACATTTACCAGCCCCAGGAGTTGTCAATTTGACCTTCTTGAGTACCCACCTGACCCTGTTCAGTCTAGTCAGAATCTGGTGGATTTTCTATTCATAGACTTTCAGAAGAACAAGGCCTGTTGAGCAAAACTACTGACAAATTCTTTCTGGCTAATGAAATACTCTATGATGAGGCTTAGATAACAATCTCTCCAAGGTGTCAGAGGCTCAACTTGGCTCAGCTTCAGAGCTGACCAGAGCTCACAGGGCTCCTTTGTAGCAGGGATATCCCCAGTTCAATTTTCCCAAATCCATTTCTGAGCAGTTAGATGATCCATGCTCAAAGGGAAGCTTGAACTGAACTGCCCTCTGGAAACAGGTAAATATACTGGACAATTAGATCAACCTTTGCTCTTCCGAAGTAAGCTGTAAAGCACAAATGTGTTTCATGGAAAAATACTTACATGATAGACGTCTAGGTCTCTTAAAAATGTATTTCCTATCAAAAAAGGGCAGCATGCATGATTTCTTTAATGGAAACAGAGTACAGTATGCTAAGTAAAATGAGAGATGAGCTAGTTTACATATCTATTTCAGAAATGGAGAGGGTAGAAAACGTCAAAACTTACTGTAAGCTACTTTCAGAATTTAATCATGCATTTAAAATAATAGTGATTTATAATACTAAAAGAAAAGGAAAAAAATGTCTTCCAGTTTCAGTCTTGAGGTATTTTGTGTTCTCTAGAAAGTGTCCATTTATTGGGTTTAGTTTTCTAGTCCCACATGGACCTTAAGAAAAACTCCTCTGTGAGGTGTTAGCCAGTAGCTTGTAGAAAATGTTTTCTTGCCAAAGGCACAGAACGTGGATCTTGAGATGTCCCATAAGGAGTAACTGACTCTGAAGGTGTCAGGAGTAAAATGACTCCATGTTATAATCTCTCCCAGAGGCAAGGAGCTTCTCACTTCCAGAATAAATTGATGGTGAGATCCATTTTCTAGCTGGCAGGATGATGATCAGCAAAGCTTTCACTCCAGCTTGCTGACAAGGGAAAAGTGCCTGTCCCAATTGGCAGGTGTATGTGGTTTGTGAAATGGAAGGCTTTATAACCGGGCATGCACAATGGTTCCACTCAAAGGCTTTATGTGTTATCAGTACAACTATTTGCAAATTGCAGTCACATGGGGATACCACTTCTCCTTCCTGTATGAGTGAGTTTGATTCTTTCTTCTTGCAGTTATCCAATGTGACACTGTCCATTGGATAGCCTCTAAGCATCTCATTCCATTCAAAATCCCAAATCTGGTATTCTCATGTGCAAACCTTCGTGCAACTTTACATGAACTGTAAAAGGCTTTCACGTTTGTTTTCTGTATCCATTTAATTCTGAGCAAATAACACCGTCTTATTTTACAGCTGCAAACACAGAGACACAAGATAGGAGCTACCACCACACAACATGGGCTTCCTTATCCCTCTACTGTTTTCACTATTTTCCTTTGTCTGGAGTTCTCAAACTTAAGTGTATACAAGACTCATTTAAGTTGTTTGCTAAAAGTAGTAAGAATGATGGTTAATATAGTATTATTATATACCTTAATATGTGTCAGGTACTCTTTGAAGTGCCTCACACATTATCAACTATTTTTGATAGTTGATATCAACAACTATCACCCTGAGTTACATTTCCTTTCATAGGAAAGAAAGTGGAACTGCAAAGAAGTTTTGTCAATTGTTCAAAGTTTAACACTTAATAAAGTCTGGAACTACAATTCAAAACTGAGGCATCCTGGTTCCAAAACTTGTGGTTTTACCCACTCTGCTGGTCCTAAGAGAACTCCTTCTTCCCTTCCAGAGATTTTGGAATTAGAGTATCTGGAATGGGGCCAAGGAATCCCAACTTTCAACATACACTTCCCCTAGCCTCTAGATGGCTCCAATGCTAGGGGTTCTCAGACCGTGCTTTGAAAACCATTGACTTTGGGATGCAAAGTCATGGTTTGCTCTTCAGTAGTCACATATTGCAATGAAAATTCTCCTAGTGGACATTATGAACTAATAGTTCATAAATAGTAGAGCAAAATATGGGGGGGTGGGGTGGGGCTTGGGTTGATGCTCGATGGTTGTTAGAAAAAAATAACAGACATCAAAGGAGAATATTGATGGTAGGAAAAGCCAGAAAAGAAAAACAGACATCACCTACCTTGTCATTTTCCTTGGAGGTAGATTTACACAAGACTACTCAAATCTAGTTTGGAAATTAGTGTAAAATTAATATAATTTTTTTCAAGTGTTTTTGAAAAAAGCCAGTGGAGATAATGGCAGAGGGCTTAGATTCAAGTTATTTGCTAAACTGATAACAACTCAGGTTTCCTGCTTTGTAGGATCTATGGCTGCACTGTCCAAGATGATAAACACTAGCCATATTATATAAATTAGTTAAAATTGAATAACATTTAAAATTCAGTTTCCCAGTCACCCTTGCTATATCTCAAATGTTCAATAATCACTTGTGGCTACTGGCTACTATATTGGATAGTACACAGATGTAATATCTTGCCATCTTTGCAGAAAATTCTGTTGGACGGTAGTGATCTAGAGACCATCTACCAACTATTCTCCTTTCTTTTTTACAATTAGCAAAATCTCCTCTGTTAAAGTAATTAAATGATGGACCTTTAGCATTAGCAGTTATGCCTGTTTCAAGAACACTCAAAGGTCTAATTTGTAGTTTGGCGGGGTGGTCACTTAGCATCACATCTCAACAGGGATTTACTTTCCCACTTTGTTTTATTCGAGGTTATGTGGGTTAGAGGGAGGGTGGTCATGTGAGAATTATGAACCATGTCAGGCTTCCCTCAGATGTGAACAGGCTATCTTCCATGCAAATATGGCAGACTAAAAGAGTTACAAATGAACATGTATCCTGGAATGGATGTATCAGGTCCAGGAACCACATCAACACCGCAAACGTGACCTCTTACATTTCATATTAGGTTGGATAGGACTTTTCACTCTCAATTGTTATTAAAAGTCATGGATGACAGATTTTTTAAGACTTTGTGCCCTGATATAAGTCAGGAGTGATTTTATTAGATTCACATACACAACACACTGTCACACAAACTAAAGCATCTGCTGAATACGCCATGTGAGGGCTCTGGGTCTTCAAAGACTCCTAGCAGCAGGTTATTTCAGTTACAGCCCCCTTCCTCCTGCAGGATGATGAGCTACTGGCCATGATTCAGCCTCTCGTGGCTGGACTGCTCTGGTCTTGCACTGGACCCTAGAGCCATGAAATTGTTACAGCACTGGCCTGCTATTTCAGGGTCAGAATCCTGCTGTTATTTTAGACACTTTCCTGGAAGTGTGGTTTATCACATAGATATCCATTCTCTAGAGTGAGTTTTACGAGAGGTCCAGTTAGCCCTAATACAGTAGACTCTGTGTCCAGTGGTATACACATCAAATAATTGGAATACACTTTGGTAAAGAATAGCTCTTAGCTGTTAACCAAATAAGTCTAGTATGTTTTTTCTTTCAGCTTCAAATATGAATTATTATATTATACATGCAATTATTAGTGATTATGAGTTATAGCAACTTTCCCTCTCTAATATTAAATAGAACCCTAAACAAAAACTCAAAATCATTGAAACTTAGAACTGGAAAGGAATGTTGAGAATACCTACTCTAAGCTCCTCTTTTCTAAACAAAAAACTGTATCTCAAAGGCTAAGAAATTACCCGAGATCCCCAAGCTAATTAAGAGAATTAGAGCTGCCAGCACATATCTCTTTATTCCTTGTTCAGTACTGTTTCTACTGTGCCATCCTTTTCTGTAGGTATAAAGAGTTGCACTATCACATAGATAGTATGGAAATATTTTACTCCAATGAGGGAAGATGCATAGACTCAGTTCCAGAAAAGATACAATTTAAAAGTAGCATATATGGTACTGTAGTCCTCAGACAACACTGAGATACTGAGATGCTATTATTATTCCCATTTTACAGATGAGTGAGCTGAATCACAGATTAAGTAACTCACCTCAGAGCAGATAGGTAATCCTTTGTAGAATCTCAATTCATGCTCAGGAAATACAGTTTAGATGCCATGTTCTAACCACTCTACTGCCTATCAAGGTCATATCTGAGATCACTAACCAAAATAAGTAAATACATGCAGGTGAGGTTGAAAAATAAACAAAAAACAAACTTCTGTGCGCATATTCTATTATAAAGCAAATCTTGCTTTAGAACATTTTCTAGTTAACATGAAAAGAAAAGCTGTTATTTCCATGAAAGCATTCATTATTGAAGACACTTTTTTTTTGGTCTTGTTTTTAACTACAACCTTTCAGTGATCTTAAGGAGTCCAGTGACCAAGTATACAGAGCAGCAAAACCTGCCACGTAGGTGGCGATATTGAGCAGTCATTTCCCACTGGGAACAGCACTGCAGACTAACAGTGTCCTTGGCTCTCTGGGCTACAGCCCTTCATAACGAGACAAGCTACATACTCAGGGGGGATTTCTATTCGAAATAGTGAAGTGATTCAGAGTTGTTAGTCTGGGAAATTCTATTCTTGTTTTCTGTGAATAAGTGTTGATTGATATCACAATGAAAAGGGGAAAAGGTATTCTGATGAAAATGGACTCATATTTAGGATAAACATGTTGATTTATATATAAGGTAAATCCCGGGCCTGTCACAAAATAAGTTTTTGAGCTAGAGGTTAAGGAAAAGTGATTCCCAGAATGAGCCCTTACCCAGTGTGGGGTATGTCCTGTTTATAAGACGATGACATGAGTACTTGACATATTGAATTACATAAACATAAAATATGGAAAGAATAGTCTGTCCAGATTATGAGCTCCTTGTTGATGGGGACATGTGTCATGTTTCCTTGCTTCGTGCCTAACACCACACACAGTCCCCAGCATTGGTAGGTAAGAAGGACACATGGTTGACTGAATAGTATTAGACCCAGAACCAGAGACCCTGTGAAGAGGGGAAGTCATAAGAATGGTTCTTCCTTGTTTAAACTTGGCTATTGGTACAGAAGGAAGCTTTGACCCATGGTCACATCACTGATTAGCTCTCCAATATTTAGCCAGATGTTGATGTCTCTAAACTGTAATGCTCCTAATTAAAATGCTTATCCCATTGTGTAGTGATAAAGATAAAATTTGTAAAATTCTTTATAAAATCTAAAGCTACATGTAGGTTTAAGTGATTACTAAATCCTTTCATGATTGGACAGTTAATGATGAATAAAACTGATATAATTAGGAAGAACATATCTACCTCTTAATGCCCCCATTTTGACTTTCACAACTCTGAGCACCTCCTATCTCCATCACTGCTGAGGGTTAATTATAGTCAAAGTTTCTTCCCCCTCACACCTGTTCCTGCCTTCCACCTATTCCATCTTGCACATAGGCCATGTATAACCTAAAGTATGTATTTTTTTCTCAAAGTATCACAGAGAATAAATCTTACACAAAACGCTAGAGTGACCAAATGTCCGTTGTTGGACTTCAATCACTTCCAATTATAGCAGCATTTATTTGCCCATCAGAATATTTAAGACAGAAGCTAAAGAGTCTTGATAACATAGAGGGGGAAAAAAGTTCTCTGGGTAGTGAATTTTTAACCACACAAGTACTTGTGAAACTTTAATATTCGTACAAGGCACCCAAGATCTTACTAAAAGGTAAATGCTGAATGAATTAGCTATGGAGTGGAGTCTGGGTTTCTGTACTTTCCAAGTGATGTCAACACTGCTGGTCAGTGACCTACAGTTTGAGTGACGAGACCCTATGTGGTGACTTCTAGAACATTTCCAAACATGAGGATACCCTTGAAAGTCTAAGTATTGGTATTACCCTGATTATAAATTTTAAAATACAAAGAGGCAAAAATTGATAATCTCACCAACTAAAGACCTTAACCACAACCAAGTTGGTTTATATATGTCATATATAGTTACCAAATCAAACTTGATGTCCTACTATCCACATTATTTCAAAGCTGACTTTGAATAACTTTAAAATTACACAAGTAATGCATATTTATTTTAGAAAATTCATAAAATAAAGACAAGCAAAAATAAATCATCTGTAATCTTATCACTTGGACACAAGACACAAACAATATTAACATGTTAATCTATTCTGTCCCCTATGTCCACACCCAACCCCAACTCCATGGCTACTGCACCATGTACCAATACCATGGTAATATTGACAGAAAGACACAAACACAGCCAGGGAAAATTGCTTGAATTAAAGATTAGAAAAAAACTTAGGGGATTTTTAAACAGCATAGAGTGGGGCATAAAGGACTTTCCAAGCTTCTCAAAGTCCCCCATGGCACTTACGGGGGGTGGAGTTATCCATTTTCCCCCTGGAATCTTGTCAAAATTGAGTGCTATCATTTGCCATATCTCATGCTATTGAAGTTTATCCTACGGGAGGAGAATGCCCTGGCTTTTAGGTTGCTTTTTCAGTTCAGGGCAAGTTGATGGCTACATGCTATTTTGAATACTTCCCAGTAGTTTTCTGACTTCAGATCTTACACATTTTCCTCAACACCATAGTTATAGATCAATTTTAAGATAATAAATCACATAATAATTTTTTGGAAAAATAAATGAGAAAAACCTACTGGAAGTGGTATCCTATGAGCTCATAGTGGTTGATTGCTACCAGAACCTGGCCTGTCAGAGGTCAACATGGGCTTCCCTTTTATCCCTTCCCAGAAGTTCATGGTAATTGTGAAAACTAGTGAATAGGTGTGACAATAAGACATTCTCTCACTAATTCTAATTACTTTAAATGGAGGTGAAACAGCCACATCTTTGCAGTTTTCCAATTGAATCGATATCATTCAGGAAGTGGGAAGCCAACAAGGCAAATTTTTCTGAATGCTAATAGCTGGATAACCCTCTATTTCCTCACATGAAATGATTACCTTTGATGCTCATTACTACCACATTGCTCTGAATTGGAGATAGGGATTTGTGCTGATGAACAGAGGTGCTGATGTATAAATTAAATTCTTATAAAGCACAAAAGACATGCATATACCCATGCCACACTTATATGCTTACTCTTGTGCAAAGGATAGTTAGGACCTTTTCTCAGCACCAGAATTTTTGGATGTAGAGCAAAAAGGTCCTTGAATCAGGACTCCAATGAGCCAAGTTCTAGTTTTTTTTTTTTTTTTCCATTTTAGTATGTCACCATAATTGATGAAAATTTCTCACTAATATGCTTCTGGGTCTCAAAGGCTACAATCAAAGTGTCATCTGGAGCTGTGGTCTCATGTGAGGGTTGACTGGGGATGTCTCTACTTACATCCTAACAGCTTTGTTGGCCACACTCAGTTCCTCTTCAATTGCCAGACTGAGGGCCTCAGTTTCTTCTTTTTGACTGTCAGTCAGAGGTTGCCCTGAGTACCTTGCCAGGTGGACTCTTCTGTCATGACCCTTTGCTTATTCAAAGCCAGTAAAAGGGAGACACTATCAGCCAGGCAGCTGCTGAAATCTTATATAATGTGATTATGTGCATGTAATGACATATGTCCCATCACCTCTATTAGTCACAAGCAAATGTCAGATCCTGCCCACACTCAAGGAAACAGGATAACACAAGGACAGTAATACCACATATGTGTGTATATGGTTATTAATATAAAGAGATTTGTCTTCCGGAATTGGCTCATGAATTGTTGGGAATGGCAAGTCAGAAACCTGTAGTGTCAGGTCGACTAGCAGGCTGGCAACTCAGGCAAGAGTTGATGCTGCACTTCTGAGGCATAATTTCTCTGGAAAACTTCATTTTTTGCTCTTAAGGCCTTCAACTGATTAAATGAGATTCACCCATATTATCAAAGGAAATCTTCTGTACTTAAAGTTAAGCACATCTACAGAATACCTTCACAGCAACACTAGATTAGTGTTTGAACTAATAACTGGTACTATAGCTCAGCCAAACTGGCTATGTTAGTTTGCTAGGGCTTCCCTAACAAAGTGCCACTGGCTGGATGGCTTAAAACAACCGAAATTTATTCTCTCGAAGTTCTGGAGGTCATAAAGTTGAAATCAAGAAGTTAGCAGGATCATATTCCCTCCAAAGCCTCTAGGGGAGGATTCTCCCTTGCTTCTTCCAGCATCTGGTAGCCTCAGGCATTCTTTGGTTTATGGTAACATAACTCTAGTCTCTGCCTGTGTCTTCACGTGGCCGTCTTCCCTCTGTGTCTCTCCAAATTTTCCTCTTTTTATAATGGTATCAGTCATGTTGGATGAGAGCCCACCCAAATCCAGTAGGACTTCACTTTTCACCTGATTAGATCTGCAAAGACCCTATTTCCAAATAACATCATATTCACAGGTGCCAGGGATTAGGACTTCAACATATCTTTTGAGAGGACACAACTCAACAATCAGAGTGGACCCTGATCATGACAAACATTTATACACCATCTCCTGTTTTGTACTGGTTGAGGACCACTCCCAAGGCTGTGAACTCTGGCAATTCAGCCTGACCTTTGAGTGTTCCAAGAACACTGAGGCCAGAGAAAACCATCAGGCAGAGCTTGCTCACAGCCATTAGCCTGTATGAGAACAGTGAGTGCTGAGGGGATACAGGGATGTGAGTGGAGCATGGACATTATTCACTGCACATGGAAAACACCAGCCAGGGGGCCTCCAGAGGTGATATTTACCAAAAAGTTCACACTGAGTTCACAGTGAGTTCATCAATCTCACAGCAGGGACACAGGGTACCTTACACCCTAAAACCCAAATAACTAGAGAGAAGACTAGCTACTATTTTACAGTTCTTTTCTGAAATGATATGCAGAATTCAACCTTGGTAAGAAAACTTTTTTTATTTGGGGAAAATGCTTTAGGGGTCTCTTTGGTTATACAAAGATAAAGGCAAACTATCTTGTAATGATGAGGTTTGAGACAACTTCTCTCACTATAATCAGAATTACATCTAGCAGAATTCTTTTTGATCTTGGCTGTGAAATAGACCTGATACTAGCTGTAAAGAAAGAATTTCTTTTTTTTGTAATATGTCACAGGGGACAAAAGAAGGTTGGTTGAGGGGCCTAGACAGTAGGTAAGGAGAGCCCAGTATTTCTGCTACCAAGAGTTACAGATTTATCTATAGGTGATCTGTCCCCTGCAGTGTGGCAGCTGGCTGGGGCCCCACATGCAGCAGGACCTATGTTGAGGCTTAATCTGAAGTTTGAAGGAGACATAATAGCAGGACAAGTTTGCTACAGCTGCTGTAACAGAGTACTGCAAACACGTGCTTTAAGCCAGAGAAATTTATTCTCTGACCATTCTGTAGGCTACAAGGCCAAGATCAACATGTCAGCAGAGCCATGCTCCCCCTGCAGGTGCCAGTGGAAGATCCGTTCCAGGCCTTTCTCCCGGCTTCTGGTAGTTCCTTGGACTGTGGGCATCTAAGCCCAGTCTTCCCATGGCGTTCTTTTGGTGTATTTTTCTCTTTCTTCAAAGATCCGCTTTTAATGAGGACACCAGTAGTATTGGATTAGGGACCCACTCTCCTCATATACAGCTTCATTTTAACTTAACTAATTATGTCAACAACAATCTTATTTCCAAACACAGTCACACTCTGAGATATTAAGGGCTAGGTCTTCAAAAATCATAACAATGTCTTCATCTCATAACAATACTGTTGTGCAATTTTAAGAAGTTTTTCCTTTATCTTTTTTTGGTTCTTTCTCATAAGCCCAGATCTGTTTTTTTTTTAATTTTTTAATGTTTTCTTTTATTATTATTATTTAGTTTGCGAGAGAGACAGACAGAGCACAAATGGGGAAGAAGCAGCGAGAGAGGGAGACACAGACTCCGAAGGAGATTCCAGGCTCTGAGCTATCAGCGTAGAGCCTGACGCAGGGCTCAAACCCACAAACCATGAGATCATGACCTGAGCCAAAGTCGGATGCTTAACCAACTGAGCCACCCAGGTGCCCCTCATGAGCCCACATCTTTAATGAAGTAAAATAGGTTTGTTTTCAAGCCTGTGCCAGGATGATACAGGTGATGCTGTACAAGAGCACCTTCCTCACCAGCATGGTGGTACTGGTTAGGACATGCAAAAAGCAACTGGCCAAGAAACCTGCTGGGAGAGAGGAAAACCACTGACAGAGATGTCAAGTGACTACCAGGACAGGTTTCAGGATTTGTTGATAGTCCTAAGAAACTAAGAAATACTCAGAGGGGAAAAAAACCAGGATTCACTACTAATCAAATAGCATAGAGACTGAGACTATTGTTGTTTGCATTTTAAAAGGTAGACGGAATCCAAAATCTGGAATACTTGAGGATATGTAGTTTTAAACAGCATCTTGCCAGAACCCTTAGAAAAGATCCATCTCTCAGGGACAGATTCCCATTAATAAAGCTCACTGAGAAGGGTATATTTCAGCTACAATGCCAATGAATTAATTTAGAATGAGAAATACAATTTTAGGTGGACTAAAATACTTGAGCTGGCCAATTGGTGCATATACTCCCTGAGACACATTTCTCATAGGAAGCCCACCAGAATGCATGTTTACTTATTTCCAAAAAACATAAAACCGTAGGAAAACTGGATATTGATGTCAGTCTTCTCACTGCCTTCTGTCCCTGTGGGCCAACAGATGTCTGCTATGTGCAAAATCAGAACAAGGCAAGTGAATATTATCTGATTGGAACACAGGTACATCAAGCTCTAGGGGCTGATCTTCCCATCCATCTTCACAGAGGGAAATGGCTCTTGCTCATACTACCAGACTCAGAACTGGATAGATAAGTAAATAATACAGATACGTGTGGCTGCGTGGTCTTCCCTGATTCCATTTTCCAGGAAGACTATGCATCCTCTGTTCACATCATCCTTCTTAAAAAAAAAAAAAAAAAAAAAAAAAAAGACAATACGTGTTTAGATTTTAACGCACCCGGATGTCTTCACCTCTATTTCTGTGCTTCTGAGTTGCAAGTGTTCCCAAACCCTTTGACCACAGAATCACATGCATTTTCCCAGTTAAGTCTCCTTGATGACTGGTCACAACTTTATGTGTAAATATTGCTACTTTGTCTACCAGAGAGCATCATGTCCTTCCATATCAGGTTCTATGAGGAAGAGCATCTCCCTGTGACCAGCATATTCTAACAGGATTCTAGATGTTGGAATTCTCTGACATATGTACAGAGTCAGGAAGATCTTTTAAAGATGGAAAGTGATCTTGTGATCTAACTGAAACCTCTCATTTTGTAGTTACTTGGAAAAGGTCTGCAAGATGCTTGAATACACAGAGGTAGTGAGTGAATGACAAGGCGGAGGCAGAACCTGGCCTCTCTGACTCTTGTTCACTACCACTCTATTCCAGGCTGCCTCTGGCTGCTGGGTGTCCAGGTTTCACTTTCTTCTGCCATATACCTAAGAGTGCTCAGTAATAACAGTCTGTTTCATTTTCAACCCTCACACAGGATAGAATGTCGCAGAACCAAATCACTGAAATGTAAAAACATTTAGAGGGTTTAGCTATTTTTTTTCCCATTTCTTGTCTGGGGAAGAACACACCTCTTTGTCATCAAGACAAAGTGGATTCTTTAAGAGGATTGTTTTCAACAAAGCTGCTCTGTAGTGGATATTGGCCATGACCTGCTAGAAAATGAATTGAGCCATTCGAACATGTTAGTGGTCTACTACTGAAAATTTATTTTCTCATTCTAATGACAGATGATGGCTTCTTCAATCATAAACTTGGTCGGGCTTTATTTAAATATTGTAAGTGTCATCAGCATAGGATCTATTGTGCTGGGCTTCTGAAGAGAGAAGCAAATAGTCACTTACTAAGCTTGATTGGGCCTGGTGTGATATGACATGCAGGATAATTTATTCTTTGCTTTAAGTCTAATTCAGGGGAAATAGTCCCCAGTACAGCAGAGATTTTGATGGCCTAGGTTTGTATAGATTACAAAGATGTCTTTTGGAAGGAAAATTTACTTTTAGATGGTCCATTCCACAGCTTGAGTCAGAAAAACAATTTCTCTTAGAAAATGTACTGTTATTGATAAATACCAGAAGTCAGTTCCTATCTCTGAGTTAATCGCAGCAACTATAAGGCTGAATGCTCAGCCATCTTTTACTGCTCCACAAGCATAAAATGTGAGAGGAAAATATGATGTAGCAGAAATGGGGTAACACACAGGTTCTGGGGCCACACCAGCTGAGTTAGAATTCTTCCTCCTTCACTGCTTAGCTTTGTGACTTCGGCGAGGTAGTTATCCTCTCTGTACCTCAGTTTCCTCATCTGGAAAGTAGGGATGATGATGAACGTGTCCGCTTTCAAAGCTGGTACACTAATTGAATATTTTAGCACTGTAATAGGTAAGAAAAGTGCCTGTTGCTAATAAGACTGTGTAAGTATTAGCCAATATAATAATTCTTAGCACATGTCACGTTGTCAATAGATAATACTCAATTAGAGGCCGAAGTCCAAAATCCTTTAGATGAGCAGATGTGAATCATATAACTTCCTTTAGCATTATTGAAGTAACTTAAAATTGACTTTAGGTTTTTTACTTATATCAAGTATTGATTTAACATTCATATAATGGACAGAAATGTATCTTGGAGTCATGTAGTTCAGGAGTTAAATCATGGCTCCCATTCACCATTTCAGTAACCAAAGATTAGCATTATTGTGCCTTATGTTTCAGTCTAGAGAATGGAATAATAATACTTATCTATAGTATTTATTGAACGCCAGTCAGAGTGGCTAAAATGAACAACTCAAGAGACTATAGATGCTGGCGAGGATGTGGAGAAACGGGTACCCTCCTACACTGTTGGTGGGAATGTAAACTGGTACAGCCGCTCTGGAAAACAGTGTGGAGGTTCCTCAAAAAAC
>CM053578.1:56680839-56729181 GCA_028646485.1 Cryptoprocta ferox
AAAAAAAAAAGAAAATGCTGAGAAAAAAAAGGCAACTAAGATATTATCCATGAGACACTTAAATATGGATCTAATTTGTAATTTTGACAGAATGATGACAGAATGTTAACCTTTATCATGTCTTCATGACTTTAATAAAGCCATTAAATGATGGCCCAGATTCTACACTTTGATATCTTACCTGTCCAGGCAGGTCCATATTCTTGTCCCCCCCCCAAAAAAAAAAAAAAAAAAAAAAAAGAATTCATCTTAACAACCACTCCTTAAGGGAATAAGCCCTTGTCCCTGCTCATACAGTTAATAAATAGCAGAACTGAGATTGAAATTCAGGCAGCTTGATTCCAGAATCTGAGTTCTTAATTAGTGCATGTATAATGCAATCATTCATTCATTCCACACTATTTATTTCATGCCTCACATGAAATAAATGGTGGTTTGGATATAGCAGCATATAAAATAGAGAAAATTAAAAAAAAATGCCTTCTGACAAATTCAACTCTCCATGGTGACATCTGAATTAATGTAGAGAGCAGTATGGTTCATTTGAAATACAATGCAAGCCACAAATGCAAACCACATGTGAAATTTAAAATTTTCTGGTAGCCACGTTATAAAACAGTTCAAAATAATTTTAATAATATGTTCTTTTAACCCAAATATCTAAAATACTATCACTTTGACATGTAGCTAATATGAAAAATTTTTTATGTACTAAACTTTCTTAATACAATGTGTATTCAACACAGCACAGCTTAATTCATATTAGCCACATGTTAAGTGTTCCCTAGCACATGTGGCTAGTGATTACCGCACAGAGCCAATCCACAGGATAAGCAAGAACCCATGAGAAGAGCCTAGTGCAGAGACACTCCCTAAGGCCAGCAGCAGATGAAGAAGTGGGAGAGTGGAGGTTTGAAGGGCAGGCAGGAGCCAAATCATCCAGGACCTTGGAGGTCACGATCCAGGTGAGTCACATGGGAAAAGGCAAGGATTTCTTTGCCCTATTACTTTAAAACAGGGCTCTCTATCTTTTCAGAGTCTGAGTCCTGAATCCAATGAGTGTATAATGAATACCTAAGTCACCCCCAAATCTTGTTAGCAAAAAATTGTTTGTGGTAGTGATCTTTTCACTGTGGCTTGTTCATTTTATCAGGCAAACTAATGCCTCATTTCATCTGAGTTATAAGTGGCTGTAATACTGGCTTCCAACAGAGCTGTCAGTGTAGGAGCCAATCGAATTTCACCTTTGTAAACAGCATACACACATAATCAGCTTTGAGATTTGATGTGAAATGAGCATTTTCATCCAGAATTGGTTTAGTTCATTAAAGCCGGCTTTTGATTTAAATTCCAAGTTATTCTTTTAGCTGGTGAAACAGTTAAAATGGAATGAAATTATCTGATTCCAAAGCTTCATTCCTACCCTTCAGTAACCTTAGAATCCAGTAGGTGTGTGGCATCAAGTCATATAAAGTGTGAGTGTTTGTCGGTACAAGAATAGCAGGATTCCTGTGTTATTTGTCTTTCAAATGTATACAGCATATTCAAGTTCAAGGGTGACTTTGAAATTTTATAAGCCGAAGAACCTGGAAGCACTAGAGTCCACAAAATCTTTAAACTCTAAAAATAAGCCTTAACTAATTGCTGGACATAACTACAGTTACCTCGCCATAGATAGGCAAGAAGCATTCTTTATAAGCTTTATAAATTTAAAAACATACAAGACACCTACATCAGTCTTTTTGTATCCTTCACAGCCTACTGCCAAGTTATCTTACATTATACATTTAAACATACTTCAATATGGAAATATTTTTCTCTGGGTAGATAAACTTAATGATGATAAATTATATATCAACAATATCCAAAGACCTATTCCCTTTTGGAAAATGCTGATTCCTGGATTTCCCTGTTTTAATAAAAGCCTGCCTTCCCGTTCCACTCCTACTACACAGAGCAGTAGTATGTATGTAATTATCAGAAGACTGAGTTCAGATCTGCACTAAGTAAATGAAACTATTTGGGAATCTGGTTTTTGCAAATTGACAAGTTTCTGTCTTTCTTACCCTCACTTTTGCACTCTCCATGATTGATTTATGCATTTGTTCTCATTCATTTGGTAGACATCTACAGAGCCTTTATTTAAGACACTAAGCTTTAATATAAGTGACTCCTCGATGAAAATATTACATGTGATTATAACAGAATAGAATATGCTGAATTTCCCATAAGATAAACGCAAAGTGATAGGAAATTTAGGGAAAGGAGGGATTCCTGGTGAGATTCAGAGATGTAGTTACTGAGATTGGTTTTCAAAAATGCATGGACTTTCAATGGGAAGATCTTTCAGGGGGTAGGCATTTGAGAGAGGGAACCTGTTCAAAAGAATGGTCACTGCATTCTGTTTTTAAGTTGAAGTTTCCAAAAAAGGGCAGTAAGAGGGCAAGAATGGAAGACAAGACAAGCTGGGGTGTGGTTTAAGAAAGCCTTGAGTGGCAACTCAGTATCATCCTAAGTCTGTGGAAAATAGGAAGATTAAAATTTTTTTCAGCTGAGAAACTAGTATTCTTTAGACTTTTTTTTCCTGGCAAAACATTTAGGATGAATTGTATGGGAAATGGACAGGAAATAGGCCAATTGCAAAGTAATTGTAACAGTCCAGTGGGAAAATAATAGGAGTTGAAGCTACCAATCTTAGTGACATTTTGGAATTTTAGTCTCAAGGCCCAGATCTTTGAGACAAGCAAGTGGAAAAAGTTGATGATGATACATAAATCTCTAATCTGGCCAGTGTGAGGAATAGGATGGTGAGCAAACAGCTGATTTATGGAGAGTACCATGTGTTTTAGATAAACTAAATCTGACAATCTATCCATTATCCTTTCTAGAATGCTGACCTAAAAGCCAAACTGAAGTGAAAAGAGGGGTCAAGGAGGAGGTGTAGAGACATGACATTCTAGAGATAAGATGTAAAGATCCATGACATTCAAACTCTTCATCTCTAGATAAAATTTTGCTGTTCTAACACAATCCCATACAAACCGATTTCAGATCATAGCTATTGGTTTTCTTCCTTTTTGTGATATTGTTATTTATAACAAGAAATATATATTTGGTCTTTGTCCCTGTTTTTGGCACAGAGCTCCCTAAACCCTTGGAATTTAGGAAGTGTTGAGAGTAATAAAGGTGTCTTCTGTCAAGTTAATGAATGGCTTTTGAGCCTCATCTAAGAATGGGTGCTGGTTGCCAATTAAACCAACCATGTGATTAGAAGGTTGGAATTTTCAGTCTCCCCTCCTCCCAAACCTCCATGGAGGGGAGAAGGACTGGAGATGGAATTCAGTCACTAATGCTCAATGACTTAACCAATCATGCCTATGTGATAAAGCCTCCATTAAAAAAAAGGGGGGGGGGTTCAGGGTTTGGAAAGCTTCTGGGCTGGTGAACACATGAATACTGGAAAGAGAAGCATAAACAGAGGATGTGGAAGGTCCACACCCTCCCTCTATATCTTGCCCCATACATATCTCCCATCTGGCTGTTCCTAATTTATATCCTTTTATTGAAAAAAAATTAAGTAATAGTAAGTGAAATGTTCCTGTGAGTTCTGTAAGCCACTCTAGCAAATTAATCAAATGCTAAGAAGGGGTTATGGGGACCTCTGACTTATAGCCAGTCAGTCACAAATACAGTAACAACCTGGACTTGCAACTGGCATCTGAAGTCCAAGAAGGGAGTCATTGAAATCCCAGAGTTGTCAGAGGCACAGGTGACCACCTGGGCTCTTGACTGGCATCAGAAGTTGGAAGCACTGTCTTGAAGTACGGAGCCCTCAACCTGGGGATTCTGCTGCTATCTCGTGGGTAGATAGTGACAGACTGTGTTGAGTTCTTGGACTCCCTGGTGTCTGAGAATTGCTTGGTGGTGTCTAGGGAAGCCTTCCACCACACACATTAGAAGTGATCTAGGACGACCAAAAGACTTCCCTAATTAAAAATTGAAATCATCATTTTATTGCTTCACAAAAAAATTAACCACGCAAACTACTATTCGTGGAAGGTTAGGACACTGAAATGACTGACCTCAGTTTTCTTCTTTAATAAACTTTTCTTTTGTGACTAGAAGCACAGGCTGTGCATTCATCCAGAGAATGGGTAGTGCATCTACTGTAAAAGAATGATAGACCCTTAGATTTTTTGGAAGAGATTTTAAGATTATCCAGCTGTTTCATCTACCCAAGTCAACAAGTTATTCCCCACCACCTTTCCTCTACCTTTCCAAAATGCAGCCATTCTTCCAAGTTATGTGTTAACACACCTCATCCATGAAGCAACCTCTCATCTGTACTCATATGTTTTCTGTTCTTTAAACTCTTTTCGCAATAGATGTATAGCTGTTGTTGACATTTATTTAATGATGTGCAAGTTTCCCTGTTAGATTCTAATATCTTTGAGAACATGGAGTGTCATTCATTTTGCTAAACTGCAAGTACATTGCACACAAGGAAAGGTTAATAAATAATTGGTGAATTAATGCACGTACAATCACCTGGTTTGCTGAGGACATTCTATATGCCAAGCAGTGTTTTGGGTACTTTGCACATGCTACCTCATCTGATCTTTGCCACACTCCTATGAGGCTTTGCAATTTTGCCTAAAGAAACATGAGGGTAAATACTTACTTACTGGCTATTTAAGTAGCAGAACTAGGATATGAATCCAGACAAACTGGCTTCAGAGCCTATGATCTTAGTTACTGTGTATTGCTACTTATAGGTACTATAGTACCCAATTTGCTTACTGTATACAGTAGGAAAGACAGAGGGGGCACAATAATGTTTAGAGCACTGCCTTTGTAATTATGGATTTTTTTGTACAAGCCATAAATGAATTTCTCAGGTTCTTTATATAAAATAGATTGAGAGTAGCATTTATTTTATGAAATTTTTGTGGGGATTAAATGAGGCAATGCATGTAAAATGCACATAATAAAAATGAGTCTTTGTGATGATAGGGAGGATATTCCTAAGGTATGTGACTCCCATCATCTCTTTCCAGAACTGAGAGCAATACTGTGGCATCTGCCTTTCTATGTTTGGTGCTACATTTTTTTCCCCCTAAGAGCAATGATTTCTAGCCATTTGAAGCTATCCTATAATAGTTGTGAAAATACAGAAAATAACACTTCATGTACTGTAGTGGGAATATGCAACGGGTCAAAAAGAAAATTAAAAGCCTTATAATTTTATAAACAAAATAAATCTCCCTCAAATGTTAAATTGTGAGCATCTCTTAGCATCTTATTATTGAATGATTATTAATCCATTAACATTGTACTTTACTCAGTGATACATTTTTCACTTCTTCAACCAAACTGTTAGGTCGTATGTTGTCTGTAGCACTTGGAGTGCGTAGTTAAATAATCACATGGGTTGGAAAGAAAGGTCATTTTCAAAACACTTTTTGGTTTGTTTATTTTAAAAAGATATTTTTTCTAGTTCTTGGAGATTTTTCTGGAAAAAAAAGAGGTACTTAATCTCAAAATTACAGTGAAAACCAAAAAGATACTAACTTCACTGAAAGAGAAGACATAAAAGTGGTTTAAGAAGAAATGTATGCTGTAACTCTCTTTTATTCCTCAGATAAAAAAATGCACCTAATGCTAATATATGCGCCAGGCAATGACAAGAGAAAATAATTATTTTATTGCTGTGGATCTTTGTATGCAGAATTCAAGGGCAGGACCTATTCTTATCTTTGAGGGGGAATAAAGTATCTGATTTACAATATCTACTTATCTCCTTAGAAGAATGTCTAGTGTAATGTTGGCAAGCCTTCGCATAGCATATTAATAACTTGAGAGTCAGGATTTGTCAAGAGATCTGAGGTTCGTATTAGTTTTTCTATAACTTTTTTCTCACCTCTTTTGAATTATGGACATGGGAGCAGTGCTTTAAACTACTTGGTGGGCTTGTCACTGTTTGTGGTAGTGTTTGCAATGTACGCTTTGAATTTGAATGTGTATATATGAGAGCTGCAACAAAGTGGCCTATAAGATATGATTAGTTTCTTTACATAAAATCTGCTAAGATATGACATTTTGAAATTTTATGGTATAAAATAGAAACGTTCCTAATATTAATTGAAACTCAATGGGAAGCAATGCAGCATATAAGAACCATAGTGTACTGTTTTGAGTTGCAGTCTTAATAAATCTCACCATGCTAAAATGATGACTCTTGTATTTTGCCTGCATTAAAATCATTTTAGAAGGTAATTGGTTTCGCTTATTGTAATACTGCCTGATAATATTTCTTTTGTTTTTCAAGGAAAGAATAAGATATCATTAAATTACTGTTGCATGGGGAAGTCACGTATTATGAATGTTAGTGAGTACAGAATATAAGATAGACTTGAGGAAAATAAATTCACTTCTTCACACAGGAGACTTGTTACAGGTTTCACTGGATTATTTAACTCATTCAAATATGTTTCTACTTGGTAGATTAGAATTACTTTGTAACCAATTTTGGTTACTTTTATTATTTTTAATTTACTAATTGGAAAATATATAGAAATACATAAAGTATTAAAGGGTCTAGTTTGGAAAAGTCGCATGATTCTACTTCAGTATTAAATGAGATGTGTTGTTATTGTTTTGATTATTTAAATAATAGAGTATAGTAAAGCTTTTTCTTGTTGGTGTGCCTAAAGAGAGAGAATGCCTAGGTTTTTATTATTTTAATGTAATTTTTTGAACATTAGAATTTCCATAACCAGAAAAAGTAGACTATTTTAAAAACTGAAAGATTCTTATAACCCATACATAAGTGTATAATATATAGAAATACGTAGGTATATATGCATATATGTATATTTATGTGTGTGTATATATGTAATTATATCTATTTTCCAATGATGACTTTTTTAATGACTTAAGACAGAATGCTATTTCACTAAATTATGTTTTTAACTGATTAGAGTCATCCAATCAGCTAAGCATTTTCCTCTTCCATACAGATTCAGAGAAAAAACAACAGCCCATTGCTTTTTTCCCAGACTGAGGTGAATTGGCTGAAGTGGTTAGTTCTCAGGGGGAAGGTAGTTCCTAAAGTCAGAGCCCAGAAGTCTAATGTGTCCCTGGGATCCACCTTAATGTCATGTCTACCCATTGTACCTAGTCTTTTAATAATTCTAACACGTGATTCTCACTTACTTAACCTGCTATTTCACCAAATTACCCAGCCATAAGTTGGGGACCAAGTGCCCTATGAGCTGTCGGCAAAATCTCAATTAACGAAGCACACACAGTATGTAAATATGTTGGAAGAGATAATAGATGCATTGATGGATGCCTCCCCAGTAAGGAAAATCAGAGGCTGTCTTTAAGCCTGACAAAAAAAGGAGTGGAAATCAGGACAGACCGCTCTGAGCAGGGAAGCCGAGGTGGTCTAGCTGAAGCAAGGAGTGGTGGGTAACAATCCTGGAGGTAGTGAATGGCTCTCTGCTCTATAGAATCCTACATAAATCTAAGCAACTTTTCAGCTGGAGTGGCTTGGGAAGGCAAAGGAATAGTCACCCTACTTTTATTGCAACCTGGGTAACATGCATGCTTAATTTTGAGGGTCGACCAAAACTATTCTCTAACTGCCAACATCAGACATAATAAAATGATTATATATGCAAGTACCATACTCTGTCAGGTTGTGGAATGTGTGTGTGTTGGGTTTTATGAAATTAGGTGGACTTTGTAACAAATGACACAGTCAATGCCTCAATCAAGAATAAGAGAAAAATGTCCAAAAAACTATCACTTAAAGCATGCGCAAGGTATAGTAAGCTTTAAGGAGGTTGGACATTTCAGTTGATAAGAAAGGAAGGATGATACAAGCCAAACCAACTTAAGGCAAAAAGCTCAAGTACTGATTAAGATAGGGCCTAAAAGAACTACTTGTCAGCTTTTAAGTGACTACAGACATGGAAAGTCTATTATATGCTACAGAGATTTGTTCATGGTTTTAACTACATTTAAATAAGAGTTTTAAATATTTTTAGATTTCAGCTCAACCGAACTGTTAAGAGGTTAAGAAAAAAAGAATACTATCATTAAATTTCAAAGATCGTCTAGGGCTTTGATTTTGTTTCTACAATTTTGGTTTTCTTTCTGCTTTAAGATTCCATTCTTTAATCTATAGTAATCATTTTATGTGGGAAATTCTAAATGCAGTCTTTCTTAATTATTTACCCCATTGAATGGAAGCAATGACATCAATAACTGGACACCAAGTAACTAGATTAAAAAGAATCCAAAAATATTTTATTTTGATATATATTGTGATGAACTTAGAAAGTTTGCCTGATTTTTATACACATATACTGCATATCTGCAACAAAAATTTTTGATTGAATACTGTATTTTGTCTCTCTCTGTCTCTCTCTCTCTATATATATATATTCATATATTTACATATCTATAATTAGCTGACCATGAAAATTGTAAAAAAAAAAAAAAATGTTGATCCTGACAGTTAAGTCCTTGACTTGAACAAGCTATCCCGGCTTTTAATACATCTCTTTGCCTTGCTATACACATGGTCTTGATGAAGGCATTTACTTGTCTGAGTCTCAGTTTCCTCATTCACAGAAATGAAGTGAAAAATGTCTATCTTGTTGATCTTACTATGGGGAGCAAATGAAATAAGGTATGTTATTCTACTTTGATAAATATATTAATTAAAACTCAGTGGGCTACAGAGAAATGAGCTTGGTCCACGTCTTAAAAAAAAATCCTAAAATGGAATAGAAAAGAAAGTAGAGTTTTCTTGGAGGGAATACGATGTATCTAATCTCCTTTTTCCTTGTTTCACGGAATTCTTTTAGTTTGTGATCCGGAAAACATAAGGACAAGCTTAAAGGACATTTGACAGAAACTCTTTGACCTCTTTGTGAACACATTTTATAAATAGAGAGTGAATTCAAGAAAAAAGAAATATAATTCAAATTTGCAGAGCATCTTTATCTGTGGGAGTCACAGTGCTTGGTGTTAGCCTACAACATCTTATTTAGTTCTCCCTACTTTAAGACCAGCCTCTGAGGAGCAGTGTAACATGGGTGGATGGAAGTACATGCTCTGGAACTATAATAACTGGTTTAAATTCCAGCTTCTTCATCGTCAAGCTGTGGGATCTCAAATAAGTCATTTAACTTCAGTGTGCCTTGGTTTTCTCACCTGAGGCACATTGAGGTTAAATACTATATACCTTTATAGGGTTATCTAGAAGATTAAGTGAATAAATACCTGTAACACCCCTTAGAATATTTCTTGGCACATGGATAGCAGTTAATAAAAATAATGGCTGGCATTTTTGGTAGAGCAAAGGTCACATGTTAACTCAGAACACAGCATCTCATTAAGACATTTGCTCAAGGACCCATAGAAATCGAAAAATAGAGCAATGATTCAGGTCTATCTGAATAACAACCATGGGCCATTATGGCTCCAACAGTTTATTCTTTAAACACCTCCATCCTGTGCTTGTATGGACTGCTGGAGGCTACAGGTGTGGAGCAGGTTTCTATCACAGCATTGGAATCAACTAAAAATGCAGTGTTTGATATTTCTGTGCTAAAAATGACTTCTGGCTCCTCACCACTGGAAACTTCTCACTGAGCATGATTTTATACAATCCTGGCCTTCTACCATATTCTCTAATATTTCCTTTTTTCACTCTCTTCTCTAGTATTTCTCTCCCTCCTCTCTTCTATGGTATCCCTCACCTTTACATTCCTTGTCATTTCTTATGCAGAGTGGTTTTGCTTTTACCTTGTTTATCCTTTTTCAGGCTGTGTTTTCAGGACTTTGTCTGGCACTTTGAAATAGTTAACTAAATATTTATTTATACAAAAAACAAAGTAGTTTCTTTTGTTAGAGAAACTTTGGTACCAAATATTAAGATATCTCCCTGGCTTTCATCTGATCATTTTGCTTCCCTTCTTTAAAAAACCCTGGAGTATTTTTGTTACTTCCAGGATAAAATTTTAAGTCCTTTGTGTGGCATTAAAGATCCTTTGTAATCTGTACCTTAACCATCTTTCTACTGTGACCTTCATTAGTGTTTTAAAAAAGTGAAAAAATAAAGATAATAAAAGTGAAGACAAAATTTTTAAAAACCACTCATAGTATCTACCATTCAAAGATAAGCCATGCTGCTTTTTCAATGTTTAGCCTTAGAATTATATCTTATGTATATAGCTACATTGAATTTTATTTTACAAAAATTTAAACTTTATATACTTTCTTATAACCTGTCTTTAAGAAATAAGCAATAAATTATTGTCTAATATCAATAAATATTCATCTATAATATCCTTAAGGGCTAAAAAGAATGTTGAGGGGCGCCTGAGTGGATCAGTCGGTTAAGCGTCTGGCTTCGGCTCAGGTCATGATCTCATGGTTCGTGGGTTCGAGCCTCGCGTCGGGCTCTCTGCTGACAGCTAGCTCAGAGCCTGGAGGCTGCTTCAGATTCTGTGTCTCCCCCTCTCTCTGACCCTCCCCTGCTCACGCTGTCTCTCTCTGTCTCTAAAAAATAAATAAAAAACATTAAAAATTTTTAAAAAGAATGTTGATAGAGACCCCCAACATTAATTTTATCAATCTATATAACTAAATATTTAGGTTTTTTCCCAATTTTTTATACTATAAGCAAGAATGTTATAAATATTTTTATAGCCAACTCATTGCATAGCTCTACAGTATTTAGTATGAATTTACAGGTGTGGACCTGGTGTGGGATTGGTGTGAAATTGGTGGGTTTGTATATAGCTGTAAAAACTGTGTTTCACTCAATCCCTGTAGGGTATAGGGTAGAGCTATATGTTATCAAATTGTAAATATTTGTCATGTTTTTAGTGAAAATTATATCTCATGGTTATACCCAATGTTGCCTAGCATTTTCCTAGCACCTAGCACATTTAGGTATTTATTCATATATATTTAAATATTTCATTGTAAGCTGATGAAAAATGTTCTTATATATAGCACTTAAGAAATCCAATGATCAGTACTCACTTTGGTGGCAAATATACTAAAATTGGAACAATACAGAGAAGATTGGCATGGCCCCTATGCAAGGATGGTGGTCAAATTTGTGAAACGTTCCATATTGAAAGAAAGAAAAAAAGAAAGAAAGAAAGAAAGAAAAAAAGAAAGAAAAAAGAAAGTCATCTTTGTGACAGTCTCAGAAGTAATTAGAATTCTGTGTGTGTGTGTGTGTATGTGTGATAAGTTAAAAATAGAATTTTTTAATGTTACACCTTGTTTTTATGCTGAAATTAATTTTAGATAGAATAAGAAGTAAAATACTAAGAAATATATAGCATTCTCATTAGCAGCCATAATCAAAAGGTCTTTGGTTATTGATGTTAATTGTAACTTAAAAGTTGGTGACGGTCACATAATCATTAGGTGCTGGTACATTCAGTGGCTGGAGTTATAACTTGGAAATAATATTCTGTTGATCCTTAGAGAGCCAGTGTTTCATCAGATAGAAGTATATGATATGGCGAGGTAGAAGATAGTACTTTGGGCCTGCAAATGATCTCATCCTGAACTTCCTGGATGTCTGCAGTACTGGGACTGGTTGATAAAACTAGGTGATCCACAATCTCTGGTGGTCTGTTTGCCCTCCAGGGTGGAAACTCTGGCATAGTGTATCTCTCTGAGAGAGTTGATATGTTGGGAGTTGTGATGGTGACCACCCTATTAGGAAGCTCCAGGACAATCAGGTTGTATTTAGAATGTGTGTTTAGAGTAGTCACTCTATTGGTGTGCAGACCCATCCTCCTTCTAAGCATCAGTTTCCAGAGTAGCCTGCATGTTATTGTGGCCAGTGCATCAGTCTCAGAAAATGCGCATGAGATTTTTCAGGAGAGCCAAAACAAGCTTTCAGTGCCTCTAGAGTGCTTAGTACATCCCAGCCAGTACATCCCAGCCATCAAGTTAGAAGAATTCTCCAAAAAGTCAGGGTATCACTCATATCTTTTCTTTATTCCCAAACCTCTTTCTAGGCTGATATAAAGACCAATTTCCAGTTATGAATGCAGTGTTATCCAGGGAGGGATACTAGAAGTGGACTCATATCCCCTTTCCTGTTTTGAGTATGGGGGCAGGAAGTGTGGTTCCACCCAGCGCTCCTACGAGGCTGAGTAAGAGTCCTGGAAATGCCATAAACAAAGTAGTTTTAATACTTTAATTATGTTGCTAATGCAGCACTTTAGATTGTACTTGATAGACTTTAGACTCTTTAATATGGTTGATAAGGACTTGCATTATGTGGCCCTGTTTGGTCTGCTTCAGGGGCAGGCAAAGTAGCATCAGTACTCTTTGTCTAAGACCTAAAGGGATGTGGGCAGCTCTCATGATATCTGCTGTAGGTCCCTTCTTAACGTTCCTTGCCTCACTTTCTTATGCCACATGTTCTGAGAATTTTTACCTGCTTGCCTGCTTCCATTACTCGGGGTATTTACAGAATACATTCCATGTGCAGAGCACTTGCTAGGTACTAGAGATACAAGGGAACAAGATAGAAATGATCTGTGCCTTCAAGGGCATGACACTCTCTCTTCTTTTTTTTTTTAAAAACACTCTTTCTTTTCTCCCTCACCTAATAAACTTAGTTACAAATGACTCTCTACCTGTCTTCACTCCCCAACAAAAAATGAAGGTTTGGCAAAGGTAAACTTCATCTGTGGGTTTCCCACCCCATGCCAAAAAGCTTGGCATAGAGTGTGTGTTCAGTATATTTCAGTTGACCATGTGGTGCTATAGATTAAATACAAGGATTGGCTTGGCTAGAGTAGGAGCCACTTGAGGCATTCATTGTACCTTGTTCAGCTTTGTATCTCTGGAACCCAGCACATTTCTGGCACATAGTAAATATTGAGTATTTTTTAACAGAGTTGAATTAAGTTGAATCAAACCAAATTATTCTTCAGACTACATTTACCCAGCTATGCCAGTAACTTGAAATCAAGTTTCATAAAGAATTATTGAAATAATTAGAAATATTTCATATAACAGTTAACATATTTCATATGTAGTAATTGATGTAAATAGAACTTGAGCCCAGGTTTTTGTGCCTTCTTCTCCAGAGCTGTCTGTCACATCGTGCCACTTCTGTTATGACTGAGATGAGAAAGGAAAGTCACAACCTCCTTTTCAAATACTAATACGGATCTTCCCTTGTAGGAGGATTCTCATAAGGCCTCTGTAATTTATAGTTAGCGTGAGTTTAAGTGGTATGATCGAAAGCAATGGACAAAGAGAAACAGGATCTGGTTTAAGAACACAGGGCTCTGGTACCCTATGTTGCTATTTGCCTCACAGAATCTGACTTTATCCTGGGGAGGAATCATAATGATGCTTTTATGTTCCTGCCCAGGAAATGTTTATAAATCACAGTGTACCATTTGCAAGTGATGTTACCTTATGAATATTAAAAGATTAGGAAATGACATTGGCTTTTGTTGAAAACCTTGAGTGACCCTGTAAGCAGACACAATAAATGATTGCTTTTATTGCAGTGCCCTCTAAATATTATTAAAACTCTTTATAGGAGGCAATAAATAATGGCAAACGAATGCTTGATTTATAGCAATTACAGTACAGATGAGTTGGATTCATGTGCTGCACTGTAATGACGATAATAGCTCAAAACACACCAAGAAACAGTCACTCAGTGGAATATGAGCTGATTTGCATGATCCATGTCCCTTGAGTAACCTGTAATTGGCTATTATGAAATGGACTAAAAATGGTTTAGTCTGCAAATAAGAGAAGTGATACCAAATTACCACATAATCTGTATGTATAGCTTTTATTTTCAACACCAAACTATCTTCATGGCACATAGGATCTGCGCTCCCATATCTAACATGTATCGATAGTTGACAGCTAAGGACCATTCATCTCTAACTCCTGTGAAAATGTTTTCTTTGACAGTTGCTGTCATTTCAACTTTATTCATAGGGAACATACGAAACTGCTTTATTTTAGCTTCCCAATGTACTACATTCTTTCTTAGTAACTCTTTTAAGGATGGATTTTGGGGGTGAGGCTGAAATAGCATCATGGAATTCTGAAACAAAGGGATTCTAAGTATACGTGTGACTTATTTTATGCAGCAAAGCACATTTAGGTAACCCATGTTAGTATTTTCAATTTCAGGAAATTTCTCACAAAACTTGACTTTCCCAATTTTTTTTAAATTTGCCTAAGTCTCTCTTTGACTCCGTCCAGTAGAAAACCACACCAAAACAATAACAATCCACATGAAACTTTTTTTTTTCTTGGTGGACTAGGCTGCCATTTTTGAAAGGCAGTGAAGGGAGCTGTGCCAAAACAGTATTTCATGCCTAGACCGTCTGTCATGCTCCTGAAATCTCATTCTCATTATCACACAAATAACCCAAGGGATATAGCTAGTCCCACTGGCAAGGGGGAGCATCAATGTTTATCCTAAGCTGCTGTTACAGTGGCCATAATGGGAAAAGGTATACCATAATTAAGAGCTATAGCCAACTAATTAAATCAAATTACATCTAATTATAAATCCAATAATCCATGCCAAAACTAGTTGTTGATAGCTAAGGGAAAAATATACAGTTTTAATTAACCTTCATTATGGATTGGTGTTTAAAGACTTTTTTTAAGTCAAAATAGTTTTTTTTACAAAATAAATGCTATGGCTCTCTTCTAATATTTTGATTTAGAAATGGAGAAATAAAAAAGTAGAAAATCTTTTAACAAAGAAAAATTGGCCTTGAAAATTTATAAATTATGTTAATTATTAAATATTCCTAGAAAAATTGAAAGAAAAATTATAATACTGGTGCTGGACAATTATTTAATGAACTATGATAAAATATTCTTAAAATAAATTAAGAAGGATATATAAAAACTAGAAATGGCCAACAGTGGACTTATTAAATAATAAGATGGAATATAAGGTGCACATAATGAGAAAATTTGAAGCTATGTAATCTCCACATTAACAAGGGACAAATTAATAGCTGTTTTCAAATAGTTGAAAAGCACAAGTAAGGAAAGAAGAAAACTGCTGACAAGCAGTTTTGAATATTCATCCTGCATCTGAACGAAATCACATTAAAAACAGTTTAACATAAGGAACTTACTAACCATAAAGATGGTTAGTGTTCTATAACCTCCTAAAGGAAGCTATGGAACTTTTATCTCTGGGTATCTTTTAAAATAATGTGTGTTTGTCTAGGTATAGATATACATATGTACACATATACGTACACACATCCATATACATATATATGTACACATGAATATGAATAGCCTAAATGTCTTGCCATTCTAGCGTTGCTTGATAATTTAAAGAAAAAAAATCTATAGAAAAATTTAAATTTAAACTTAAGGAAGATAAAAATTTCTCTTTGGCTTATGGTGTATTCGTGTAGGGATAAATTCATTTTGTACTACAGGTGTGTGAGCCTACCTTCTTCTAGGTAAAACGTGTGATAGACTACGAAACCACAGAAATCCAAAAGAATGTGAGCTTTCTCAAAAGTTTGTGCTTCACTGCTCCCCGGATATGACAAGGCTATTATTCTGGGACCTGGGATTTCACAACTGAGTTGTTACAGTAACTGATGTCTGAGCATAATGACACATTCCTGCATTTATTAAATAAATATTTATTGGCCATCTACTACATGTTAGCCGTTATGCTAGACAGATGTGTAGAATACAAAGTTGATAAAAGACTTAGCTCTTGACCTCAAGAAATTTATGAAATAGAAGGAGAGATAAGATCCAGATGTAAATTACTAAAATGAAAAGAAAATACAGGTATTGTGACAGAGATACCAACGAAGAGCTGTGGTTTCCAGGGGGAAGTAACCACTTCTTGGAAACAATATATCAGGAGATTTTATAACAATTACGCTTTTTGATGATCATGAATGGTAGATAAGATTTGGATAGGAAAACAAGTTTGATGAAGGTAATTCTTTGCCCATCAAGTGAGATGGATGAATTTAAAGAGCTTTATAATTAATCGTTGTCTTTTTTGTTATTGTTGTTCAATTCAGTCACATATGCTTTTACTATGTACCAGTCTCTAAAATAGAGGCTGGAAGTTTATAAACCATTTTATCCTTATATAGAGCTAACCTTTGTTGAATTACAAGTTCTATACTGGTTAATCTTTCTTCTTGAAGAGCATGGGCATTTTCCCACTTTGCTCTCTCCTCTCTTCTGAGGTGATCCAATTCAGACACACAACTTTTATCATCCACAAACCTTGTAAACTTGTTTCTCCAACCTAGAGCTCTCCTCAGAGTTCCCAACCATATGTCATTTGCCTAACTGATATCTCATGCACCAAACTAAAACTATCTAAAACAAAATTTGTAATCATTACCCCAAACTTGGCCTTCCCCCTGTATTTTCTATGTTAGTAGGTGAAGCCAATATCCATGTAGTTACACATACCTGAAACCTAAGGAGCATCTCCACTGCCTACCTCTCACTACATGCCACAATAAATTTACCAATCAATGCCAATAATCCAACTTAACTGTTAAAAACCTCTTAAATTTGCCCAGTTCTCATCATGTTCCCCCCAAAATGCTGACACGCATTTACCATTTTCTTTCATATGGACTATCATTGTAATAAATTTTTCCCTGCATCCATTTTTGTCTCCTTCATTTCCCGTACTGCAACTGGGATGATTTTTGCAAAGTGAATCTCATTGTGTAACTTCCTTGATTAAGTCTTCCAAAGGCCATCAGAATGAAGATGACATTTATAAATAAATGTCCAAAGTCTTTCATGATCAGACCTCTGTCTAGTTCTCTAACCTGTCCTCAGAAGTGGACTGTCCTTGTTATCTTGAGTGAAGCCTTCATTCGGGTTCTCAAATGTGCCATTCTCCCTCCTCCTTTGTGGATTCTCTGCATATGGTTCTTCCTGGCCAGGAGTGCTTTCTACCGATGTCCATTGCCTTGCTTTCAATTGATTTAATCTCTACTTATTTATCAGCTCTCAGCTCAAATACCACTCCATTAAGAAAACTGTCTATCACCACCAGTATTTTTCCTTTGTGACCTTTTTTTTTTTTTACCTACTCACATACAATTCAAGTGAGAAGTAATGTTAAGTAATATGAAAATGGATTTACAGTTTAACATGGTGAAAAGCATATGCATTAATCTCTTCTCCAGCCCCCAATTTCTTATTTAAAATGTATAAACATACAGGAATAAAGAGAATAGAACACAAATCACTAGTAGACTAGAGAGTTAAACCAATTAATTAGAGATTGAAAGTGAACTGAATGAGTAGAATCTGTTTTCAAGCAGTGCAGGGATTACTATCACCTACGAGATTTTTGAGAGGAATACCAGAGAAAGATAGGCTAATTTGCATCCACAGAAATCCAGAAAGTCTCAAGAATTCAGAGACGCAAAGTATCATGGAAGCAGGGTAAGGTAAGTGGCTGAAAACAGTGGAATTGTTTGAAAGTCTGCCTAAAAAGTATTGGACAACAAAGATACCACTTCTCTACCCCATGCACATTGAACTACCAGATGATGAAGCCTCTCTCTTCCCTTCAGATGAAACCAGAGAGATATTATCTAGAGAAACTAAGCCAGAAAAATCTCTAGATCCAGAACCACTAGATACCTAGATAACAGGGATGAGGCACTACACTGAAACAGGAAGAATAAGTAAGAATTTGCACATGACATTTTGAGAACCTCATGCCTTTTGTTATATTCAGGTCCCAAAGTGCAGGCAGAAGTGGATAGAATAGAATTTCAAGAAAATAGGGGGTATCCTATTCTAGAGAAACAGATCAGCTCTAGATAAAAAGCCTACACATACTGACAGTTGTAGATTCCTTAATAAAAGAACTTTGTCTCTACATAATCACACTGCTGAAAGCTCACCAGACAAGTCACATCCATGAATCCATAGCTTCTAATCAGATTTTTGATGCCTTATTCTTAAATTTGATAAATAAGAATACCCAAATAGCTAAGGAATGTCTATAACATAAAAGACAAAGAACAAAGAAAGACCTTCACAGGAAACAGAAGCAAAGTGGTCAACAAAAGAAATTGTTTTAGAAAATCCTCTGATTAATTACTTCAATGGTAGAATATGATGTTGCATAAAAGAAACAAAAGAATTCAAGGAACACTTTGGGAATGACAATGTTTTGAGTAATGAAAAATATGATACCCAAACTGAAAAATTCAATAGAAAGTTTGGAAAATAGCCAATGAAATCCCCAAGACTCTAGAATAAAAAAAAAAAAATCTGTGAACAATACATAAGAAAAAATTAAATTGGAGAATTAATTCAGGAAGACTAACATCTGGCTAAGAGGAGTACAAAAAGAAAGAATAGAGAAATTGGAAGGGAAGAAATTATAAAAGAAATAATACAAGACTATAAAACTGTTTTTCCAAACTAAAGAACCTCAGCTTCCACGTCAAAATTGTCCACCCAGTGCTTGGGGATAAGGGGTGGGGGAAGCTTTAAAATACAGATACTTTGTCACTCTCTAGCACTTTCTCACCCCCAGGGGTGACCACAGTCTTGGATCTTATGTTGTTTCCTTGTTTTGCTTATAATTTTGCCACCTAATATATGATTCTCTTAAAAATGCATTGCTTAAATTTTGTTTTAAAACTGACAAAAAAGGAATCATACTGTTAAATGGAATAGAATGGAATGGAATGGAATAGAATAGAGTAGAATAGAACTTTGTAATTTCAAAATGTTGGGAATAAGAGAAGTTTTATAAAAGCCAGATCACAAATTATTGGTACAGCTTAGGATATTGGCAAGAATGATGAATAATTATTTAAACCTATCTTCGTGTTATTTTGTTGTTTCTGTTTTTGAAGTTTTAGGTATTTAACATACAGTGTAGGGGCATCTGGGTGGCTCAGTTGGTTAAGCATCTGACTTCCACTCAGGTCATGATCTCATGGTTCGTGGGTTTGAGCCCTAAGTTGGCTCTGTGCTGACATCTCAGAACCTGGAGCCTGCTTCAGATTCTGTGTCTCCCTCTCTCTCTCTCCCCCTCCCCCACTCATATTCTCTCTCTCCCTCGCTCTCAAAAATAAATAAATAAAAACATTAAAAAAATTTTTAACATACAGTGCAATATTGACTTCAAGAGCAGAAGTCAGTGAGTCATCATTTACATTCAACACCCAGTGCTCATCACAACAAGGCCCTCCTTAATATCCATCACCCATCTAGCCTATCACCTAACCACCTGTCTCTGTCAACCTTCAGTTTGTTCTCTATTGTTAAAGGTCTCTTGTGGTTTGTTTCCCTCTCTCTTTTGACCCCCTTCCCATATGTTCATCTGTTTTGTTTCTTAAATTCCACATACGAGTGAAATCATATGGTATTTGTCTTTCTCTGACTGACATATTTCACTTAGCATAATACACTCTAGCTCTATTCACAGCACTGCAAAAGGCAAGATTTCATTCTTTTTGTTGGCTGAGCAATATTACATTGTAAATATACACCATCTCTTCTTTAGCCATTTTTCAGTCAATGGACATTGGGGCTCTCTCCGTACTATGGCTATTCTTGTTATGCTTCTGGAAACATTGGGCTGCGTGTCACCCTCTGAGTCTGTAACTTTGTATCCTTTGGGTAAATACCTAAGTGCTGGATTATAGGGCAATTCTATTTTTAGTTTCTTGATGTAGCTCCATACTGTTCTCCAGAGTGGCTGCACTAATTTGCGTTCCCACCAACAGTGCAAGAGTGTTCCCCTTTCTCCACATCCTCACCAACATCTATTGGTTCTTGTTAATTTTAGCCATTCTAATGGGTGTGAGATGATATCTCTGTAGTTTTGATTTGTCTTCCCCTGATGATGAATGATATTGAGCATCTTTTCATGTGCTTGTTAGCCATCTGGATGTTTTCTTTGGAAAAGTGTCTATGTCTTTCTTGACTGGGTTGTTTGCTTTTTGGATGTTGAGTTTGATAAGTTCTTTATAGATTTGGGATACTAATCCTTTATCTGATACATCATTTGCAAATATCTTCTCCCATTCCATCAGGTGCCTTTTAGTTTTGTTGATTGTTTCCTTTGCTGTGCAGAAGCTTTTTACCTTTTTTTTTAAAATGTTTATTTATTTTTGAGAGAGAGAGACAGAGACAGAGACAGAGCATGAGTGGGGGAGGGGTAGAGAAAGAGAGAGAGACAGAATCTGAAGCAGGCTCCAGGCTCTCAGCTGTCAACACAGAGCCTGATGCAGGACTTGAACTCACTAACTGTGAGATCATAACCTGAGCCAAATTGGACATTCAACCAACTGAACCAACCATGCACCCCCAGAAGCTTTTTATCTTAGTGAAATCCCAATAATTCATGTTTGCTTTTGTTTCCCTTGCCATTGGTGACGTGTCTAGTTAGAAATTGCTCTGGCTGAGATCAAAGAGATTGCTGCCTAGGATTTTGATAGTTTCCTGCCTCATATTTATGTCTCTCCTCCATTTTGAATTTACTTTTGTGTAATAAAATACACAAAGTGTATAAAATACACAAAGTATAAGACAGTGGTCCAGTTTCATTCTTCTGCATGTTGCCATCCAGTTTTCCTGACATCATTTTGTTGAAAAGTCTTTTTTCCAATGGATGTTCTTTCCTGATTTGTCAATGATTAGTTGACCATAGAGTTGTGAGTCTGTTTTTGGGTTTTCTATTCTGTTCCCTTGATCTGTGTATCTGTGTGCCATACCATACTGTCTTGATGACTTGAGCTTTATGATAAAGCTTGAAATCTGGAATCATAATGCCTCTAGTTTTGTTTTTCTTGTTCAGGATTGCTTTGGCTATCTTTTAAAGTTCCAAAATTTTTAGGATTGTTTGTTCTAGCTCTCAGAAAAATGGTGGTGGTATTTTGAATAGGGATTGTATTAAATGCATGGATTTCTTTGGGTAAATAGGCATTTTAACAATGTTTGTTCTTTAATCCATGACCCTGGAATGCTTTTCCATTTCTTTGCTTCAATTTCTTTCATAGGCTTTCTGTAGTTTTCAGCACATAGGTCTTTTACCTCTTGGTTACATCTATTCCTAGCTATCTTATTATTCTTGGTGAATTTGCAATTGGATCAATTCCTCTATTTCTTTCTCCTTTGCTTCATTACTGGTGTATAGGGATGTGACAGATTTCTGCACATTGATTATATACCCTGTGACTTTGCTGAATTCATGTATTAGTTCTAGCAATTTTTTGGTGGAATCTTTTGGGTTTTCTACATAGAGGATTATGTCCTGCAAATAGTGAAAGTTTGACTTCTTCCTTGCCAATTAAAAAGCTTTTTATTTCTTTTTGTTTTCTGAATGCTAAGCTAAGACTTCCAGTACTGTGCTAAATAGTAATGATGAGAATGGACATCCTTGTCTTGTTCCTGACCATAGGGGAAAGCTCTCAATTTTTCCCCACTGAGGATGATATTCACAGTGGGTCTTTCATATATGGCCTTTATGAAGTTGAGGTATGTTCCACCTATCCCTAGTTTGTTGACGGCTTTTATCCAGAATGGATGATGTATTTTGTCAAATACTTTTTCCTACATGTATTGACAGGATATATGTTTCTTCTCCTTTCTTTTATTAATGTAGTATGTCATTCTGAATGATTTGCAAATACTGAACTAGCCCTGAAACCCAGGAATAAATCCCACTTGTTTATGGTAAATAAGTAAATAATTATTTTAATATACTGTTGTATATGATTTGCTAGTATCTTGTTGAGAATCTTTGCATCCATGTTCATCAGGGATATTGACCTATAATTCTCTTTTTTAGTGGGGTCTTTGTCTGGTTTTGGAATCAAGGTAATGCTGGCTTTGTAGAATGAGTTTGGAGGTTTTCCTTCTATTTCTATTTTTTGGAAAAATTTAAGAAGAATGGGTATTAACTCTTCTTTAAATGTATAATAAAATTCCCCTGAGAAACCGTCTGGCCCAGGACTCTTGTTTGTTGAGAGATTTTTGATCACTGATTCAATGTATTTGCGGGTGACAGGTTGGTTAAGATTTTCTGTTTCTTCCTGTTTCAGTTTTGGTAACTTGTGAGTTTCTAGAAATTTGTCCATTTCTTCCAGATTGTCCAGTTTGTTGGCATATACGTTTTCGTAGCATTCTTTTATAATTGTTTGTATTTCTGTGGTGTTGTTTGTAATCTTTCCTCTTTCATTCATGATTTTATCTATTTGGGTCCTTTTTCTCTTCTTTCTGATAAGTTTGGCTAGGGTTTATCAATTTTATTTATTCTTTCAAAGAACTAACTCTAAGCTTCATGGATCTGTTCTACTATTTCTTTTTATTTTGTTTCTATATCATTTGTTTCTCCCCTATTGTTGATTATTTTCCTTATTCTGCTGGCTTTGGGCTTTAATTGCTGTTTCTTTTCTAACTTCTTTAGGTATAATGTTAGGTTGTGTATTTGTGATCTTTTTCCTTTTGAGATAGACCTGAACTGTGATATACTTCCCTCTTAGGACTACCTTTGTTGCGTCCTAAAGGGTTTGGAATATTGGGATTTCATTTTCATTACTTCCATGTATTATTTGTATTTCTTCTTTAATTTCCTGGTTAATCTATTCATTCTTTAGTAGGATGTTCTTTAGCCTCCATGTGTTGGAGGGCTTTAAACGTTTTTCTTGTGTTTGACTTCAACTTTCATAGCATTATGATCAGAAAATATGCATGGTATGATCTTGATCTTTTTGTGAGTGTTGAGGGTCAATCATGACCCACCAGTACGTGACCTGTTCTGGAGAATGTTCCATGTGTACTCAAGAAGAATGTGTATTCTGGGTCTTTAAGATGAAGTGTTCTGAATATATCTGTTAATTCCATCCAGTACAGTGTGTCATCCAAAGCCATTGTTTCCTTGTTGATTTTCTACTTAGATGATCTGTCCATTGCTGTAAGTGGGGTGTTAAGTCCTCTACTATTACTGTATTATTATCAATCAATTAATTTATGTTTGTTATTAATTGACTTATATGTATGGGTGTTCCAACTTGGGGGCATAAATATTTATAATTGTTAGATCTTCTTTCTGGGAAGACCCCCTAAATATGATACAATGCCCTTCTTTATTTCTTGTTGCAGTCTTTGGTTTAAATTCTAGTTCGTCCCATTTAAGTATGGCTACTCTGACTTTCTTTTGACATCCATTACCATGATAGATGGTTTTCCATTCCCTCACTTTCAATCTGCAGGTGTCTTTAGGTCTAAAATGAATCTCTTGTAGGCAGCATATAGATGGATCCTGTTTTTTGTTTTTTTTAAATCCATTCTGATAACCTATGTCTTTTGATTGGAGTGTTTGTCCATTTATATTCAGAGTAATTATTGAATGATATGAATTTAGTGCCATTGTGTTGCCTGTATAATTGGTGTTTCTGTTGATGTTCTCTGGACTTTTCTAGCCTTGTTGCTTTAATCTTTTTTTTTTTCTCTACTCAAGGAGCCCCCTTAAAATTTCTTGTGGTCATGGACTCTTTTAGTTTTAATTTGTTTGGGAAACGCTTTATCTCTCCTGTTCTGAATGGCTGTCTTTCTGAGGAAAGGATTCTTGGCTGCATATTTTCCCCATTCAGCATGTTGAATATTTTCTGCCATTCCCTCTGGTCTGCCTAGTTTCAGTGAACAGGTCTGCTGCTAACCTTATGTGTCTACCCTTATAGGTTAAGGAACTTTGTCCTAGCTGCTTCCAGAATTCTCCATTTATCCTTGTATTTTGCAAGTTTCAGTATGGTATATCGTGGTATTAACCTGTTTTTGTTGAATTTGAAGGCAGTTCTCTGTACCTCTTGGACATGAATGCTTGTTTCCTTCCCTATAAGCCTGATTCCAAAGAAAAAGAAAGGAAAACAAAAGAAAAAAAGAAGCCATATCGAAAATAAAAGAGAAAAGGAAATGAAAATCAAACTAACAAACAAACTATAAAACTATAATTTATAGTTTCCAAAGAGAAAAAAGAAAAAAAAAAAGAGCTTTGTCCTATTTCCATCCGAACTGCAGGCAACAGTTTGACGCACTCTATGATTGGTACACTTGGTATATGCAGGGTGCTACCTGTGCTGGTCTTCTAGAGGAGGGGCCCACTACTCTGTCTCAGAGTCAGAGTCGGTCTTGCCCCAGTAAATATCCAGTAACCAGGCATAGAGAAGGAGGTTTAGTGTAAGCGAGTCCCACCTCCACTGGAGGCTGCTGTATTGTTGTCTGAAGTCCCACTATGTTGGTGTTGGGGAGGAAATGGCACCACCCCAATCTCTCATCCCCAGACAAGGGATCTCACACCCCCTGCTCTTCAGGAAGCCCTCACAGAATAGTGAGGGCAGTCAGCATGCCCTGTGCCACAACTCTCCTGCATTTTTTTCTTTGATATGTAGCTGGGATTCACAACTCAAAATCTGAAAGGACCCAGCACCATGCAGACCTGCCCCCTCCTCCCAAGTAGAGCTTCTTCATGCTGTGTCTGATGCCTTTTGTCCCCGGGTAACAGTCCCATGCCTGCGTGGTGTGTGGAATCTATGGTGTAGCACCATGAAAAGCAGCAACCAGGTTATATGCCCTTTGTGTGTGCCTCTGTCCCATGCTGATGAAAGGCCTTTGCTGGAGTCTGCAGGGTCTTTTGTCCTCGGAGAGGCAATATACTGTCTTCCAGCTGTACTCCAGGAAGAGGAATGTTCTCTCCCATTGTAACCCAGGAAATCCCTAAGCCATGCTTGCACTCTGGGGCCAGCAACCCTCCTCCTCCCCAGGAGTGCTCCAGAGAAAGTTGAGCACTTCCAAAACCTCAAAGTTTGAACTCCACATGCTCTTTGCTAAACACTGTGACACTCAGTACCCCTTGCTCCACCGTCCATGGTCCAGAGAGGTTTTCATCTTCTTCAAACCCAACACCATACTCTTTCAACCCCTCTCTCTTTTTCTCCCTTTTGTTTCTCCATGGAAAGGGTTCCCTCCTCTCTGCAGCACCACCATTATTCTCTTCCGTAATTTACTTCCACATACCTAGCACCTGCCATGCTGTGTCCCCCCAACCATGGAGATCTTTCTGCCAGTTCATAGATCGACTTCCTGGGTGTTCCAAGTGACCTGACCCCAATACAGCTGAGTTCGAGAGACAAGGAAAGTCCAGGGTCCCCCTACTTCTCTGCCATCTTAACTCCTCCCCTCACTTTATTTCTTGGACTAACCCATAACAAGTAGTTCAAAGATACATGTAAGACAAGGATACAAATAAACAAATATGACTCTTGTGGGTCAGATAAACCCTCAAAGTTGTGTGTGCAGGGCAGGCCGTGGGAGTGTGGAGAACCTGGTGAGAGGAGCTCAGAAGTACAGGCACACTGACATTGCAGCATTGGGTAGAAAAGGGCCACATTAGCACTCAAGGGTCCACATACGAAGAAGTCTTGCCACGCCACAATCCTACACTTTGCTGTTCTGTTTCTTTTTCCGCATTAAGCCAACATCAGGTCTTGCCATGGCCTTCCAAACAAATGAAGGCACAGGTACTAGAATAGCATCATACATCTCAAAAACAGTATTGGAAAGAAAAAGGGATTGAAGCAAAACCTCCAAAATTCTAAGGTAGACTGACTTCTGACCTAGGCTTCATAACTGGTGTAAAAAGCATAAAATGTGAGAGTAGAATAAGGACACTTTCAGTCATGTAAGCCCTCAAAAATTTTATCTTGAATATACTCTACCAAGAAACAAGTTTCAGGAACTAGATACCAAGTGATCCTACACAGCAAAGAGCCAAAGGGATTTCCCAGGAAATGTCAAGGGAAACCCTCAGGACAAGAGCTGTGCACAGATTCTAATATGAGGACAAAAGGATCCAGGGATAGACCTGATTGATTACCTAATTGGCCTTGTAGAAAACAAAACAACCAAAAATTATTTAAAAGGCATTTTTAATTTCAGAAAGAGTAAAACAAAGTACAAAAAGGAAATGTAATCATGTCATTTCATTAAGCAGTCAATAATATTGATAGTGTCATAATACTATAAGCATCGAGATAATGGGCAAGAGGACATAAAATATAGGCCAAATTCTTGTCTTCTAAAATATGCATTTATCTTTTGACTCTGCAAAATCATTTCTATGAATCTGTCTCCAACAATATATATTGCAAAACTTTTTTATGTCTTATGCTCAAGCTTATTTGCTCTGATATCATTTCCAATAGCAAAAAAAAAAAAAAAAAATGGATGTGATTCATTTGTTCTTCAATAGAGAACTTATTCAATAGATTATGGTACATTCTTACAATGAAATATTATGCAGCTTTAGAAAAAGAATAAGGGTGATCTCCTAGACATATTGTTAAATCACAAAAATTAAAGTAGAGATGTCACTCTTTACAGAACAATTATGACTAAAAACTGCAGGGCAAATAACTGAATCACTGTTTTATAATTCTTTGAGTAATAAATAATTCAGGCTAAAATCATCATTGCATGAAACCATTAGAAGGCTTAACACTGAATTTTACAGTGGAGAGATTAGAATATCATCCCTTACATCCAAGTTCGAATCCTAGCAGATCTTGTCCAGACATTATATGCCTCTGGAGGTCTGGAGAGTAAATTTAAGCCATCATCTTAAATTCAAATTTTTAAACTATTATTTATCTTAAAAATTTTCACATAACTAGTACGTTCTACTCCATCACATACACACTTGTTTTGATAGAGCAGTATCACTGTTAATTACATGCCACTGAGCAAACTTGATGCTCCAGAAATAGGCACCTATCTCTTCTGTTGTTCATACTTTCTGCCTTCTAGCTTAAACACTTTAGACAGTGTAGGAAAGTGTATAGGAGTGGGGCAGGGAAGAGAGATGGAGAGAGGGAGAGGGAGAGGAATCAGTCAGTTTAGACATTTTCAAGAAGTTGGGTGGTAAAAATAGAATTGGGAATAGTGTCTAAAGATGATACTAGTAATGCCTTTTTTTGATAGGTTAGTTTAATTTTAAGACAAAAAAGACATAATTAAGATTGTTAGCAAGTAAAAAAATATATAAGTGGAGGAATAGGGTGAGAAAATGACAGGAAGAACAAACAGTAAGAAGGAAGAAGAGAACACAGAAAGGTTTGCTGAACATATAGTAGCTCAGTAAACTGATTATGGAATCCAAATATTTACTCAAATTATCACCAAGACAAAAGAGGTGGGACTCACTGCTGTATCCAGCATCTAAATTCTAATCTACCTTCTCAAGAATTGATTTACCTTTCTGGACAGTCTCAGTCTATTTTAATTTAATTTTTCTGTATAAAAACGATATTAGCTAGCATTTATTGAGTCCTTACTGTGTACCAGACACTGTTCTAAGTGCCATTAATGTATTAATGCACGCAACTCTGGGAGTAATATTGGATAGTATTTATATCTCCAATTCATGAATCAGGTACCTAAGTTAGAAATGTTGATAGAAAGATCAAACTTAGACAAGCCAGACATCTAATAATTTGTTGAACAGGATTCAAACTCAGGTACCCTGGTTCTAAATCTTGCATGCCTAATCAACCTTAATATGAGCAGTCAATTTTGTTGCCTTATGCATTATCATTGCTAATGTTTTATAATAATGTTTACTGACTTCTAACACATCTTTAAAACAACACCAAACTGAAGCAACTTGAGTAGATTTAAGAATTAAAACGATTTCTTAAAGAAAAAAAATTAAAAAGAACTTGTATTCCTAACGTACAATAGGCCATTCCTATCTTTTTTTTTTTAAGAATAGGCCATTCCTAAGAGAAAAACAATATTATTCATGTGTTGTAACTTACTAATATAAATATAACTGGTTAATCTCAGAATTATACAAGATGACTGGTCAAGGTCCTAAATGATCCATGGAAAATTAGTTTCACATATAAATTCAATTGTGTTAATAATGGTCATTAATCAGTGTCAACAATGGCAAGTGGAATAAAATTGGTGAGTTCTATTAATAAGTAAGTACAATTGGTATTTTTTATTACTGAACAAAGATTATGTTAAACATTAAATTGCAAAAACTCTTTTGGTCATAATATGCATAGTTTTTCATCTTGTTAGCTTTCATATATAATGATAAAAAGGCTGATACTTATAAATAAATATGTGGATATAGTAAATATTCTGCTGTAAAAATTTATGGCATGTATAGCTGTGGCCATTATTTAAGAGAAATTGTTTAATTGCATTTTAGACATTTTACTATTTGCAGAAAAAATCTTATGTTTTACTTCCTTTTTTTCTTTGTGTATGTACTAAAAGCTAAATTACTTAATTGGGTGGGAAAAAACCCAGGAACCTTTGATTTCCTTTTAAATAGAATAAAATGTTCATATGTTCTATAATGGTGCTATCAACTAAATCTCTTAAGAATAATATAATTGAACTGACATTTAACTTGGCAATTAAGGAAATTATCATAGTTTCATGTCCAATGTACATTGGGAAGCTGATGTTTTTAGGTTAACTGAGAGTTGATATTTTAAATGGTGGCAAACTTCCAGAGTCAAATGGATTCACTCATGGAAGACTATTGCTTCCTGCTGGAATAAACTAGCTTAGGGCAGACAATATATCTACCAGAAATCACCAGAAAATCTGGATTTATCTATCTATAAATATATATAAATATAAATATGTATGTATATATAAATAATGATATAATATATCTTAATATACTATATATTATTAAATGATATGTATTATATACATAAATATATAAAAATTATATACATATATATTTAAAGCATCACAGGGCTACTGAGGCAATCAACACTTAGGAGAACAGAAGGGTGAGTCACTTTTTTCCTGTTAGCATCTGCATATGTTGGCTCTGATTCAGAGGCGGAACCCCGGCAGAAGGCCATGGTAAAGAAGTGGAGACACCAGCAGAGCACAGTCTCACAAGACAAATGTTGGGAGGTCAGGGTGCTGGATTACAGGGGCTGAGATCCTGGCTGGATGGGAGACACAAAGTAACAACTCCAGATCTCAATGGTTTTCCCCTCTAGACATTTGCCCTATTTTTAAGCTTCTCCAGGAAAGTGGCCAAGAAGCCAGGCAGAAAACCACTGAAAAACAGAGTACAGTTAGATATAATAAAATTTGAAAGCTCAGTGGATGCAGGGTTCATCAGTGAATTCCTATGTTATGGGGTGAATTGTGCACCCCCATAAATTCATATGTTAAAGTGCTAACCCATAATACCTCAGAATGTGACTGTATTTGGAGACAGTGTTTTCAAAGAGGTAGCTAAGTTCCAATGAGGTCACTAAGGTGGGTCCTAACCCAGTATGACTAGTATCCTTATAAGAAGAGTAGGACACAGTGACACACGGAGGGAAAACCATGTGAAAACACAATGAGAAGCCAGCCATTGAGAAGAAGATAGATCATTCATTGATCTCCTACTTCTAGCCTCCAGAATTGTGAGAAAATAAATTTTTGTTGTTTAAACCACCTAGTTGTGCAGCTTTGCTACAACAGCACTAGCAAACTAATACACCCTATATGCCAGCAACAAAACTTATAAATTTTAAAGCAATAGTTTCAGTAACAGCAAACATCATAAATACCTTGGAATAAACTAATTAAACCATTCTTTCCTATGTGGGTACTCTACCCCATAGCCAAAAACTACTCCCTTGAATCCTGTACTTTTGGGGGCATTTTATAATTCTAGGGGCAGTTCTATGCCATATTTCATCATCAATTCACTAAGCTTTCATTCTTCCAGAAGTTCTGAGTCACAGAATACTGAAGTGGTCATATAATGATCACAGTTTCCAGAGTTTCTTTGCCTCAAACAATAATGACTATAAAATTCTCCAGTGTTAGTTTAATGGAAATGGTCACAGACTAAATGTACAATTCTTAAGAAGACTGAAAACAAAAATGATAAAAATATTGAAAGAAAATACAGGAAACTGTGTTCACAGTTTTCATATAGGGAGCATCTTCCTAATGAAAAATGAAACACAAGCCATTATGGAAAATACTGACAGCTTTTACATCAAGATTATGAACATTTTCTGTGAAGCAAAAAAACACCTTGAGCAAAGTTAAAAGACAAAGATCAGCAGAGAACACTTGCAATGTACACCAAGAGTTCTAATGAATAAGGACACCCTCAATTCTTCATATCAGCTGCAGCATATGTAGATAAGATATAATATTCAGAGAAGTAATATATTAAGCCCTGGAAAAACAAAGAAGTAAGGCAGAATTATTGTCATCCAGAGTCAGATAATCCAATGGTGGAATGTTTGAATAAACAGTTATAAGACAAAGCGAACTTTTATAAAGAGGTTGTGAATAAATTTTTTTAAACCTATTTGGTTTTTTAAATTTTTAAAAAATTTTTATTTATTTTTGAGAGAGAGACAGAGTGCGAGTGGGGGAGGGGCAGAGAGAGGGAGACACAGAATCCGAAGCAGTCTCCAGGCTCTGAGCTGCAAGCACAGAGCCCGACATGGGGCTTGAACCCACGAATGGTGAGATCGTGACCTGAGCCAACGTTGGACACTTAACCGACTGAGCCACCCAGGCACCCCTGTGAACAAATTTTTATGGGTACATACAAGTGGGAGGGCCTAATCTGAATTGGGGTCAGTGAGTTGTGATGTGGAGAAGAAAGCAAAAGGTAAGGGTTGATATTACGCTAGAAAGAAAACATCAGCAACCTCCCAGAGGTAAAGGAAGAAGAAACTAGGTGAACAAAAAGTTAAAAGGAGTCTGGATCAAGGCAATAATAAATGACTTAAGGGAAGACATTTCAGACAGAGGGAATAACTTGTAAAACATCAAGTGTTTTGTCCAGGTATCCTGCTAGAACCTAACTAACTGCCTACTGTAACACCATCCTCATGCAAAGACTGAAAAATACCTTCTATCACCAAAACAAAGCACATTTTCATATCCTGGGTGTAGGAGAATGGGCATTCTATATTGTACACCCCCACTGATGGTGAAGAGGTAGGATGTGGGTGCTAATTTAGATTCGTGTGATGGCAAACCCATGCAGGCTTTAAACTGATGAGGATTCATTTCTGATACAACTCCAGGTTTATTAACCTGTTACTTCTAATGTTACATCTCTTTCTCCTTAAGTCCTGACCCATTTTGTCTCTTCTTAAACCTTCAGTCTCAGTTCTGTTTTCATAAATGAGGTCTCAAATACTATGCCACTTACCACACATGGAAATCGCCATCTTTGGCAGGATCGATGATTCTTTCAAAAAGTGACAGCAATTTCTAGAGTGTTTTCTTAAAATGGTTTTACATAACCACAACAAACTGCATTAGAAACACAAGAGGAATAGCATTTATAGAAACTTTTCCTTCATTTCATTTCAAAATGACTCATCCTAGCTGCTAAGTAGACCTCAGAGAAGTAGGTTAGGTCACTGGTTATTATCCAGTGGGGTTTGTTAAACTGTCACCACCTCCTTCTCCTACCTTTTTCTTGTGGCACAATGTTTTCTAAAGTTAAATTTCATTATGATTAACTTCCAGTTACTTTGTGAGATCTAGTTACAAGCATTTAATGAAGTATTCACATTCTCCATAAACATAGCAAATTGTACCTCTATCCAAATTTTCATTGGATTGAATCATCTAGGATATTTCCTAAAGTTTACATTCTACATTCTATGCTGTTTATAATCACCAAAGTTGTAACACAGAAATAGGAATTTGAAGATTCTCATAAAATTCTAGTGACCTGAATTATTAGTGAAAGGGTAAAGCCCTAAAATTGATTTAGTTAACAATATTTATTAATCATCTTCAATTGCCATTGGAAAATAAAACCCCTAAAAGAGACATTTCCTTGAAGAATCATAAACATAGTGTATGCAATTTTCTTTTTCTAAAAACACAAACAAAATCAACTTCTTAACATTATATTGGTGAAGAATTCAAATTGGCTAATTTTAAAATGCAAAATGCAACGAATATAAAAGAAAACGGCTACAATATGGTTATATGTTAATCTTTCACTTTGATGTATAATCAAAATATTGCATGTACTCGAGCATTTGTTTTCTACAAAAAATACAGTGTACGAATAACATAATAAAAATCTGAATTGACCAAATGTTACATTATTCTACCTTTATTTTGTAAACGAAGCTGAATATTATCACATTATCATGTTTAAAAATAAAAGGTGGTATGGCAGTTTAGCTGATTATCACCTATCAAAAGATGAATAATGAATATCAATTTTAAAGCACCCTAACTCATTTGCATGATACTGTGTATAGTTTCTCTTAATTTGCTCTACCTGTGATTTTATGTCCACTAGAGCTATGAACTTCATGAAATGTCAAAAATGGAGTTAGTAGTGATTTAATCATTAACAAGTCAGTTTTTGGAATCAAATTAACTCCAACACATTGGCGTATGCACATTTAAAGAATGGTCATATTGACAAGAACAAAAGCATTTTGTTGCTTCAGGTGCATATACATTGTTAGCATCCATGAATTTAAACCCACATAAAGCATATGGTTAAATAAAAACATAATTTACCAAATAACACAGTGACAGTGAGCATATTTATATCAATGTACTATAAGTAAATTCGCTAAGAAGATTTTGAGCATTTAAAATTCATTTTCAAATTGAATGAGTTACCATTTTTGCCTGGGGAAATGTACTAAGTCTCTAGGGAAATATAGGCAAACAAGGATATTTTGTTTGTACCCAGCATAAAAGACAGGACTGGTATTTTTCAATTAATTTTCTTTCTGTAGCCGTGCAGTAAAAATTTTAAGATGATCCTGTTATTGCCAGGTGGACTGGAAAGTCCCAGGCCCTGGAGTCATGACCCACCTAGACCCAAAGAAGTCTCTGAAGGTTCTTGGTCTTGTCACGGGAGTGAATTCAAGGACAGACACAAAGCACAGGGGATGAGTAACGGAGCTGGAAAGTTTATTAAAACAAGAAGTACACTCTCGAGATCTAAGAGCAGGTGAGCTCCAGAGAGAGAGAGAGAGAGCATGCTGGCTTAAGTGCTCAAGGAGCTCCACACCCTGAGGGTTGGGCTTCTATTTTTTATTGACAGTTGTCAACTAGGGAGCAGAACATTCATTACACAGCTTGGGGATTTCTTTGAAGCAGGATTTCTGCACATTTTCTTCCTTATTTGGCTAGAGGTTTTCTGTCATGGGCCTGTTTGGGTTGATCTGGCTTCTTGTGAAGTGCCCCTGACCTTCCTAATAGCTGGCTGTGACTTCCTCATTGCTGGCATTCAGGTATCCTGTTATAATCTAACTAACTGCCTACTCTAACCCCATCCTCACCTTTACAAAACAGAACAGATGTATTTTTCTATAAATTAATAACAACCAATCTCAAATGGACCCTTAGTACTATTCAGTTCCAATTAACTAGTCACCTTTTCCCATTTTTGTGGCAAATATTTTAATTGATTGCCCTTTCCTCAAACATCAAACCACTCTCTGCCTCACCTTTATGTATTATCTTAGCAAATAATCTCACCAACTATTTTTCTCAGAAAATAGTGAGCCACTTGATGGGCATTCCTTCATTTTCAAATATGCAATCTACCTGTATCAGCATCTATTTTATGTCCTCTCAAGCTTTTGCAGTTAGAGGCATTTCCCTCCAGCTACCTAAGGCCAATGCCTCTCTCTGTACTTAGATCTCTACCACTCCTGCCTTTTCAAAAGTCCACCCTATTGGTTTTCCCTTCTGTCTATGGAATGTTAAACCCCCACTCCCAGCTTGGTTCTTCCCTTCAAGCTTTTGGACATTCTCCTATTAAAAAGAAACAATAACAAAATTAAGCAAAACCCAAACCCTACCTTGCCCCCATATTCCCTCCTCACACCGCCCCCAATGGCCAATATCTACGTTCACAACACGTTTTCCATTTCCTCAGATCCTGAACTCTCCTCAGCCACTCCACTTCAACTCCCTGATCACTCCATCCAGAGAGTCATCTCCAAATTCCCTGATTACCTCTGTATAGATTAATCCAAAGGGTACTTTGTGGTCTTTATCTTTATTCAATATTTGATAATTACTTATTGAGCACTTGCCATGTTCTAGGAATATTCTAAACACTTGGGAAATGTTAGAGAACAAAAGAAAGATCTCTGCCCTTGTGGAGCTACATTCTTGAACATGTCATGAGCATGTTCTAACCACTCACTTCTTGAAGCATATCCATCCCTTTGTTTCCTCAAAGCAACAGCCAGGTAGTTTTCTTTCTCCTCTGTTGGCCATTGCTCCTTTGGTTTATCCTAGTATAACAGATCAATAAATAATGAAGTTCCTCAAATTTCAGTCCTATTCTATTAATCTTCTGTCCCAATACTCTCATCTCTGAAACCTGGAACCATCTATCTAACTGTCAACTTGACATTTCTCTTGGATTGTTGAAATTACATCATATTCAACAAATCTCAAATTGAACTGATGATATTTCCTCCCAAATCGGTGTTTCCTACCTAGAAGATGGCACCACTATCTATCTGTTTATAAAATTTTATTATCTTTCTTTCCAATCCAATACCAAATTCTGTCAATGATTAAATTGTATTCTTGAATGATTAAATATAAAATATTTAAATAAAATATTTAAATAAAGCTGAAATAATTTAATTTTAAATTTATTAATCATATTAAATAACATAAAAATGAAAAACTTGCAATTCTCATATTCAATGTCCATCTAATTGCCAACATTAAAGAACTATATTTTCTTGCACTTTCTGTACATCTAGATCTACATCTATGCAAAATAAGAATTATTTAACAATGCAAAATGCTCCTCAGCCACCATTGGCTCCTTTTGCATATATTTTTGTTTGTTTGTTTTTTATCCTTTTGCATATATAATGCTAATTCATGAGTACCTCTAAATCATAAATTAGAACAAAAAGAAAAACACAAAAAAAATAGATGCTGTGTACTACTGGGAAATGATATTTCATTATCTAAGACAGTATGGTATTCATGCTATCTGAGAGGAAAGATTTGATAAGTTAATTAATTTGACTTTTCTTTTACCTAAGCATTTTCATGGCCCAAATTCTCTCCACATTTCCTAATCACTTCCATCTTGAGTGTAAGGAGCAGCACAACTCACAGACCCTAATGGTATGAAAGAAATCTTTCATTTCAGGAATGTAGGGCAAGATATGTGGAGGTACACTGCCTGGTTCCTGACTGGTGTCAGTTCATCAGACCTGAGATTTATGATTGTAGACAGTATGCAAGGTAAGCTCTTGAGTGACAGGGGCCTGATAGTTTAATAAATGTGTGTGTGTGTGTGTGTGTGTGTGTGTGTGTGTAGCTGATATAAAGGGTTTTCTTATGTAGGAGGCCAGGGCAAGGGCCTTCTTCTTTATGTCTAAGCATAGTAAGACCAGGGCATGAGTGTGAAATCTTCCCTTAGAAGAATGTACTTAAGACTGATATGTGAAGATTAACCATGCAAAGAAGTGGGTGGGTGGAGAAGAACCACCTAAACAGAGGGAACACCAAATGCTCTGTGGCAGGAGAGCTCATAGTTTGTTCCAAGACTGGAAAGACAAGTGAGTGGGTGCACAAAGTGGAGCATAGTGAGAGATGGGTAGGGCCAGTTTTAAATGTCCAGAGGTAGCTACTGCTAACAAAGGTGCTAGTGGTCATATCAGATTTTTAGCATTTATAAAGCAGAAGTGAGCAAATCTCCCGGTTCTTAGATATGTGATAAAAGGAGGGTAAGTTCTCAAAATATAGACACTAGGATTTCCTTCTAATAATGTGGTGGAGCTTAGACTGATAAATTTGAAAAACTTAAGGAGAGATGGCCATTATTGTGTCCTGAGCTAGTGATATGGTTCATATAAGTTCAGAAATTTATTCTAAAGATATTCCTGATAAATCCAAAAATGTCTCATGTATGGATATTTAACACAGTACTGTTTATAATGATGATAAACCTGGGAACAACCCAAATATCAACTAATAGGATTTGGATTATTCGAACTTCCCAAAAGCAAATGAGTGAGCACTAGGCTTTCTTATCAACTTGCCCAGATGTCGGACAGTAGGGGAAGGGAGAATGGTGGAGCTGGAAAACTGTCAGCAGTGAAACATCAAGAATGAAGTCAGACTCTTTACTATAAATGGAATGTTTAAAAATTACTAGAACTATACATATACTAACATGGATAAATCTAAAAACCATGGGTGAACAACAACAAAAAAAGATGTGAAGAATCTTTGAAGATTTGAAGAATTTGAAGAATGATAAATGTGGCATGTCTAGCAAAAATACATATTTTAAACACATTAAAATAATACTGTATATTGTTTTGAAGATATGCATGTACAGTAAAAATATGAAAATATATGTGGGGATGACAGACTTTGGGAATGAAGGGAAGGGAATGAGATTAAGTGTGGTTAGATTACAAAGGGGTCTTGCAATATATCAATAAAGATTTGTTTAAAGAATATTGTATCAAAATGTTATAAATGTTAGTTTGCTAAAGCTGGGCAATGGGTAAGAGTGTTCATTATATTATTCTTCTCTATGTGTTTGAAATATTTTATTTTAAAAATTAGGAAAGAGGAGCACCTGGGTGGCTCAGTCAGTTAAGTGTCCAACTCTTGATTTTGGCTCAGGTCATGATCTCATGGTTCATGAGATCAATCCCCGCACTGGGCTCTGAGCTGACAGTGCAGAGTGCTTAGTATTCTCTCTCTCCCTCCCCCCCCTCTCTCTCTCTCAAAATAAATAAACATTAAGATAATAATAATAGAAATTAAGACAGTAATTTTTACACTAATGAAAATGGAAGACTTTTCTAATGCAAAGCATGGAGGGTCAGTCTAGCTTCCACGCCCACATGGAGCTACAAAAGGGAGTTGATTTGCTCACTGTTACCACAGTCTTGCCACAGAACCTGGTCCTGCTGGTGGACTGGCTATAGTGATGTCTTGACAGTACAAGTACCTGCACCTACCCCTCCCACCAGGAACCAATCCATCTCTTTGTATCAAAGTTCTGGTTTCTACATTTGTACATTTCAGCTTGCATTTTGTTTGGTTCTTGATACACAGTCACTCTCATGGGCACCAAATGGCTTCAGAAACACTAAGCAGGGAATTCTGGTATCCTCCATCTCATGGACCTAAAAACCATCATCCTTCTGTCTTCCCTTGCAAGCCACCTAGGGCAAATTTCCTTTTAAACCCTGAAAACACTCAGGCTATAATGATACCCGTTGCACTTCCTCCTAAAGTAAGTGACCTTCAGTAATTCTGGAAGTCCTCCCATTAATCCTCTGGGTGTATTTCCGGTGGATCTAAGGAGATTTGCTTTCTTAGGCAAAGTCCTCAAGAAGTCTCAGGAAAGGATATGACAGCTATTTGCATTATTTCTAAGGTGTCTCTCTTGCTGCAGAGGAGAAAAGAATACACATTGAATTACTAGCAGAGCATTATAAAAATGATTTGAACAGTCATTAAAGTAAGATTCTATATTTGTTTTTAGATAAAATGCATTTCATGTAACTTGAGTTTTTCATTAGGCTCGCAGGTGCTCTCATCAAAAGGACATGTGTGCATGTGCTACTTTGCTTTAAATCTTTCTCAATCCCTCACCCATGGCAAAGCTGCAGGTTCTGCCTGGCATGACCAGCAATGGGAGTTCCTTTAACCCAAAAATGCTGCAATTCCAAAATCAAGAGTGTGTGTGCTATTCTTCGGCTTCCTGCCGAAGAATATGGTAGTAATTCTTGGGCAGGAAGCCGAAGAATATGGTAATATTGTGTATCTCCAAGTGAGATTCCAGCGGGGGGGAAATAAAATCTAAGCTGAAAATTCGAGAAGAGAGAAGGGGGCAGGAAGCAAGGGCCAGCAGCAAGAGCTGTAGAGACACACAGAGGAGGATTTAGAGGAGCGTCCAAGGATGTGTCTGCTGCTTGGGTTTTCAGTCCATAGCATGTGCATAGCAGTAGCCTCATCCATCATGGTCAGGCTGAATTGTGAAGTTATAACTGCGTCTCTTCCCTAGAAAATAAAACAGGGACGCTCTGAATATCTCAGAATCTGAAGATTAAGACACGCCAACTCTCAAGGTGGTCTTTCCATCTTTTTCCCAGTATTAAACCAAACTGGGGCTTCCCTGTGAATATATTCAGAAAACCTGAGAATATATCCAAAAAACCTGGAGGAGCATGTCCGGACAATCAGGGCAACAATGTGACTACTGTAGCAGGATGTTATTGGTGTGTTTGTGTGTGGTGATCCTCCTCGTATCAGATTAGTAACTATGTTACCTGGTTCTGAGCAGAAAGCTGCAGGCTGGCCTGTAAAAGGATTTACAACCCACAGGTCTTATGTGAGCAGCTTTTATATGAGGCCAGATGCTGAGAGAGAAAAATATGCACAGGGACAGAGAAAAAGAAGATTTAGAAAATAATTTTTTAAATTTTTAAAAAAATTTTTTTCTTTGTGAAGAATTGTTTTCTCTCTAAATTTCAGAAATCTTTACGCCATCACTCCTTTTTTAGGCTTTATAATGAGTGGGTTGCCTCTTTCACGTGGATCATTTCATGAGACTTTTCTATTCAGATCTATGATCTTTGTCAGTAAGTTTTGAGATTGTCAGTATCTCTGTGTGTCTTTTGAAGATCTCAGCCTTCTGTCGTCTTGTACTTGGACTGCAGCATTTCTGGATCTTTTAGCCCTGTTGTGTTACACTGTTGACTGGCTGCTGGCAGAGAACTCAGCTGCTTGATAACTAAAGCTCTGACTACTGGTCCAATGCAGCTATTGACCTCTGTCCTTCCTTCTCATCACACTCTCTCCACAACAAGACTGTTAGGTCCTTATTTTTATCTCTTCTCCATCCCTCTCTCCCTCCCTCCTTACATAGGATCTGCAACAGACACCTGAAAGAGCTTCTATCTCAATTCATCAATCCAAACGTATAAATTCCTTCTCTTGGTACATTTCCACATCGTTTGGTTTTAATGGCATGCTCTGGTACATAGATAGACACCTTCCAAAGCAATGCATTCGTATGTCTGCTTATATACATTATTATTCTCATCTTAATTGCCTCATGTGGCACTAAAATAAGCTTTCATGCCAAAGTGTGGCATACCCAAACAAGTCTATTGACCAAAAAGGAAAAAAAAAAACACAAAAACCCACACACAAAAAAACATGACATGTGTCACTGTGTTATCTAAGGTATTTCTTCTCCCCCCACCCTTGTTTTGGCAATATACATAGACCTAACCTGACATCTTGTTTAATACATTGTTCACTGGAGAATGCTAAAGACAGGTGATGCTGGCTCTCATTACACAACCCTCAGGAGATAGACCAGTCAGGGCAGAACAGAAAGGGAAAGGGATGAGAAACATTTGACAATTTTCAATTATCATTTTCTATAGTATCATTTTATTCTCTCTTTTTTTTTTCAGTCTCCATGTGGTATCTTGTTGTGAAAGGTCTTTGTCCTCCCTGTCATCCCTATAAACAACACATCTGCCATAGCATAGAACATGATTACCTTCATTTGACTTCACTCAGAGTTCTAAAGGATGGGAAGTCCAAGATCAAGATTTGGTGTCTGCGGAGGATCTACTTTTTGTTCATAGATGGATGTTGTCTCAGTGTCCTCACATGGCAAAGGAACAGAGTTCCACAGGGTTTCTTTTATAAGAGCATTAATCCTACTCACAAGGGCTCCACCCTCATGACCTTATCACCTCCAGAGGCCTCATCTCCAAATACCATCACACTGGGCATTAGGATTTCAACATATACATTTTGGGAGACACATTCAGTCTATTATAAGCTCCCTCATCTTCCATTTCCCTTCCCTCACATAAGCAGTTGTTTGGCTCTAAGTCAGTTGCCTTCCGGAAGGACTGTGCCAGCAGGGATCAGACATACATGGAGTTCCCCAGGCTAAGCCCAGAAAAGGAAACAATTTAAGGATAAGAGGAAAAAAAAAAAGGTCACTGTCAGAAGTAGGAGCAAAAGAGGGGCACCTCGGTGGCTCAGTCAGTTAAGGTTCTGACTTTGGCTCAGGTAACGATCTCATGTTTCTGTGAGTTCAAGCCCCCTGTTGGCTCTGTGCTGAAGCTCAGAGCCTGGAGCCTGCTTTGGATTCTGTGTCTCCCTCTCTCTCTGACCCTCCTCCACTCACATTCTGTCTGTCTGTCTGTCTCTCTCTCTCAAAAATAAATGTGTTTAAAAAAATCTTTAAATAAAAAAAATAGGAACAAAAGACCAAGTTTCCTCCCCCTTGAGTGAATGAAGGAATAAACAAAGGAATAAATAAATCCATCCATCCATTAATCCATCCATCAATCTATCCATCCACTTTTAAAGGAGGAAAGAGGATCCTGAGGCAAACTTCCTTCTAGTTTGAAGAAATTTGAAGGTAAAGACAAGACTCTTTCAGGTTTACTACAGGAAATACATGTGAAATGTTGGGAGCTGTCTGAACTCACTGGTTGAGTGAAAATTCCTGGTGAGGGTACGGCAAGTTTGCACGGTCTCTTGCCCCCAGACAGTGACCAAAATCTACCCTCTTGTAACTTTCATTTCTGCTTGGGCACCAAACCTCAGAGTGCTTTGCTGATTAGTGTCAGGAGTGACCTGTCCCCCTGCCCTGTACCTAAGGCGTGATTGCATCTGGTCAGGGAAAAGATGAGTAAACTAGATACACCCTAATGCGACTAAGGCAAGCAACATACAATTTTCCTCCTAGCTGAGCAATTAACTGATAACTGACTACTTTCTGGGCCTGGACTTTTGCCGTTGCAAAAGTCACTACTGCAATAAAATGTATCAATCGTCTTTGGGACTGTGAGAGCAGGCATTATGCCTCCTGGGAATCCTGTTTTTCTGGGAACTTTCTCTTAGAGTTATAAACAGCCTAATGACCCTTACTCATAAGAAACTGACCTTTACTAAACAATGCTGTTTGCCTCTTGGTTAAAAGGTCACTTCCTTAGGGCTATACCTGAGGTTTTGTAAAAAAAATACCTGCCCTTCCCATATAATAGCATCAGTGCCTGTAGCTAAGTTTTTTATGACAATCATTACTACTAGAATTGTAAATTCTGCAGAATCCATGTTCTGGAAAATTGTAAAAATTATCTATGAGAAATCATTTACTGTTCTTTCTGCGCCTTGTACCTTTCACCATAAATAAAGCTAGAGAATCAGACAGAGCAGAGATGCCTGCCTGGTGATCAGAAAGAAACTTGAGTCTCTCTCACTCTCTCTCTCGCCAACACCGTCCATCCTTTCAGGGAGCCCTGGACCTGCTGGAGCCTGGGATCTGGCAGTGGAAGTTTTACAGAACACAGTAAGTGTAGTAGTAGTAGTAGTAGTAATAGTAATTGTGAGAAATTCTCTGTATGCCTTTTACTTTGCCTACATCTCTTCTATACTGAGAGTATGAGCAAAAATCAGACTAATCATAGTTTTCATACTCAAAGTATTTATTTTTCTTTAATTGTAATCTTATAAAATTAAGTATGGTCATCATGAACACTAGCAATGTATGTTCTGAACTCTTCAAGCCATCAGGCATTGTAATTAATTCAGTACCATTGATTTCAAAAGTCCTTACACTTAAGGCAACAAATCACTAGTTTTCAGAATGGCGACATTCCCTTTTTTCCTTATACTCAATTTTCCCATGAGTGTAACTCATTTATACTAGTTTTCCCAGGGAACAACTCCAAATGTTCCCACATGCATCTGATTAAAAATGGTGTGCGTTTGACTCCTTGACTTCTAATTAAACTCAAATATTCCCAGATTGTTTGAGATATAGGAAGAAACCATTAAGCATTTAAAAGAAATAGTTGTTTCTTCATTTATTTTAGATAATTCCTTTATGAATATCCTACAAGACTAACCTTTTCCTGTCAGAAAGCACATGATATATCAAGCTGTTTCTCTTTTTGAGGTTAAAATAGTGCTTTCTCTACCCCAGCTCAACTTACACACCTTTCCATACACATCCTCTCCTACCAGCCTGCCTAACTCCCACCTCAGCAACAAACAAGGCAATTAATTACACACAGTTTACAGAGGACCCTTTCCTTACTTACAGACAATCTATTTCCAAACCTTTGTTACACTTGGTTTTTCTCCCTACTACTGGAATATCCTTGTTCAAGACCCCAGTCAGAGAATACCTGATCTGTTAAGCCTGGGGATACAACCTCTCTATTTCCAAAAACCTACATAGCTAGGCTTATTTTCCCTTATCTGTTGAATTATCATACATTTTAATTTGGGGTTCCTTTTTCTTTCTCAGTGATACAGGGATAGTATTTTGCAAATATGAAGCTAATGTATTTTTATTTCTTCTGTATATCATGTTCCCTTGTTGCCTTTTACTTCTATCACTGAGCCACGATGTGAACTTCTCCAGGGGGTGTATCAACAAGTATCTACAGAACAAAGCTGTTACTGTCAAATGTAGCAAGACAATAGTCTTGAAAAAAGCTTAGTTTTGTGGAATTGGAAAAGTGATTTCTAAATGTCAGGGCTCTTCCTTATTGTATAACAAAAGCTTGACCTGGAGGACTTGATTATTGAGTTTTATCTAAGCAAAGGCCCAGCCATATAAGAAGAGGAAGAGGAAAGCCTCTCCCATTTTCTTTAATGCTGGTTAAAGATAGCAGCAGCAAGTACACTTGGATTCTCCCCTCTTGTTAAATGCAATCACCTCAGGGTGCCTGGGCCCTCAGTTAGTTAAGCCTCGACTTGTCTTGATATCACAGTTAGCAAGTTTGAGCCCTGCATTGGGCTCTGCGCTGACAGCTCAGAGCCTGGAGCCTGCTTTGGATTCTGTGTCTCCCTCCCTCTCTTGGGCCCTTCCCTGCTTGCACTCTGTCTCTCTTTCTCTCTCAAAAATACACAAACATTAAAAAATTAATAAAAATAATGGAATCATCTGTACATTTTGTATAAAAAGCTAAAAAAAAATCTCCTTCCTTTTTCCTCTTCCCACACTACCCTAGAGGAAGGGGACTTGGCGAGTGGGATACTTCATTGTTTTACCAAAGAAACTCTACCAGTGGCCTCTTACCATTTGAGGAACGGCACAACAGTGGCAGCAGTTTAGTCAATAGCAAGCCTGAGATGGCACCTTTGGCTCTGCCTGTTGAGTATGGCCAACAAAGAATTCAGAAGTGCTCTAGTAATGGGCTACAAGAGTGCCCAGTTCTATGGATTGCACAGGAACTATGTGCACTTGCCCCCCTAATGCCCCACTGAGAGTTGGGCTTGCACCGTGGTAATCCACTTTGTCCACAAGTATCAGAATTTAGAGACCTGGCCTTCACCTCAAAGTATCATTGGCTCCTCAGCGGGGTGCGTATCCATCCAGCCATGCACGCATGCTAATCCTCCAGACTCCCAAGGTGAAAGGGGAGGATGTCCTGCATTCCAATAGAAAGATCCTTTTCATCCTACATGAGGTTTCAGAGGGCTTTGAAGAATGAAGAGCTGGTCTAACAAATCCAGCTTTTTACCTTGTCTTAGCTCACAAAGGAATGCTGGTTGAGGGCCTCATAACCCATTGATACTAACCTTATCAAGCTGCACAATAAGAATATGTCAAAAGGCTGGTATTGTCATTATGATCACTGGCCTGGCTCCCTGACTAGCCCATAAATTAGTGCCCCATAGTTTACAGTGGCCCATAAACTAGCCCACTTCTGCAAAACTTATTTTTATTCTCTCTATTGACTATACCCTATTTGCTACTTCTGTATTTCTTTTTTTTTAAAGTTTATTTCTTTATTTTGAGAGAGACAGAGACAGCATGAGCAGGGGAAGGGCAGAGAGAGAGAGAGAGGGAGATTCCCAAGCAGGCTCAGTACTGCCAGCGCAGAGCCCAACATGGGGCTCGAAGTCACGGAACTGTGAGATCATGACCTGAGCTGAAATCAAGAGTCAGATATTTAACCAACTGAGCTACCCAGGCACCCAACCACTTCTGTGTTTCTAATCCCATATAAATACACCCATTGACAGATGATTCTAGATATGGAGCAGAAAGGCAAAATCTATGATTCACAAATAATTATATGATTGACCTGGGACCTCGGGCTTGGTTCCTGCTAAACATCTTTAATTCCTTTGAGAACCAGAAAGGCTGCCTAGGATGTTCCTCTCCATACCTCCTACACCCTTGCTATTTATATATGACTTAATCTTCAAGACTCAGACAATTGTCTTCTCCTCTAGGAATTCTTGCCCGATATCCTATACCAAGGATGAGTTAGTTTGCCAACCTCTCTTCACTCCATGCCTCTTTCTATAATACCACTTCATTATACTATAATCGTCATCAAACGTGTATCTTCCTTCAAGATTTACAGAGAATGGGTCTTTTATATCTATATCCCTTTCTATATATTAGCAGAGGGTCTTGATATTATTATGAAGCCTCAATACATATTGTTACATGACTGAGTGAATGATTCATTGAGCCAACAAATGAATGTGCAACAGTTCTGTCTATCCAAACATTGGGAATTCAAATGCTATGTAAATTTGGAAGAAGCTTTAATTTAAAGTATGAAAGGATGTGATCATGCAAAAGACTCCCCTATGCACATTATTTTGCTTGAACAGAGTTTTAAGCAAAGTTGGAAATTAAAAAAAAAAAAGAAATAAATAAACCATGAATGAGCTCCAGATACATGTTAGTAATACAAAATATGTGAACTAAGACTGTATGTATCTTATTGGAACAAATCAAGAGAGGTAATTTAATGGTCTGGTGAGTTGTATGTCATCTTCCCCTGGTGAGGTCTCCTATGTGGTGTCATTTCATTACGTTTACCTGTTCCCTCTTTAATCAATTGTCACAGAGCTCCAGGGCTCTGTGGAGTGAATATAAAGCTATCAAACTAATTCTAGGGTCTGATCCTATCCAAGTAGACCCCTTCTTAACACTGCTGTTAAGTCCCAAAGCAACAAGGCTTTGAAAAATGGGGATTTGGAGATGAGAGGGGAAGGTTAGAGTTACTACTTCAAAGATTATACAGAGAAAGGTCTTCCTATAAAGTCAGTGGGTTATCTTGGTAGCAGTTTCATTATAAATGAAGCATTGCTTTAAGTTGTTTCTTGGGATGTAAGGGCATGATGCTTGAAAGAACACCTAGGGGAAATCCTTTCTATTATGAACTGTATACTACCATATTGATACATGACCATCGGTGAGTAATTCCTATTTTAAGCTGTCCTAAAAAAGTATTTTCAATTTTAATCTAATACCATTTAGATTTTAAGTCAGTTCTATTTAAAATGTCAGTATAGCCATAACCTGTATCCCCTCTTCACACATAATACATTTGATATCTATTTATTTTCTTTCACTGCTCACTAGAGTTCCAGTTTTATGATACTTTATTCAGTGTCTAGGAGTAGTAATTTCTCAGTAAAGAGTTGTTGAATGAGTGGTACTTTTTAAATAACACATTTTAACCTCATCTTTCTCATTATTTCACTCTCTACCTCCCATTCCTCTACCTTTCTTATGTTACTTTTCTTCTGTTCAATTTTCAACCATCTACTAACTTGCATATTTTTCAGTCATGCCAACAAGAAACATTTCTAAGCATGTTTTTTTTTTTACTTAATACAAAAAAAAAACTAAATATGAGGCACTTCTATGTGTTGTGAGTATTCAGCGTCAACCAGTCAATTTAATGGAAAGTGAATTGGTTATGTGGCAGATTGTAGAAAAATTCTGCTTCCAACATAAACACACATGAATACATGACTATTCCCTTACAATTATTTGATTTTTTTTCTTATACTTTTTTTTAACAAACTGTGTTGATATTGTGTACATACTGATTTACTTTATCAACATTGGGAATTTTGTTTCCTATTTAAGGAAATAATTGGAGCTCCTTCGCCTTTATCCAGCAAAGTCTTCTTTCAATAAGATATTAACATTAGAATTTTAATACACAGTACTTTAGAGATGATGGCTTCTTGAACTCTTACTATTACATAAATTCAAATAGTACAGTAAGGTAGGTACTAGTCATTGAGGATATACTAGGTCCCTAGGCACTTGAGACTTAATAATGCTTGAAGAGTTTGACAGGGTATTTAAGCAGTTGGCACAGCTGATATGAGAACTGCTTAACTTGCAGAGTATCTAATGGAAAGTTGAAGTCTGCTGAATTGGATATCAGAAATCCAGAGAGCCAGGAATCCTATTTCAGTTCTGGTTCACACCGTGTCAAGATGCACAGCCCCAGGCAACTTGGCACTTTTCTTCACCAAAAGCAGAAATGATGCCCACTGATCTCAGATGTGTGGCGAGAAATAGTATTTTGGATATATCTTGAGATCTAGACATGTCTAACATTTCCCTGCAAAATACCTTCTCATATATTTATGAATCTTAGACTTCCTCAGAAGTCTTTAGATTTAAAAAATTATTTTTTAAAATATTTTTCTCTTTTCTCTCCTGCACCGACTGCTTCCTTTGGTTGATGATTTACAAAGAAACTATTTTCCCTTTTTTTCCAACAAACTTATTTATTGATAGAACTGTTAGCTCTTTTTATCCTTCCCCCCCCCCTTTTTTTTTTTTTTGACTTCTCAGGAAAATTCCTGAAATTCACAATTTCATTAACATGTCAGCATATCTTAATCCCAGGTCACTCCACTTAGTGTCATCTTCCCAAAAGACTTTAAAATATTTATAAGTTGACATGGGGTGGGGGAGTGCTTATTCAGTGGATAAGTGTTTTACACTGAATCTGAAGAGATAGTCGGAAAGGAAGAGATCCATCAGCCGTTCCACACTGAAGTGTCCTTTGGGCCTGGAGCTGTGCCAGGGTCATCTCTGTATACTACTGAAGACCTAGCATAGAGTTCTGTACTAGGAGGAACTTAAAATGTTCGAATTTGGGGCTCCTGGGTGGCTCAGTCAGTTAAGGGTTCCACTCTTGATTTTACCTCAGGTCATGATCTTCCAGATCGTGAGTTTGAGCCTCACGTCGGGCTCTATGCTGATAGCACAGAGCCTGCTTGAGATTCCCTCTCTCTCTACCTCTGGCCCTCTCCTGTCCACTCTCTCTCTCTTTAGCTCTCTCTCTCAAAATAAATAAACATTAAAAATAAATTAATTAATTAAATAAAATGTTTGCATTCACTTGATTTAAATAAATGAATGTAAAATACTTTCTTTGATGATCTATTAAGATTTTTCAAATATGGTCTTAAGACTTTTGAAAATTCTAGCATAGATTATATAAATGAATCTATGTGTATACAGTGTAGAAAATTATTCTATCACTGGAACTGATTTATAGCTGTTTACTGCCCCTTAAAATAATATCCTTTGGAAAGTCTAGATTCTGCTCTTTAGGTATTGTTTTAGAAATAAGACTATCCTGTTTCATGATCTTGTCAGAGAAACAAGTTGATCTTCTATATATGGACTCAGTAAAATGACAGCTTTACACGAGAGGGAGGTAATGCTGACCTGCGAATTAAAAGACAAAGATTGGAATTACAGTTAGCAGAAATGTAGCATATCTTATACAAAGTTGAATTTAGATTAAGTTCAGTCCAGGAAATTACTATTGAAGATTCTTATGGACACATTAATTTTGTGCTAAATCAGTCACTCATCCATGAAGATAAAACTTTATTGCACTCTAGCCACATTGATAATCTACTCCAAATTACAATATAGTCCAGTTTACCAAAATGTTTTTCTCCAAATTATTTGTGCTGATATATTAGAATCAGTTGGTTATTCATATTTCTTCTAGAATTAAATGAAAATTTTAAAATATGATTTTTAAACATCTAGGTAAAAAGGTATATCTACCTTGTGGATGATTAACATAATCAATTTTATTTTATTTTTTTTAACTTTATAGTTTATTGTCAGGCTGGTTTCCATATAATACCCAGTGCTCTTCCCCACAAGTGACCTCCACCAAGACCATCACCCCCCTTCCCCTTTTCCCCTTCCCCTTCCCCCCTCAGTTTGTTTTCAGTATTCAAGAGTCTCTCGTGTTTTGTCTCCCTCCCTCTCCCTAACTCTTTTTCCTCCTTCCCCTCCCCATGGTCCTCTGTTGGGTTTCTCCTGTTAGACCTATGAGTGCAAACATATGGTATCTGTCCTTCTCTGCCTGACTTATTTCGCTTAGCATGACACCCTCG